>VDFB02281492.1:779542428-779879563 GCA_007258455.2 Sequoia sempervirens
ACACTCTTTCTTGGTCATCATATGCTCACGATTGTGATGCCCTTCCCGCTTTATCGATGGGTGATATCTTTAAGCGCCCAGTGAGAGTAAAAGAAACGGATGTTGGACACTGCACCTCCACCAGGACCCTTTTGATTTTGCTTTTGTTCACAATGACCTCCAAGTGAAGTGTGCGATTGTGAGATGGTTGGGCGGGAAAATCTTGGTCAGAAAATGTAAGGAGGTTAGGTGTTATGATGTTTCCGACCATAGCTTGGAATTGTTTCGCATCAAGATCTGCGGGGACGGTGGATGAGGCTAATGCTTCTTCGAGGATCTTTTTATGGGCCGATGATATTTTTAACAACTCCATGATGGAGATGTGTGCTGGTGTTCTTTTGAGTTGGTCTACGACATTGTAGCTATATGGAATGGCTCTTGATGTAGGGACTCTGTTGGGTTGGGATGACCCTGCAATGGTGACCTTGCCGCCTCTTGTGGTGACTCCACAATCTTCGGCATGGGCGCCTTTGATGGTGATGACCATGCAGTTTTCATTGAGGTTGGCAACAACTGTTTCGTATACATGATTTACACTTCCTTTTCCTTTATCCTTGTTATTCCCTTTGTTGCCATGATTTGGCATCGGATTCGTGTAGATTTTAAGATCCTGATTCCCAGTAGGTGCTTCCACATTTATGATTCTTTTGTCGATGACATCTTGAATGATGTTCTTGAGTCTCATACAATTATTTGTGGTGTGGCCTTTGATTTTTTGGAATTCACACAGTTGATTCTCATTGTACCAAGGAGGTTTGACATCAGGTTCTTGATAATTCTCAAATGTAGGAGCTTGGATAAGTTTTTCATCGATTAGATTTTTCATGATGTCTTCAAGTGGTTCCCCCAAAGTAGTGTATTTTCATTTGGGGTATGTTTTGCATTGAGGTGGTCCTCTTTGGTCGTTGATGTTATTGATGATGGGATTATTGTTGGGTTGATATGTTGTGTGATGAGTGTTTTGGTGTTGTGGTTGGATTTGCGGTGCGGGTGTATTTTGGCGTGGACCACTAATGACCACCTTGGCATCGATGACGCCATCATTAGTGATGTTCTTGTTTCTTGCCCATGTACGAGGTTTATCATTGTAATTTGATGGTGGGCGATTGTTTTGTGATTCGTGATATGATGTTGATTCGATGGGTTGCGTTGCAAGGGCTCTTTCGATGCTAAGCGCCTTGGAGATTAGTTGATCATAGGTGGTGATTCCCTGAACTTTAAGGTGGAATGATAGATGACTTTCAAGATTGGTAATGATTGTGCAGACTTGTTGCTCTTCTGGCATGGTCCATTTGCTCTGATTGGCCTTGGATCGCCATCGTTGAAGAAATGAAGCGAAAGATTCATTCTTTCCTTGTTTCAGAGCGTAGAGTTCTTCGAGACTAACATCCATTGTAATGTTACATGCGTAGTTTCTAATGAATGCATCTCTAACTTCTTCAAATGTCCTAATGCCTGAAGGTAAGCGAGAGAACCATTCTATAGCATCTGCTAAGCTCCCACAAGGGAATAGTATGTTGAATAGAAATATGCGTCATATGCTAACCTCCATACAATGAACCTGGAATTCCCTGATGTGATCTTCAGGGTTTCCCGTCCCTAGATATTTGTCAAATTTAGGGATCTCAAATCCCTTAGGGAATGGTTTCATGTCTAGGCTCCTATCAAATGGATAGGGACACAAGTTGCTTTGCGTTTTGGTTGTTCACCCTGATTGAAGATCGAGTACTTGTTGCGAGAGCAACTTGAATTGTGTCGTCATATCATTCTGAGGATCAGGGGGTGGGATGAATGTGTTTTGGGGTGTTGCAATCATGGTTTGGATGGATGGGTTGGTTGGTGCATTGTTCAATGGTATTGGTATGTTGTGGCGGGCGAAGTAGGCTTCTACTTGCTTTTGGATGAACAATGCTTGTTGTTGCTCTTGTTGTTGTTGCGCTAGGATTTTTGCTTGTTGCTGTTCTAACAAGCGGCTTGTTGTTCTGTAAATTTGTTAAGCTTCTTTGCATTCTAACTGCTTGTTGTTGCTTGTTCTTGTTCCCACAACGCTTGTTGTTGGGCTTGTTGTTGGGCTGCCAATTCTGCTACTTCTTGCTGCTCTTGGTATTGCTTTAATGCTTGCTGATATGCTTGTATTTGCGCTGCTTGTGCAAGAAGTTGTGCTTGTGCTTGTGCTTGTTATGTTTGATATTGAGATTGCGCTTGAGCTTGGGCTTGCGCTTGTGTGGTTTGTTGTTGCAATAAAAGTTGTGCTTGAGCGACTCTTTGTGCTTGCAATGCTTGTGCGGCTTGGGCGGCTTGTTGTTGTTGCTGTTGCAATAAAGCTTTGGCTTGTTGTGCTTGTTGTGCTTGTTGTGCTTGTAATGCAACTTGTGTAGTTTTAGTAGCTTGCGCAACTTGAGCGGCTTGTTGCATGGCTTTTTGTTTTTGCACTTGTTGGTGTCCTCTTTGAAAAGTGGCTTGTAATGTTGCGTTGAACTGGTTTGATGTGGTGAACGTTGGTGGTGGTGGATTTGGAATGGTGTTTGTGTGGTGGTGAATGATGATGTTGTGTTGATTATTTGGTTGGTGGATGGTGTTGTCATGTTGATTGCATGATTGGTGGATGGTGTTGTTGATGTGGTAAGTGGCATCATTGATGTGATTGGCCCTTGAGAGACCATGTTTTGCAATGTTATGGGGGTGTTTGATGATGTTGCCATTGCTTGTGTGTTTGTCGTTTCTTGTTGTGGTGTCAACAATAAGTTTTGAGCGTTTGGCAAAATGTTTTGATTCACGGTTGGGATAGCGGTTTGATTGATACTTGGTAGGGGAGGCAACCCCAAGCCAAGGAGTGATGTGGATGATAATGGTAGTGGTGGGAGAGGTGGAAATGTAAGGGGGGGAATCCTTGCGAGAGTGTTGTGGTGTTGAAAATGCCCCCTGCTCCGAATATGTCCCCCTCCTTTTGTGAATTCGTGAGAAGAGGTGTTTGTGGTGCTCCGTGAAATGATGTTGATGATAGGTCATAATGTAAAGTGAGAGGAACATTTTGGTGTAATGGATTATGGAGGATGTTTTGTTCCAAGTGGTGTTTGCGTCCAAGTTTTGGTTATTCACAAGGGGATGTGATTGAAGTTCATTGAGAAATGTGTTTCCCTTGTTGACATTTGGTTGAGTTGGAGCAATCGATGTCGTGATTTTTGGAATGTTTTGTGTGACATTTTGGGATGGAGGTGTAGATGAAATGGGGATGGTGGATGAGATTGGCAGAAAATATGTCTCTACTATGGTGCTCACATCAAAATCCGAAGGCAACTTGGCCCCTTGCTTTGCTAGTTCAAGCATGTACAACGAAGGGTTGAGTCTCATCATGACGTTGATGATTCTATGGTTATCTAGATTTTGGATAATTTCAGCTATTTCTTCGCGAGACATTCCAAAGGTGAGGTCCTCCCCTTGATTTTCTTCTTGTGGGTTTTGTGATGATGAGGGGACCAATGGATTGCTTGATTCTACAAGAGTCATTTCTGCATTTGTTTGGCTAAGGTCACTTGAAGTGGGAGTTTCTTTGTGGGCTTCCATACTCTTCTTGTATTGAGATCTCGTTAGAACCATAAAACAAAGATCAATCTTTGGAAATATGGGAGATGAATATCTTGATTCCTTGGATTTAATCTCTATTTTATGTCCCAAAGTGAAAGTTTTTAGGATGCCTTTTAGGATCAAACGTGATGATGATATGATGGTGATGTTCAAAGATGGATGTTATGGATGTTTTGACTTTTGATAGATCTTGAATGAAATACTAGGCTTTGGATTTTTGATTGGTTTGATGTTTTGGATTTTGAGACTTTGTCCTTGATCTTGATTTTGATTTGGATTTTGAACAAAAGGAACCCTAAGATGTTTGATAATGATCTAAAGGATAGTTGTGTTCAAAGGATGATGATTTGGATATGTGTGAGGAGAAGGATGCATCTACCCACACCTACCCAAACAAGATGATTGTTTCACTAAGTAATATGGAGAAGGATTCATCTACATACACTAAGTTAGACAAGATGATTTGGATGACTTTGACTAAGGATATGCAAAAGGATGCATTTACACACTCCTAGCCAAAGGTGTTTTGATAAATGTTTTCAAGGACTTGATCTCAATGAGTTTGAATGATTGCTTGATTTTGTCATAAAGCCTAGCATTTCAAGGATGATTTCAAGGTTTTTCAAAAGATGACTTGTGAGATGGATGTTTGGATGTTTTGAAAGATGGATGAAAGAGGTTTGATTTGTTTTGATCCCTAGATGAACCTAAAAAGACCACTTTGTATTTTCCAAGACCTAGGTATTGAAGAGTATGCATATGCTTCCTAAAGACCTTTGTAACCAAGGAATGATTTGAACATTTTGGATTTCCAATCAATGATTTGTGCTTTTGGGATTTGGAGTCTTCAACACACATGAAAGTTCATTTTGCTTAGTCTTTGCTTAATGGATTTATTTTACCAAAAACACTCTCTCTTGATTAAAGTTTCAAACTAAGATGTACCAATGTCTTAATTTCTTTAAACCCCACAAGATATTTTATGTGGAAATTCAATGAACTTAAGGCAAGGGTTTTCCTATTGTTTACTCAAGAAGACAAATTGAGATATAATCCAATGCTTAGGAACCTCTACAACGTGAACCGCAGGGAAAGCAGTAACATATGGATTGAGTCAATGATATTTGTCTTAAAGAGGGTTTGAAATTTTGAGAATCATGTTGAATGTTTGTTTGCAAAATGTTTTCAAATACACCTTGTTTTCAAAAAAGAATAATTACAAGCCCTATGGATGTGTAAGACAATATTTGTTGGATTCCCACTTGGACAAGTCCAGCTACGCTTATCTCTAGCGGATGGTTAGATGCTTGACCCCACGGGCTCCTCCACGACTCATTATCACAATCGAGGCAGCCAAGCATCAACACCCATGAAACTCCCATGGCATGCTTTCCATCTCTACTAGAAGACCGTGAGTGTGGGGTGGCTTCGAATGACCGTTCTTGCACCAACAAATAGATTAAGGATTTTGGAAAATTCTAGCACATAGGTTCTAGTAAGGACTTTCCGTTCGTGGAGATTGACCCATACGGCAAGAGTCCCCTTTCGGATCCATCCTGTCGGAGCCAACTGCGTGATTATGGCGTTTAACCAAAACCCTCATTTATATCCCAGCTGGAAATACTCTTGGCTTTAGAGTGTTACCGGTTGAGTCGTCCCTTGGGTGAGTACTTTTTCCCCAAGGCAGGCCCTCTAAGATAAACAAAAGCAAGCAAAGACACAATCAGTAACTTGATCGATCTTTGATGGCACAAAGAAAGAGAATGTACGTGAAAATGCCCCTACTCACACTCGCACAAGATGTTCAATTTTTAAGCCCAAATTGAAGTGTTTCAAAATAATAAAATGTATTTTGAGTGTTTCTCTTGCACCCTAGATCACACGAAGTGCAAGGGGAGAGGATACGTACTCAAAAGACAATCACACAATTCAAACACTTGTTCGTTTTATAACCTTCAAAGCAATTGTGAGTTCGTTTTAAGCACCAAATGAAATGTGAGGATTGCTTGTTCAATTTTTTAACCCAAAACAAACTCTAGTAAGTTTGTCCTAAGATTCATTTTAAGCCCTTTGCAATGAAAATCAAATTGTTCGTTTTAGACCCAAATGAAAATTAGTGTCCTAAAACGAAAAGAAAAACAAATTCATGAAGTAGTGTTGATCAAACACTAAAGTGTTTAAAAACACATTGTGTTTTCAAAAAAAAGAATTTCCCCTCCTTGGTTTTCATTTGATAGCCTTCTCTTTGTTGATTTTTTGCTTCCTTGTACCTTGCCTTTGTTCGCTTTTTTTTGGTACCTCCTTCACTTTTCCTTTGTTTGCTTTTGTACCTTTTCGCCTTCGCTTTCGCTTGATTCCGATGTTTGACATCATTTTTAAATCTGCAAACAAACTACACTTCTAGCATGGGTTAGTGTTATGCAAACTCTATTAAAATGCCTCTATGAAATACCTTAGGAATGCTTCCAAATGCAACAAATGATACTAGAAAGACCAAAGCATTATGAAAACAAAACCAAATTACCTATTCCATAGTTGGATTGGTGTCACATGTGCTAGTGACCCTTTCCCAATCCTTGATAAAAAGCTGAAGATGATAAAATGAAAATGGAGATGATGGAGTGATGATGAACAAGATCAAATCTCAAATGAAGAGAGTAACCTTGCATGAAATTGTGAAGGATTTGCTCAAAGATGAAGCACCTATTTAAAGATTTTCAAAATGCTAAGTGTTGAAAATGGACCAATGTGGGATCAAAAACAAGCCAATGAGTTGAGGACACTTGTCATTATGTGATTAGTTGATGTATGTGCAAGATTTGGGAAGAGTGCCCAAGAGGGGGAAATTTTGAATTCAAATTTGCAATAAATTTTGAGAGGGGGACAAGAAAGAAATAGCAATAAATGCCCTGTTTGACTTGTCATGTTGAAAGAAAATGAGGTTTTAATAAATCAATAAAATTGATTTATTGTGCAAATGGCTAGATCTAGATAATGCAAGTGGGATGGGATTAGCATTAGATTAGGATTAGATGATGATTATGCTGATTAATGCTGATTAGATGATTTGACTTTCAAGACTTTGATAATTGATTTATTTAAATCAGAAAATGATGGAATATGATTTAGAATTTGATTTAAATGAAGTCCTGATTTATTTAATTTAAATGGATGATGCAAGATGAAGGTTGAATGACAATGTTTATTTGATAAATGAGATTATTTAATGAATGGTTTAAAGTGATGAATTTGCCTAATGTAAGACCTAATTTGACTGAATCCGATTGAATGCATAATGTAAAATTTGCATGTCTACAGATAGATTAGACTGAAATGACCACCATTTAATTCTAAAATCTTCATTTTGCTCAATTTGTGATCTTTGTATTGGAAAAATTTGAAGAAATGGCCACTAGCTTCATGAGAATTTATTTTATTTAAATTTTAATTCTAGAGAAAAGTGTCTTTCTACCACCTCAACTTGAATTCCCAAGATTTTCTATTCAAGAAACTATGTATCGTAGATTTTTCATGACTTAGACTATAAATTCCACACTTTCCTTCAAATTCTTCACTTCTTTTAATTTCTTCAATTTTCCTTTCACTCTGCTTGTGCTTTCTTGCTTCTAAGCTATGGATACTCCCATTTTTCTCATCATTTTTCATCACTAGAATGGATTTCTTGGTCGAATTACGACCCAAAGGCTCGAAATTTTTTTCTTTCTCCACACTCCCTCCACTAAATCATTCTTGCGCATGGTTCTTGGGGAAAAATATGTGAATTCCATCTTGTATATTATGGGCTGAATTCAAACCTAGCTTCACACTTTGTAGCTTCACTTCTGGACCTTGGCCTCTCAATAGCTGAAGTTCATTCTACAGTGGTGATGATAGTATGGCCCAAATTTTTGGGGAATTTGGACCATGTAAGAAATACTACCAAAATTTCACTCACAACTCAATTTGGTAGAACTGAAATAATTGGTTGCATTTAAAAGTGAAGGGTATTCAAATATTTTTGCTATGTTTAATTATTGCACAATAGGGATGATTTCATATGGAATTTAGTTTTTACTATGAAATGTTTTATAATAGAAAGGAATTACAAAACTTGCATAATATTGCTGTCTTTTATTCATTTTGTAATGAAAATGTATACAAGATTGCATAAAAAATGTTGTTTCATACATTGAGATCAAAAGAATGCTTAAATGTCCCACACAAGCCATGGGAGTAGCTAGAATAATGCAACATAAACATAAACTATACAACTAAATATAAAAGTAGAAAAACACATCAGGAGAAGGTATATCCATCATTGCCTAGTGGTATAGTCTGGTTTTGGTCTTTTTTATTTCAGCTCCTCCTTTTTGCTAATCTTCAAATGAACCTACATGGTGATGAAAGGATTAGGTTAGAGCTTTAGATATCAATCTCATCATATGTCCTATCAATAGAAATATATCCTATATCTATGATGCATTAAATTAGATGAATATTTATCAAATGTATAGGTTCATTTATCATTTCATGATTCATCTAGTCCAACATCATAGCATGTGGAGTAAAATGGGCTCCCACAAGGGTTGATCCCAACATGTTGTCTCATTAATGTTTTTCTAGTTCATATTTAATGTTGTCATGAATGTTATAGTCATGAGAGGACACATGTATTATCACTACCTTATCAAATGTGAAGATCACAATGCTTAAAGGAGACTCATGGAAGCCACGAATAAGAGAGAGTTTGAATGCATGAGCATGAAAAGTATAATAGTCATTAAACAAAGGGCAGTGAATGCACCATAAAAGTAAACAAGGATAATCTATGGAATCAATGCAAGTTAGTGTTATGAGAGTCAGTCCCATTGGTAGGCTAAGATAGCAAGGAAATTCTAGTCACATAAGAGATATTCCTGCACCATAGAAAATTGTACCCTCTTGAGAAAAGAGACAATTTCACGTGTAATTTGACCCACTTTAGAGTCCCTTTGCATAATTTATCCTTTGAAACAACATTTATAAGCCCCTAAGACCCATTATCTTTTATCTAGAGGCCCGTTTCACCTGAGAAATCACCTAAAACCCAAAAAACAACACTTAATTCTTTCATATCCCAAAAACCCACCTTCAAAATTCAGTAGTGGGACCCATTCACCACCTTGGGCGAATGAGTCCCCTTTAGTGGGACCCATTCTCCAAGGGTGGAAAATGAGTCCCTTTTGAGGGAAAATTCAATTTTGAGCAGGAATTTGATTAATTCAACTTGAATTTTTCGTGAGTGTCAGCCTCTTAGGTCTAAATAACAAGAAAATTAGGAGTTTTTGCTTATAAATACTCATTTTAAGTCATTTTACTCATATTTTAGTCATTTCACAAAATAAATTTCTAAAGTCAAGTCTTCTACAATAAGTTTCATTAGCAAAGTTGAAGTTTTAGGGCAACAAACTAGGGTTTTTTGTAGGTCTTGAAGCTCACTCTTTAGGTCAATATTCAACATTGCAAAGGGTTGATGATGGATGCATATGGTGAATCATGGAGAAATATAGGTTGAGGAGATACAACTAGCCATCAAATCACACCTAAAGACTTGGTTTCAAAGTGATTCCATCTTCCATTTTCACTTTATCTTCATATTAAGGTTTGCATTTCATCTACATTTAATTTACATGTTATTTAATCTCTGTAGACACCTAAAAATGACCTAGGCCTGCAAGCTTCATTTTTACCACTTTCGTCCTAGCATAAGTAAGACATTTAATTATGTCCTTGGTCCACATTCGACTATTGATTAAATAATTCATAATTATTTAATTAATTCATGTCCTTTGATTCTTTATGATTATTAAATAAATAAATTTTAATTTATTTATTAAATACGTCACTAATTGTCTAAGTCTTTCTTTAATTAAATAGATTTCTTAATTTATTTAATTTCCCTTTCTGCGTTTAATTATCCTTCACTATTAAATAAATAAATTTTATTTATTTATTTAATACATCACTAACTGTCCAATTAAATAAATTGATTAATTTATTTAATTAATTAATCTTATCTGCTGAATTAAATAATTTAATTTAATTATTTAATTGCTAATTTCATATTCTTCTCATTTTAAATAAATTAAATTATTTAAAATATCATGTCAATCCTAACTGTCAGTCCTTTTTGATAAATAATCTGAAAAAGATTATTTATTATCTCTCGAAATCCATAATTTGAATTATTTTAATTCAAATTAGTAATTAATCTTCCAAAAATCAAGTAATCGGGCAGATTCTTGATTTTCCAAATCTGATCTTCAGTTCGAATCTTATCTCTTTGATTTTTCGAATCTTGCAAATCGGGCAATCTTATCTTCTTGATTTTTTTGAAAATCTTCATTATCTAATTAATTTCCTCATTTATTCTCCATCATCGATCCAATTTTATTCTGACCGTTCGATTAAGGATTTTGCCCTAACCCTAATTAGGGATTCTCGGGTTTAATCTGGATCGTTCATTTTAGGGTCTCATCACTAATTTATCTTGTCCGTCCGTTCGAAATGGCCTTTTCTATAAAATGCCCTTTCCTTCTCATTTTTCATATCTTGACATTGTACGTAATTACTATAGGCATTTATTTACTCTCACTTATTCATTGTCATAGACATAAAAATCCAATGATATAATGAAGTACAAAGGAAATCAAATGAAAATGAAAAGGAAATATATCACCAAGAGTCTCCATCTTCCATGATTGATCTTCGTTACACCTTCTTGCTTGCTAGAAATGTTGCCCTCAGATTTGTACTTTGAGCAATCTAAAATGCCTAAGCCCTACAACAAGATTCGAAGGATTTGATATGCCTATGACTATTGCCAATGTCTAAAAGTCAATGCCTATGCCTAAAATAAATGCCAATATTAATCAAATGTCTATGACAATGAATAAGTGAGAGTAAATAAATGCCTATAGTAATTACGTAAAATGTCAAGATATGAAAAATGAGAAGGAAAGGGCATTTTATAGAAAAGGCCATTTCGAACGGACGGACGAGATAAATTAGTGATGAGACCCTAAAACGAACGATCTAGATTACACCTGAGAATCCCTAATTAGGGTTAGGGCAAAATCCTTAATCGAACGGTCAGAATAAAATCGGATCAACGGTGGAGAATAAATGAGGAAATTAATTAGATAATGAAGATTTTCAAAAAAATCAAGAAGATAAGATTGCCTGATTTGCAAGATTCGAAAAATCAAAGAGATAAGATCGCCTGATTTGCAAGATTCGAAAAATCAAAGAGATAAGATTCGGACTGAAGATAAGATTTGGAAAATCAAGAATCTGCCCGATTACTTGATTTTTGGAAGATTAATTACTAATTTGAATTAAAATAATTCAAATTATGGATTTCGAGAGATAATAAATAATCTTTTTCAGATTATTTATCAAAAAGGACTGACAGTTAGGATTGACATGATATTTTAAATAATTTAATTTATTTAAAATGAGAAGAATATGAAATTAGCAATTAAATAATTAAATTAAGTTATTTAATTCAGCAGATAAGATTAATTAATTAAATAAATTAATCAATTTATTTAATTGGACAGTTAGTGACATATTAAATAAATAAATAAAATTTATTTATTTAATAGTGAAGGATAATTAAACGCAGAAAGGGAAATTAAATAAATTAAGAAATCTATTTAATTAAAGAAAGACTTAGACAATTAGTAACGTATTTAATAAATAAATTAAAATTTATTTATTTAATAATCATAAAGAATCAAAGGACATGAATTAATTAAATAATTATGAATTATTTAATCAATAGTCGAATGTGGACCAAGGACATAATTAAATGTCTTACTTATGCTAGGACGAAAGTGGTAAAAATGAAGCTTGCAGGCCTAGGTCATTTTTATGTGTCTACATTTTGCCCCTCTTTGTCATAATGTCGCTTGTCGCGTTGTGACAAAGAAAAAGAAATCAAAAATGCCCCAGTGCAAAATAAGATGAGGAAGAATGACGAGGAGGGTTATGGTATGCCCCCTCGAGAGGACAGACAGGTTCCAAGAACATGGGTGTGCTCTCGAAATTGACAAGAAGACTAGAATATGAAGAGACAAAGAAATGTTAGTGCAAAAGATATGGATGATGATATGGATGCAATGCCTATATGAGATGAGACAGAGAAGATGGCAAGACTAAAGAAGATGCATGTTAGTTCCTAGACCAAATCCTTCAAAACATTGCCATAGGACTTTAATATTTATTGCTCTTAATCGTCATTGGGCAGATTGTTGTGATGGCCAAGAAACACCATGATATGACATAGATCAAGGTGTGCAAGGTTGTACCATCACGTAAGACAAACAGTAATAGACAAGGATGATCATGACTCATACTATGAGCGTGATTGCCCCAGTCTTGTTGTCATAATCAACCATAAGCAGAAAAAGACAAGGACAGATCATGAAACATCGCTGCTTCTCTAAATCCTGTTTCCAGGACATCCTTGAGAAACTAGTGACATGATTGCCAAAATACAAAAATAAAGTCCCTATCATGATATGTCATTGTTTTTCTAAATCCCAAAATCAGGACCTCGCTGAGAAACTAGTAGTCATGTGTGTCAATTGTCATGCTACGTCGCTGCTTCTCTAAATCCTGCTTAGTGGGATCTCGCTGAAAAACTAATAACATGATAAAAGATCAAAAGACAATTGCCAAGTGTTTGCCAAGTGCGTCTGGATGCCGAGTGCATTGATGTGTCAATGTAAATTTAAATGATGCCAAGATGACAAATGTCGAAGGTTGCCATATTCAGGAAGGACACATCCTGAATAATGTCGATGTCTAGGAAGGACACATCCTAAAACACCAATGTCAGAGTTTTGTTCTTCAGAAGGACACATTTGAAAGAACGTTGTTGTCGAGAGGAATGATCCTTAAATGTCAGAAAGGATTCCTCAAAAATGTCAAATGATAGGTACAATGCCTAGGAAGGACACATCCTAAGGCACCAATGACAGAGGTTATTCTTCAGAAGGACCCATCTGAAAGGTAACCAAGAGTTGATAGTTTGACTGGTTGCGATAATTTGACTTATTTTGACTAAGTTTGACTTGTTTTGACTGAGTTTGACTTGTGTTGGCCATATGTCGATATTGTCATGATGATATGTGCCGATGAGATTGTCTTGCTGTGATAATGATTGTCATGATGAGTTTTGTTCGTTTGGGAAAGATTCATGTTGTCTTGAAGACTTTTTGACATGTGTGTCAGTGTAGTGCCATGAACCCTAATGGACTGACCTAGTGCGGCCTCGGGGGCTCATCAATAGATGGCCTTGCCTACGTCATACACTCAGAGACCTCGTAGTTCGACACGACCAATGACTTTGTCTTGATGACCAAAGATTGCGTCATGATTTTATTTTGACAAACCTAAAGGACTGACCTAATGTCTCGGGGACTCAAGTATGAGTCTTGCCTACGTAGCAAATGCGCAGAGACAACGTAGTTCAACAGATGACGAAGACTGTTTTGACATGATTGACTTTGACTAGAAATGACCAGATGTTTATGTTCTTCGAGTGGTCTACTGATTTTTGTTTAATGTTTTCTTCAAGAAATTTTACGATTTTTAGGTCTTTCCTCAGGACTTTTTATGATGTTTTTGTATCTTTTTTCAGGACATTTTGCGATGTTTTTGTCTCTTTTTTGAGGACTATTTGCCGATGTTTTTGTCTTTTTTTTTCATGACTTTTTGCCGATGTTTTTGTCTTCTTTCAGGACTTTTTGCCAATGTTTTTGTCTTTTTTTTAGGACTATTTTCTGATGTTTTTGTCTTCTTTCAGGACTTTTTACCAATGTTTTTGTCTTTTTTCAGGACTTTTTGCCAATGTTTTTGTCTTTTTTCAGGACTTTTTGTCAATGTTTTTGTCTTTTTTCAAGACTTTTTGTGATGTTTTTGGTATGCAACCTATGGTGACTAATGCAAGTTTAGACAAGACTTTGAGCAATATCAAGTTTGGTTTCTGACAGAATCTTTTTGATGATAGTGTTTGGCGAATGGTTGACAATTTGAAGACCTCAGGTTTCAGATGCGTTTTGACAAATCAGTTGCGTTGTCGAAAATCACTTGCGGTTTGACAGATGCGACTCAGTTTAGTTTCAACCTAATTTTCGTGTTGTTTTGATGGAAGTTTTGAATTGTTTTGATGAATGTTTTGTTTGAACTGTGACAAAACCAAAATGCACTTGACAAACACAGCGTTTTAAAAGGTATCCAAGCACACATGAGATAAGCACAATCCTAAAAAGGCCACTAGGCCTTGGGTTTGTATACTTGATATAGCCCACCAGTTATACCCCGGATTGGTGATGAACACCTTTCCTTCTCGAGAGCGGACAACTTAGAATTTGGTGGCATTGGCTCCCCTCCACGGCTCATTAACGTCATTCGAGCACACCAAATTCGGATTCATTGGGTAGTGACATCCCAAGAATTTCTATCTCTACTCAAGGGGATCGGTAGTGAGTAATCTTCGGGCATGATACTGTACCCTGCACTATATCAAGCAACGGCCAATAGAACGGTTGGATACTAAGACAAGGGTGTTTAATTCGGGCATTCCGTTCGTGGGGCGTGATCCATGCGGCGAGAGTCCCCTTTCGGATCCATCTCGTCGGAACCACGCTCGTGATTCTTGGGCTTTCCCCAAGAACCCACTTTTTTATACCGGCTGGAAGTCCCTCGGTGTCAGGGTGCTACCGGTCTGAGTCGTCCTGGGGTGAGTACTTTTTCCCACCAGGACAGGCCCAAGTTCTAGAGTCGATAACCGTTTCTCTTACACCCAGGATCGCACGAATGCGCAAGGGGAGAGGATACTCCGATATACCGAATCGTGAAGGGTAATTAACAAAAAACAGAATGGGTCTGGTTTTCTGATCACAAGGTTTTCACCAAGTGAGAGCATACTCACCTACCACTCCACAAGCACAATCAGACACAAAAGACATGATTCTTTTTATAAGCACCAAAACTAAGTGTTTGCTAATCTAGAAATAAACAAGCACACTGTTTGTTTGTTTCCCTCTTTGACATGCGAATCTGCAAACAATAAGTTAGTAGTTTTGTAGATAATGGTCTTGGACACACGAAAAAGATCGCCACACGCTACCAGAAAAGATTAGTAACAAAAATAATAAAAAAATAAATAAAAACTTAAATGAAAACAGCAAACTTGAAATAGTGATAACTTCATCCAAACTTAACAAAATTTCAAGTGGTAGATATCCATGGAAAGCTAAATGATAGACCTTCAAAACCCAGAAATTTTTTCCACGATTCTGCACAAAACAAATGTTATAGACAAAAGAAAACGCGGGTTTAAGAATTAAATTAAAAAAACAGCAAACAGTAAAATACCCATAACTTTATCAAATCTCAATGAAATTTAAAACTGTTTAATGTTCTGGAAAGCTAAGAGTGAGATCTACAAAACCCAGAAACTGTTTGAAAATATTTTATTTTCCCATTTTTCTGTGCTCAATTGAAGGTGACGGGATTTCGTATGACGTTTTGGCTGTAACCTGCAAAACAGTGAAAACAAACAAGAACACACACAAATTTTTCTGCAAAATGTCAGGTTCACCAATGTAATCAAGGGAAATCAGATTGTTAAATGGGTTAGCACAAATAACATAAAAATCCAATGATATAACGAAGTACAATGGAAATCAAATGAAAACGAAAAGGAAATATATCACCAAGAGTCTCCATCTTCCATGATTGATCTTCGTTACACCTTCTTGCTTGCTGGAAATGTTGCCCTCAGATTTGTACTTTGACTAGGGCACAATCATGTTTGTCCTTGGATTCTCATGTGTAGGCATCGTTATTTGCATTTGTCACGATCCTCTTAAACGTCAAAATCCAAAAATCATAAAACGACAAAAAGACCAAAAACATCACAAAAAGTCCTGAAAAAGACAAAAAAATTGGCAAAAAGTCCTGAAAAAAGACAAAAACATTGGCAAAAAGTCCTGAAAAAAGACAAAAATATTGGCAAAAAGTCCTGAAAGAAGACAAAAACATCGGCAAATAGTCCTGAAAAAAAAGACAAAAACATTGGCAAAAAGTCCTGAAAGAAGACAAAAACATCGGCAAAAAGTCATGAAAAAAAAAAGACAAAAACATCGGCAAATAGTCCTAAAAAAAGAGACAAAAACATCGCAAAATGTCCTGAAAAAATATACAAAAACATCATAAAAAGTCCTGAGGAAAGACCTAAAAATCGTAAAACGTCCTAAAGAAAACATTAAACAAAAATCAGTAGACCACTCGAAGAACATAAACATCTGGTCATTTCTAGTCAAAGTCAATCATGTCAAAACAGTCTTCGTCATCTGTCTGAACTACGTTGTCTCTGCGCATTTGCTACGTAGGCAAGACTCATACTTGAGTCCCTGAGACATTAGGTCAGTCCTTTAGGTTTGTCAAAATAAAATCATGATGCAATCTTTGGTCATCAAGACAAAGTCATTGGTCGTGTCGAACTACGAGGTCTCTGAGTGTATGATGTAGGCAAGGCCATCTATTGATGAGCCCCCGAGGCCGCACTAGGTCAGTCCATTAGGGTTCATGGCACTACACTGACACACATGTCAAAAAGTCTTCAAGACAACATGAATCTTTCCCAAACGAACAAAACTCATCATGACAATCATTATCACAGCAAGACAATCTCATCGGCACATATCATCATGACAATATCGACATATGGCCAACACAAGTCAAACTCAGTCAAAACAAGTCAAACTTAGTCAAAATAAGTCAAATTATCGCAACCAGTCAAACTATCAACTCTTGGTTACCTTTCAGATGGGTCCTTCTGAAGAATAACCTCTGTCATTGGTGCCTTAGGATGTGTCCTTCCTAGGCATTGTACCTATCATTTGACATTTTTGAGGAATCCTTTCTGACATTTAAGGATCATTCCTCTCGACAACAACGTTCTTTCAAATGTGTCCTTCTGAAGAACAAAACTCTGACATTGGTGTTTTAGGATGTGTCCTTCCTAGACATCGACATTATTCAGGATGTGTCCTTCCTGAATATGGAAACCTTTGACATTTGTCATCTTGGCATCATTTAAATTTACATTGACACATCAATGCACTCGGCATCTAGACGCACTTGGCAAACACTTGGCAATTGTCTTTTGATCTTTTATCATGTTATTAGTTTTTCAACGAGATCCCATTAAGCAGGATTTAGAGAAGCAGCGACGTAGCATGACAATTGACACGCATGACTACTCGCTTCTCAGCGAGGTCCTGATTATGGGATTTAGAAAAGCAATGACATATCATGATAGGGACTTTATTTTTGTATTTTGGCAATCATGTCACTAGTTTCTCAAGGATGTCCTGGAAACAGGATTTAGAGAAGCAGCGATGTTTCATGATCTGTCCTTGTCTTTTTCTGCTTGTGGTTGATTATGACAACAAGACTGGGGCAATCACGCTCATAGTAGGAGTCATGATCATCCTTGTCTATTATTGTTTGTCTTACGTGATGGTACAACCTTGCACACCTTGATCTATGTCATATCATGGTGTTTCTTGGCCATCACAACAATCTGCCCAATGACGATTAAGAGCAATAAATATTAAAGTCCTATGGCAATGTTTTGAAGGATTTGGTCTAGGAACTAACATGCATCTTCTTTAGTCTTGCCATCTTCTCTGTCTCATCTCATATAGGCATTGCATCCATATCATCATCCATATCTTTTGCACTAACATTTCTTTGTCTCTTCATATTCTAGTCTTCTTAATTTCGAGAGCACACCCATGTTCTTGGAACCTGTCTGTCCTCTCGAGGGGGCATACCATAACCCTCCTCGTCATTCTTCCTCATCTTATTTTGCACTGGGGCATTTTTTGACTTATTTTCTTTGTCACAACGCGACAAGCGACATTATGACAAAGAGGGGCAAAATGTAGACACCTAAAAATGACCTAGGCCTGCAAGCTTCATTTTTACCACTTTCGTCCTAGCATAAGTAAGACATTTAATTATGTCCTTGGTCCACATTCGACTATTGATTAAATAATTCATAATTATTTAATTAATTCATGTCCTTTGATTCTTTATGATTATTAAATAAATAAATTTTAATTTATTTATTAAATACGTCACTAATTGTCTAAGTCTTTCTTTAATTAAATAGATTTCTTAATTTATTTAATTTCCCTTTCTGCGTTTAATTATCCTTCACTATTAAATAAATAAATTTTATTTATTTATTTAATACATCACTAACTGTCCAATTAAATAAATTGATTAATTTATTTAATTAATTAATCTTATCTGCTGAATTAAATAATTTAATTTAATTATTTAATTGCTAATTTCATATTCTTCTCATTTTAAATAAATTAAATTATTTAAAATATCATGTCAATCCTAACTGTCAGTCCTTTTTGATAAATAATCTGAAAAAGATTATTTATTATCTCTCGAAATCCATAATTTGAATTATTTTAATTCAAATTAGTAATTAATCTTCCAAAAATCAAGTAATCGGGCAGATTCTTGATTTTCCAAATCTGATCTTCAGTCCGAATCTTATCTCTTTGATTTTTCGAATCTTGCAAATCGGGCAATCTTATCTTCTTGATTTTTTTGAAAATCTTCATTATCTAATTAATTTCCTCATTTATTCTCCACCATCGATCCAATTTTATTCCGACCGTTCGATTAAGGATTTTGCCCTAACCCTAATTAGGGATTCTCGGGTTTAATCTGGATCGTTCATTTTAGGGTCTCATCACTAATTTATCTCGTCCGTCCGTTCGAAATGGCCTTTTCTATAAAATGCCCTTTCCTTCTCATTTTTCATATCTTGACATTTTACGTAATTACTATAGGCATTTATTTACTCTCACTTGTTCATTGTCATAGACATTTGATTAATATTGGCATTTATTTTAGGCATAGGCATTGACTTTTAGACATTGGCAATAGTCATAGGCATATCAAATCCTTCGAATCTTGTTGTAGGGCTTAGGCATTTTAGATTGCTCAAAGTACAAATCTGAGGGCAACATTTCCAGCAAGCAAGAAGGTGTAACAAAGATCAATCATGGAAGATGGAGACTCTTGGTGATATATTTCCTTTTCGTTTTCATTTGATTTCCATTGTACTTCGTTATATCATTGGATTTTTATGTTATTTGTGCTAACCCATTTAACAATCTGATTTCCCTTGATTACAATCTCTATTTTTGATGTGTTGTAAGATTTCTAGGGTTGAGATCTTGCATCCACCAAATCATATTTGCACTTCTTATTCTTTCATAATAGAATAGGGTTTTTGACATACTTCAGACTTTCCTAGTCTTTAACACAACTAAGGCTAGAGTTTTATGTAGATTTTTATCATTCAAGGTTTAATTACCCAATTAGGAGTTTGACCAAGGAAAATCCCCCATTAGAGAAACAGTTTTAGGCTATTTTGTAGGAATTTTCTGAGATCCCGATTCGGGTTTTTCGTAAGAAATTGTTGTATAGGTGTCAAGGTGCATAATTGAGATTTGAAATCATAGAAATTTGAAAGAGGATTGATTCACCATGCATGGAGAATGAGTCTCTCCTAAGATGAAATTTTGAGTTGGATGCAGATCCTGGTACCCAATTGATAGAAAACAACTTTTGTGCAGAAAAACCTTGATCTGGGACTAATTCGCCCAAGGTGGCGAATGAGTCCCAGTCAGCTCAAAATCAGGTCTCATCATATTTCTAGATTTCTTTTTAGTCTTCTTCAGCTTCTCAAGTGCACACATTTTGAAAAACAACTTTTTGTTTGATTTAATTTGCATTCTTGTTCATTCTTTTAACATTTTTGCAAACAACACTGTGTTTTCAAACATTGCATGATTCTTAGTTTTTGCATACATGATCGGTCAATTAGTTCATATAATTGCACTTAAATCATTCCATTTAGTTCAAAAAACATCATACATTTTCATAATTTGAGTGAACCTACCTAGACTTTTGGCTCTACTTTCTCCTTTTAGGTGTAAAACCCTATAAGTGCTAGAAAGGATTAGGGTGCCAAAAATCTACGGTTCATTTTGGTGAACCTGCATATTGAACATCATATCATTTTGATTTTCATTTCTATTTTCATCTTAGGACTTAAGTTCCTTGTCATGTTGCATTCTCTTGCATCTTAGGACTTCTTAAAATTGCATTCATGAAAGCATCATTTAGAGTTTATTACTACATCTCATTTCATTAAAACATTCCAAAACTCTACATTTTCACTCTGTACCTACATTGTACACACCTGGAAAAATTTAGAAAATACAAAAAAATCAGAAAAAACCTAAAAATTCATCCCCTGGGACTCATTTGCCACCTTGGGCCAATCGGTCCCACTGCAGTTTTTGAATTAGAGTTTCCAAATTTTAGTTTATTCCATTGCACATTTTTGTTTTCTGTAGTTTATTTTCTATAAATTTCTATTATTTTCTATTTCCTTAGCATAAAATTTATTCTCTTTCATGGCATTTATGGATAGCTTTAGATTTTGCAAATTTCCTTGTCAATATTCATTCCTTGTTCTTTTAGATCAAACTCATCGATAAATAAAAACACAAAAACATCAAATCAACCCTTCAAACAAATGATTTAGTTTAGAAACAACATCTCATCCAAGCCCCTTAGTAGTGATGATGTAAACAAGTTAGATGAAGTTCTCTAGGACTTCCTCTCACTCACTTCATCCTCTAAAGCTTGCCATGATAACTCTAAACAAATTAATGATACCTTATCCCTCAAACCTTTTGGTTGTGATGACTTTGATTTGTTAGATGAAGCCCTCCAAGACTTCATCTCACATAAGTCATCCACTAAGGTTTGTTGTAACAAACTAATGATAATGGACATTAACACATCTAATGCTTCTCTTGAATACCTTAAACCAATTGATGATAACTCACCCCTCCAACCTTTTAGTGGTAATGATTTGGACTTGTTAGATGAGTCCCTCAGGACTTCATCTCACTCAAATCATCCCCTAAGGTTTGTTGTGAGAATACTAAAACCAAGGATGTTAATGTCATTCAACCTCAACTTATTCTTTACCCACCCTCGCATAAAATTCATCCCTCTAAGCAACCTCGGTACACTCTTTACCCACCTAAAACCAATGTGTTGCAACAATCAAGTAATGTTACTGTTTCTCATACATATAATACTCGAAACAACCCACAATCGCCACAACCAACACCACCCTCTTTACCTTTACCTAAACCTCCTAGTTCTCCTCACTTCAACCCACACACAAAGGAGTATGATCTTGTTGAAAAATTAAAGAATACTCTTGCCAAGATTTCCCTTTAGGATTTACTTAAAAACTCAACTAATTATCACAACATTCTTCAAACAGCCTTAAAAAAAATTGTAGTTCCTCATGGTACCACTCTGAATGATGTGGCGGCTCTAATCCATAAAATGAATGAAAATAATCTTGACATTACTTTCTATCAACATGAGCTCCCTCCTTTAGAGTTGTGCAAAAAAAAATGAAGCCTTTATGATAATTGCTCAATTCAATCACATAGGTATCAAGTGAACCCTCATTGATAATGGTTATGCTCTTAATGTGTGTAGTGTGAATCTCCTTGATCGATTACACATTGAGAAGTCACAAATAATACCTGATTCTGTATCCATTTGAGGATTTGACAATACAAAAAAGAAATTAATTGGGATAATTACTTTACCTATTATGATTGGGGTGGCTACTTTGCAAACTCCTATCCATGTCATGCCTTATGATCTTTCATATAATATTCTTTTAGGTAGACCATGGATTCATGAGATGAATGTAGTGCCTTCAACCCTTCATCGTATCATGAAATATGTCCATAACAATCACATTTATCAAGTTGAAATAGACCCTGAGCCTGAAAGTTGCTTGCATCTTGAAAAAGGAGTTACAAGTCCTCTGAAAAAATTAATTCCAACATCCAACATAGACCCTCTTAAAATTGAACAAAATAATGAGGAATCAGTATCTAAATTATTTGGCAATGATTGGGATCCTTAGAATTCACACCTTCGTTTATGGGAAAATACATAATCACACAAAAGAAAGATAAGAAACAAGAACAACCAACAATCATGTCAACTCAAAATTCTAAACAATCTTCTTAAACATCTATCTCATATACTTTGGATGAAAATGCAACATACACAACAAATTTTGATGAGATCGATTATCAATTCCTACCTAATTTGAAAAAAATGGAAAGAATTTATGGAAAAGGCTATGAACTTGTAAAAATATTAGGATATACTGGAAAAAGGTGTGGAAAACATGAGCAAGGTATTCGTGTTCCTATTGAACCTAATACGTAAGAGACAAAAACTGGACTGGGATATTCTTTTTCTAAAACAACAAAAGCTACTCAATGACCATCTTTGACCATCAACGCTATTACATGTTAACCAAAAAACCAACTCACAATTAAACATCCTAAATTGCTTGTTATGAAATTACCACCGCCATGGAAGTATGTTGATAGTGATGAAACTTTGAAAAAAATGTTAGGAGTTTATGATAACACATCCTCACTTACTTCCATGAAACAAATTCCTCATGCTATGATTGTTAACAAGCAAGAAGAAAGTGATATCATTGAAGAACTCTATGAATCTGAAGTTCCTAAATCTAATGCACTCCCTTTAGGAGATACAATTGACATGCCAATGGACATTGATGATAGAGACAAAGTTATTAATATTGGGAAGTTCTTTGACGATGAAAAACAAGAAGACACTACCAATTCATGATTTTCCTAAAATTTTTGCTTGGAAATATTCTGATATGCTAGGAATTGACCCAAACATTGTTACACATAACATTGTCCTTACTGAAAATGCTAAACTTGTTAGTCAAAAGATAAGAAAAATGCACCCTAACATAGCCTTGTATGTTAAATCAAAGCTTGAAAAACTCCTTGATGCAGGCTTTATTCGACCTATTGATTATTCTCCTTGGATCTTAAACATTGTTGCAGTTGCAAAACCCAATAATCTTATTAGGATATGTATTGATTTTTGTGACTTGAATAAAGCTTCTTTAAAAGATTACTTTTCGCTTCCTAATATTGACATGGTCATGGATTCAACTGCTGGACATGCTTTGTTGTCATTCATGGATGGATTTTCTGGTTATAATCAAATACTTATTAATCCTCAAGATCAATACAAAACAACCTTTACCACTATTTGGGGAACATTTTGTTGGGCTGTGATGCCCTTCAGTCTAAAGAAAATCGACACAACTTATCAATGAGAAATGACATTAATCTTTCACGATTACATTCATAAAATTTTGGAAGATTATGTCAATGATATGTTAGCTAAATCTTTAACATGACAAGACAATGTAAATGTTCTTCACAAAATCTTTGAACAAATACGTAAATACAATATGCGATTAAATCCGAAAAAAGTGTGTCTTTGGTGTAGATAGTGGTAAAATTTTGGAGTTTTTCATATCTCATAGAGGCATTGAGGTGGACACGAAAAAAATTGATGCAATCATTAACATGCCACCTCCTAGGAATATTTCTTAGTTGCGCACGTTACAAGGTTGAATTCAAGCTATCCATCATTTTGTTGCATCTTTAGCCGAGCACACATTACCTTTCACACATCTCAAAAAAGGTGTACCCTTTGATTGGGATGAGGATTGTAAGTAGGATTTTGAGAGTTTAAAATAATACCTTACAACTCCACCTATTTTACAGCCCACCGTGCCAAACATACCGTTTATGTTGTACATCACGACATCTGCCCATGCTCTTGCAACATTGTTGGCTCAACAAGATGATTATGGAAAAGAGAATCCTATTTATTACATTATTCAAACCTTAATTGATTATGAAACTTGATATTCACTAATTGAAAAACAATGCTTGGCTCTTATATATGCTACTAGTAAGTTGCGACATTATTTACTAAATGCTGAAATACAAGTCATAACAAAATTTGATCCTCTTAAACATCTTTTCAATAAAAAAAATCTTTTTGGATGCTTAGCTAAGTGGGTGATGTTGTTAACTAAATTTGACCTTAAGTTCATTTCACAAAAAAACAATCAAAGGACAAGCCTTAACCGATCACTTAGCTGATGCTCCTTCCCCTTTTGCTTTACCTAATCATGGCTTCTTTCCTGATGATAATGTCTTGACCGTTGACATTAAACCATGAGTGTATTTCAATGGATCTAAGTGTAGAAAAGGTATTGGTGTTGGAGTGGTATTAATTCCACCCAACGGTAAACCTATTCTCTTGTCCTATTGATTAAATTTCCTATGCAAAAATAACACAACAGAGTATGAGACATTGATCACAAGTTTGCGAGCTACTTTAATAATGAATGCTAAACATATCAAGATCTTTTGCAATTCACAATTGGTTATCCAACAAATCAATGGTACATATCAAACTAAACATGGCAAGTTATCAAAATACAAGGATCTTATAATGACACTGTTAGAAAAGTTTGAATCATTCACCATTGATAACATCCCATGAAAAGACAATAGACATGTGGATGCAATGGCGAGCACAACTTCTCTTATATCCCCACATGATCCTTCCATAGATTTCACCTTTATTATCCATCCCATCATGAAACATTCGATTGATACTTCGTTAGAAGATATTTTCACAATAACTCATGATGATTCGTGCAAATGGTACGGTACAATATACAACTATTTAAAAGATGGTACCATTCCTGAACCTACAACAACAAACACTCAAAAGAATTTATGCAAACTAGCAGCTAAATATGTGATCTTTGCAAATGCATTATATAGAAGATCTTTCAATGGCCTCTTATTACTTTGTCTTAAGGATTCTGAAATTCCTATAGCACTTGACGAAGCTCATGCTAGTGCTTTTGGAGATCATTTTGGAGGTTGGTTGTTAGTGCAAAAAATTATCCGTATGGGCTATTATTGGAAACATATGGAGAAGGATTTCTTTACTTAAGTTAAAAAATATCAAAAATTTCAAGAACATAGAAATTTGATCCATGCTCCTACTGTTAAGTTCCATGCCCAAGCTCCCATTTGGCCCTTTTCAGTATGGGGATTGGATCTTATTGGAAAAATTTCACGTCCTTATGTTGGACATACTTTTATCGTAATCGCAATAGATTATTTCACAAAATGGGTGGAAGCTATTCCTATCCGTTCTACAAATGTTGAAGCAATTTGTCATTTCATATTGGAACACATTATTGCTCGCTTTGGAATCCCTTCCGCAATCATTTTAGACAATGGAACTCTATTTAAGAATAATGAAGTTAAGAAATTTCTTGAAACATTCAACATTCAACATTGATTTTCTACACCATATTATCTGCAATCCAATAGACAAGTTGAAAATAGTAATAAAATCCTAGAGAAAATCCTCAAGAAAGCTATCAACAAACATCATAAAGATTGGTATACACAATTATATTATGTGCTTTGGGCTTATCGAACAAGTGTTAGATCATCCACGGGAAGTACACCTTATAGCCTTGTTTATGGAACTGATGTGATAATGCCCTTGGAGTTAGAAATTCCTACATTGAGAGTTACTCTCCAAGACCTTATTGATGATGACAATTATAAAGATCAACAATTGCACCAACTTGAGATGCTCGATGAACAACACATTAATGTTCTCGAACATCTCCAAGCTCACATCAAACAATTACAATGAAGACACAACACATAGGTCATCCCAATATTGTTTTGTAAGGAAGATTTTGTTCTTATTGAAAATCAACACAATACTAGTGCTAACAATGAAGATAAAGATAAATTCAGCTCTAATTGGTTAGGACCTTATATAGTTGATATCAATTATGGATCTGGTGCTTATGTATTAATGCAGCTTGATGGAACACCCCTTAAGGAAGCTTTTAATGCCACACATTTACATCAGTATTATCTTTGACCTCTTTGAATAGTGTGATTGATAAAGTAGTGTTGTTTAAAGTTATTTGATGTCATTCTAAATAACTTTCACATTGCTTCGTTCTTGAAAACTAATCTTCTATTTTTCTTGAACACTAAGGTAATTATTTAAGTCCATTTTATAATTACTTTAGGATTCATACTATTCACCTTTGTGTTATGTTAAATTAGATACTTATATGAATTATAGGTGTATTTAATTTAACATATTCTCTTCTAATCAACAATGTTGTATCGACAGTAAAACTGAAATATGTTTTAAACTAGATCACATTAATCCTGTTAAATCATGTAGACATTAATTAAATACTTTTATCATAAGTCATTTAATTAATCACATTACAATTAACATTTCAACCAAAAAAGAGACACATCATAATAATGTGCATGTCTATATATATATCAAAGTTTTATGTACATCTCAATACCATATACAAAGTCATAAAAGTTTATGAGAGCTAGACCCCTCAAGCTTTGGCACTCGAGATCTGGTCCTTGGAAATTATGAGACGGTCATGTGTGATCATGAAATGTTGATTCTAAGTGCATACTGTAGACAGTCTTGTACTCGACCAACAGCCACAAGCCACTCCTCTACCATCCAATCCCTCTCCATTTGTGTCTGTGCTAGCTCTGCATGTAGTCTCCCAACCTTTGCTAAGGTCTATGATGTTTGTCTTGCACTCTCTACTTGACGGAGTCATCTCCTCACACTCTCGTATGCTACCCGTAACCTCATGAAAGGTCTGAGCGACTTTGGATCTTTGTCCATGATCAATGGGGGAATGTAGTCAGGATCCATCTCCTCCTAGTCAATGGATGCAGGCACTATCTCTATGGCAGCCTCACGATAGAACTCTCACTAGTCTCTCATTGCTCTTGCAAGATAGACAATGTACACAATCAATAAACATCATCATGATATATCTATATATAAACAAAGCATAAAATACTAAAGTACATGCGTAAAATAAAATGTCATCACCTATGTCTCTTGTCAGATGAGGAATGTCAACCTCATCCTCTCTGGGGGGCATCGAGGATGTGCTAGCCTCTCTTTGACTCTGGGTGCCGATGTCTACTGTTGCTACTACACATGATCTAGTCCTGTAAGTGTGTGAGGAGTCTCCATGCTTGTACCAATCCTCAATAGCTACCTCATCACCCTAACTCAGGGGTGGCTCCTCCTCATAATAATCATCCTCCTCATAATCCTCCTCCTCCTCCTCCTCCTCCTCCTCCTCCTCTCCATCTCGGTCCTCATAGTTAGGATCGGCATCAGACTGGTACTCATTATCAGTAACATTAGTAAAAATATCTGCTGCCCTGTACCATATCTCCTTTGATCTATCCTTTGGCTCATCCCCCTCATCTGGTGTTGGTCCTACATCACCTATAGGGAAGTCCATGGGGAACACAAGAGTTGGTTGTGCACATGACCACCACTCCTCATGCTCATATGTGCAATTGACATCATCAGTGTTAGATGCTGGTTGCTAATCATGATTTGAAGCATCAGGATCACTCTCACGAACATGATCTATAGTAAGCCAAACGGTATCACCTAACCTCTAGGCACTCTATCTAATCTTCTAATGGAGGGGCACACCCTCGATGGTGTCTGTACCTACCCAAAATGTCTCATGACTCACCCGTATTAGAATGGTTGTACAACATAGTTATGCCTCCTAGCTAGAAACCTATCAATCTGCATTGTCCTCAGCTGTCCTATGGGATTTGTCCACTATAGAGTGGGTATAAAGGGTCTCCATAAGATCTCATCCTCCTCTAGCCAGTCAAACCTCACCCTCCAAAAGTGTAAATCCTCATATTGCCACAAGTGTCGCAAAGGATAGCCGAATGCTCGTGGATATCCTATAACTATAGCATAAGGGAATCCGATAGGCCTATGCATGTGACATGCTCAAGGAACCACATTTATAGAAGCATACAGTGCACCATATTGCCAATCTCTCAAAATACAAACTGGCCAAGATCATAGTATAAGTATGCTAAAATGTAGCAGCCCCAAGCATAGATTGTAGTCTGCTCATACATCCCTTGAATGAAATGTACTAGTCCTCCATCTAAGTGTTCCACTCATCCATCTAGATTGAGAACCAATTCCATTGTATGCATCATAATCCATCTAACCACAGGAGCTTGTGAATATAGCAACATGGGGAGCTTGATCTGTGCTCTAACACATTCATCATGTAAAGGTCTAGCTAGGCAATACGACATGTCCCTCTTCTTCTCTTGGAATGACCGATCCCCCTAGAAATATACCCGCTCTCCCCTAATAGGAACTTGGAGAATGTGATGTACATCTTCAAGAGAGATGGTCATTTCCCTCGTGGAAAGATGAAATTTACAAGTATCAACATCCCAATGCTTGCATAGAGCCATAAGCATGGCGTCATGGTATCTATGCAAACCTCTTCCTAGTACCTACAAAACAACATGAGTAAACAAGTTAAGCAAGGAATTGTAAGCTAAAACAAGGATTCCCCATGAAATCCATTTACAAATTCAAATTAGGAAAGAAAGCAATGAAGAACACAATATAAATGACAAAACTAGATTGAATCCTAATTTAAATGTGCAAACTCATGATCCCATGGGGGAATTGGTGCCAATTTGATGTGAAAATTGGCCCTTTCCCAATTCCTAAGATGCAAGCTTTGAATGTTGAAGAGATTGATTCACTTTGTTGGTGAAGAATGAAGACTCCAAGCCAAAAATATGCAAAACCTAGCTATGACTCAATGATAATGGATGAAATTCAAGAGATATTTGAGCATGGTAACTTTTCTTGGATTGTGGATGATAAAATGAGGATATGAGCTCTTCATTTATAGGATTTCAAGATGGATAAATTTCCAAATTTGAGCAATGTGGGACTAACATTTATCCAATGATATGATGCCACTTGTCAAGCTATGAATGGATAATGGATGTGCAAGATTTGGGGTTTGTGCCAATATTTGAAATTCAAATTTGTTGAAATGACATGCAAGAGGGAAGGGAAAATGAAATAAATGCCACTTGGCTCAAGGCAAAGGACATGTAAGATGAAGTTATTGCCTTGTTGGATGTACATGTTGACTTAGAATTTTTGAATTCAAATTGAGAGAATATTCCAAAAGATGCCTTGTGAGGAAAATAGAGATTTAATAAATGAATTAAATCTATTTTCATGTGCAACTTGCATTATCTAGAGGATGTGACATGAGATGAGGTTAAATTAATCAAGGGTTAATTAATTTAATGGAGATTAGATGATGTGACTTATTTGACTTAGATTTATGGATTTATTTAAATCAAATAAGAGAGGAATATGATAAGAGGATAATTAAATAAGGATTTTGATTTATTTAATTAAAAGGGATGGTGTTAGATTAAATCAAATAAGGTTTTAATTTATTTAATTTAATGGACAAACTTTAGAGATTTAATCAAATAAAATGATTATTTAATTAAATAGGGATAATTAGATCAGATGGATTGATTTAATTAACAAAAGGAATTGACTTAATCAGATAAAATGATTTATTCAATTAAGGGATGAAAATTGATGAATTTGATCAGATAGGGGAATTTGATTAAATAGTTAGACCGAGGGATGATTCAAGAAGAAATGATGTTAGTAAGTCAAGATTAGATGCACGATGTCAATCAGTATATTTTACGTGTCTACATTTTGCCCCTCTTTGAAGTAATGCACTCGTTGCGTTGGTTCAAAGAATAAACGATATCGATCAAAGCCAAACATTTTTGATATTTAAAAATTTGCCCCATTGCAGCATGGTGAGAGAAAACATGCCATTATAATGTCCCCTCGAGAGATCTAACGAAAATTTTAATTTTTTAGGTGATCTCACAAAAAAAGATGACAAAGTACCCGACAAGTCCGAAAGGGGTTCGGGAGGCTAAAAATGTGTCTAAACGCAATAAAATGATGAAAAACAAGCCTCAAACTGACAAAAATAGGTTCGGGGGTCCAAAACCCTAGCAGGATAGCCATTTAGGGTTAAAAACCCTTAATTTTTAGGCTTAAAAGGGGCCCGATGGGTCACTTTCAAGTCATTTTCACACAGCTCCACTAGCAAACTTGAGATTCGAGCTCTGACCCTCCAGCGATATGGCGCAACGATAGCTTCCCCTACACATTTCGGACTGAGTTCAGACATACCAGCGACCTCCTGGCATCGGGGCACCGGTATGTGACCCTTACTGAAGCTTCATCTTTTCATTTAATGCATTAATTACTATTTTAAAAGATGAACTTGCCTTCAGCGGCGCTATATAGCACCGCTCGACATTTAAATTGTGCTGTGCTAGGCCGTTTTGCGCTGCAGCGGTGCTATTTAGCACTACAGCAGTGCAGTTAGGAGTTTAAAAACTCTGACACTGGGCTCGGGCTCAGCGGGCTGGTTTGGGAAAAGTGCACCGCGGCGGCGCCCTTTTCATGCAAACTGTGACGCTGGAGGATGAAGTGCACTGCAGCGGTGCATTTTTTCTCTTTTTGGGCTTGAGCGTCGGAGTTTGAGTAAAATCAAACTGCAATGCCTTCACAAACTATGCCGCTGGAGGCGATCATGGAGCGTTTGAACAAGAATTTTTCAAAATTTTTAACATGGTGATTTTCCTTGATGCAGGACGGGCCCAGGGAGCTCTACTCTCGGGAGCATTGGTCGTGAGATTTGGCGAGCATCCTATGGGACTTGAGCGATAGGGACCAGGACTGATTGGGAGCTACAGGATTATGGCATATTGCATATGTGGTGCCCGTGCGCACCTACCTAGGGATGTTGTTAGCACTGGCCGAGAGGCGGCATAGTGAGACATCGTCATTTCATCTTCCCACTGGTGAGGCGACTGTCACCTTGGAGGACATTTGGTGCATTCTATGGTTGCTGATTCATGGTTGATGGGTGATTTATGATATGGAGGAGGGACACGAGTCCTACATCAGAGTCCTCACCACACAGGACATTATCTACTACGAGGGATAGATTGAGCTTGAGCAGTACAGGGTTATAGCACCTCCCTTCCACTAGGTAGTTGCAGCGATCATTTCGAGTTTGGTTTCCCCAGACCAATGAGGGTGATATTTTAGTCCTGGCTGGGGTTACTGCTGGGAACGGATGGTCTGAGACAGTCTAGTTCACTTCACATGGGGGCCTGTTCTTCTAGCTTCACTTTATAGGGACCTCCACGAGTACGTATACGTGGATGAAAAAGCGTTGGGGGCTGGAGTGACACTTCTTCATGTTTGGGCATGGGAGCACATTTATGTGCTATGTCCATGGGTCATTCTAGTTCTAATGGGGGCAGAGGATGCCCTTGTGGCACTATACAGAGGCGGTGTGTCCACACACACTTTCGAGCATGGGATCCCCTCTTGGATGTGGGTCCTAGACAAGATGCTTGTCTTTACTTGGTGTCCATACCTTGGTTGGCCGGGATGGGCTGACGATGCTGCTCATCTCTTTTACTACCGCTAGGATCAATATATGTAGGGGTGGGAGCACACGATGATTGAGAGGTACCTACTCGAGCATGTACAACGTTAGTTTGGAGAGCCGTAGGATTGGCTTGATGACGGCTACATAGCCGTCTTTGCATGCAACATGAAACAGGTGTCATGGGGGCCTGGTATTCCTACCTCCAAGGCAGTTGACAAATTTCAACAGTTGGTAGCCCGACCATGGGCTTATGATCAGGGCTTGGCAGATCTAGGGACCACTCAGGCCTACAGAGACTAGTTCAGACCTCCTCTTCAGTTGACCATTTCAGGTGAGGATCCAGAGGTGCATAGGGTCAGAGGCATAAGGAGAGGATGAGGATGAGGGCAAGGACCGAGGGTTGAGATTCGACATGATCCACCATTGGTGCCCCCAGTCCCACCAAGTCACTAGAATGTCCACATGTAGGATCAGTAGCAGGATCTACCAGTCCCACCACCACAAGCTGAGGGTGAGGACCAGGTTCACGGGCAGCCACGGGTACAGCCATAAAGATAGGTAGACGGTCGAGATGCACTGATTACACAACTACAGGCCCAGGTTTAGGTGATGACAGTGGAGAGAGACCAGGCAAGGGCTGAGAGAGAGCAGATTAAAGCAAAGAGGGATTAGGTTGTGCAATAGAGATGGGCTATAGAGCTACATGCAGCCATAGAACTAGGCTACAGGCAGCAGATCGAGAGTATGACAGCCTCCTCCTCCCAGGGTACAGTGCCAGTATGATCTTATAGGGATGCTATCTGAGAGATAGAGTACTATCATCAGGCTTACCATGACACTGTACCTAGAGCAGATTGGGTCCCTGAGTACTTAGAGTGAGCCAGCCAGAGACCACCAGAGGGTCACGGTGACAGGGGTGAGGGAAACATTCACAGAGATCGGGCTTGATTGAGATGTTATATTTTTTTGTGCCTTATGGGCTCATTTTGATAGCCTAATGGGCATTTTGTACTGATTGACACATATGTGTATAGTGATCCAATTAATTCCTTGTAGTATGACAGTGACATTGATGATATGATATATATGAGCCAATTTTGATGCGATGTGCTCCGTACTTTTTATTTATGCATGTATGATTTTTCTTCTATATGTTATGGATGCATTTATTTCTAATGATGTTTATGCAATGATTATGACTAACAGATCTATATTATGCTAACCTATGATATGATGTGCAATGATGTTAACTATATGATGGTTTATTTTATGCCAATGCAATATTTGATATGGGTTTTAATATGTAAAATGATATGATCTATGGTATATGCAATGATGCATGGAAAATGCTTATATATGAGATGATTTATGGATGTATGTGATATGATGCGATGGTCATGATATGATGCAAATGAAATGGTTTTATGAGATGCTTAGAATAACCAGTGTTATTATCCTAAATGATGATGTATGTGATGCAATGATATGTTAATGCAAAGTGATATGTTGATGCGTAATGTGAATGTAATATGATGATATGATGTCATTTATGTTATGAAAGTATGTATGCCTAATGAATTAAATGCTTATATACCTATTGCTTATGATTATGCAAAAATGATTATGGAATGCTTTTGTAGATGCTTATGTGATGATTTATATGGTAGATGGGAATATGAAATGCAAATGCAATGTTTATGCAATTTTTAATATAATGCCATGCAATGCAATGACATGGATGCACCTATTTATGAAGAATGTTTATGATAAACTGTTTATGATTATTAAAATGCAATGCGTATGTTTCCTATATGATATGCTTATGCAATATGCTAATGACTTCTATATGATATGCTTATACAATATGCTGATGATTTGTGGATATAGGATCAATGACGATGATGGTGATGATGATCAACTGTCATAGTACTTTGTTAGTGTGGTTAGTAAGAAAAGAAGTCACTCCAACAAGACACAAGATGATGCAAATGAAAATGATGATGATGATGATTAGGACTACTTGCCTAGGAATTGGGATTTTCAAAGGGCCAAATTTTCTTATGTTTGATAACACACGTGGTACAATGCACCAAGCTATAGAAAACCGGGATGGTGTGGTACTTAGTGTGATGGACTTTGACTCGACAATCAGATGGGAGTATTCTTGTTCACACCTGACATACAGAAACCTTGCTAGGATGTACTTCAGAAGTTTTAGACACCTCAGACCAAAACATGGAAAGGTAAACCTATCCCTGTAATAGTCAACAAGTTGTCCTAGAACTCTTCCATACATACCTAACAAAGCAAGTATTCGTCGAGGTTATATTACAAGAACATCCAACAAGTACAACAAACAAAAAATATCGATCATTGCCCCATTCCTATTTCTCTAGATCCTCTATTTTGGGATATCATCGAGACGTCCTTGGAATGAGCACAAATAAGATAAGTCAAAAGATAAAGACCAAGTAAACAAACAACCTGATGCTCTTCAATACTGCTAACGGAAAAATGATGTGTTTTCTAAGGATGATAACTGAAACTTATTGCCAAAAGATAATGCCCATTGTAGGAAAGATTCATCCTAGACATGTTAGTGGATGGCGGCACGCCATTCCGTTTACCCAAAGTGTTCTAAGGGATGATTGATATGGGACCAATTCAGATGATGAGTTACCAATATGAATAGATAACCAACTTGCTTACGTACCGACTTAGACTCTAGACTTGACATTTTTGAGTTTTCACTTTTAATTTGCTAGACTTGTTTCCGATTATCTTGTTAATAGATTGAGGATGGTGATTATTGTGGGTGCAAGCGAGATGAGGTGGATGGATTTTTTCAAATATTTGGATGTTTTTGATGTTTTGCAATGTTCTGAGGTTGTTTTTGGTATTTTCGGGGTTCTACAAATGTTTTATTTTTTATTTTTTCAAATGTTTTTGGGATTTTTTGAGATTTTGACCAAGAGACTAACCTAAAGACCTATCCTAGGGGTCTTGAGGGCTGGTCAACAGACCAGCCTTACCTACGTTATATACGCAGAGACCACGTAGTTCAATTGACGACTTGACCGATTTACAGATCACGATATACATGATGAGATGTCAACTTATTATGACAGACTCCTATAGGACTGACCTAAATGTCTTGAGGGATGATCAAAGATCAACCTTGCCTACATTCAAGCTCAGAGATGACGTAGTTCGATGAGACGACCTTGTTTTTGACTTTTTGAATGACTTTTTGACCTATTTTTGGATTTTGATATGTTTTGATGTTTTTGGATTTTCTGATTTTAGGACTTTAAGAATATACGCGAATCTAATCCGATGAGAACGTGCCCCCAACATGATGCCATAGACTACTCCAATAAAGGCAGGACAAACTAACCTTGAGAATGGGCCGAGTAGTACTAGGAGGGATCACGATACGAATATAGGACCAAGCTAAGGTGCAGATGCGAGTGGATGAGTGATGGATGAAGACCTAAATGCGATGGATGATGGAAGCAAAATGGAGGGATGATGTCGAATAAGTCATAGAGATCCTGGTGGATGGAAAGTGCTTATTTACGCAAGGCGCCTATTTGCCATGTTTTCACCGAGGTACTTGTCCAAAGTGCCACTGAAGTGGTTTTCACTAGAGGATGATTTTTTTGATCCTTTTGCTTATTTTTTTTGGATTTTTTGCTTTTATGATTTTTTTGTTGTCACCAAGACGCATGTTTGCCAGGTTTTCGCCTAAGTAACCAATTTTTTAGGACTTTTTCTAATTTTTTGGATTTTTTTTGGTTCTATACCCTAAAATAATTAGGCATAAAACTTTTTGAGATAGGAGCTATTCATGGGCTCCTGCAGAGGTTCCCCTTTGGGTGTTGATAGCTGATATGCCCATGATTTATAACTTGTTGTGATGACAAAAGGTCCTAACCAATTAGGTTCAAACTTGCCTTTGCTGCTTGGGTTTGGGACATTCTTCTAATTTTCTTTTAAGACCAGTTCTTCGACTTGGAAAGTCATGCTTATGATTTTCTTGTTGTAGCTCCGTTTGAGTCTATTTTGATAGACTTGCAAATGATTTAAAGCATCTATGTGTCTCTCATCCAGTAGCTCTAGCTCGTTTAATCTTGACACCTAGTAGTCCTCATCAGTGATGAGGTTTTGCAATGATATTCTGAGGGATGGGAGCTTGATTTCAATGGGGAGTACGACCTCTGATCCGTAGATGAGGGAGAAGGGGGTGGCACCGGTGGGTGTGTGGATGCTGGTCCAATAAGCCCAAAGGGTGGGATTAAGCTGCAAGTGCCAGTCACGACCTCCGTCATTGACTATTTTCTTAAGGATTTTAAGGATGGTTTTGTTCGTAGCTTCTGCTTGGCCATTGCCTTGGGGATAGTATGGGGTGGAGAAGTGGTGCTGGATTTTGAATTTCTTGCACAAGTCGTGAACCTCCTGGTTCTTGAATGGTGTCCCATTATCTGAGATAATGGCTTGTTGGACACCGTAATGATAGATAGGATAGTTCAGGATAAATTTTGAGATTTGATTTTTGGTTATATATGTCATGGGTATGGCCTCTACCCACTTTATAAAGTACTCAGTTGCAGTTATGATGAACTTATGGCCATTGGATGAGGTGGGTGTGATTTTTCCAATGAGATCGAGTCCCCACTGTGAAAAGGGCCATGGTGTGATGATGGGATGAAGCTCTTGAGTTGGAGCATGGATGAGATCCCCATGCTACTAACATTGTAAACACCTTTTAGCATGATCATGTGCTTCTCTTTCCATTTTGGTCCAGTAATACCCCATCCTCATCAGTTTCTTGGCAATAGTCATTCCACTTGAGTGTGAGCCACAAATATTGTTATGAACCTCAGTTAGAGCGGTTAATGCCTCCTCAACATTTAGGCAGCACAACAAGGTACCTTCTATGCTTCTACAGTATAAGGTATCACCTAGGATGACAAATTTGGATGCCTTTTTGAAAAAGGTTTGTTTTAGGTTTGATGGGAGGTCAGCGGGTATGACTCCTATGCGAAGATATGTGTAGATGTCATGGTACCAAGGATCACCGGGACCAACGATTTCACACACATATTCTGATTCCGGTACCTTGAATGTGGGAACGAGAAGCTGCTCAATTAAAAATTCATATTTCAGCACGTTATGAGGGATGTCTAATAGGGACCCAATTGTAGCCATGGTGTCTACTGCTCTGTTGTTGGTTCTTGGAATCTGTTCAAATGTTATGTCAATGAAGGATTCCTTTAGAGTCTCCACCAATTTCTTGTATGGAGTGAGCTTATCATCCTTAGTCTGATATTCATTATTGACTTGATTTATGATCAACTGAGAGTTTTCGTACACCTTGAGAGCTATGATGTTCCATTGCACTACTATGTTGAGGCCTATAGTCAAAGCCTCGTATTCTGCTATGTTGTTGGTGCAAGGAAATTCCAATTTGTATGACTTTGGTATGCAATCCCCTTGTGGGGTGATGAAGACACCAATTCCTGATCCATGTTGTGTGTATGAACCATCGAATTATAGTTTCCAATGGTTAGTTACGTTGAGGTTAAAAATGGATTCATCCAGGAATTTTGAGACAAGAGGGTTCTCAAAATAAATGGGTGCTTCTGCTAGTTGATCTACAATAACTTGTCCCTTAATGGCTTTCCGCTCTACATACTTAATGTCATACTCTGATAATATCATTACCCATTTTTCCATTATGCCTGTGAGCATTGCCTTTGATAGTAGATACTTGAGGGGATCAATTTTTGCGATGAGCTTTATCTTGTGTGACAACATGTAATGTCTAAATTTTTGGGATGCAAACACTACTGTGAGGCAAGCTTTCTTGATGAATGAGTAATTTAGCTTGTGACCGATCATTGTCCTATTGATATAGTACATAGCCCTCTCCGTTTCATTTTCATCATGTTGAGCCAAGAGAGCTCCAAGGGCTGTTGCTGTTGCTGATACATATAAGATCAATGGATTTTGTAGGATGGGTGGCATTAAGACTGGTGGTGTCAGTAGGTATTCCTTGATTTTGTTAAATGCCTCTTTGCATCTTGTGTCCCATTTTTATGCTATCCCCTTGTGGAGTAGGTGAGAATATGGGTTCTGCTTTTCCACTAGTTGTGCTATGAATCGTCAGATGGATTGAAGTCTGCCTTGGAGACCTCTCAGTTGTTTTAATGTCTTTGGTGCTTCCATTTCGAGGATTGCTTTCACCTTTGTCGGATCCACCTCGATACCCCTCATGGAGACTATGTATCCTAGCAATTTACCCGATTGTACGTTGAAGACGCACTTCTTGGGATTTAGTCTGACTTTGTATTCCTTTAGTCTGTTAAAGATAATGCTTAGGGTTACTATATGATCTTGTCTCTTTTTGGATTTTGCTAGGATGTCGTCGACATAGTCCTCGACTATTTTATGAATCATGTCATGGAATATTAATGTCATGGCCCTTTGATAGGTTGCTCCTACATTCTTTAGGCCAAATGGCATCATGTTCCAATAGTAGGTCCCCCATGGACAAGTGAAAGTCATCTTATGTTGATCTTCTTTTGCTATCATGATATGGTTGTATCCTGAAAATCTATCCATTAGTGATAGCATCTCATGTCTTGTCATTTCTACTATCATTTCGATGTTGGGAAGCGGGAAATCATCCTTGGGACATGCTTTGTTCAAATCTCTAAAGTCCGTATAGATTCTAATGGCTCCGTCAGGTTTTGAAATGGGTACCAAATTTGACACCCATTCTGGATAGTCAATTGGCTGGATAAATCCTGCATCTAACAACTTTTTGAGCTCCATTTTGACCAATAAGGCTATTTGAGGATGCATTTTTTGAAGTTTTTGTTTGACCGACTTTGCTTCTAGATACAATACTAAATGATGAACTACAGTCTCTAGATCAAGTCCTGGCATGTCAGCATAACTCCATGTGAAGTTTATTTATCTGTCTCTTAGGAATGCTGCTAGGAGTTCTTGCTCTTCTGATAATAGTGATTCCACATAAAATGTGATATGTGGGGCCTCCTTTGTTCCTAGGTTGATAGGATTGCATTTCTTAGCCAAGACTACTGACTTCTCTTGATGAATATCTCTTAGAGGAAGATTGAATCCTTCATCCTCGGGCGCCTCAGAGAGGTTTTCACTATTGGATACGTCCTTTCTTTTTACTATTTTCTTGTCAGAGAGTGCCACAGTGTGGTTTCCACTCAAGGACTTGGATATGATTCTTAGTTTCTCACTTTTGCGACTGAAGGATTCAATCATTTCCCCGTAATAGGCATGTGTGTCCAACTCCATTATAAACCCTGCCTTGTGATCTCCATCTGGAACATTATCCCTCAATCCCATGAATTTCGAGAGTGACTCATCATTTTCAAATGTATCGAGAACTGGTGGTCCTCATAGGTCATAGTTGATCAGTTGGGGATACACTAAATAGATCTCATGATTTAGATGGTCTGTTTCAAAGGAGAGGGTGCTAATCATACACAGGGTGGTGTCCTCAAATAGCCTAGGTAGATTGGTCATGGTATCTTCGTCATTGCTACTAATATAGGGCTCAGTTATAAAATTATGTGTGTCTCTACCTATGAATATTGGTGAGTGTACTTGTACTAGTATTGGCTGAGGAGAAATATTAACCATTCTAACCAGAGGACTTCGGCCATGTATGGTTATTCTCAGAGGGGTACATCCAAGGCCAATATTTGTTATGAGTCACGTCTCGGGCATGATAGGTATTATGAGCCCATTGTCATTTTGCCCCAGTCTTAGCCCATTGCAGGCATCATTTGTAAGCCCTTTCTTGTTTCATCCATTGGTAATTTAGGTGTCGGTCTTTCATCTTGATACAACATGTGAGATGGATCTACTTCAATAACCTCATGGCCAAGGTCTCCCCATCTTGTGAATTCGGGATAGTTTTTAGGATAGGTTTGTGATGTGGAAGCTTGATTTTCTTTTGGATGTCCCTGTGATCTAGGAGATTGTGGTAACTCTCCTATCACAAAAGCATTGTTAGGGAGTTTGTATCTTCCACAACCATCCTCCTGGATGATGAGCTTGATATTGGAGATGGTGGGGATAGTGGGGATGGCGGGTGTCTCTATCACAGTAGTGGACACGAGAGTGGCGAAGTCGATGTATGGTGTGGATGGGCCCTCATCATTCTTTGGCACTTGGGGGATTTTGTAATACTTTTCCTCAAGATTTTTGCAATATGAAAATGGTTCGGGATCTCCATGGATAGTAATCTCTTGTCCATTATGTGTAAATTTCACACATTGGTGGAAGGTTGATGCTACGACTTTCATCACATGGATCCATGGCCATCCCAGAAGGATATTATATGGCAAGTCGAGGTCCAAGACCTGACAGGTGGTTTCCATGAGCATTGGCCCTACTTGAATAGGGAGTTTAATCATTCCCCGAGACACTCTTTCTTGGTCATCATATGCTCTTATCGTGATTCCCTTACCTTTGTTGATGGAATCTTTTGATATTTTCAACTGCTTGATGAGGCTAAGAGAACAGATGTTCAAACCTGCACCTCCATCCACTAAGACCCTTTTGATTTTTCTCTTGTTAACAATGGCTTCCAAGTGAAGTGCACAGTTGTGAGATGGTTTGGTAGGGAAGTCTTGGTCAGAGAATGTAAGGAGATTTGGTGTTATGATATTTTTGACCATAGCTTGGAATTGCTCTGCATCAGGATCTGTGGGGACAGTGGATGAGGCTAATGCTTCTTCAAGGATCTTTTTATGTACTGATGAGATTTTTAACTCCATGATGGAGATGTGTGTTGGCATTCTCTTGAGTTGGTCTAGGATATTATAGCCATTAGGAATGGATCTAGATGTAGGGACTCTATTTGGTTGGGATGATCCTGCGATGGTGACTTTGCCGCCTCTTGTGGTGACTCCATAATCTTTGGAATGGGTGTCCTTGATGGTGATGACCATGCAGTCTTCATTTAGTGAGGTAATGAAGGATTCATAGACATGATTTACATTTCCTTTCCCTTTATCCTTGTTATTCCCTTTGTTTCCATGGTTCGACATCAGATTCATATATATTTTAAGATCCTGATTTCTGGTAGATTGTTCCACGTTTATGATTTTCCTATCGATGAGATATTGGATGATGTTTTTGAGTCTCATGTAGCTGTTTGTGGTGTGGCCTTTGATTTTGTGAAAATCACAAAGTTGATTCTCATTATACCAAGGAGGTTTGACATCGGGTTCTTGGTAATTCTCGAATGTAGGAGGCTTGATGAGTTTTTCATTGATCAACTTTTTCATTATGTCCTCAAGTGGTTCCCCCAAAATGGTATATTTTCATTTTGGATAACTTTTGCATTGGGGTGGTCCTCTTTGATCATTGAGGTTATTGATGGTTGGATTGTTGTTGGGTTGGTATGTTGTGTGATGAGTGTTTTGGTGTTGTGTTTGGATTTGCTGTGTGGGTGTGTTTTGGCGAGGACCACTAATGACCACCTTAGAATCTTTGACACCATCATTAGTAACATTTTTATTTCTTGCCCATGTGTGAGGTTTATCATTGTAATTAGATGATGGGCGATTGTTTTATTGTTCATGGTATGATGTTTATTCTGTGGGTTGGGTCACAAGGGCTCTTTCGATGCTAAGCACCTTGGAAATCAGTTGATCATATGTGGTGATGCCCTGAACCTTGAGATGAAATTCCAAGTGGCCTTCAAGGTTGGCTATGATGGTGAAAACGTGTTGTTCTTCTGGCATGGTCCACTTGCTTTGATTGGCCTTGGATCGCCATCGTTGAATGAATGAAGCAAAAGATTCATTCTTTCCTTGTTTTAGAGTGTATAGTTCTTTAAGATTGACATCCATTGGAATGTTACATGCGTAGTTCCTAATGAATGCATCCCTAATTTCTTGGAATGTTCTAATTCCTGAAGGTAAGTGAGAGAACCATTCTATAGCGGGGCCTGCCAAGCTTCTAGGAAATAGCCGCATTAGATAAGTATCACCATATGCGACCTCCATGCAATGAACCTGGAATTCCCTGATGTGATCTTCAAGGTTTCCCATCCCTTGATATTTTTCAAATTTAGGGATCTCAAATCCCTTGGGGATTGGTTTCATCTCTAGGCTCATATCAAATGGATAGGGACATAAGTTGCTTCGTGTCTTGGTTGTTCACCCTGATTGAAGGTGGAGCACTTGTTGCGAGAGCAACCTGAGTTGTGTCGTCACATCATTTTGTGGATCAGGGGGTGGGATGAAAGTGTTTTGGGGTGTTTCAATCGTTGGTTGGATGGATGGGTTGGTCGGTGCATTGTTCGATGGTATTTGTATGTTCTGGCAGGCGAAGTAGGCTTCTACTTGCTTTTGTATGAACAATGCTTGTTGTTGATCTTGCTATTGTTGCACTAGGATTTGTGCTTGTTGTTGCACTTGTTGCTATTCTAACAATGCTTGTTGTTGGGCTTCCAATTATGCTGCTTCTTACTACTCTTGGTATTGCTTTAGTGCTTGCTGATATGCTTGCAATTGCGCTGCTTGTCTTTGTGCAAGAAGTTGTGCTTGATATTGAGTTTGCACTTGAGCTTGTGCTTGGGCTTGTGCTTGTGCTGCTTATGCTTGTGCGGCTTTTTGTGGCAATAAAATTTGTGCTTGAGTGGCCCTTTGTGCTTGCAATGCTTGTATGGCTTGGGTGGCTTCTTCTTCTTGTTGTTGTTGCAATAATGCTTAGGCTTGCGTGGCTTGTTGCACTTGTAGTGTGGCTTGTGCAGCTTGGGTGGCTTGCGCAGCTTGAGCGGCTTGTTGTATGGATTTTTTTTTTGAACTTGTTGGTATCCTCTTTGGAAAGCAGCTTGCAATGCTGCGTTGTATTGGCTTGATGTGGTGAAAGTTGGTGGTGGTGGAGGTGGTGGTGGATTTGGAATGGTGGTAGGTGATGATGTTGTGTTGATGTTTTGGGTGTTGGATAGTGGTATTGATGTGATGGTTGGTCCTTGAGAGACCATGATTTGTGATGTTAGGGGTGTGTTTGATGATGTTACCATTGCTTGTGTGTTTGTCATTTGTTGTTGCAATATCAACGACAAATTTTGAGTGTTTGGTGTAATGCTTTTATTGATGATTGGGATATTGTTTTGATTGATACTTGGTAGGGGAGGAAGCCCTAAACCAAGGAGTGGTGTAGATGACAATGGAAATGGTGGGAGAGGTGGAAATGTAAGGGGTGTGAGTTGTTGTGAAAATGTCGTGGTGTCAAATATGCCCCCTAATCTGAACATATCTCCCCCTTCTTGTGAATTTGTGAGAAGAGGTGTTTGAGGAGTTGCATGAAAAAATCATGATGATGGATCATGATGGAATGTGAGAGGAACATTTTTGTGTAATGGGTTTTGGGGTATGTTTTGTTCCAAGGTGGTGTTTGCATCCAAACTTTGATTATTAACAAGGGGGTGTGTTTGAAGTGCATTGAGAAATGCACTTCCCTTGTTAACGTTGGGTTGGGTTGGAGCAAAAGATGTTGTGATTTGCGGAATGTTTTCCATGACTTTTTGAGATGGAGGTGTGGATGAGATGGGAATGGTGGATGAGATTGGAGGAAATGATGTCTCCACTATGGTACTTACGTCAAAATCTGAAGGCAACTTGGCCCCTTGTTTTGCTAGTTCAAGCATGTATAACGAAGGGTTGAGTCTCATCATGATGTTGATGATTTTATGATTCTCTGGATTTTGAAGCATTTCAGTCATTTCTTCGTGAGACATTCCAAAGGTAAGGTCCTCTCCTTGGTTTTCTTCTTGTGGATTTTGTGATGACGAGAGGGTCAATGTATTGCTTGATTCAACTAGATTCATTTCTGCATTTGTTTGGCTAAGATCGCTTGAAGAAAGTATTTCTTTGTTGGATTCCATACTCTTCTTGTATTGAGATTTAGTTAGAACCATAAAACAAGGATCAATATTTGATAATATGGGAGATGAATCTCTTGATTCCTTGGATTGATCGTTATTTTATGCCCCAAAGTTTTTAGGATGCCTTGAGGATCACAAGTGATGATATGATGATGATGTTTAGGGATGGATGATACAGATGTTTTGGCTTTTGATAAATCTTGAATGAGATACTAGGTTTTTAGGACTTGCAGATTTTGATTTTGATTTTGGGTTTTGGATTTGAGATTTTGTCCTTTGATTTTGATTTTGATTTTGATTTGGGTTTTGAACAAAAAGACCCTAAGATGTTGGATGATGATCTAAGGGATAACTTTGTTCAAAGGATGATGATTTGAATATGTGTGAGGAGAAGGATGCATCTACCCACACCTATTCAAACAAGATGATTGTTTCACTAAGCATATGAAGAAGGATTCATCAACACATACTAAGCTAGACAAGATGATTTGGATAACTTTGACTAAGCATATACAAAAGGATGCATCTACACATACCTAACCAAAGGTGTTTTGATAAATGTTTTCAAGGATTTTAGTCTCAATGATTTTGATGATTTTTATTTTTCCCCAAAGCCTAGTATTAAGGATGATTTCAAGATTTTCCAAAAGGTGATTTGTGAGATGATGTTGTTTTGATGTTTTGGAGGATGGATGAAAAAGGATTTTCATTTGTTTTGATCCTAAGATGAACCTAAAAAGGTACACTTTGTTTGCCTAGACCTAGGTATTGAAGAGCATGCAAATGCTTCCTAAAGACCTTTGTAACCAAGAAATGATTTCATTTGAACATTCATTTTCGGATTTCCAACCAATGATTTTTTTCTTTGGGATTATGAGTCTTCAACACATATGAAAGTTCATTTTGCTTAGCTTTTCTTAATGAATTTATTTTACCAAAGACACTTTCTTCAATTAGGTTTTCAAACTAAGATGTCCAATGTCTTAATTTCTTCAAACCCCACAAGATATGTTATGTGGAAATTCAATGAACTTAAGGCAAGGGTTTTCCTATTGTTTACTTAAGGAGACAAATCGAGATATAATCCAATGTTTAGAAACATATAAGGATGTGAATCCCAAGGGAAAGCAATAAAATATGGATTGAGTCAATTGCATTTGTCTTCAAAAGGGTCTAAAATTTGGATGATGTTGAGTGTTTGTTTTTGAGATGTTTTCGATCAAGCAATGCATTTTGTAACCCAAGAATAAGTACAATCCTATGGATGTGTAAGGCAATATTTGTTGGATTCCCACTTGGACAAGTCCAGTTATGCTTATCTCTAGCGAATGGTTAGATGCTTGACCCCACTGGCTCCCCTCCACGACACTCACTTATACAGGGCAGCCAAGCATCAACACCCATGAAACTCCCATGGCATGTTTTCCATTTCTACTAGAAGACCGTAAAAGTGTGGGGTGGCTTGAGAATGACCATTCTTGCACCAACAAATAGATAAAAGGATTTTGGAAAATTCTAGCACATGGGTTTTAATAAGGACTTTCCGTTCATGGAGATTGACCCATACGACAAGAGTCCCCTTTCGGATCCATCTTGTTGGAATCAACCGCGTGATATTGGCGTTTCTTCCAATATCCACATTTATATCCTAGTTGGAAATACTCTTGTCTTTAGAGTGTTATTGGTTGAGTTGTTCCCTTGGGTGAGTACTTTTTCCCCAAGGCAAGCCCTCTAGGATAAACAAAAGTTAATGAAAAACACTATTCGTAACTCGATCAATCCTTGTTGGCAACAAGGAGAGAGAATGTACGCAACAAAGCCCCCAATCACACTTGCACAATATGTTATTCAATTTTAATCCCAAATCAAAGTGTGGAGGTGATTTCTTTGTCTTAACCCAAAGTCATGAAAAAGGCCTTTTGATTCTCAAGATTGCTATAAAGCGCGAGAGAAGTGCATACATCCTTTTTCAATGGCTTTAATCTAAGTAATCCCTCACGAAAAACAAAGCTACACTTATTCTTTTTAGATCCACAAAGCAATATGTGAGTTAGTTTTAGAGCACCAAATCACAAGTGAAAGACATTTGTTCAATTTGTTAATCCAATAAATGAAATCTAGTAAGTTGTGATCCTAAAGTTTGTTTTAACCTTTTTGTAAGAAATAGAAAGGTTCTTTTTAAGCCCAAAAAAAATTAGTGTCCTAAGAATGAAAAGATAAGAAATATTCAAAATAGTGTTAAATAAACACTAAAGTGTTTAAAAACACTTTGATTTTGTAAGACATATCCCTCATGCTCCTTCTTTCTTCAATTTCAATTTCCAACCTACAAAGAAGAAAAATAGATCAGATTATGGAAAAAGACAAAAATTAAAAGGCAGGAAACAAAAGATAAATTAATCATAGACATGAAACACGTGCTAAAAAATCAAATTTTCCCTTTTACTGTCTCCCAGCGTCGCAACTTGTGAAGGCGTCGTAGTTTTTTCTCCTAGCGGTGCCCTCACAGCGCTGCTTACCAGTTAGCGGCGCTCTATGTCAGGGCAAAGAGATCAATTGCATCATAATTTTCACCCAGCGTCGCTATTTTCAAAATTTTCAAAAAGTCCTGCAAGTCAATGACTCTAGCAGCGGAGTTAAAAATTTAAATTTTTTGGCGAGATGAGTCCAGTGGTGCAGTTTGTATTTTAAGCAGTGCCAAAGTAGTGACATAGACGAGCCCGCAGTACCAAAACAACGATGCTGATGAGCCCGCGTTGGAATTTCCTGTGTGTGAAGAAAAAATGCAGAAATTTCAAGAAAATGTTAGAAATAATGATATCCGGCCCTCCTTCTAGTGCCAAATGTGCGAACCCTCTTCCTAGTACCTGCAAAACAACATGAGTAAACAAGTTAAACAAGGAATTGCAAGCTAAAACAAGGATTCCCCATGAAATCTATTTACAAATTCAAATTAGGAAAGAAAAAAATGAAGAACACAATATAAATAACAAAACTAGATTGAATCCTAATTTAAATGTGCAAACTCATGATCCCATGGGGAAATTGGTGCCAATTTGATGTGAAAATTGGCCCTTTTCCAATTCCTAAGATGCAAGCTTTGAATGTTGAAGAGATTGATCCACGTTGTTGATTAAGAATGAAGACTCCAAGCTAAAAATCTGCAAAACCTAGCTATGACTCAATGATAATGGATGAAATTGAAGAGATATTTGAGCATGGTAACTTTGCTTGGATTGTGGATGATAAAATGAGGATGTGAGCTCTTCATTTATAGGATTTCAAGATGGATGAATGTCCAAATTTGAGCAATGTGGGACTAATATTCATCCAATGATATGATGCCACTTGTCAAGCTATGAATGGATGATGGATGTGCAAGATTTGGGGTTTGTGCCAATAAATGCCAATATTTGAAATTCAAATTTGTTGAAATAACATGCAAGAGGGAAGGGAAAATGAAATAAATGCCACTTGGCTCAAGGCAAAGGACATGTAAGATGAAGTTATTGCCTTGTTGGATGTACATGTTGACTTGGAATTTTTGAATTCAAATTGAGAGAATATTCCAAAAGATGCCTTGTGAGGAAAATAGAGATTGAATAAATGAATTAAATCTATTTTCATGTGCAACTTGCATTATCTAGAGGATGTGACATGAGATGAGGTTAAATTAATCAAGGGTTAATTAATTTAACAGGAGATTAGATGATGTGACTTATTTGACTTAGATTTATGGATTTATTTAAATCAAATAAGAGAGCAATATGATAAGAGGCTAATTAAATAAGGATTTTGATTTATTTAATTAAAAGGGACGGTGTTAGATTAAATCAAATAAGGTTTTAATTTATTTAATTTAATGGATAGACTTTAGAGATTTAATCAAATAAAATGATTATTTAATTAAATAGGGATAATTAGATCAGATGGATTGATTTAATTAACAAAAGGAATTGACTTAATTAGATAAAATGATTTATTCAATTAAGGGATGAAAATTGATGAATTTGATTAGATAGGGGAATTTGATTAAATGGTTAGACCGAGGGATGATTTAGGAAGAAATGATGTTAGTAAGTCAAGTTCAGATGCACGATGTCAATCATTATATTTTACGTGTCTATAGTATCTCATAGGTGGCATAAGATATGCCCAATAGGTTATAACTACCGACTGTAAATGCTCTGTCTCTACTACCAAGAGTACTAGAGCATGATCTCTCAGAAACGTGAGTTACCTTCCCCCTAGCCACTGTCGTAACCGGGCGAAGACCTATCAAAATCATCATAAAATGCTCTAAAATCCATCTAATTTCTTCAATTTTCACATCTTTCATCATGCAAGTGTGCTAATTTAAATCTAGTGTGCTTTCCTAATGGCCCTAGACACTTTAGAACCCTTTTAGGATATTTCACAAAGAAACAAGATAGTTCATAGAGAAATGGGACACTTTGTGAAATTTTTTTCCAAGACCCTAAATTAACCTATCCATGCATTGCAATGATTAAATTATTACATAATCACAAGGAAAAAGTTACATAATCAACTTACCTCATTATACAACTTGTCGTGTGCCACCTGATCACAAAGCTCATCTAGTTGCGAAGGTGTGTAATCTCATTTGCTTGAAATTTTCTTCTCTCACTCATCACTCTCACACTACAAGAAGGTAAAATGAACAGTAAGTGACAAATTACTCCTGTTTACCTCTTTTAATCAATTTTCATCTCTTTTCACTCCTATGCATTAAAATAGGGTTACTATCTTTTAAGAATTAATTCTTCAAATCAACATAACGGGAGCTAGGGTAATCCATTTTCCATGCCATTTGATGCGTTGGAACCATGATTCCACACCTGACATCATCCTTCATATATCGTTATGAGGCATGGTACTTGGAAATGCCCTACGATATGATGTTTCTTATTCGATGTGGCTAGATTGCTACCTTTATTCCACCTTCGTAAAGCAAGCGGAATCAAGGGGGCATACATCTACCCTCGAATTGGATCCCTAGGAGTTAGATAAAAGGATTTTTGGACAATTAACAAATGTGTATTGTAGGATGTGGTTCCTAATGTTGTGGTTTTGCAAATAACTACACTGGGGACTTCGTTCTCCTATCTTTTGAATGAGTATCCTTTTATGTAATAAAGTGAAATGTTTAGAGTCCTTTAGCTTACATAAGCACGTAGAGTCATATGGGTGCTAAATTGGGGGCTAAACGCACCATAGAAAATTGGACCCTCTTGAGAAAAGAGACAATTTCATGCATAATTTGACCCACTTTTGAGTCCCTTTGCATCATTTATCCTTTGAAATAACATTTATAGGCTCCTAAGACCCATTATTTTTGATCTAGAGGCCCATTTCACCTAAGAAATTACCTAAAACCCAACAAACAACACTTAATTATTTCATACGGGCCAAAAACCCACCTTCAAAAGTTAGTAGTGGGACCCATTCGCCACCTTGGGTGAATGAGTTCCCTCTGGTTGGACCCATTCACCAAGGGTGGCGAATGAGTCCCTTTTGAGGGAAAATTCAATTTTGATTAATTCAACTTGAATTTCTGGTGAATGTCTGTCTCTTAGGTCTAAATAATGGAAAAATTAGGAGTTGTTGCTTATAAATACTCATTTTAAGTCATTTTACACATCTTTTAGTCATTTCACAAAAGCAATTTCTAAAGTCAAGTCTTCTACAATAAGTTTCATTAGCAAAGTTGAAGTTTTAGGGTAGCAAACTAGGGTTTTTTGCAAGTCTTGAAGCTTACTCTTTAGGTCAAGATTCAACATTGCAAAGGGTTGATGATGGATGCCTATGGTGAATCATGGAGAAATCTAGGTTGAGGAGATGCAACTAGCCATCAAATCACACCTAAAGACTTGGTTTCAAAGTGATTCCATCTTCCATTTTCACTTTATCTTCAGATTAAGGTTTGCATTTCATCTACATTTCATTTACATGTTATTCATCTCTCTTTTTGATGTGTTGTAAGATTTCTAGGGTTGAGATCTTGCATCCACCAAATCACATTTGCACTTCTTATTCTTGCATAATAGAATAGGGTTTTTGACATACTTCAGAATTTCCTAGTTTTTAACACAACTAAGGCTAGAGTTTTATGTAGATTTTTATCATTCAAGGTTTAATTACCCAATTAGGGGTTTGACCAAGGAAAAACCCCATTAGAAAAAAAAATTAGGCTATTTTGTAGGATTTTTCTAAGATCTCGATTCGGGTTTGGAAGATAGATTTTTGGCACCTACTTGCTTTCTATCACTCCTACGGTTTTTCACCTAGAAGGAGAAAGGCACGGGCCAAAAATGGTTATGTTCTCATTAAAGGAAATTGAAAGATGTTGCAAAATGTGCCTCAAGCTTACTGACATGAAACTCCTGAAAGAGAAAAATAGGTGAGACCCTCAGAATGTCTTACCGACCAACAGTTGTGTTCAAAAGATCAAAGTCGCTGAGACTTTGGTTATGTCTTGCCGAAGGGAGTCATCGGAAAGACATGGCTATTGCTATGAATTTCCTATCTCTTTCCATATAGGTAGACCTCTTCCCGATGGGTTGATTCTTGGAGATCAATTGGGGAGACTCTTGGCAATGAGTGGCATCGGGGAGAGATGTGAACCTTCAGAGTGACTCATTCCGACAGAGTATGTCTCACTGATGGTTTTACACACAAAGTCATCGGGGTGACATGAAGGCTTGATAAGAGTCTAAGCAACAGTGGATGTCTCACCGACAGATTTGCATAAGGTATGATCTGCTGATGGCTGTGGTCTCGCCGACAGGTATGCAAATTTGGTATGAACTATTGGCGATGACGTTTCTCTCACTGACAGTTTGTTTTCAGTATGAGCTCTTTCTGATAATGTTGGTCTCTCTGACTATTTTATGTTCGTTATGAGCTCTCGCCAATAGTGATGGTCTTGCTGATAGAGCTACATGTGATGGACATTAGTGTGAAGTCTTAGTGACAATGATGGTCTGGCCGATAGTTCTGTAATGGACATCGGTGAGATGTCTTGCCGATGGTACAACTCTTACTGATGGACATATCGAAGTGACATTAATTGTCGATGACATCTAATAGACTTTTGCCGATGGACAGTTGGTTTTTGTGTGATATCGGGGAGACTTGATATGTTATCGGTTTGACTTCTTAGGGTGTTACCCATATCTTTGGTCTTGCCGATAGCTATGTGATCAAAAATTTTGGCATCAGGGAGACATGGTCTAGTGTCTCACTAACATGTGATATAGTTGAATTTTTGATAGAACGTCTATCCTATGTGGTGTGTTCTAAGCCAATGAGAGAAGCAGAATGAGAATCGTTGGAAGTTGAACAATTGCGACTATTCTATTGTGGAAAATGAACAGGCCGTGAGTAGAATGAATTATGCTCTACAATGGTTGATGACGATGATCAGTTCAATGAAGTGTAGTTGGTTGATTCTGAACACAATTTGATCAGTGTGAATGAATTCAATTTAGAGAGCATTGTAACAGTGATGTTCTGTATAAGGTTGATCAAGGAAACATTGCTACTATTAATTTCACATCAGAAAGTGAAGTTCGATCTCTGTGTGTAATTTTGTTTACTGTAATACAAAGAGACTTTTCTTGGTGTGGTGGGTTTTTCTCCCGTAAGGGTTTTCCCATGTAAATTTGGTGTCCAATTGTGTATGTGTTCATTTCTCTTTTCCATTATTTTTTTCAAGTGTATCTTAATGAACTGTAATTGAAAAATTTAAAGTCATATCTGCATTCTTCCCTGAGGTTTTGACGTTAGGAGAGTTTGTTCCACACCTAAGCTTTCCTTACAAGTGGTATCAAATCCTAGCTAGTTGTGTTATCCTTGTGGGTACATTGGGTTTTTTGTGTCAATTCCATTCAGTGGGAGTCTTATAGAAGTCTGGTAATTTGAATTACAAATTAAGATGGCAAGAAAATTAGGAAAGATTGAAATTGAGAAATTCAATGGCAGTAATTTTAAGTTGTGGAAACTCAAAATGGAAGATTTGTTGGTTGATCATGATCTTTGGCTTACTGTGTCTGGAACAAAGCCTACAGGAATGAAGCAAGAGGATTGGACCTTGTAGATCAAAAATCAAAGGGGATGATAAGGCTCTATTTAGCAGACTCTGTTCTTCTAAATGTTCATGAAGAAAAGACAACATCTTCTTTGTGGAAATGACTGGGAGCTTTTTATCAGGGCAAGTCCTTGGTGAATAAGTTGTTCTTGAGGAAGAAGTTGTACTCTTTGAAAATGCAGGAAGGAGCGTCTGTTGTTGATCATTTGAATGCTTTCAATATGTTGATTGCTTAGTTAGCATCTGTGGGTGTGAAGATTGATGAAGAAGATCATTGTATGCTATTGTTATGTTCTTTTCTAGATTCTTAGGATCACTTGGTGATGGCTATTGGGGGTACTACTTCCTCTTTTAAGATGGAAGATATTGTTGCTTCTTTGTTATCAGAAGAGATGAGAAGAAAATATTCTAAAATGGTGAAGGAGGCTCTTGCTGTTCGAGGTAGATCGAAAGAAAAAGGTAAGAAGAAGGACAAGAAGTCCAAATCAAAATCAGAAGGGAGATCAAAGTCTCCTAGTAAGAAGTCTAAGGTGAAGTGTTGGAATTGTGGGCAGCCTGGTCATGTCCGAAAGGATTGCAAAGAGGAGAAAAAGAAGAAGAAGTGTTCTTTCAACAATGATTCTTCTCAGAGTGATGCAACCGCTTTCATTGCAGCCTTGGCTACACAGGCATTAGATGATGTTTGGCTGATTGATTCTGGAGCATCTTTCCACATGACATCTCATAGAGACTGGTTCACTAAGTATGAAAAATATGATGGTGGAAGGGTGTATTTGGCAAGTGATTAATCTCTGGAAATAGTTGGCCATGGAAGAGTCAGAATTTAGTTCCTTGATGGAAGAGTGAAGGGAATCAATGATGTAATGCATATACTAGGTCTGGCTCAAAATTTACTTTTTGTTAGTAAGCTAAACAATGTTGGAGTGCAGGTCTCATTCTCTGGAAATGGTTGTAAGATGACTAAAGGCTCAATGGTGCTAGCTAGGGGTGCTCATATTGGTACTTTGTATAAGCTGGATGCACTTGTTGTTCAATGCAATAGTGTCTCTGCAAAGTCACGAAGTCTACTCATGGAGAAAATGAGGAAAAGGTTCTTGATAGTGAAAACTCTATGGAAGTTAAACTTCTAGTAGAAAAGACTATGCCCTAGCATGATAGGCTTGGCCACATTGGAGAAAAAGGTTTAAAAACCTTGAAAAATAAAAACCTGGTTGAGGGGCTTGATGATTGTAACCTTGAATTCAAATTTTGTGAACATGCTATATATTGTAAACAACACTGTGTTTCATTTTACTCTAGTCCTCACAAATATTTTGGTTTACTTAATTATATACATTATGATGTTTTTGGTCCAGTAAATGTTCCTTCTTCATCTAAATCAAGATATTATGTATCATTCATTGATGATTATTCAAGAAGGGCATTTGTTTATTTTTTGAAAAGTAAATCAGAAGTGTTCAGTCATTTTAAGGAATTTAAAAAACTTGTGAAAAATTAGAATGGAAGAAAAATAAAATGTTTAAGGACTGACAATGGCGGTGATTTTTGTTCTGATGAGTTTGAAAGGTACTGTAAAGATCATGGGATTAAAATACATAAAACTACACCCTACACTTTGCAACAAAATGGAGTTGCTGAAAGGTTCAACATTACAGTGATGAAAAGAGCACGAAGTATGCTAAGCAGTGCTGGCTTGGAGGAAATTTCTGGGATGAGGCAGTTGCAACAACATGTTATTTAATAAACCATTCTATGAATTCCACTCTTGTTGAGAAAACACCTTTGGAAGCATGGTCTGGAAAGAATCCCTCTCCCAGACACATTCGTGTCTTTGGCTGTGAGGCATATGCATATGTGTCGAATGAAAAAAGGTCTAAATTGGAAAACAAGGTTGTTAAATGTATTGTTATTGGTTATAGTGCTGGCATAAAAGGATACAAGCTTTGGAATCCTGATATGGAGAAGGTTCTATACAACAGAAGTGTTATTTTTCATGAGCTGAAGCCTTCTACTTTGGATCTGTAGTCAGAGACAAAATTAGAAAATAAAAAGGATGTAGTTGAAATTCCTTTGACACCAGATAAAGAGGAATTGAAAATTCAAAATATACCTGAAACTGAGGAGAGCTCAAGTAGTGCTAATAGTTCTAAATAAGAAGATCAACCTCAGCCTCAACTTGTGAGGAGGTCAACACGTGAAAGAAAGAAACCTGATAGGTATGGGTTTTCTTTGTTATATTGTACTTGTGCCTATGCTTTAATTTCTAGCACTGATGAGCCTAGGACTGTGAAAGAGGAAATTAGAATGCCTGATTCAAACTCTTGGTTGGAAGCCATGAATGAAGAAATGGCATCATTAGAAAAGAATGATACTTGGAGTTTGGTGCCCTTGTAGAAGGCATAAAATTTGTTGGCTGCAAATGGGTATTTAAAAAGAAAATAGGTCTGGATGGTAGTGTGGAAAAGTATAAGGTGAGGTTAGTTGCGAAGGGGTATTCCCAGGTAGAGGGAATTGATTATGGAGCATTTTTTTCTCCTATAGCTAAGTTGATGTCTATCAGATTTCTTTTGTCACTTGCAGTAGCGTATGACTTAGAGATTGAATAGATGGATGTGAAGACAACATTTCTTCATGTTGACCTTGAAGAAGAAATTTACATGTCCCAGCTTGAGCACTTTGTGGAAAAAGGTAAAGAAAAACTGGTTTGCAAGTTGAAAAAATCTCTATATGGATTAAAAAATTCTCCTAGAATGTGGCACCAGAAGTTTGAAACTTTTGTTTTGTCATTGGGATTTGTAAGATCAAAATTTGATCACTGTGTATACTTCAAAGCTAAAAATGATCATGTTCTTATTATTGCTCTCTATGTTGGTGATATGTTGTTCATAGGCAGTAGTAAGTTAATGATTTCTGATCTAAAATCTTAGTTGTCTATAAGTTTGAAATGAAATATCTTGGTGTAGCCAGGTATATATATTTTAGAAATGGAAATAACCAGGGACAGGAAGAGTAGAAAACTTTGGCTCAGTCAGAGTAAGTATATTAATACTGTTCTGGAGAGATTTTGTATGACTGAGTGCAAGTAGCTAGTTGTTCCAGTTTTGCAAGGAACAAAGCTATCTATTGAAGAATATCCAAAATATCCTATTGAGATGGAGGACATGACTAGAGTGACTCATGCTAGTGCAGTTGGCATTTGAATGTATGCAATGGTTTGTACAAGGCCAGACATTGCCCAAGCAGTGGGAGTACTTAGTCGTTTTATGGAAAATTCTGGAAGGACACATTAGGATGCTGTGAAAAGAGTGTTTAGATATCTAAAGGGCACTTCAAAATATGCTTTGTGTTACCATGGAAATTTGGTTGAATCATAGAGGACTCTCAGCATTTGAGGCTATGTGGATTCTGATTGGGCAAGGGAAATTGATAGTAGAAGATCCACCAATGGATATATTTTCATGATGAATGGTGGTGCAGTTAGTTGGATGAGTAAGCAGTAGACTGTAGTCGCTTTGTCCACTACAGAGGTAGAATACATGGTAGCAACACACGCCTGTAAAGAAGCAATCTGGTTAAAACATTTGTGTTCTAACATTGGGTTTGATATAGGGAAAATTACAATTTACTGTGACAATCAGAGTGCTATTTGTTTGGCAAAAAATCCTACTTTCCATGCCAGGATGAAAAATATTGATGTGCAATATCATTTTGTATGAGATATGGTGGAGGATGGAAAAGGCTCTTTAGAAAAAGTGGATACTCTAGAAAATGTTGCAGATGCATTGACGAAACTAGTGAGCATAGACAAGTTCAGGTGGTGTGCCAATTCGATGGGCCTTAGTGCCCATGAATTTCAATAGTTTTGTTGTGCTCTGGAGGTGTCAGTAGGATCTTCGTCAAGGGGGAGATTGTTGGAAAATGTGCCTCAAGCTTACTGACATGAAACTCCTAAAAGAGAAAAATCGATGAGACCCTCAGAATGTCTTACCGACCAGCAGCTGTGTTCAAAAGATCGAAGTCACTTAGACTTTGGTTCTGTCTTGCCGATGGGAGTCATCGGCAAGATATGGCTATCACTGTGAATTTCCTATCTCTTTTCATCTGGGCAGACCTCTTGCCAATGGGTTGATTCTTGGAGATCAATTGGGGAGACTCTTGGCGATGAGTGGCATTGGGGAGAGACATGAACCTTTAGAGTGACTCATTCCAATAGAGTATGTCTCACCAATGGTTTTACACATGAAGTCATCAGGGTGACCTGAAGGCTCGATAAGAGTCTAAGCAAAAGTGGATGTCTCACTGACAGATTCGCATTCGGTATGATCTCTTGCTGATGGTTGTGGTCTCACCAACGGGTATGCAACTTTGGTATGAACTCTTGGTGATGGTGTTTCTCTCATCGATAGTCTATGTTCGGTATGAGCTCTTTCCAATAGTGTTGGTCTCTCCAACTATTTTGTGTTCGGTATGAGCTCTTGTTGATAGCGATGGTCTTGTTGATAGAGCTACATGTGATGGAAATTGGTGTGAAGTCTTCGAGACAACGATGGTCTAGCTGATAGTTCTGCAATGGACATCGGTGAGATGTCTTTTCGATGGTGCTACTCTTGCCGATGGACATATCGAAGTGACATTAACTATCGATGAAATCTCCTAGACTCTTGCTGATGGACAATTTTTTTTGTGTGATATCGGGGAGACTTGATATGTTATCATTCTAACTTCGTAGGGTGTTGCCGATACCTTTGGTCTTGCCGATAGCTATGTGATCGCGCATTTTGGCATCGGGGAGACACGTTCTAGTGTCTCACTGACATGCAATGCAGTTGAATGTTTTGACCGAATGTCTATCCTACATGGTGTGTTTTGAGCCAATAAGAGAAGCAAAATGAGAACTGAGAAGCATATTTCTGGATTAGATTGTGTAAGCTTTTTTAGATCTCCTTGAGCTCTCTATCCTGATGATGGATCACGGAGTGTGATCTGAAACGTTGATCTAAAAAAGCTTACACAATCTAATCCAGAAATATGCTTCTCAGATTATTATGGATTGTGGAAATTTAATAGCATTAAAATGAGAACTGTTGGAAGTTGAACAGTTGTGACTATTCTGTTGTGGAAAATGATTAGGCCGTGAGTAGAATGAATTATGCTCTGTAATGGTTGATGACGATGATCCATTCGATGGAGTGAAGTTGTTCGATTTTGAACACAATTTGATCAGTGTGAATGAATTCAATTTAGAGAGCATTGTAACAGTGGTGTTCTATACAAGGTTGATCAAGGAAATGTTGTTGCTGTTAATTTGACGTCAGAAAGTGAAGTTCGATCTCTGTGTGTAATTTTGTTTATTGTAATACAAAGAGACTTTTCTTGGTGTGGTGGGTTTTTCTCCCATAAGGGTTTTCCCACGTAAATCTGGTGTTCAATTGTGTATGTGTTCATTTGTCATTTATGTTATTCTTTTCAAGTGTATCTTAATGAACTATAATTGAAAAATTTAAAGTCATATATGCATTTTTCCCTGAGGTGTTAGCGTTACGAGAGTTTGTTCCACACCTAAGCTTTCCTTACAAAAGAGTGGTGTGAAGTGTGTTTGTGGTTGTGTTTAAATGCTGAAAACTTAATGAAAATGCAGACTAAGGAATGTATTCTTACCTAATGCAAAAGTGCTGGAAAACACAATGCGTATTCAAACTATTTGACTAGTAATGTAAACAAACTATAACAGAAAATAACCCAATTGAAGATATGAACTTGGAAGTTGGAAGAGGCTGGAATGAGGCTCTGAAAACTTGCAATAGACACCATAAATGCTCACTAGGACTAATTCTCCATGCTGGGAAAATGAGTCCTATTTTTGCTAGAAAGTCTCAAAACCAATTTTGGGGAATTGGGTATCCAAATCTACATAAATCATTACAGTTCAAGCCTATAAATGGGCTTGATTCTCCATCAATGTAAAATGAGTCCTCTTCTAGAAAATAGAGAATTATGGACAAGATTTTGTGGCTTATGATCTGTAATTCTGTTTCTGAAGATTCCCCAGATTTGAGTCTACAAGTTAAGACTTGTAGACTCTCTCCAAGCTTGAAATAGGGCTTGAGACACCTTGAATGAATTTTATGAGATATACACACCTTTTCTCACCTTTCCATTTGATAAATCTATATACACAAACACATGCAAAGGAAAAAGTGTTGAAGGTTAAGATATGGGGGTTTGCCTTGGTCAAACCCCTTTTAGGTAATTAAACCAAAATGATGAAATAAAGTAATGAGACATACAAAAATGGAGTTGATTACCTTGACATGATGATTAGATCTTGGAAGTCTACAACAATGGAGGAAGATTCAACCCTTGAATGTCCTTAGAACCTTTCTTGATGAGTTGCAATGTAAAAACCCTAAGTTGCTTGACTTGAGACAAAAGATTGGTGGATGAATAATGAAGAATGGATGTGAATAAAGTTAATGTATGTAAAAATGAGTTTAGAGAGGTTATTTTATAGGAAATTCACCTATTTTACCCATTAATACCTCATCATATGCTGACATGATGCAAAATTAAACTCAAATTTCACTTTTTTTCCCGCTCAAAGGTCAAAATGGGGCCAAATGGGACTCATTCGCCACACATGGTGAATGGGTCCCACCTAGATGGGAATTATTTTCCATGCATGGTGAATGGGTCCCACAGGGGCTATTTTGACAACTTAGATGCTAAGAGATAAGGAAATAGAGTCTAAAATGCAACCTTGTCAGGTGTTTGATCAATTTGAAACTCAGGATGTACAATATAAGTTAGTAGGGGCCTATTAGTGATGGTGTAATTGTAAAATAGGGATTGGGACACATAAATCAATGTGAAAGTGTGATTAAACACACTTTACAACACTAAAATGAGGTCCACATTGCCTAGGAATGCACAAGAACCAATGTGAATGTGCAAGACACATTACAACACTAGTTTATCATTAAGTTTAAGTTAACCTTATAGATTGATGTAATAATTTTATTAAACACATTTTATAATGTTGAATTAGGGAGAAATAGATTAATTAAGTCTAGACGTCATTAAAAGCATGTTATTAAAAGGCTTTACAAGGATTTACAACACCTTTACAAGACGTCATTAAAAGCATGTTATTCAATTTTAAAGGGTCCAATACCTAGTGTGGACACATAAAATGCCTCTCAACACTAGATTAAGACCTCATTAAGTCCATTTTATCATTAATTAATCCCATGTCAAGAAAAGGGTCATTTTTTCTACGACATAGGGTTTCCATCAGAAATTGTTTTATAGGTGTCAAGGTGCAAAATTGAGATTTGAAATCATAGAAATTTGAAAGAGGGTTGATTCACCATGCATGATGAATGAGACCCTCCTAAGATTCAATTTTGAGTTTGATGTAGATCTTGGTACCCAGTTGACAAAAAACAACTTCTGTGCAAAAAACCCTGATCTAGGATTGATTCGCCCAGGGTGGCGAATGAGCCCCAGCCAGCTCAAAATTAGGTCTCATCAGATTTCCATATTTCTTTTTAGTCTTCTTTAGCTTCTCAAGTGCACACATTCTAAAAAATAGCTTTTTGTTTGATTTAATTTGCATTCTTGTTCATTCTCTTAAGCTTTTTGCAAACAACACTGTGTTTTCAAACATTGCATAATTCTTAGGTTTTGCATACATAATCAGTCAATTAGCTCATATAAATTCACTTAAATCATTCCATTTAGTTCAAATAACATCATACATTTGCACAATTTGAGTGAACCTACCTAGACTTTTGGTTCTACTTTCTCCTTTTAGGTGAAAAACCCTAGAAGTGCTAGAAAGGATTAGGGTGCCAAAAATCTACAGTTCGATTCCCATGATAGTTTCAAATGACAACATTGGAGTATAGTGAATATGAATAAGAGGAAAAGGTGATGAACATGCCACTCAAGGATTTAGGGGCACTTGTTGGGGGCGTGCGTGTGGTTGAGCTAAGATCCACAGTAAAGATTGAAAGAATCAAAAGGATTAATAGTGGGGGATTGACCTTGCCCATGTCATTGTAGGCAATTTTGACAGAAAATACTTCACTAGAAAATACACCAAAAGGGATCATCCTATATAGGTTATCTTCTATGGTATAAAATAAAATGGAGATTGCTCTGACTTTGCATTTGCAACAACATTCAATAGAATAACAATAATGTTGGAAAACTATAATCCTTCGAAAACCGCAACTGACAAAGAAATAAAGAACCATCCACTCAAAGCTCATATACAAGGATTTCTAGACATAATTACAAATTGGGAATTGTTACAGGATTATAAGATGATGTGAAAAAGAGTTCTGGAAAATGGGGTTTAGAAGAAAGGGCTGGAATAGCTCATGGAAGAAAAAGAAAGGGTGCAAGAAAAAAAATTCAAAATAATCAGGAGGCCACAATGCAAGCACTTGTTCTACATTCCAAAGAAGTTAGGGAAGCATACATAAAGGAGAAAGGGATTAAAATCAAGACCTTTAAATCCAAGATAAGGGAAAACACATACAACATGAAGAGGTCGTGGGTTTTAAAACCCTAGCTAATATTTCACTCACAAAGAAATCAACTAGGGCACTCTTCTACAATTTTTGAGAAAACATTGCTTAAGGAGGATTACTCATTGTTTTATTGACCATGGTAAGAGGAGTTCAAGATGAAGACACAATCTACAAAAAAGAAAAATTAGAAAATGGAAACTATAAAGTAAAAATTAAATGGAAACTATAAAGTAAAACTTACCTGTGAACCCTGGTAAATAATAAAAATTAAGATTGTGGCCAAAGATACAGTAGAGATAGTGATCTCCAAGCCTAGAATCAACATGAGACACAGTGAAATCTAGAATGGCATGCTGGTCATAGAGAAATGTATGTACAATAGAGGAATATCAAGTTGAAACAATGGCGGCGATCACAGAGGTGAAGTCTCCAGAAAATAGTGCAAATGAAAAATAATTTTGAGGTGCGTATTTTACTTAAGGGTTTTCTTTTACCCTCATTTTTTGGCCAACCCTTTTAGGGTGTTTTTTCATTTTGATTTAAAAACTTCAACTTGCAAACTAATACCCATTTTTATTAGTTTTTCCATTGAAAACTTATGCAAAATGCATGGACTCCAAACTCAAACATCAACCTAATTTCCCTTGATTTTTTCATAATTTTGAAATGAAATGCATAATGTAAACAAATAATAAAGTAATAATTTATAAATTACTTTATTATTTGTCATAAAAGATAAAGGTTGAGAAAATCTATAAGAAATAGTAAAGTAACTCATACTTGATTACTTTATTATTTGTTCAAATTAATTACCTTCGTCCCAAAATTATGCAAAGTCAAACAAAGGGGGAGTGAAAGTTAAGATTATTTTCATGCATTGAGGAGTGAGTCATGCAATATTCATGCACTAGATCGAGGCATAGTTGATTTTTAGTGAGATTGAAGTGTTCACATGCACCTGATGATACTTGGAGTCTTTTTGCTTCGACTTTCAATCATATTTGAGTATTTTTAGAAGCCTTTTTTGGATTGACCATCATGCAGACTAATTTTTACCACTTGATCTTTCATTTTACATCAGTTCTGACCCCTCTTTTTGAGGGTTGTAATCTTTGCTTGTGGGAGAGATATTTGAGAGATATTTTCAGTAGTTGACTGTCAGTGCCACCTCTTGGCACTTTGGAGCCACCTTTTGTATATATTGGAAAAACTTATGTTTTTTTCTCAATTCTTACTTTTCTTCAGCATGTATTGTAGATTTGTTAAGCTCTTTTAGGCTAAGGAAATCCTTTGTAACTCATATTTTATACTTTTAATAACAATTCCTTTCATTTTTCAATAAAGAAGTAATGTTTCCTTCTTAGATATCTCTTGTTTCAACATTGTAGATGAATGATCAGATGTATTTACTATGTTTTATCTATTAAATACTTTGAATATGTCTCATTCACATAGTATTAAGTCAAGGGAAATCGTGTCAAATATAGGTTGTGAGTTGTCAAATTGTTTATAGTTGATTGGAGTTGTGAAACTTTGTTTTCCTTCATACAAACACTGAAACTAAATCCTTCTTATGATACATTTATGTATTTCATGATTTTATTTGAGTTGTGAGTAATCAAAATCCTCTTGTTCAAAGCTAATTGTGAGTTTAGGGTAGCAAGTATTAAAAGAATGTTTGGTGCATCACCTCCTAGAATAGGTTTTCTTTTCAAGTTTCCTTCTATCCTTTTCCCTATCAAAGAAGTAGTTTGTAGGAGGTATCATAGGGAACCAACCCTTTATCTAGAGATTCATCTTCACTATGAGAAACCTAGAGGCTCGAAGGTGTTTCCATGTTTCACGAGATTGTTGAGCATTTAAACTTAGCATCTGAGTGAAATCTCTATGACAACAATTCTCTTTGGTGCTCATCTGGCCATGAGAATCTCTTCTGCTAATGACATTCCACAATTTCTAGAGCAAGGGGAAGTAGTTCCTCTTCAACCTTTCCTTATTGATCTGCATACCCTCAACATTGATGACCATAGAGATAGTACTTACCTAGGGTACACACTCCTCATGGATGAAGTTTCCTAAATTGAATGACCAACCTATCCACTATTTTAGTGTCACTCCTTTTGTCTCTTATTTCTCTTTATGATGAGAACTTTATATTTTCCATGTATATATGAAATAAATGATATTTTTTCTTTTCTATACTGAAGCATGTATTTATTCTAAATGGTTTTACTCTTTTTCCAATTGACAATACAATGTTTTAAGAATTCAATTCTCATGTGTTTTAGCTACTAAAGAAAATTAACCTAACTAACTAAAATTTTCCCTAATCAGGTGACTAACCCTAATTAAATAATTTACCCCAATTTCTACCACTATCTTCATACTACTCTTTTTTTGAATTATAGTAGGCTTATCTTTAAATTTACTTGAATAAATTTTGGATAAAAAAATTATTTAAAATTTTCTACGTTTGACAAACAAAAGTTTGAATGCATACTTACCAATATTTTGGCTAAAATGTATGGAAACAACCTCATTAACGCTCAATTGCACACACCTTCATTTTCTTCTCGACATTGTCCCTTCTTCCAATCCTCATTCATGATTTTCCATTTTTCTCTACCCTATTCCATGAATGATTGCATTCATTTCTTAATTTTATTTCTCTCCAAGATTCCTTAGGTTCTTGGTCTTGTCTTTTATCTCAAATCACTATTCATTTTATTAGGGAAAATATTAATACAATTCATGCTATCATCAGAAAGAGAGAAAGTAAAAGCTTAATACTCTATATTTTATGTAAAATAAAGAATCTCTTCCCTTTTAGGTCATGGATTTGTAATTAGGGGTGAAAAGCATTCATCTCCCACTCGTTTCCCTTGTTCTTTCTCTTCATGATCTCCTTTCATGTGTGTAAAGTTTAGTGAATCCTTTCACATTCACACTTCCAATGCATTGTTTCTAAATCTTGATGAATTTTCTTCTTTTCCTACAAAATTTCCTAAATTTCCTCATGACAATTACAATTAATGAATCTGTTTGGTCTAGCGGTTCAATTTCCAATATTTCTAGTTTCACCAGGGTTAGGATTTTTCTTAGAATTCAAACTTCTTTCCAATAATGGTTCCTTTCTTCTCATAGTTAATGATGCCTCCATTAATGAAATTACATTATAAGTGGCCAAACTTACCCTAGTTAAAAAAAATTCATAGTCAAGTTCATTATGATCAGTTGTATTATGAATCCTGCACTCGGTAACCCTACCAAAAGTGAATAGACTTAAGGGATAAATCCTCTAGTTAAGGATTTTTCAGAGCTTATTAACTTCCATTCTATTCTCCATAACAGACTTACTTAGGATTTCACCTCAAAAGAAAATTTCCAATCCAGAATCGGGACAACAATACCAAATCCAATGATACCGAAAGTGGTGCCTTCCTTCTAGCACCACTCGTTTTGATAGGGATGTTAGTCTCACACCAACAGATAGATAAAATTCTCACAGAGACTCCATGGGAAGGTGCCTATCTTTCTTGAGACTCCACTAGGAAAACCTAAATCCAAAGCTAACTCAACTTGATCCCAAGGCTCATTTATGTCAGGTCTTGAGGCACTAGGTTCACTCAAGGTTGAACATTGTGATAATGTTGTTAAACACGAGGGGTAAAAGGTCCTTAAGGTATCGACTGGTATCATAGAGATATGAAAATAATATCGATCTGGTCATTCAACAACTTCATGAAATTCAAATAACTTTCCTTCATCCAAGTATATTTAGCACTAAGCATTCAAAAATTTCATGGAATCAAAATATTTTTTATAAAACTCCATGCATTCATTACTTTTTGGAACATTTTCTAAAATATAAGCATCTATTCTAAAACAAAGCATAAAAAATTACTAAAAACTAAATTTTCTCCTAGGTATTATCCATGCATGCCTCAAGAAATAACCAAACTAGAGCAAACCATTCCATACATCACCAAATTGCTTCATAGCTAGGCACAAAATGATGCAAGAGTTTAAAGAAAAAGGGGATTATTTGCTACCAAATAGTGTCAGTATGCACCCTTAAATGGTGCATCACATAGTCTTGTCTGATAGGAATAAACAATCAACTATTTCATATTAGAAAATAGCTTTGAAATTGGATCTAATATTAGTTAATTTATAATGAAACATACAAGTTTTTAATCTGGAATGGAACATAAAACAAGAAAAAGAACAAAAATTGAAAAAGTTTTGGTTCTCCGACCTCTACAAAATTTGAACTTAACTTAAAATGAAACACCTCCCGACCTTTTATAAGAACAAGACACTTGGGAAATTTAACCAACACATGAGAGGAAATCCAAGTGTTAAATCACAAAAAGGCATGCGGAATATGACAACTAGTAGGAGAAATTCTGAACAAGTCAATGGATGCCAACCTTCTTCAGCACTTTGAAAATTCTAGACCTATGTCTTTAAAATTCAATCAAGAAATCAAACCTGGACCAAGTAGCTTTTTCTAACAAAATGTAGGAACTTCCTCTGCTAGATATTCAGAGTGATCAAGTGGAATTATTTATTCAAATCCACTAGCACTTTTGGTTCCTACAATCAGGTTTAGGCTCAGACGTGAAACACTTGAAAGTAAATCACTCTAAAGCTAGGCACACTCTTTCGCCACATTTGTAATACTAGGATTCCCAGTCCTCCGATATCCGGTGTTTCTTTTCAACAAACTTTGTTCTCACATGAGCTTTCAGAGTGCACCACCAAACCTAGAAATATCATCAGATCTACTTTTAACCCAAATTTTCCTGACCATCAATAGCAAAAAATAGTCTAATATCCTATTTCTCCTACACATAAAATTCCATATCAATCCATTTTTTAAAACATTCATAAAATTCCCATTAAAACAAAACCATCATTAATAAATCATTCTTTTAAATAAAATTGTAAATAATACACTTTTAATGCATTCTCATGTAATTATGCCCTTAGGTAGGCTACTAGACATTTTAAGCTATTGGGAAAACTAAACAATCAACTTTAAAATTTCAACACCCATGCATTATTACGTGATACCCGGTACTCAACAACTTCAGCTTTTACTAGAACAAAATTCACCTAGATCTCGGTTACCACCAGAACCTTTATAACTCCCAGATCTTTACTTTTGTACTGCAACAACTTACCAAACCTTACATTCCAACCAATCTAGATTTTTGGTACCTAGTATCTGATAAACTTTACACTCGGTACACTTAAATTCATGAATTACTTCCAAGACTTCCACTTGAACCTTGACTTTCGGTGATCCTTTTCCAACCAGCACCTGCCATAAGCATTAATTTTTCTTGGGTCCCCAAGCCTTACATACTTGAGGTTTCTTGTGAGACCACACAACACATATGATAGAATGAAGAAGCATGAGATGATAAATATGATGTAATAGATTTAACATCATAAAAATTGAGGTAATATATGAAAGTATATGCACACATGTAAATATCATAGTGAAAAAACTAATTAAGATAAGAAAACATATAGTAATTACAAAAAGAGTACCCCTACTGAGGAACCCTAGGTATATTATGATAAGAGTGATCATAACAGGAATATAATAGTTGTCTATATCATCATCATGAGAATAATATATGAATAATATAAAATAATTAGATATAAAATTAAAACCCAAATTAGAAGGGTTAGATTGTAGCATCTAATAGGTATGGAATAATGAGATTCTAAATCATAATAAATGTAGACTAATAAAACATAAGGGTAGGTCCAAACACCAATCAAATCTAAAGTAAAGTTTTCCAAAAATTAATAATAATTGAAATTTGATTACTAAAAGAAAAAGAATTTGGTTACAATATATATGTGACCAGGGTAGTCATGTTAGAAAGTAAAATCCCCAACTAGGCTATAGAAAAAATATTAACAAAAATATATCATATGTGCATCATTTCATAGTTACACAAAAAGGATGAAGTTTGAATCCAACTCTACTAACAGTAGTATTACTTATCATTTTTTTTTTCCTTGTTGATGGCATAATTATTACTAGCTTAAATGAATCAACATTAGGAATAGCTCTAATGGAAGGGGAAATATGTTACCAACTGTTGTTATCAAAGTTTTGATGGGTAACTTCCAAGACTCTAATAGTTACATCTCTACGAAGTTCATATTAAAAAAGTTCACAATTTTTTTTTTAAAACTTCAAATATTCATTTTGAAATTTGTCATCAAATTTCCTTGGGTATTTAGGCTAATAATTATCCTCTTAAATTTCTTTCTTGAAGAGTGGAGTAGCTCCCTCATCCAAGATCTTTAGGAAGCTCTTTTCTAGAAGCTTCAAATTCATAGTCACATGTTCAACAATCAATAGATAAGTGAGTCTAATTTTAGACTAGTAAGTACTCTCCTCTTTCCTTGGTACAAGTTCTTATTCCTCCTTTTCCAAATAAACCATAAAATTTCAGTAGAAAGAATAGGCAAAAAGAAATTATAAAATACATTTAGACCTTTGACAAAAACACACATAATTTTATACCATGTAATATTGTCCCTACAATCCTAACCTATAATATGAACCTTAAACATGGAATACCCAGGTATCAAACAATCTTATCAATCCCACCATATTTCCAAATAAATTTTACAAATCAAGCAGGGTTTCAACTTCCAAGCTCAACAACATAGATTTAGCTTCTAATATTTTAGAACCAGAGGCTTGAAGATATTTATTATAGCCAAAATATTATCCATATCACTTTTAATCAATACTAGTAATAAAGCAATGTCATCTACAAACTAGACATTAAGCAAAGAGGAACTATCAAGAAGGACAACATCATGTAATTTAGGGATATAGATTGGGGTTAGAATTTTGGGAATAAGCATGAATCAATAATAGAAACCAAAAAGCTATCTAACCCAAGCTATGAAAAGCTTAATCTAACAATGAAGCACAAATGACAATATAAATCACAATAATAAATTAATAAACATCAATTACATGCCATAGTTGATTCACCTCCATTTCTCTTCTACATTGTTCTTTGTTTGTTCTTAGATTTGTTGTATGAAATGTACTCACTAGCTTGATGTTGATGCAAATAGCTCTAGATCTCAAGTTAGAAAAATATTGAAGATTGTGGTTGTTCTTAAAATGAGAATGATGGCTTGCATATATAGAAATCTCATTCAAATTAAGGGCTAGGATTGAGAGATGATATATGGTGATCATGGATGAGATTAATTGAGAGGAAAAGAGATAAGGATAGGAAGAAGGGACTGCGATCCAAGCAATTGGAATAAGATATGGGGCTTCACTAGAAAAATGTAAATTAAATAATTAAAACAATTATTTAATTTAAGGAATGGTGACATGAATAATTAAATAATAAAAAATATTATTTAATTATAGAAGAAGAGGTGGAATGCTAAATATTAAATAATCAAAATAATTATTTAATAAAGAGTGGATGAAAATGAGGAATAATTGAATAATAAAAACCATTATTTAATTATAAGGGATAGGAAAATAGTAAAATAATTAAATAAATATAATTTATTTAATTATGGAGGGAAAAAACTAATGAATAATTAAATAATTTAATTATAGAGGAATAAGGATAAAGTGAAGAATAAGGATAAAGTGAATTAATTAAATATTTAAGAATTATTTATTAATAGAAGAAGTTTGACATTAGGGGATAATTAAATAATTAAAATTATTTAATTATGCTAGGAAGAAGGTGTATTAATGATTAAATGTTTCTTACAAGCTCGAGACAATTTTTCAGTGTCTACAAGGGCCAATCAAATATATCATTAGGATATAAAAAAGCTTCAAAGATAATGAAAAATAAATCTAGAGCCAATAGAAATCCTTTCTTGGTTGATCTACCTAAAAGGAATGGATCAAAAGGAGAGCCATTAACCTCCACCTAAGCGTTAAGATCTTTAAACAACAATTTAACCATTGTGGAAAACCCTTCAAGTAAACTAATTGTTTCTATAATAGAAATCACAAAGGACCGTTCAACTCTATCATATTCTTTTTCAAAATATAGTAGTAGAATCCCAACATTCTGATTATCTCTTTTAGCCAAGTCCAAATATTTTTAACTAGTAATCAAATTATCTAATATGTATCTACCTTTAATGAACATAGTTTGGGCATCAATGATGATTATAGGAAGGATCTATGTCAATATCAAAGAAGTAAATTTAGAAAATATTTTATAGGACACATTCAGGAGAGTAATAGGTCTCTAGTGATAAATGTTGCTTTTATCCCCATCCTTTGGAAGAAGTTTTATAATGTATATGTTGATGTTATTACCCACAGATCTTTTTTCAATAGATTCTTGATATACCTCATACAAATCATCCACTACCTATTCCATATTATATTTTTAAAATTCAATTGGAAAACTATTAGCTCTAGGTGATTTCCCATTCTAAAATGACAAGATTGTATTAGATATTTCCTCTTTAGTGATTCTTTTTTCAAGATCCACAACCATCTCTTCAAATATATTCTTTGGTATTATCTTTTTACATAGATTCTAAGAAAGGATGCATCTAGTGGCTTTATCCTTAGTAGTAAAGAGTTTCATCTAGATTTCAAAAAAAATATTATTAATATCTCTAGTTTCATGAAACCAAGAACCATTTTTTCTTGATGTGTCCAATAGATTCTAAAGCATGTTTTTCTCTCAATATATTAAAGACATATTTGGTTCCTTTACATCCATATTTGATCCAATTCATCTTAGCTCTAATTTTATCCCCTGTACTTTCTTTATCTACCTTTTAAGCTTATGTTTGATATCCTTTAGGTATTGCACAAGGACCTCATTGTTCATATCTTTCTAAACCTTATACTCTACATTCAATAATTTATCTTGAAAAGAGCATTCCAATCTTCTACTCTATATTGAAACCTTCTTCCCAATAGTACTTAGTAAGACCTTAAAATTAGAGACCAACCCATCCCAATACTCTTTGGATAACCCCTTAGGGAAAAACAACTTATTAATATGCATCATAGTTGCAATGCCATCCAAACAATCTAGGTATTTTAAAAGTTCAATATTAAGCTTGTATAAATTGTCTCTCTTTGAGTCAAATTTAAATCCACTAGATTTAATAATTATCCTTGTTTCAATAGGATATTGGTTAGATAGAGTTCTAGGCTCCACTTGGACACAATTGGAGTCTTTCCTATTATCAAAATAAAATGTATCCTCTTGAGCATAAAATCTATCCAATTTGCAATAGACTCTCTTACTATCACTATGATTATTACACCAAGTATACCAAATACATTTACTATCTTTCTTCTTCCCTTCAAGAGGATCAAATAATTTTGTATTATTTTAAAATTGCACTTTGTGGAAATTTCACATTTTTGCACTTGCCCCCCCTCCCCCCCACATTTATGGAACCTAACCATATTTATGACAAGAACCTTATGAGTCAAAATTTTGTGATTTCAAATCTATAAGGACCAATGATGAAGCAACAACAATATTCCACCTCATTTCTTGTAAATTAACGAGTTGGATGCTTGCATGCATGCAAACATATGCATGGTGTGCTAGTGTCCCTGAGCTTTGTGAGTTCACATGTGAGGAATATTGGAAGCCTCTACCCATGACATGTGTCATCATGGAAAAATTCTGATTGTAATGGCTATTCCCACCCATGCATCTACACAAAAATTCCTTTTCCACTCCGATTTACAAGAATTCCAACTCTCTCACTCAAAATTGCTTCTCTCTTGTACATTGTGATTCTACAATGAAGCTATGTCATCTTAAAGTCTCACCAGTAACCAAATATCTCTTGCAAGCACTCAACATCACCTTTATCAAGCCAAGAGGGAGCCACAAACCATTTGTATTACTCTCTTTGTCTCTTGTCTATTTGCTAAGATATTTATTATGTCTCTATTTCATGATACTAGTTCTTCTCCATAGTGATTCTTTAATCACTATTGTGTCCATTTTGTGACACAATTTATCCATTGTGGAGTTTAATTTTATCACTCTTATGTATACTTTAGTTTGTGTCTTTTATACTCTCTATCTATCTAGCTATCCATGGAGGTGGGAACACTAAAACATGAGTTTGACTGAGGAAAGCCCCAAAACAGCCCTAGCATTTTTCCTTGTTCACCTTGTGTGGAGATTACTTGTGTGAAGCTTTATGGGAGGCTTCAAAATGTAGGATCTCTTATAAGTTAATATTTTTCCCTCCTTGTCATTTACTCATATTTTTTCTCTCTATCAAATTAGTAGATTAAATAGACATCAACTTTTGAAAAGTCAATAGATTCTTTGAGTTGTGTGCTAGAGTTTAGATCTCCATTCGTATGACACACTAGCAAGTCCTTGAGACAATAGTGTGCTACGTTATCATCCCACTTCTGTAAATTTCCTTTGGATGATAGATTATCCTCTTGTTTGAGAAATATTTGCAATCTTCTCTTTTAGTCCCCAAGGTCCTTTATCTATGATCATTCTAAAAGCTCTACTTCTAATATGTTTTTTCAATCTCTTTAATCTTGATCCTTTTAGTTAGTCTTGAGGTGATTGAGGGAAATTTTCTCCCTCTAGACCCTATTCATCTTGGGACTTGGGAGTAGCGAATCCCCTCCACATTTTGGTGAACTTGACGTGATCATAAATCATGTTAGATATTTTTGTATAATGCTTTAATGTTTATGATAATGCTTTCTCTAAGGATCATTTTGATATGATAGATGATGCCTTGGATTATTTCTTAGAGGAATATTCTCCTTTTTGTAGATCCCTCAAACAAACTTCTTCATCACAACCATCAACTTCCTCTTTACAAGTTGAAGAGTCTGTAAATGTAGTGACTATCTCTGGGGCTCCTCAAATGCCTAAGAGACCCATTATTTACTTTAATCTAGCTAGTACCTCTCCTAAGAGTATTCATTCTATTTGTGGAGCTCCAATCTCTAAATACTCATTGGGCCTTTACACAATATTTTTAAAAGCTATAGATTCTTATAATCGTAGGAAATACATATAACATTAGAAGAAATTAGAAAAATGTGAATCAACCATCTTTTGTTCCTACTTATTTACCACCTTCTCAACCAATTTTTCCTTCAACACCTAAACCTATAGCTAAAGCACCTGGTGATTATGATCTTTTAGAAAAAAAAATTGTTACTTTGGCCAAGATCTCACTATGGGATTTGGTTTAGCCTGCCCTGATTTATCAAGATATGCTTCAGGAAGCCTTGAAAAAGATCCTCTTTCATCCTTCTGCTAGGATGAAATATGTTAATGTTTTGATGGCTCATATTCATGTGGATTGGCTGAATATTATGTTTTATCTACAAGAACTCTCTCCCTTAGAAGTATAGAAGCAAGAACACCCTCTAATGATTATAGTTAATATTATTCACATTGATATTAGACATGCTCCCATTAACATTGGTTTGACTCTCAATTTATGCAACATAGACTTATTACCTAAGATTAAATTGATTCTTCTTCTTTAGCTTCTTATTCTCTATATATTCATGGATTTGATAATGCAGGTCATCAAGCCCTAGGCACGATAATCGTACCTTTGAGGTTGGAACCTATTATTGTACCCACCTTGGTTTATGTAATTTCTGGTCCTTTACCTTATAATATTATCTTAGGAAGACCTTGAATTCATGCTTTCGGAGTTGTGACTTCTACCTTGCATCATTATATATTTTTTTTTGCATATAATAAAGTGATCATGATCAAGGCTAACCTTGATGTTGTTCATATTTGTGAGATGGCAGTTGGTGGTTAAGCATTGGTTTTTTATACTCTTAAAAATTGTATTTCATCATTATATTTTGATGCATTGGGATGCTCTTCAATAATTCCTATTTCAAAGTCCGCTCCAGAGATAAATGTCTCTAAAGAAGATCGACCCGAAGTGAAGAATCCTAAGTCTTCCCTTTCTTCATCTTCTTTAGAATCAAATGAATATCTTGGTGATGATTGGGGGTCCTTGAATTTTTTTTACTTCTTCAATCAAAGAATACAAATTTGATCCTATCCATCTTGGCCTTCCAAAATTTTCATATACCTTTGTTAAGAAAATTGACTATCCTCCTATAGGGAAAAGTAGTCAAGGTCTCGTCAAGGAAAATGATTGTACCCCTAATGAGGAAGGTAATTAGGTTTCTATTGAGAAGGCTAATTCTTGTAATCTCATCAAGAAGGATGATTTTCATCCCATGGATTAGTATGATACTCACTAGTGGGGTGATGCTCTCTATATTGATCCACCTCCTTCTCATGATTTACAAACACATTACGGTCTTGGTTATAAACTTCTTTCTAAATATGGCTATGAATGTAAATGTTTTGGGTGCAATGAGCAATGCATTCAAGTACCTATACAATTTATACCTTGTAAGCATAGCTTAGGGCTTGGTTTCTCTCTTGAATAGTCTAGGTGAAAACCATGGCAGAGCTTCAACATGATTTATGTTGAACCTGTTAATCTAGTTCATCCCAAATTGCTTGAGAGTAAAATAGAATCTAATAAAGTTCCTCTAGATTTTTATCCTTGAAGGAAGTGCTAGAATAATTAATAGGTGTCTATTCTCTTTTGCCTTCTTACCACCATAAATGGCAATTCCCATATTACTTGCATAAATAAGTGTACTTTGCAAAATCCATTTCGAGTATGGATGAGGAGGCTCCTTTACCTAAGGTGGATGATGATGTTCCTATTCCCCATCCTAAATATTTTAGTTCTATCCTTAAAAGGGACACTACAAAAATTTTCATGCATCCTAAATATTTTGAAAAGGTGATTAAAATAAAAAATTCCTTTCTTTAGAAGAGTTTAAACAATATTCTTACTTGTTACATTCTCATCTTGACATCTTCACTTGGTCATATGAGGACATGCCCAATATTGATGAGATGGTAGTGTTTCATAATGTTGTTCTATGTCCCAATGCTAAGCTCATTAAGAAAAAGATCTAAAATATGAATTCCAAGATTGCATTATTAGTTAAGATCGAGATAAAGAAGCTCTTAAAAGAAGGCGTTATCTATACTATTGACTATTCACCTTGGATATCGAATATCATTGCTATCAACAAGACTGATGGTTGTATTCATATTTGTATTGAATTTAATGACCTCAATAAGTCCTCTTAAGGATTATTTTTTGTTACCTAATATCAATATGATTATAAACTTGACTGTAGGCCATTCCCTTTTGTCCTTCATGGATGGCTTCTCGAGCTATAATTAGATTTATATTAACCAAAAAAATCAATATAAGACAACCTTCACTACCCCTTGGGGTACTTTCTATTATGTGGTCATGCCATTTGGGTTAAATAATGTAGGAATAGCTAACCAATGGGTGATGAACCTAATCTTTCATAATTTCATTCACAAAATTCTAGAAGATTACATTGATGATATCTTGGCTAAGTCTATAGCTCATCAAGATCACGTAGAAATTCTTTGTCTTATTTTGAAAGGCTTTGATTCCATAAGGTGAGGCTATATCCTCTTAAGTATGTCTTTGGTGTTGATGTAGAAAATATTTTAGGATTTATTATTTCTCACCATGGAATTGAAGTCGATACAAATAAGATTGATTCAATTTTTTGCATTCCTCCACCTTGAAAAATATCTCAATTACGTAGTTTGCAAGGGAAGATTCAAGCAATTTGTAAATTTTTTTCTCAATTGGTTGATCATACATTTCCTTTCACATGTTTTTTGAAGAAAGATGTCTACTTCCAATGGGATGAAGAGTGTGAAAAATATTTTGAGTTAGTCAAGATTTATTTGGCCAATCCTCCTATCTTAATGTCGACTATGCAAGATAGACCCTTTTTTCTTTATATATTTGCATCACTTCATGCCTTAGTAGCTTTGTTGGCCGAACATGATGATGATGGTAAGGAAATAGTGTTCTACTATATTAGCTATATTCTTGTTGATTATGAAACTTATTATTCCACCATGGAGAAACAATATATTTTTGTCGTCTTTGCAACACAAAAGTTACGAAGTTATCTTCTTCATGTTGAAAATTATGTCATTGTAAAACATGATATTCTAAAGCATCTATTTACTAGAACTAATCTCTTGGGAAGGCTAGAAAAAGGGTAATGTTTCTCTCTAAGTTTGACATCATGTTTGTACCCTAGAAGGAAATTAAGGGCCAATTTATTGTTGATCAATTGGTAGAAGCTCCCTCATCATACTCCTTTCCTACTATGGATTTATTTCTAGATGAATACCTTTTCACAAATGACCATGAGCCTATATGGGAGATGTATTTTGATGGATCAATATGTCAAGCTAGCTTGAGAGAAGGTGTAGTTTTGATCTCACCTAAAGGAAAGCTAGTTCGTCTATCCTTCTTGTGTGCAAGTGATTTTCCTACTTTAAAGATGCAAAACTAAATGAAAAAGAGGAAAACACTATCAAACACTCAAGATTGGCATAAGGTAAATTCAAACAAAATACAAAGAAAATGGAACCTTTTACCTTGCTTGAATTGATGTGTTTGGTTGGCCCTTTTTGATGCTTGATTGTGTGCTCCTTCTTGGACAAAATGGCATGTAACCTAGTGCAAAATGAAGCTAAGAGGATGAGGATTGCAATGGTGGATGTGGGTAGTGGGATAGATTCAATATGAAGGCTTTAGTGGCTGCAACAATGGAGGTATGCTTGATGGCTTGAAAATGGCTAAGTGTGTGCAAGATTGAAAATGGCTTGAGTGTGGATTAAGTGATGCCAAAATGAGGGAAAATCCTCCAATTTTAGGGGAAGTGCCTATAAAGCAATGGATGGCTGAGATGCATCCATGGTGGAGAGAATCAAGGGATAGGGTGAGTTGAGAACTCACAAGTCCTCACATACTGACATGTGTCAGCTAAGTTGGCCAAGGAGAGGTGAGGTGGAGATGATGTGGAGGTACTATGATGTACCTCAGGAATGGACAAGATCTCCTCATAAAGGAGGTATTTTTCCACATGTACATTGATAGGACATGTGAGGAATTAAAAATTCCTCACAAATCCTCATGGGGATGGGAGAAGGAATTAAAAATTCCTCAAAATGCATAGGATGAATAAATGTGAATTTTAAATTCACATGGGGAAGAGGATGCCTTCTCCAAAAGGAGAAAGCATTTAATGTAAGTTGACTAAGGACACATTCCATAAATGGCATGAAGATTAGTTTATCATAATCAGTGATTAAGGTTGTACAAATGCATAATTAGACAAGCTAATGAAGGATTAGAGGCAAGTGGGAGGTTATAGAGGATGTGACCCTAATGATGATTAGGGGTGTGCACATCTTAATCATAGATTAATTAGATGAATTAGGATTAAAGAGGATTATGGAAGATGTGACATGAGGAGAGAGAAAAAGATGAATTAAAAATTGATTTAACTCATTTGGGTAAAGTGACTAAATTGAATAAATTGGGGTATTTATTTAATTTAGAGATGAATGGGGTAAGGTACTTAATTGATTAATCAAATACCTTAGGAGACATTGGAATAAGGTGAAATATTAATCAAATAATAAATTATTTAATTAATATGGCTTAGGGATGCAGGATATAGGAATGCGAAGGTGAATTTGACCATATGGGAGTGGTCAAATTTAGGTGTCTACATTTTTCTCCTCTTTAAAATAATGTTAAAATAGCATTTTTCCAAAGAAAATATAAAAAAAATGACTTGATAAAATAAAAGAGTGTTAGATGATGCCTCAATATCATAGTAGAATAGATAAGAAGGAGGAATGCAAAAATATTATAGGTTATGCCCCTTCAAGAGGGTGTATGGGGAAGAATAGGGGCCCTGGGTGACTTCTCAATATGAAGAAACAAAGGGCACCACATGATAGAGCGTGAAAAAAATGAAGAATCACTTTTGAACAGAGGAAAACTGGCAAATAGGTTGCGAATAGAATCCCTCAGAAGAAAAAGGGGTAAATGAATTAATAAAAGGTTAATTAAAGGTTAAAATTACCCAAAAATTAAAAGGCTAAATAGGGTCAAAAATGAAAATTATAAATAATAAATTTAAAAATTTACTATTCACCTAATCTTCATTTGCACACTTGGTAGAGCATGATTAGATGAAAGAGAGAGAGAGAGTGACAAGGGTTGCTAGCAGGATGAGTGATGAGGAGCTGATCGGTGATGACGAGTTGATCCACTGAGGTGAGGAGGTGCGGTAGTACTACTACGAGCACATGGTACCCCACCAGGTAGGCTTCAGATCCTAACTTTGTGGTTTTGATTTGAATTTACTCACATGCTTTAATTTCGGGTGGGTGGTTAGGTGTATGAACTCGCCATGGAAGGGAAAATTCACCCTTTCGGCAAGGCACATTCACCCGTCTAACGAATTGGCAAGGAAAGGGGAAAACACATGCATCAAAGGGGTGGGCATACTGAGAGAGGGGTGATTGTGAAATCATCTCTCTCATAAAAGGGAGAACTTGCAAAATGTTGGGGTGGGTGGAAACCTAGATAGGTGATTGTGAATGCACCCAAAATGGGAATAGGTGGATGTGAATCCGCCCCTTAGGGAAAAGAGAAAATGTGAATTTTAAACTCAGAAAGAAAAGACACAGGGGTTGTTGCGAAATCACCCATGGGGAAAAGGGCTGAATGTGAGTTCACCTTTAAGGAAAACATGGGAAAATCCATGCCCTAACAAGAAAGGGGAAGGCGCGCTTGAAAAATAGGTGAAACCATGAAAGGAAGACAAAGGGGTGAATGCATATGTTGGATAGGTGAACGTGTTGGAAAAAGGGAATGGGTGAACTCACCTCACATAGAGGTGAATTCACCAAATGGGGGTAGGGATGAAAAAGGTAGAAAATAACAATGAAGTGTTAGAAAACTTGACAAAATGGTTTGCATGGATACATAGTTTTGAGACTTTAAGGACATAGGAGATGCATTTGGCCATGTTAGATGTGACTTTGAAAGCGATAACCACAGTGGATCACGTGGCATCAGACTAGTCCAGACTATTGCATATGTTGGGATGTCCCAACATTAGAGCAAAAAAAACCCCTACTCATAGTACTGATGGAGCGATGGAGCTCAGAGACATCTACATTCCATCCCCTGATAAGGGAGATGATAGTGACTCTGGAGGATGTCTGGAGGATCTTGAGATTTTTGATTTGTGGACACGTGATCAGCGCAACACATCAGTGATCAATTGATAGGAGTGTACAGGCAGTGTTTGGACCAATTGACTTCCCATATGAAGGAATGAGTTGGATATCGATGCATGCTTGGGGATTGGGATGGCATCATTACCCTTATATCTCAACAAACTCATCAATAGGATCCTCCTTACATATAGGAGTGAACATATTTTTAGCCTCAAGATGATTGAGGTGGTTATAAATATAGTGGAGAGGGGAGAGGGAATTTTTGCATGGGGATCATGTGTGTTGGTATAGTTATACTAAGACATGCATGTGGTATGGTATAAGTGGGACCTCAGCATTACACATGTGACACTGCTTATGGTCTAGTTCTAGGAGCATATTCGGGTAGTGAGGCTAGACATATTAATCATCGGGACTCAGGATGAGACACTGCCAGAAGTGTATTGGTGGGGATTAGAGTATGGCTAGAGATTGCATTATCAGGAGGTAGGGAGCTTGAAGGAGTGGCGGTGGAGACTAGATGGAATAGTGGGGGAGGATATGACCTTGAGACAATACATGGGATGGCATTTCTAGGATGGAGGGAGGATGATAGTAAATTAAGGGGATACTTGTTCTCATAGTGTTATCTGATAGGCTGAGACCCATTCATTATAGAGCTACTCAGGTCAGACAGGGTTACTTGGTATTACGAGGTACAACAGGAAATTTTGATAGGGCCACAGATGGTTAGACAAGTGAGTCACGAGTCCAAGGCCATATGGTGGGAGCAGATCACAATAGAGTTTTCTTTCCAGATGTGGGATGCAGTCCCAATGATAGTGTTTCCATGGAGGGGAGGACTGACTAATGCAAGCACTACTATGCGGTACTTAGCATGGTGGTCCCAAGTAGTTCGAGGAGGATGACTACTATAGAGTTGATCGTAGGTGCATTGAGGTTTGGATTGGATGATGAGAGGGATTTGGTGAGGCCGTAGAGGAGGAGGAGGGTTGGAAGGTAAAGGAGAGATGGAGATGTGGAGGTGCAGGAGGCAGGGGGAGAAGCAAGTGATGGATGTGGATGCCCCAGTACTAAACCCATTAGCCATGGAACCATATGTGCCACCACCACCAAAGGACCCAATGGTGTTGCTCACAGGAGTCCTGGCTCAGCTAGGGATAATAGAGCACAAGTTATGAGAGTCAGAGGCTGATAGAGATAGACTACAAAAAAGGTGGGGAGGTTATAGGGTGAGGTGCAATGACTATAGGGGGAGGTGCAATGGCTACAAGATGTAGGGTGAGATGGAGATAGATCATTTAGATAGCTAGAAAATGAGGTAGGGAGGAGACTATTGGAGACACAGATGGAGAGGGATGATCTACAGAGATTGGTAGGGGAGTTGGGAGGGGGGTTGGAGGAGATGCAGGAGAGGGAAGAGATCATAGAGGCTAGTGCCAAGGATGCAAGGTTATTACTTTAGAGGGTGGAGGCAACGAAGGCACGGGTTAATACACTATAGGGGGAGAGAGATGAGGCCTGTAGTAGGATGTTATAGCTGGAGGGACAGGTAGAGTAGATGAGATTGGCTCAGGAGGTGTGAGAGTAGGAGAGGAGGAGCATCACACAACAGAGAGACCAATAATGTATAGAGTGGGACATAGCAAGGGCATAGGCGGTAGTAGAGGCTAATGCCAGGACAAATTCCAAATATTATATGAGCACCTAGTTCAAGGAGGTACTTGACCCAGGATGGAGAGTATGGAGAGTACCTCCATACATTAGAGCAGTGACCCATATGCCAGTGCCCTCCCAATCAGCTACCACCCACACTCAAGGATACAATGACTATTGTGAGACACCTCCCCGTGGCTGAGGTTCAGTGCCATAATCCCCATAGAGGTTAGATACTAGGAGTAGTGGATAGATAGAGAGGGGATACAAGATTCATATTTTGATAGGTGTAGGGTGCATGGATTTGTACATACATGCAAAAGTTACAGATTCTTTCATATAGTGGATTGTAGAGATTTTATTCATTCATTCTTTATTCTTTATTTATGCAAGACACCATGATGTGTCAGATGTAGTCTATGTATTTGATTAGAGCTTTGCACATGAACCTTTATTTGATGGACCTTCATGGAAATTTGGATGGATTGTTATTATGGATTTTCTTAAACATTGATGATCTTTTATTATGGAATATGATGGACATGTGATAAACTATGTGATGGACACTTTATTTTGGATATATATATATATATATATGCTATGTGATGGACATTGATGAAATACTATGTGATTATTATGATGTGGTGGATCTTTATTATGCTCATGTGTATGGTTATGATTGTGATGTATGCATAATGATGATTATGGTTTATGCCTATGTTGATGATATGGATGAAATGGATTATGTCTAATGCCTTGTGATGTAGGATGTGATATATGATTTATGATTTGATGTATATGCTATGGATGTGATACTAATGGTGTGTGATGCAGGTGGTGATTTTATTTTGAGTTGTGATGTATGTGAATGAGATATGATATAATGACAGATTATGCATGGATGATGAATAATGTATAGATGATTGTATTATCAGGGTTAATAATGCATGTATAATATGAGATGGAAATATATAATGGATGTAATATGAATATGTGGTCATGTTATGGATGGGTGTGATAAATGTAATGTAATGCAAGGTATTTGGTGAAATGAACTAATATGTTTAAAATAATAATCTAAACAACGTAAAATGATAATGAAAATGTATTTAAGATGCTTAGAATAACAAATCTATATTAATCTAAACAACTTAAGATGATAATGGAAATGATAATGCAATGGATAATGGTAATGAAATGGAATGAACTTAAGATGCTTATAATAACCAATCTAGATTAATCTAAACAACTTAAGATCATGAAAATGATAATGCAATGGATAATGAAATGAACTTAAGATGCTTAGACTGCCAGATTTATATTAATCTAAACAACTTAAGAGGATTATGAAAATGATAATGCAATGGATAATGAAATGAACTTAAGATACTTAGACTAATAGATCTATATTAATATAAACAACTTAAGATGATTATGAAAATGATAATGCAATGGATAATGAAATGAACTTAAGATTCTTAGACTAACAAATCTATATTGATATAAAAAACTTAAGATGATTATGAAAATGATAATGCAATGGATAATGATAAAATGACAATGCAATGATGAATTTCAGTCATGGAGTGAAATGACCTTGGATGACAATGAAAATGCATAGTAAGATGGATGAGTATGGGTGTGATAGTGCACCTGTCAAAACCATAGTAATTCTAATAGGAATAATGTGTAGGGGATATAACATTTGCACAACCAAAAATCACTAATCATAGGCTAGGGAAAGAATGGATGGGGATAAAACCATATTAGGACCACTAATTTTTACTATATCATAGGACACGATATGCAAAGGTATGAAAAACCAAGGCATATTAGTATCCAATGCATAAGACAAACATAATAAACAAATAGGCTATCCCAAAACCCCAAAGTTGTAATGGCTTTGGTTGGGCTTGATGCTGGAATAACCACAAGCACAAAGGATGCCTTAGTGTAACACAATAGCATAGGGATCTTGGTGGGTACTACATGGAACAAACGAGAAGACAAGAACACACAAATAATTAAGATACGCCCCTATGTTTACCTTGTTGGATAAACAAGGACAAACAACTGAGAGGGGGGGTGAATCAGTTGTCACAAAATATTAAACTTTGCAAACTTTACTTAAATTAATCTCATAATTGATGAATGAAAAATAAACCATAAACAATCAACACATCAGAAACATAGAGAACACCAAGTTTTTTTATGTGGAAACCCTATTAGGAGAAAATCCATGGTGGATGTTGGTCCATAATATTATACCCTGTTAAAAGTATAATGAAAAATAATGGGAATGCACATGCATTCAGGCACACTGCCTAGAGCTCACTACTCATACAAAATAGCTCACTGCCCAACCAATACAAAGCAATACGAATTATATCCATAGGGTATGAACTGACAAAATAACTTCTACACAAGCCTGATTATAGTTCTAGTTAAGCACATAAAACCTTCTTCACACTTCGTCCAACCTTCTTCTCACTTTGCTATGCAATCGAATGAATAGATCAATATTCACACACTTTCTCTTCTCCATATTTTCTTCACTTCATACACACACTATCTTCGCTCAAACAATCACTCTTACATATCCGCAAAATGAAATACATCAACAACTTAGTCAGTTAGAAATATATAACATATTTACAATGTCGGCCCAAATTTACAAATAAATTTTAATGCGAATCAAACACCACTGGCTAATATTATGATGAGACCCAAAACAATATCTTTGAGTGCACTAAACATTCAAATTTTAATCTTGAAGCATCCACAACACATTACAACCATCATTTCAGCCAAGAACATGAAAAATCGAACATACTCAGAAAAATCTTTGACCACGAGCACACCGATCAACACAGACTTACAACAAGAATAGAGAATGATATAGAAGCATCCACAAATAACAAGAAATAATAGAGAATCATTTGTAGCAATATAAATTATCAAAATCACATAAACTTCAATTAGGAACATTGACAAAACCACAGAAATACTGTCAGAACACAATTGTTCATAGCATGATCAAATCTTCATGTGTTTGTCTAAAAATTTTGATAGATGATATAGATACTCTTAGAAATAAACCCTTTAGTCCACAACAAATGATATTCAATGTATAGAACAAAAAACCTTCATGACCTTGATTGTTCCACTGGCAATCTACAACTCTTCCTTTAACAATTTTCTCAATTTCCTTGACATATACATCCTTCAATACAACAATGCTAATAGTGTTGACATCAATGACAACCACATATCAACAACATAACCACAACATCTAACAATTTCCCCCTTTGGAATTGATGGCAACACATGATGTGAAAAACAACATCAACACAGCTACACTTACTCCCCCTTTGGTTTTGACTCTTCTCCTCAATTTCTCTTCTCCCCCTAAAAAGTTTTTTCACATTGATCTTCTCCCCCTAAAGGATTTTTTACATTTCTCTTCTCCCTCTTTGAAATCAATGGAAAAGATAAGAATTAGCTTCCCACATATAAGCTCTGAACCACATATCTACACATCTGACTACTCCCCCTGAGTAGCAGCCATATAAACATCAATCTAGATTAGGAAATATCTATGAAGCACATGGATTGATGCAAATAAATGCATCTCTAGTTCATATCAGGAGGGGTAATCACCCCTAGCATCCCTTTGAGATACTCAAAAGTATCCTTCAGCAATGACTTAGTGAAAATTGGTAGGCACATACTCCAATCTGAGTTCTTTCTCATTCACTTTCTCCCTCAAGAAGTGAAACTTGATTGATATATGCTTGGTCTTAGAGTGTAGCACCAGATTCTTTGATATGTTAATTCCACTTGAGTTTTCATAGTATATGGCAATAGGTTCATCATATACTACTTTGATATCTTTCAACATTTGTTTCATCCACATCACTTGAGTACAATTATTTTCAGCAACAATATACTCTGCCTCAGCAGTAGATAGAGAAATGGAATTCTACTTTTTTCTCAACCAAGACACCAGCTTCTTCCCTAGGAAGAAGGCACCACCACTAGTACTCTTCCTATCATCTACATCTCCTGCCCAATCTACATGAGTATATGAACTCAAAGTAAGATCATCATCCTTAGGATACAAAAGTCCAAAATCAATTGTTCCTTTCAGGTATCTCAAAATTCTCTTTACATTAGTCACATGAGATTCTTTTGGATCAGCCTAAAATCTAGCGACCATAGATATAGCATTCATAATGTCTAGTTTGGTTTGAGTTAAATAGAGCAATCCACCAATCATTGAATTGTATCTTATTTGATTTTCCTAAGGAGAATCATCATTCTGAGTTAACTTGCATCTGGTCACCATAGGAGTACCAACAGGCTTTGAGTCTTCCATGCCAGACTTCTTCAATATTTCTTTCACATATTTGGACTAAGATATGAAAATTCCCTTGTCTAATTGAGTAACTTGTAATCCTAGAAAGAAATTTATCTCTCCAATGATACTCATCTCAAATTCATTCTTCATTTCATCAGCAAAATTCATACATAGATTATCATCTCCTCCAAAAATAATGTCATCAACAAAGACCTCAATAATCAACTCTTTGTCATGATCCAACTTGAAATACAAGTTGTTGTCAGAAGTACCTTTATTGAATCCAAGATTTATTAAGTATTTGTCCAGTCTAACATACTAGGATCTGGGGGCTTGCTTAAGTCCATATAGAGCTTTCTTCAATTGGAAAACCATGTCCTTCTTGTCAGTTAGTTGAAATCCATCTGGCTATTTAGTATATACTTCTTCTTCTAGCTCACCATTCAGAAAAGATGACTTTACATCCATTTGATAGACTTTATAGTTCTTATATGCAACATAAGCAAGAAAAAATCTAATAGCTTCAATTCTGGCAATAGGGGAAAAGGTTTCTTCAAAATTAATACCTTCCATTTGTGAATACCCTTTACATACCAGTCTTGCTTTATTCCAGACCACTTCACCTTTTTTATTCAACTTATTCTGAAAGACCCATTTAGTACCAATCACATTTTTGTCTTTAGGTCTGGGAACAAGTATCCATGTATCATTCTTTTCAATCTGCATCAGTTCTTCTTCCATAGCTTCCATCTAGTGTTCATCATTGCAAGCTTCATTGACATCTTTAGGCTCATTCTTGGATATCAGGCAATATTCTTCTGCAATCTTTCTTCTAGTTTGCACACCTTTATTCTTGTCTCCTATAATTTGATTTTCAGAATGATTTAGCTTTACATACCTCAGATTTTTAGGATTCTCTCAAACTTCTAGTTCTTCTATTCCTTCTTTTGCACTTCCACTTGTCTCTGCTTCCTAACTACCTTGATTTTCTGTAAGAAATGGAAGTTGTTTTACTGGAACATATGGCACAATTTGAAGTTGATTCTGTGTTTGAGAATTCTTCCCTTTGTGATGTCTTCTTAGTCATCTAAATCATATCCACAATATCTAGATGATCTAGTGGAGTCCTCATCAACTTTTACATTTGCACTCTCAACTATTTTTCTCAGTCTTCTATTATAGCACTGGTAGGCCTTGCTTTTAGTAGAGTAACCTAGAAAGATTCCTTCATCGCTTCTTGCATCAAACATGCCTATATCCTCATCTCTCTTGATATAACACTTGATTCCAAAGATCTTGAAATATCTAACAGTAGGCTTATAATCAAACCATAGTTCAAAAGGAGTCTTACCAAAATTAATATTGACATTTACCCAGTTTAAAGTGTACACAACAATGCTTACAACTTCACTCCAATAGATGTGAGGCACATTTCCTTCAATCATCATTGTTCTAGCAACATCTAGAATTGTTTTGTTCTTCCTCTCTACAACTCCATTCTGTTGAGGGGTTCAGAGAGCAAATAACTGTCTTATGATTCCATGCTCTTCACAAAAAGAATTAAACTCCCTGGAGGTGAACTCACCACCTCTGTCTGAACTTAAGCATTTGATTTTTAGACCTTTCTCATTTTCTACCATGGCCTTGAAAATTTTCAACTTTTCTAATGCTTGAGATTTTTCTCTTAAGAAAGCAACCCATATCATTCTAGATTAATCATCAATAAGCAACATAAAGTACCTTTCTCCATGAATACTTCTGCCTCGAGAGGGACCACATAGATTAGTATGCACCAGCTCTAGTAATCCATTTGAATGATGTTGTTTGCTCCTAAAAGAAACTCTAGTATGTTTTCCCATCTAACACTCCTTGTAAATTGTGTTAGTAGGCTTCACTAGCTTAGGTAGATCTCTTACTGCTTGAGTGGAACTTACTTTGATAATGTTATCAAAATTCACATGACAGCCTTCTATGCCATAACCAACTTTCATCTACTTGAGCAATTAAACAAATTTCACTAGAAACATTCATGTGAAAAATATTACCTTTTGTTTGTTTACCTGAAGCAATTAATTTTCCATATCGTCCAAGTATCCTGCATCTTCCATCTTTGAATTGAAGGTCATAACGCTTGTCCACCATCTATCCAACACTCAACAAGTTGTGCTTCAAGACTTCAAAATAAAGAATGCCATCAATGTTATGCTTACCACCAAGACAAATAGATCCTCTGCCACAAATCACACCAAAATTATTATCTCCAAATATTACAACCCCACCGTCATAATTCTCAAGACTTAAAATTTTTATTTTGTCACTACTCATATGATGTGAGCATCTGTTACCAATAACCCACTCCTATTTTTCTTCAATTCAAGTTGTAAGCGCTTTCTCAAATTTAGCAGATTCAGTAGCCACCAGACCATTTTCCTTGATAGCAAGGAACACCCATTCAACCTCATTTCCATTGTCTTTATTAGACTCTTCATCATTCACTCCTTCTTTAGCATAGTAACATTTCTTTTGAAATCTAGATTTGTAAGGCTTAGATCTAGGAACTCTTTCAGGAAACCTTGATGCAAAATGACCTATTTTACTACAAGAAAAACATTTAATTGGAAACACTACTTTATACTTACCTTGTCCTCTACCTTCTTTCTTAACAATCATTGCTTCCAATTCTTCTACCTCTCTTTCTTCATCATACTTGGATGACTTTCTAGAACACTCTCCTGGATCATATCTTTACTTGTTTCTTCTAGATACAGTAGCCTTGAATGTAGATTCAGTCTTGGGAACAAATTCACCAAATTCGCTCAACTCAAAGGAAATAATTTTACCAATCAGTGTATCTCTTGTCATATTTGTAAGGAAAACTAAGTGCGGAAACAACTCTCCTAACGTCAAAACCTTAGGGAAGAATGCAGAGATACATTTAAATTTTCAATTACAGTCCAATTAAGATACACTTGAAAGCAATAATAGAAACAAAGAATTGAACATACACACATGAACACACGATTTACGTGGGAAAACCCTTAGGGGAGAAAAAACCCACCACACCAAGAAAAAACCCTTTGTATTATAGTATAAAAATTACGTACAGAGTACAGGCTTCACTCTCTCTGATGTCAATTTACAACAACATTCACAATGATCAACCTTGTTATAGAATATTCAACACTCAGAATTACATTCACTGATCACTTATCGAACTGATCATCCAACTATTCATACAACCATCAAACCATCCAACAGATCACAATATTCAATCTCTGAGTATAACCATGACGCCCTTTTATGTCGAGCTTCCTCTCAGTAACGGCTACAATAGTCCAACTGCTAGCGGTTCACATTCGACTTCTCTGATTGGTCGAAGAAACACCACGTAGGATGGTCTCCCAATCGGTGAAAGGTGCTCAACTTGTATTTGCATGTCCGTGAGACACTAACCGTGTCTCCCCGATGCCATAAGACCTGACTGTAGCTGTCACCAAGAGTCCTCACTATTGGCAAGAGGTTACACTAAGTTCAGAAAGCTATCACTCAGACTTCGCCTTGTCGCCAAGACCTCATACCGATGATCATCACTTGTATCACTATCGCCAAGACAATCGCTATTCGATGAGACATCATACCAAAGTCCCAAAGTCACATAGACATTGGCTTTCCATTCGGTGAGACTATTGCTACTTGCTAGGACATCATACCGATGTTCACAAGTTATTCTGAAGTGTCCAACAGTTGGCAAGACTTACCACTATCGCCAAGAGATTACAGCAAGTCTTCATGTTATACCAAAAAAACAACCATCGGCAGGACTTAGTGCTATCGCCAAGAGGTTACAGTGATGTTCACACCTATCGGCGAGAGAACCCACCGTCGGTAAGACTTCTTATCAAGACTTCCAAGTTATCCTGATGAGCATCGGTGAGACAAACATAAGTCACCAAGAGTTCATAGCGAAGCCTCTGTGTTACCCTGAAGACTCCAAGTGAAAGGTATGGACAAGACTTCGGCTATCACTGAGACTTCATACCAAAGAAAGCCTTTCAGCCAAGGGTCTCCTCGACATCGCTTGTTGCCCAGAGTCTCCCCGATATTCGATAAGAGTGGCATGTCGGCCAGAGATCTCCACTCAGTAAAAGGTTACAGTGAATGCCACAAGTCATAGCGACAACACCAGTCAACAAGACATCAACAAAGTCAAAGCGACCAGAACATTTCAAAAGGTTTCACATCTACTAGTCGTCCAGACACAATGAAGGTCATACCGAATTTTCTCTTCCAGAGGTTTCAGCCTATGAGATTGAGGCACATATTTCCAACAATCTCCCACTTGACGAAGATCACACAGGCACCTCCAGAGTACAACAAAAAACTACTGAAATTCATGGGCACTAAGGACCATCGAATTGGCACACCACCTGAGCTTGTCTATGCTCACTGGCTTCGTCAATGCATCTGCAACATTCTCTAGAGTATCCACTTTTTCTAACAAAACCTTTCCATCCTACACCATATCTCGTACAAAGTGATACTATACATCTATATGTTTCATCCTGGCATGGAAAGTAGGAGTCTTTGCCAAATAGATAGCACTCTGACTATCACAATAAATTGTTATTTTCCCTGCATCAAAACCAATGTTAGAATACAAACATCTTAACCATATTGCTTCTTTATAGGTGTGTGTTGCTGCCATGTATTCTGCCTCTGTAGTGGACAAAGTGACTATAGCCTACCACTTACTCATCCAACTAACTGCAACACCATTCAACATGAAAGTATATCCACTGGTGGATCTTCTGCTATCAATTTCCCCTGTCCAATTAGAATCCACATAGCCTCGAATGCTGAGAGTCCTCTGTGATTCAACCAAGTTGCCATGGTAACACAATGCATATTCAAAAGTGCCCTTCAAATATCTGAATACTCTTTTCACAACATCCCAATGTGTCCTTCCAGGATTAGCCATAAACTGACTAAGTACTCCCACTGCTTGGGCAATGTTTGGCCTTGTACAAACCATTGCATACATAAGACTGCCAACCACACTAGCATAAGGTACACTAGTCATGTCCTCCATCTCTGTAGGATATTTTGGATAGTCTTCAACAGATAGCTTCATTCCCTACAAAACTGGAACAACTAGCTGCTTGCAATCATTCATGCAAAATCTCTCTAGAACAGTCTTGATATACTTACTCTAACTAAGCCAAATTTTTCTATTATTCCTGTCCCTGGTTATCTCCATCCCCAGAATATACCTTGCTGCACCAAGATCTTTCATTTCAAACTTAGTAGACAACTGAGACTTAAGATCAAAAATCATCAACTTACTATTGCCTATGAACAACATATCATCAACATAGAGAGCAATAATAAGCACACGATCACTTTCAGCTTTATAATACACACAATGATCAGATTTTGATCTTACAAAATGCAAAGACAATACAAAATTATCAAAATTCTGGTACCACATTCTCGGTGACTACTTTAACCCATACAAAGAATTTTTTAACTTGCAAACTAGTTTCTCTTTACCTTTCTCCACAAAGTGCTCAGTCTGGGACATATAAATCTCTTCTTCAAGATCACCATGAAGAAATGTTGTCTTCACATCCATCTGTTTGACCTCTAAGTCATACGCTGCTGCAAGTGACAAAAGAAATCTGATAGATGTCAGCTTAGCTACATCAATTTTTTTTTTCCCCATAATCAATTCCCTCTACCTCAGAATAACCCTTTGCAACAAACCTTGCCTTGTATTTTTCCACACTTCCATCCAGACCTATTTTCCTTTTAAATACCCATTTGTAGCCAACAACTTTTATACCTTTAGGCAAGGGCACCAAAGTCCAAGTATCATTCTTTTCTAATGATGCCATTTCTTCATTCATGGCTTCCAACCAAGAGTCTAAATCAGACATTCTAAATGCCTCTTTCACAGTCCTAGGCTCATCAGTGCTAGAAATTAAAGCATATGCACAAGTAGAATCTATCAAAGAGAACCCATACCTATCAGGTTTCTTTCTTTCATGAGTTGACCTCCTCACTTGTTGAGGCTAAGGTTCTTCTTCTTCTTCAGAACTTTCAGAACTACTTGAGCTCTCCTTAGTTTCAGGTACATTTTGAATTTTCAATTCCTCTTTATCTGGTGTTGGAGGAACTTCAACTACATCCTTTTTGTTTTCTGATTTTGTCTCTAACTGCAAATCCAATGTAGAAGGCTTTAGCTCATGAAAGATAACACTTCTACTGTATAAAACCTTCTCTGTATCAGGATTCCAAAGCTTGTATCCTTTTATGCTAACACTATAACCAATAAAAATACATTTGACAGCCTTGTTCTCCAATTTAGATCTTTTCTCATACGACACATGTGCATATGCCTCATAGCCAAAAACACGAATATGTCTTAAAGAGGGCTTTCTTCTAGACCATGCTTCCAAAGGTGTTTCCTCGATAAGAGAGGAATTTAGAGAACGGTTTATCAAGTAACATGCTGTAGCAATAGCCTCAGCCCAGAACTTCTCCTCCAAGCCAACACTACTCAGTATACTTCGTGCTCTCTCCATCACTGTCATGTTGAACCTTTCTGCAACTCTGTTTTGCTACAGAGTATAAGGTGTAGTTTTATGTCTTTTAATTCCATGATATTTACAGTACCTCTCGAAATCATTAGAATGCAATTCACCACCATTATTAGTCTTTAAAAATTTTATTTTTCTTCCATTATGATTTTCTACAAGGTTCTTAAATTCCTTAAACCGACTGAACACTTCTTGTTAGAAACCAAGATTAGATTTGCAAACCGAAAAGACCTTCCACAAAAGAGAAAAACAAAAAAAGAAGAGGTTGCAAAAATATGTGCAACATAATATTATTTGAGAATTCAATAATTACAAGATAATGATTTTCTTTATAAAAGAAAAGATGCATAACCCTAATATTATCTTGAGCAACAAGATAGCTCAACAAGATAAGGATGACAACTAATTAACCTAGGAATTAAATAATTACCTAAGTAAACTTATGTAAAGTGTAATTAAATATTATTTATACCAACACCCCCCCCATAAGTGCAACTTAGGGATAAACAAATTATTATGCAAATATGAGTTCCGACAGCAAGGCCTGATCAGGTAGTCATGTACAAATGCCAAGAGAGAGAAAACCTAGTGGGAAAAACCCCTCCTCAAAGATATGAACTGCTGTGAAGAAGCACTAGAAGAACTCTGAAGAGGCAACACTGGAACCCCAAATCCGGCAAGCAAGGAAAGATACTTCTATTTGCAAAATAACATATTGGAATCACAAATGCAACAACAGACCCAATGCCAAGGAACACTGGAAACTCACATATTGTATCAACCCTGGAATCTGTAAGCAATAGTAGATGAAAGGATGAAAGGACCCATAATGATGACAAATCTGAAAGTTGTGTCTCTCAAAGCCGATGCCAAACTGAAACTAAAACTACCCATAGGATGAGTACCATCAAGATTCTAGAACATTAACCATAAAAACATGGCCTTCAAATGAGAAAGATCTGAACCAATGTGAATCAAGAACTATAAAATCCCAATGTGAAGCGTGAACCGATGCAAACCAACGATGTGTCTAGCTAAGCAAGAAAGAAGCTAAAAAGGAGACAACAAGAAACCAGACAAACTCATGCGAGTTGTCACAAAAATGAAGATGGATGCAAGAACCCCCCTTAATGTAACTTTATATCAGTTCGTTATTACAATACCCAATGATTGCAGAAGGAGATAATGCAAAGCTATAGAAACATAGACGAAAATGCAAACCTAGCACATGAAACAAAAACGAATGCATGCATAATATAAGGTACACATATTCTATAAATGACCTCATATCTGCATAGAGGCCGAAACCAGCTTTCCAATGCCATGAAAATCATGCAAAATGGATAAGCGAGTCAAAAGATATGTCTCCCAGAGTGAAAAAGGAAACATCTAACATCTGAGGCAAAAAAAATACATCAAAAATGAAAAACCAAAAACCAACAGTTGTACCATTGCGTAGAGCTCGGAAAAATATTTCTGATGATATCTTGTTTGCAAAAAAATGACGCCGTATGGGAAAGTTACACCCAATTTGGTGAAAATAGCTCCAAATTGCACAAGTAGACTCCAATAAGTCCTTAGGGGCAAAAAAAATCGGCCCCTGGTCACCTGGGTGGACTAGGGGGCTGGCGGCAAGTTCCTAGGGCCGAGCCCTTGGTAGCCCATGTGACCGGGGCATGGGGTGAAAGACCGACGAGGAGTAGAGCTAGGCGCTCGGTCGCCCATATGTCCCTGGTGGAGCCCGTGGGGGCTAGCGAGGTGGAGCGGTGATGCAGAAAGAGGAAGCCACTGGTGGCAGTGGCTGGCGGGTGGCCCGCCAGTGGCCGCTCGGTGGAGCAGTGGCGACGGTGGAAAAATGAACTGGCCACGCAAAACATGTGTGGATTTTTTGATTTTTTAATATTTTTTTTGAATTTTTTTCGAAAACGATGCCTCAAAATGCATGCCTAGGGGCCGTATAGCCCTTGGGTAAAATTTGTTTGCCTCTCTAAATGAATGTGTCCAAATTAGACAAAATTTATATGGAAATAGGGGTTTTTGGGCACTGTGAATCCAACAGCGAGGTCTATTTGGGCCCAAAGTGCTTCAAAAATCAGGCGATCCCTAGATCTATCAAAAAAATCATCGAGCTTGGGACCCTCACAGATCTGGAAAATGGTGACCAAAATAAATGAAATAAAAGTCATTTCTGACTTTTTTTGGTGCTTTGAATCCAACAAAAAACCTCGATCTGATCCAAGACACTCCAGAAATATGCTCAAGGAAAGAAACCCTTGAGGAACCCCGAACGAGCTCTATAATGTCTTCCTCCAAAAATGCTGAGAAGGGGCTACAAATCGAGGCTCTGATACCATGTTAGAAACCAAGATCAGATTTGCAAACCAAAAATACCTTCCATAGAAGAGAAAAATAGAAAAAGCAGAGAGGTTGCAAAAAGATTGCAACATAATATTATTCGAGAATTCAATAATTACAAGATAATGATTTGCTTTATAAAAGCAAAGATGCATAACCCTAATCTTATCTTGAGCAACAGGATAGCTCAACAAGATAAGGATGACAACTAATTAACCTAGGAATTAAATAATTACCTAAGTAAACTTATGTAAAGTGTAATTAAATATTAATTACACCAACACTTCTGATTTACTTTTCAAAAAATAAACAAATGTTCTTCTCGAATAATCATCAATGAATGATACATATTACCTTGACTTAGACAAAGAAGGAACATTCACTGGACCAAATACATCAGAATGAATATAATCTAGCAAACTAGAAGATTTATGAGGACTGGAATAAAATGAAACACAGGGCTGTTTAGCATATATACAATGTTCACAGAATTCAAATTCGAGGTTACAATCTTCAAGCCCCTCAACTAGGTTTTTATTCTTCAAGGTTTTTAAACCTTTCTCACTAATGTGGCCTAGCCTATGATGCCAGAGCATAGTCTTTTCTGCTAGAAGTTTAACTTCCATAGAGTTTACAGAATCAAGAATGTTTTCTTCTTTTCCTCCATGAGTAGCTTTTTGTGACTTTGCAGAGACACTATTGCATTGAACAACATGTGCATCCAAGTTATACAAGGTACCAACATGACAACCTCTTGCTAGCACCATAGAGCCTCTAGTCATTTTGCAGCCATTTCCAGAGAACGTGACTTGCACTCCAATATCATTCAGCATACTAACAGATAGTAAATTTTGAGCCAAACCTGGTATATGCATTACATCATTAATTCCCTTCACTCTTCCATCAGGGAATTGAATTCTGACTCTTCCACAGCCAATTATTTCCAATGATGAATCACTTGCCAAATACACCTTTCCACCATCATATTTTTCATACTTCGTGAACCAGTCTCTATGAGATTTCATATGGAAAGATGCTCCAGAATAAATTAGCCAGACATTATCTGATGCCTGCGTAGCCAAAGCTACAATGAAGGTGTCTGCATCACTATGAGAGGAACAATTATCGAAAGAATACTTCTTCTTCTTCTTTTTCTCCTCTTTACAATCCTTTCAGACATGACCAGGTTGCCCACAATTCCAGCACTTCACTTTGGACTTCTTTCCAAGAGACTTTGATCTCCCCTCTGATTTTGATTTGGACTTCTTGTCCTTCTTCTTGCCTTTATCTTTTGATCTGCCTCTAATAGCAAGAGCCTCCTTCACCATATCAGAAGATTTCCTTCTCATCTCTTCTGATAAGAAAGAAGAAACAACATCTTCCATCTTGAAACTGGATGTTGTACTCCTAATACCCATCACCAGGTGATCCCATGACTCTAGCAAAGAACACAATATCAGCATACAACAATCCTCTTCATCAATCTTCACACCAATAGATGTTAACTGTGCAATCAACATGTTGAATGTGTTCAAATGATCAGCTACAGAACCTCCTTCCTACATTCTCAAAGTGTACAGCTTCTTCCTCAAGAACAATTTATTCACCAAGGACTTCCCCTGATAAATAGATGCCAATCTCTTCCACAAGGAAGATGTAGTCTTCTCTTCATGCACATTCAGAAGAATAGAGTCTACCAAATAGAGCCTTATCAGCCCCTTAGATTTTCTATCTGCAAGGTCCCAATCTTCTTGCTTCATGCCTGTAGGCTTCGCTCCAGACACAACAATCCAAAGATCACGATCAACCAATAGATCTTCCATTTTAAGTTTCCACAACTCAAAATTGCTGCCATTGAATTTCTCTATCTCAATCTTTCCTGACATGCTCGCCATCTCAATCTATAATTCAAATTAACAAACTTCTACAAGAATCCCACTGAAAATAAATTGACTCAAAAAACCTAACGTACCCACAAGGATAACACAACTGGCCAGGCTCTGATACCACTTGTAAGGAAAGCTAAGTGCGGAAACAACTCTCCTAACGTCAAAACCTCAGGGAAGAATGCAGAGATACATTTAAATTTTCAATTACAGTCCAATTAAGATACATTTGAAAGCAATAACAGAAATAGAGAATTGAACATACACACATGAACACCATATTTACGTGGGAAAACCCTTACAGGAGAAGAAACCTACCACACCAAGAAAAACCCCTTTGTATTACAGTAAACAAATTACATACAAAGTATGGGCTTCACTCTCTCTGATGTAAGTTTACAACAACATTCACAATGATCAACCTTGTTATAGAATATTCAACACTCAGAATTACATTCACTGATCACTCATCGAACTGATCATCCAACTATTCATACAACCATCGAACCATCCAACAGATCACAATCTTCAATCTTTGAGTATAACCATGATGCCCCTGTCTGTTGAGCTTCCTCTCAGTAATGGCCGCAATAGTCCAACTGCTAGCGGTTCACATTTGACTTCTTTGATTGGTCAAAGACACACCATGTAGGATGGTCTGCCAATCGGTCAGAGGCATTCAACCTGTATTCACATGTTGGTGAGACAATAACCGTGTCTTGCTGATTCCATAAGACTTGACTGTAGCTGTCGCCAAGAGTCCTCACTATTGGCAAGAGGTTACACTGAGTTCAAAAAGCTATCACTCAGACTTCGCCTTGTCCCCAAGACCTCATACCGATGATCATCACTTGTATCGCTATAGCCAAAACAATCGCTATTTGATGAGACATCATACTGAAGTCCCAAAGTGACATAGAGGTTAGCTTTCCATTCGGTGAGACTATCACTACTCACCAAGACATCACACTAATGTTCACAAGTTATTCCAAAGTGTCCAACAGTCGGCAAGACTTACCACTATCACCAAGAGATTACACCGAGCCTTCATGTCATACCGAAACAAACAACCATCGGCAGGGCTTACCACTATCGCCAAGAGGTTACAACGATGTTCACACCTATCGGTGAGAGAACCCACCGTCGGTAAGACTTCTTACCGAGAATTCCAAGTTATCCCGATGAGCATTGGTGAGACAAACATAAGTTGTCAAGAGTTCATAGTGAAGCCTCCGTGTTACCTCGAAGACTCCAAGTGAAAGCTATCGACAAGCCTTCGGCTATTGTTGAGACTTCATATCGAAGCAATCCTTTCGGCCAAGGGTCTCCCCGACATCACTTGTCACCCAGATTCCCCCCGATATTCAATAAGAGTGGCCTGTCGACCAGAGATCTCCACTCGGTAAAAGGTTACAGCAAACGCCACAAGTCATAGCAACAACACCAGTTGGCAAGACATCAACAAAGTCACAGCGACCAGAACATTTCAAAGTTTCACATCTACTAGTCGACCAGACACAATGAAGGTCATACCGACTTTTCTCTTCCAGAGGTTTCAGCCTATGAGATTGAGGCACATATTTCCAACAATATTCATCAATGACCTGGTTTCTTCAATAGCATGAGCCTTTGCTTTGTAAGAGGGAGGTAATGATCTGAACTCTTTAGCCATAATTTCTTCCTCATCCAGGGTACCACCGACACATCTAATACCCATTACTAATTCATTTACTCTTTGCATAAAAGAAGAAATATTTTCATCTTCACCCATCTTCAAATTTTCATACTTTCCTTTCAAACTCTGTAGCTTAGTCATCTTCACATGTAAATTTCCTTCATACAAAGTTTCCAGCTTCATCCACATCTCATGAGCTATCTTCAGATCTATCACATTTGTCACTTTTGAATCTGTTAGAGCACTCAACAAAGCTTCCATATCCTTGACATTATTTTCAACTTCTTTAATCTCATTAGTAGTGGAAGGACCATTCCGAGGAATAACATATGGATTCTTTGTAATCTTCCAAAAGGTTTCACCAATACACCTTAAATGACACTCCATCCTAGCTTTCCAAAATGAGTAGTTTGTTCCATTGAATCTAGGATTGTCCTTGTATGATGCCATCTCGGATCACCTCAAGCTTTTAAAATTCTTCAGAGGAACTTGGCTCTGATACCAATTATTGGAAAAACAAGGACAAACAACTAGGAGGGGGGTGAATCAGTTGTCACAAAATATTAAAATTTTTAGACTTAACTTAATCTTAGATCTAATGAATGAACAATAAACCATAAACAATCAACACATCAGAAACACAGAACATTAATATTTTTTTACGTGGTAACCCTATTAGGGGAAAAGCCATGGTGGATGTTAGTCCACAATATTATACTCTGTTAAAAGTATAATGAAAAATAATGGGAATGCACATGCATTCAGGCACACTGCCTAGAGCTCACTACTCAAATACAAAGCAATATGGAATAGATCTGCAAGGTATGAACTGAGAAAATAGCTTCTACACAAGCTTGATTACAATTCTGGTTAAGCACATAAAACTTTCTTCACACTTTTCTCAACATTCTTCTCACTTTGCTATGCAATCGAATGAATAGATCAATATTCACACACTTTCTCTTCTCTAGCTTTTCTTCACTTCATACACACACTAGCTTTTCTCAAACAATCACTCTTATATATCGACAACATGAAATTCATCAACAATTTATCCGGTCAGAAATATAAAACATATTTACAATGTCAGCCAAAATTTACAAATAAATTTTAATGTGAATCAAACACCATTGGCTAATATTATGATGAGACCAAAAACAATATCTTCGAGCATGCCAAACATTCCATTTTTAATATTCAAGCATCTGAAACATGTTACAACCATCATGTTGGCGAAGAACATGAAAACCCAAACATACTAAGAAAAATCTTCGACCACGAGCACACCGATCAACGTGGACATACAACAAGAATAGAGAATGATCTAGAAGAATCCAAAAACAACAAGAACTAACAAAGAATCATTCACAACAATAGAAATTATCAGAATCACATAAACTTTAATTAGGAACACTGACAGAACCCATAGAAATACTTTCAAAACACAACAGTTCATAGCACAATCAAATCTTCACACAGACCTCTGAAACTTCTAGTAGATGATCTAGATACTCTTAGAAATAAACCCTTTAGTCCACAATAACTGATCTTCAACATACATAAAAAAACACCTTCATGACCTTCATTGTTCCACTGGCAACTTGCAACTCTTCCTTTAACAATTTTCTCAATATCCTTGACATATATAGCCTTGAATATAGTAATGCTAATAGTGTTGACATCAATGACAACCACAACATCCAACATACCTATCAAAGTGCACCATGATATGATGGATTGTGGCGACCCTAAAAAAGTATAACATGAAGCTAAAATGATATAAAAAATGCCAATATCGTCAAAATATCACAAAATATTTCAAACATACTTTTCCATAGGATTAGTAGGTGGATGGGATTGATGCAGTCTGATTTAGGAAGGATACATCCTATTAAGACTAAGTATGGAGGATAGATTACATGATCGACATGACTCAAGATATTCGAAACTAATTGGATCTCACAATACTAATGGATTGTGTTTGTTAGGGACCAGCTGAGTAAGGACATACCTGATGACACAAAATAGGATCAAGACACACCCTGAGGACCTAGGGGCTCAGGGGTTGATCAAAGATTAGCCTTGCCTACATGAAAGCACAAAGCCCTCATAGTTTGATAAAATACCATGGATAAAGTGGAAATATGACAATGGAGACATCAATGGATGACAAAGACTGATAGAAATAGATAGAAAAATGTCTCGAGGGTTGATCAAATGATTAGAATTTCCTACGTGAAAGTGCAGGTGCAACGTAGTTTGAAAAAATGGACGAAAGAAAACATGAGACCTAGTGATGACCGACACGATGAAGGGCCCTAGATGAGGACACAAGATCAGCTAACGACACCAATATACAAATGATGACAAGCTTAGATTCAGGATGAAAGCTTAGGATTTAGGATAGTAAATCTGAATTTTCCATTGCTCAATCAAAATATACCAAGCAATGGATAAGAGGATGTCGATAGGAGGATGGGTACGATAGGATGCAAGGATAGGATATGTGGATAGGATGGATGGAAGCATAAGGAAAATAAGATGCAAGGTAGATAATGATTAATCCCTCTACGAATGGATCCTATATCCAGGTTTTTACCAATTGTACTTATCCAAGGTACCACCAAGGGTGGATTTCACCATAGGACAAATTATTTCTCTTTACTATTTTTGAATTTTTTTTTTACTTTTTTGATTTTTAACTTCTTTTTTATATTTCTCTAGGTAAGATAACCTAGTTGACTTAGGTGTTAAACCTTTTTAGGTGTATGATATTGATAGGTTCCTCTAAGGGTTCTTCCTTAGGTGTTGCAAGTCGATATGCCCCAGAACCATATTTGGCAGTTAAAACATATGGACCCAACCAATTTTCCTCGAACTTTCCCTTCTTTTCTCGATCTTGCTAGGTGTGTTGATTCTCCTTCACAACTAGATCGCCAACATTGAATTGGTGGGGATGAACCTTCTTGTTGTAATTTCTCCTAAGACAATGCTAATATGTTTGGAGATGATTATAGGATTTGATGCATTTATCATCCAAGAGTTCAAGCTGACTTAACCATGCAAATCAAGCATCTTCATCATTGATGAGATTCTTCAGAGAGAGTCATAGTGATGGGATCTCAACCTCAATTGGAAAGATAACATTGGAACCATAAACAAGGGAGTATGGTGTAGCATCAGTAGGGGTGTGAATGGATGTGTGGTATGCCCAGAGGGTGGGATTGAGGTGGAGCTACCAATCTCGATAAGTGTTATTGACAACCTTTTTAAGAATTTTATAAGAGTTTTGTTGGTCACTTTAGCTTGACCATTACCTTGATGGTAATAGGGGTTGACCAACGATGCTGGATATGGTATGTTTCAAAAAGGTGCTTCATATACTGGTTTTTGAAGGGCTTGTCATTATCGGTGATGATGATGAAGGGAATACCATATCTGTAGAGGATGTGAAAAAGGATGAATTTGGATATCTGAATACTAGTGATATGGAAGAGTGGAATTGCTTCCACCCACTTGGTGAAGTATTCATTGGTGGTGATGATGAAGGTGTGACCATTAGATTATGGAGGGTAAATCTTGTTGATTAAGTTGAAACCCCATTGTGAAAAGGGCTATGGTGCAATGATAGGCTACAAATATTATGCAAGAGCATGAATTAGATCCACGTGTTGTTGACATGGTACACATTTCTTCATGAATTCACAAGTGGCATGCTCCATAGCAGGCCAATAATATCCAGCTATGAGGATTTTCTTTGTTAAGGCCATGCCATTAGAATGAGACCCAAAGACACCACTATGCACCTCATTTAACACAACATGGGATTTTGATTCATTGAGACATCGAAGGAGAGTGCCATCATAACCTCTACAATAAAGTGTATCTCCCACAATTGTGTATCAAGAAGTGCATTGGATGAATGATTTGTGTTGATTATGGGTAACGTTAGGTGGTAGAATGTTACTATGGAGGTAGGCATAAATGTCATGATACGAAGGTGATTCAGGACCTACGATATCACACACCATTTCATTTTTGGGAACATCATATGTTGTTATTAATAGTTTCTCAACAAGGAACTCAAAGTCTGTTTGATCCTTAGGCATGTCGATGAGAGAACCAATCATAGCCATGGAATCCACTACCTTGTTCTAGACTCTAGGGATCTACTCAAACTAGATGTAGGTGAAATACTTTTTGAAGCCATCCACCATGCATTTGTAAGGTAAAATCTTATCATCTTTGGTTTGAAACTCGCCATTGACCTATTTAATAATGAGTTGAGAATTTCCAAAGACATAGAGATGAGTGATATTCCATTGGATTGTGATTCTAAGGCCAGTGATTAGAGCTTCATATTCTATGATATTGTTCATGCATGGGAAGGCTAGCCTGAATGAATTTGGGATGTAATACCTTGGGGTGATGACAAGGACACCTGCACTAGCTCCATTGTGCATATATGACCCATCAAATTAGAGTGTCCATATATATGCTTCTGAAACTATAAGGAAACCTTCATCAAGAAACTTAGCTACTAATGGATATGCATCCACCAAAGGAGCATCAACCAATTGATCTACTATCACTTGTCCCTTGATTGCTTTATGGTACACATAGTTTATGTCAAACTCACTTAGTAGTTTAACTAACTTGGCCATGTGTCCAGTTAATGATGTTATGGATAACAAATACTTGAGTGGGTCAAATTTTTATATTAGCTTGATAGGATGACTAAGCATGTAGTGGTACAGTTTTTGTGAATTGAAGACAATTGATAAGCAAGATTTTTCCATAGATGAATAGTTAAGCTCATAACCCACAAGTGTACGACTTATGTAGTAGATGGAACGTTCTTTGGAGAACTCATCATGTTGTGCTAGCAATGCCCCCAATGCAACTGAAGTAGTAGAGATGTATAGCAGGAGGGGCTTCCCTAGAATGGGAGGAATTAAAATGGGAGGATTAGCTAGGTGCTCTTGATCTTTTCAAAGCCTCACTGATACCCTAGATCCCATTTGAAAGTGATGTCCTTGCATAGGAGGTGTGTAAATGACTAGAATTTATCAGCAAGTTGGGCTATGAAACACTTGATAGATTGTAACTTTCCTTGTAGACTTCTTAACTATTTGAGATTTCATGGTGGGGGAATTTCCATTATGGCCTTGACTTTCACTGGATCCACTTCAATTCCCCTTCTAGATACTATGAAGCCTAACAATTTTCCAGTCATGACACCAAACACACACTTTTTTGGATTTAGGCACAACTTGTATTGTTTTAGCCGCTCAAATATTTTTCTCAGGATATTAGGATGATCTCTTGTCTTAGATTTCCCTAGTAGATCATCAACATAATCTTCCATTATGATATGGATAAGGTCATGGAAGATGACGGTCACTGAATGTTGATAAGTTTCCCTTGCATTCTTGAGACCAAAGGGCATGCCATTGTAGCTGAAAGTGCCCTAGGGGGTGGTGAAGGCAATCTTATGTTGATCTTCAGGTGTAATTCTAATTTGATTATAGCCAAAAAATCCATCCATGAGGGATAGCATAGCATGTCCTATTGTAAGGTCTACCAACATGTCAATGTTAGGGAGTGGGAAATCATCCTTTGGGAAAGATTTATTAAGATCTCAAAATTATGTATAGATTTTGATGTTCCCATTTGGTTTATCCACAATTACTATGTTGGATATCCAATTGGAGTAGTCAATAGGTCTGATGAATCCAACCTCTAACAGTTTTTCCAGTTCATTCTTGACGAGTAGGGCCACTTGTGGATGCATTTTTTTGAGCTTTTGCTTAACTGATTTTGCATTTGGATGAATGTCAAGGTGGTGTACAACCAATGTAGGATCCAATATTGGAATATTTGAATAGGACCATGCAAAGTTAATGATCCCTTCCTTGAGTAGGTTGACAATGATGGGATACTCTTCTCCTGACAATGACTTGGCCACATAAGTGATTTTGGACTCTTCTTTTGTTCCCAGATTAATTTCTTGCATCTCCTCGATAAGAACATAAGATCATTCAGATAAATGAGTTCCAACAAGGGGAAGATGAAAATCCCCATCCTCCAACACCTCATCAAGGTTTTCAATGTTAGATACACCCTTTATTTTTACTTTTGACAAGTCAAGAAGTGTCTTAAAGAGGTTTTCACTAGGTGACTCTTTTTAATTTTGTTTCTTTTTGCTTTTTCAGTTAGGGTGTTCATCTTCCCCCAATCCCATGAGATGTATGTAAGTGTTCACTCAAGGAAAAGTTTCTATAGGTGAGCTACCTCATAGATCCCAATCAATAAGGTCGAGTTGGCAGAGGGAAAGGTTGATGGTAAAGATTGAGGTGGAATCAAAAAGGGAAGGGAGATCTTCATCATCGTATAAGAGTATGATGGATTTTTCTTCAGATATGTCATCAAGGAATTCATTATCTTTATTTACATTATTCTAGGTGCTAGTGGATGGTGTGGGACCCTTTTTATTTTTTTCATAGCCTAAGTGCACATTTTTAGGTCGCACAGGTGTCTCAATGGGCTGCAGTCTTCCATGTTCCTCTACACCAAGTCCTCCCACTTGATAATTGTATTTTTTTGCTACCTTTGATGCACAAGGATAAACCTCTTGAAAGTATTCAATGAGAGGAGGTGATGGCTTAGGTTATTCCCTATATATCCATTGACTGATGTCATCATCTGCCTAATCTTGTTGTGTTCCTAGGGACCAAAAAGTGGTAGAACCTATGTTCTTAGAGTTGATAGTTTTTGTCTTTACTTCGTTCTTTGGTGTAGAATTTGAAGGTTGACCGTAGGTGTGAGGAGAGGGAGGCATGGTTTCCACATTAAGATTTGTATGCATCTCATATTCTCCACAACCTTTATCTATGACCTGGACCTTGGTGATGGTGGATTTTGATGCAATGAATGGAGTGGATGATATGGTGGATTGTGAATTTGAGGATGGATTGGAAGGTGACGCCTAAGGTGCCCCCACTTCTACTCTTGGAAAATATCAGGAGTGGGGGAAGAAAGATTGTAGAGCATGATAGTACTCAAAGGGTTGACGGTTTGCAAGGATACTTACTTCGACCCCATTGTATGGAAATTTTAGGCATTGGTGGTAGGTGCATGGAATGGCTTGCATGGCATGGATCCATGGGTAGCCAAGGAGAAGGTTGTATGGTAGGTCTAGAACAAGAACATGGCATGTGGTGTATTGCACAATGGGGCCAACCTGAATAGGAAGACAAATAATACATTTTGAGTCCCTTTCTGCATTTTCGTAGGCCTTAATTGTAATGGTCTGATTATCTAGGTTAGCATGGGTATATCCTACCTATTTTATGAACTTTAATGTACATAGATTGAGGGCAGAGCTATTATCTACCAAGACTTGTTTTACCTTATGGTGGGTGACAATGACCTCAATGTGCAAGCAACGATTATGGGATGAATCGATCGACAACATATCATTTTGATTGAATCTTATCTGATAAGTGGATGATGAATGTCCTACTAAAGCTTGAAACTGGGTAGGATCTATGTAATTGGGCACATGCGTATCCTATAGAGATTTTGTAAGGATTTATTGGTGGATTGGGGAAGACTTAAGAAAATCCAAAATGGATATTTGGGCTGGATTCTTACCAAGATGGTCAAGGATGTTATATTGTGAGCTCACAGGAGCTAGTTGGGATGAATTGGAAGGTCTGGGAATTGATATGTAGGTACAACATGTGGTAACAACACATTGTGAGTCTTTTCCTTTGACACAAATCATAGATACATGTAGCTCTTCTTGATTGATGCACATAACAATGTTGTCATAACTATAGGGCACAAATTTGTAACCAATATTATTGGTGTTATTATTCAAGCTATTATTGCTAGACCTAGGGTTAGTGTTTGAGGTACTAGCACCCTGAATGTTCTTAGGGAGGGAATTATGATATATCTCCAATTGAGTATTGGATGATGTAGCTTGATTTGTATCCACCACAATATCACCTCGATCTATAAGATCTTGGATATAACCTTTAAATCCTTGACACTTATGAGTGGATCAGCCTTTGATCTTGTGATAATCACAATACTCATTCTCTCTATACCAAGTGTGTTTGGGATTTGACTCATCAAAAGTATTTGTCATAGGATAAGTGATCAGATAGTTTGCTTGAAGTAGCCTCTTGAAAACAACATCTAAAGGCTCTCCCAAAGAAGTGAATAAACACTTATTATTCCCTTGATTGTATTGATTGAACTATTGGGGAGGATGGGGTACACCATGTGGTATAGATATGGCATTGGAAATTGGTTATGGATTAGGGACATACTGTGATCTTTGTGAAGTGCTAGCTACTTGGATGTGTTTGGTATCGGTGACACCATCATTGATAGAATTCTTGTTCTTGTTCTAGTAGTGGGATTTATCACTAGATGATTTATCTTTATCCTAGTTAAAGATTTTGATTTGGCCTTTGGAAATAAGGGCTCTCTCGATGGTAGTTCCCTTCTCAATGACTTTAGAAAAAGTGGTAACTCAATGAAGGTGTAGATTATGAGATAAGATGGGCATTGGAAACAAAGATGGTTACCAAATCTTTCTCATTGAGATGGGATTTTCCAAGGCTTGCCACCTTTGCAGGTAACTTAAAAATGTTACTCCCTCACATTGGTTATCTTTGAGGAGATCCAAGGTATCAATGTCTTCCAAATTGAAGGAGAAGTGTGCAATAATTTTTTCAGGTAGAACCACAAAGCAATAAATTGATCCCTTCAAAAAACCCATGAACTAGTCTAGAGCTTGCCCCGTTAGGCTCCTAGGGAACAATTGCAGAAGGTAGTTATCATTATGCATGACTTCCTGACAATGTGTGTAAAATTCTTGCAAATGGTTTCTAGGATCTCCCCTTCCCTTGTATTTATAAAATTTTGGCATTTTGAAATGTTTAGGAAAGGGGATGAGTGAAATTGAGGGGTCAAACAGATAAGGCAAAATTTCCTCAAATTTGAAAGACTTCTTGGACATCCCCATTTGCAAGTCTTTTAGTGTGGCATTTATCTCTTCCCATTCCTTATTAATCAGTGTTGATGAAGAAAAACCTGTTGTATTGCTGATGTGATGGAGGTGGAAGTAGAATGGACTGATCGTATGATGGCGGAGGTGGATATAAGGGGACTTGTTGGTATTGGTTTGGATACATGGATTAAGGATTGAAATAAGCCTATTGGTATGATGGTAGGGCTTGGTAATATGAGGAAGTGGCGCCCTACTGATAGGATGGTGGCTACTAGGAGTAATATGGATTGGATTGGTAATTGTAGGTTTTTTGCTGCTAAGAAGCATATGGAGGTTGTTATGAATTGGCTTGCTAATAGTAGGTGTTTTTTTGTGATTGTGAGGGAGTAGTGTAATATGATTGTTGTTGAGATGTTGTAGATTATAGTAAGAATAATTGGGATTGGGATTGGATATAGTGTTTTGCAGATAATAGGTGATTTGAGGATGATATAGGTATTAGGAGGTGGGGTTGCTTGGAATTTTTTGGGAGGATTGTTGTGATAGAGTCGGGATTTGTGAATGGTGAGGGAGTTGTTGGTAGGATGGGGGTTGCTATTTAGTAGGTCAAGAGAGTATTTGGGATTGGTGAGGTGGTTGTTGATAAGATGTGATTTGTTGATGAGGAGGTTGCTGATATGATGGTGTTTGTTGTTGAGGAGGGACTTGTGACTAATGAGGAGGTTGTGATGGACTACCTTTCGATTGGTGCAGATGTGGTTGTTGATGTTGTGTCAAATTTTTGCATGATGCAAGGGTTGCGAAGGAATCTGAGTATGCTGTGGAGGTTGTGAGGGAATTTGGGTATGATGTGGAGGTTGTGAGGGAATTTGGGTATACTGCAAAGGTTGTGAGGGAATTTGGGTATGTTGTGGATTACCTTGGGATTGATGCAAGGGTGGGAGATTTCCTTGAGGTGATTGTTGGAATGTAAACAGAGGTGGTGGTAAATTTGATGTAGGTGTGGGGCTAGAAGGTGGAGGTGGTGCAGCAAAAGGATTATAAGCATTGCCCCCTGTATTCCCTAAAAGATGACCTAATTTATTCAGTGGGAGAGGTGGTGTGGATGGTATAGGGGTTGGATCTTGAGGGATGGTCATGCCTTATGGATTGGGAGGACCTTGTGGATTACCCATGCTAAGAGAATTGTTAGGATTGGGGCCTTGGGGATTGTTAGGATTGGCTGTAGCACCCATTATTGAAATCAGGATGCAGGTGGGAGGAAGGTGATAAAATAAATCATTGCCAAATCCCAGTTGGTACCATGTATCTTGTGGCATGACTTGGGGGACTTGTGGAATTGATGAATTGGGATTGGGATATTCTGGTAGAGCAATGGGTGTAATATTGACATATTTTGACAAATCAAATCCTGATGGTGGTTTGATAATCTTCAGGAGTAACCTGGCGAGTATTTTATCCCCACACTTATGAAGAAGATGATCCATCATTTGAAAATTAGTGGGATTTCTAAGATATTCATCAACTATAAGATTAGATTGGTTAACCATGATTTCCTTAGGGGGAAATTGGGTATGGATCTCAGTGTTGGATTGTGATGAACCACCGTTGGTGGGTTGATCCTGAGGAGGTTGAGGCTGAGCACCTTGGGACTATTTTTGTTCCATGAGTTTCTTTTCCTATGATTGGATAGGGGGCATGAAAATTCAAAACAACCAGATGACTAAGATAACACTATCATCTAGGATGCACCTAAATAATGTCCTAGATAATGGATAAAATTATTTTTAAGATGATAGATTGATTGATTGGATGATTGATAGGATATTGGTTTATTGATGATTGGATTTGATCAAGTTGCATTGATTGATTGGACTGGCTGATTGATTGGGTTGATTTGATTAGATAAGATGATCAATTGGATTGGATCAATAGGGTTAACTCTTAACTAAGTTCAGGGGCTTAACTTAATGACGTGCAATGCTGATGATTAGATTGGATTATAAAAGGATGATCAAAACAAAAAATCTACCTCGTGATGAGAGAAGATTGATAAGGCTATAGAGGATTATTGACTTAGGACGGATGACAATCCTAAGTGAGCGTAGATGATGATGATTAGGGTTAGTTACCTAACCCAATTAGATAAAAGGCCCCTAAAACAAAGTCTAAAGGATATAGATTGATAAATTGAGGATGGATATGCAATCTAGGGATGTCATAAAATGTACCTATGTGATTTTACTAGGGATTTGATGACCTTTGGAAAATGTAGATGGACTAAAATGATGATTACAGGTAGATGGATAGTGATAAAAAAAATTGATCGTAGAAATAGACTCAAAGAACAACAAGCTTTTAGTCATCCAAAGGAATCACTCTCGAGTTTTTTGTATGAGAGGAAAAATCACCTCTATGTGTTGCAAGTTCACCCTCCAAGTGACGGGATCACCTATCTAAAGAGGTATGGGATCACCTCTATGTTTAACAGGATCACCACTCTAGATCATAGGATTGCCTATATCTTTGGATGCTAAAAAGAAACAGGTGGGTATGAGACACAATATCGCATATCTAGGGTTCAGGATCACCACTTTCTGTAGATGTACAAATGTGGATGGGAATTCCTATCAGTGTAACAAATTCACCTATTTCCTTGGATGTACAAACTAGGTATGGTATATACCATATGCAGGATCACCTATTGGTGTAACAAGACTGCCTATGTCTTTGACTGTATGGATAGGGATGGTAAGGACTAGACATAGGTTTTCCCCCAGTGGAAAATAGGTTCACCTATTCTAGGGGATGTACAAATGAGAGAGACATAGAGGAGACATAAGATCACCCCTGTGGACAATAAGATCGCCTATTTATGGAATAGGCAAACAAGGATGACATGAACTAGACACAGAATCACCTATAAGAATGATAAGATTGCATGTTTAGGGAACAAGAAAATTTAGGGTCACTTAAGAGACCCACAAGAAAATTCACCCCTGACAAGAGTGATTTCTCCTAAAGGATGACTAGAATGGACTCGAGACATAGAATCACCCCTTCTAGGGCAGGATTAGCTATCCATAATGCAAGTTCACCCTTGTGAGAAGCAAAATCACCACTAAGGGTAGGAGTAGACTATGGAAAAGGATTAAAAACATGGAAAATAATAAGAAAAGGGCTAGAATGACTTAGACTAATGAAAAGCACTGGTATAACACAAGAAAACACTCCAAACAGCACAAGCCTAAAATTAGTATTATGGGTTTGCAAACTTGATGTAGACCCACCACCTTGAGGGGACACTCCAAGGTTAATACTCTGTGATACTAGGGTGGTTCTTTGGATCACCATTTCTTGCGAAGGTGGATAGGTAGAGATTTAGTGGCATAGGGTCATCAATAGATGCCACGAGCTCACCTTCACTCTCTCACTTAGAGATTATCGTAGTCCACCACAAGGATTTCTATCTCAACCCAAGGGAGTATGTGGTGAGTAACTTCAGGGTACAGTGCACATCTCCTGCACTACACCAAGTCGTGGTTGAACAAGATATTTCGTGCATCTTCGATACACTAGGAGGTTGCATGAGGCACAACCATGAACACCATCCCATCACAAGCATGGATTGGGAGCCCTAGCGAGGTACTGGAAGCTCAGACCAACCCTGTAATTCTTATGTATGTATCAACCTAGCTTTGATGCTTCACTAGACACGATGTGACTGGATTGAGGTACAAATTTTGTTCTCCCTCCTTTATATACCTTGTCAGTAAGATATGGTTGAGATCGTCCCCCAGGTGATGAAATCCCAGGTAGGTCTCACTAAGGGAAGGAAATACTAGACATTTTAGTTGGTCACCAGGCTCACACATAGCGCAAGGGGAGAGCATACACGCACTAGCACTTCCTACCTAGTAGATTGGACTAGACTAGAACTAGTTGTGATTTCTCATCACCCAGGATCACTAAAAGGTGCAAGGGGAGTGGATACATCAACAACATGCTCCCAAACAAAACAAATAGATTAATTGACCCTTTAATTAATCTACGTCTGCCTAAATTAGTGTGAAAAAGACACACAGATAGAGCTAAACAAAGGGTCTTCAATCAATCATCCTATAACAAACACGTTAGTAGTTTTCACCACTAGTATTCATCAAGTGTGGGAGACAAGGTGTACAAATTGTTAGTTAAATCACAAAATCACTGAAAAATAAGTTAGCTGATTAGTATCCAAAACTACAATTAAATTGAAGCTCGAATTGAGAGTTTTAACATTCTAGAATACCACAAACTTTCCCATGTGTGGAGTGAATTCACCTTTGTCTATGATGTAGGATTTCTTGTCTTCTGATGAGGTGAGATTTCATTCACCTTTTGGATGGAGGGCATATGCGTGTTCACCTCTATAACTTGAGCAAGTTTTCCTTTCCTTCAACATGTTCTCCCATTTTGGTTGTCCTGCTATTCGCCTCTATAATTAGCAGTTTGGATTAAGGAGTTTAGGATCAACCTTTCTTTAGCAGGGTGAGAGCTAGTTCACCTGTTCTTAGTGTATATTTTCCTCTGTATCAAGCGGATTCACCCCTACGCGTAAAACCCAAACCTGCAAAACTTGAAAAAACAAGCAAACGTAAACTAGACCCATGACGTGGGTCCCACTGGGCATGCCAAAAATGTGTGCAAGTGATTTTCCTACTCTAAAGATGCAAAACTAAATGAAATGCAAAAAAGGAAAACACTAACAAACACTCAAGATTAGACTAAGGTGAATTCAAACAAAATACAAAGAAAATGGAACCTTTTACCTTGCTTGAATTGATGAGTTTGGTTGGCCCTTTTTGATGCTTGATTGTGTGCTCCTTCTTGGAAAAAATGGCATGTAACCTAGTACAAAATGAAGCTAAGAGGGTGAGGATTGCAATAGTGTATGTGGGTAGTGGGATAGATGCAATATGGAGGCTCTAATAGCTACAACAATGGAGGTATGCTTGATGGCTTGAAAGTGGCTAAGTGTGTGGAATATTGAATTCCTAAGTGTGGATTGAGTGATGCCAAAATGAGGGAAAATCCTTGAATTTTAGGGGAAGTGCCTCTAAAGCAATGGATGGCTGAGACGCATCCATGGTGGATAGAATCAAGGGCTAGGGTGAGTTGAGAACTCACAAGCCCTCACATACTGACATGTGCTAGATGAGTTGGCCATGGAGAGGTGAGATGGAGATGATGTGGAGGTACTATGATGTACCTTAGGAATGGACAAGATATCCTCATAAAGGAGGTATTTTTCCACATCTACCTTGATAGGACATGTGAGGAATTAAAAATTCCTCACAAATCCTCATGGGGATGGGAGAAGGAATTAAAAATTCCTCAAAATGCATAGGTTGAATAAATCTGAATTTTAAATTCACATGGGGAAGAGGATGCCTTCTCCAAAAGTAGAAAGAATTTAATGTAAGTTGACTAAGGACACATGCCATAAATGGCATGAAGATTAGGTTATCATAATTAGTGATTAAGGTTGCACAAATGCATAATTAGACGAGCTAATGAAGGATTAGAGGCAAGTGGGAGGTTATGAAGGATGTGACCCTAATGATGATTAGGGGTGTGCACATATTAATCATAGATTAATTAGATTAACTAGGATTAAAGAGGATTATGGAGGATGTGACATGAGGAGAGAGAAGAAGATGAATTAAAAATTGATTTAATTCATTTGGGTGAAGTGACTAAAATAAATAAATTGGGGTACTTATTTAATTTAGAGATGAATGAGGTAAGGTACTTAATTGATTAATCAAATACCTTAGGAGACATTGGAATAAGGTGAAATATTAATCAAATAATAAATTATTTAATTAATGTGGCTTAGGGATGCAGTATAGAGGAATGTGAAGGTAAAATTGACCATATGCGAGTGGTCAAATTGAGGTGTCTACACTTTTGATTGGAATTTCACTGTACTAATAACATCACTTAGTATGAAGCCCTTATCAATGGTTTACATGTCATGATTACATTAAATATTAAACATCTTCACATATACGGTGATTTTGAACTTATCGTAAATCAGATTATAGGAATTTATCAATCCAATCAAAATAAGCTATCTCAATATCAAGATTTAGCCTTATCCTTGATTTTTTCTCTTCTTTTACAATAGATAGTGTTCCTAGGAGAGAAAACCGACACATAGATGCAATGACGAGTGCCTCCCTTGTATCTTCGGATGAATGAATATAAGAATACCTCTTTGTGGTTTATATTTTATTCTCTCCTACTATCTTATATCAAGTTGAATTCATTTCTCTTGTGTGTGCTCACATTGACTTAGAGGAATGGTATTCTATTATTTATAATTATCTGAAAACTAGAAATTTTCTCGATGATGTGATGAAGAATGCTCACACTCAAATAAATTTATTTTAGTATGATAGAATATATTGTCATATGTACTTTATCAAAAATATTTTAATGGTCTTCTTCTTCGATGTCTCACTAAAGTTGAAACACCCCTTTCCCTTCATGAAGCCCATTTAGATTTTGGGAGTGTACACTTTGGTGGTAAATCCTTGGTGCATAAACTAATTAACATGGGATAATTTTGGAAAATAATGGAGAAAGATTCATTTGCCTTTGTTAAGAAGTGTCTGTAGTGTCAACAATATAGTAACCTTATTTGGGCTCTTTCTCAAGAGCTTTAGAATCAGACCTCTCCTTGGCCATTCACAAAATGGGGGTTGGATATTATTGGAAAAATATCACCTCCTTCTTCTAAGGGACATATCTTCATCATTACTGCTACAAATTACTTTACAAAATGGGTTGAAGTTATTCTACTTCAATCCATAAATGCATAAGTAATTTATATCTTTCTCTTAAATAATATCATATCTTGTTTTAGATTGCCTTCTACCCTTGTTTCTGAAAATGATACACCATTTAAGAACAAAGAGGTGAATTAATTATTGGAAAAGTTTCACATTCAACATTTCTTTTCTACACCTACTATCCTCAATCTAATGAACAAGTCAAAGCATCTAACAAAAATCTTGAGCTTATTCTCTAAAACATAGTAAATAAACATGGAAAAGATTGGCATACTTAGTTAACATATACCTTGTGGGCCTATCTAATGAGTGTTTGTACGATGACTAACACAACACCATATAACCTCATGTATGGCGTTGAGGCTATCATGCCTTTAGAGTTGAAAAATCCATCTTTGTGAGTTTCCCTTAAAGGATTAATTGATGATGATGCTTACAATACTAATCATTTGCATCATCTTGAGTTGCTCGATGAGTATAGATTGTAGGCCCTTGACCACCTTCAAGCTTATCAATGATCACTTTCTAAACATTATAATCAAGGTTTTCTTTCAAGGACATTCAAGGTAGGTGATCTAGTTCTCTATGAGAATTAGTGAAATGTAAATATGTTGCCTAATTAAAAGAGGAATTTTAGCCCTAATTGGTTAGGCCCTTACATTATCATCTCTGTGTATGATTCTAATGCCTCTAGATTTTCATCTATGGATGGAATGACTCTAAAATAGCTTATGAATGCAATGCATCTTTGTTGATACTACAAATTGTGTCTATGTGTCATGTGTGCAATGCTCATCCCTCAACAAAACTATTCGATTATTTTGTGTTATGATGTAAACATGTGTATGTGAATAATTTATTTGATTAGGAATTATTTATACATGTGTTTTACTATGCTATGTATTCATGTATTACACTGAATTAAATATTTTAGTTAGGTAGTTAGATCATCATTATATTTAATTAACATACTTCCATGTGTTTTTATTATATAATGATAGCATCTAATCTAAACATACATCCATAAATATAACATCCATCATATAATCATACATGAAAGTAAAACTATACACATAAAATGAACACCATGATATTAGAACCGGTATCTCATGTATATAAATATATATTGATCAAAATGTGGAACATGTTCAAGTATCACTATATCAAAAATGAGGTGATTGTATATTTTTATAATGATTATACATCAAAATCATGTTGTACAATATAATATCATCCGTATAAAAAAATGGAACTTGTACAAAATGGGCCTCTAGCCCCTAGAAGAATGGCTCCATGAGCCCTCTAGTCTTGGTGGTAATGGAGGTTGAGGATAGATAGATAGGAAAAAACATGATTCATGTAACCATGAGACTGATAGGCTCACCTGTAGTCCATGGATCTCTCTCTACACCTCTGCAACCTCCATCTGCACTCGTGCCTCCTGCTCTCAAGACTTACATAGCTCCTTTTAAAGTTGTTGTAGCTAGGGATCTATAGTTGGCCTCACGACTACCACCTTCCCACCAAGGTCATCCAATTGGATCTATAGAGCATCGTGTGCCCACTCGACACTCTCTGCTTATGTCCTATCCTGGTCTCCCTTAGTGAGGGTCGTACAAATTTAAGTTGCCTACTGATCCCATTGCTCGATCATAGTGGTGAAATATGTGCTCCTCCACACAACCTCATCTCATGCCTCCTCATAAGTGGTCTATAGACATGTTATAGGCTCAAAAAGGTTGGTATCACCTCATTGATGCTGGCCTATAGGAATTGAGGATGTTCCCATGAACTAGCATAGTTGGGGCCACCTCGAAGATGCACCACCCAATCAATGCAATCCACTCCTATGTGTCTATTACAACCATAGAGTAGTAGATTCTATTAGCAACCAATGATATATCAAAACATGAGAATATATATATTTTGAAAAAATGAAAGGAAATAACATGAATCACTCTAATACCTGGGTCCTTAGCCTACCAGTGTGGATTTGGGTGAGGTGTGACACTAGGATCAACTCCTACCACTACTACTATTGCTACTAATGTAGGGACAATAACTATTGTGGGTGGTGTTTGTGACTAGGATGGAGGTTGTAGGAGATGAGAGCCTCCACCATTGCCTTAGCCTCACGGTGACTCTACCCATTCCCTCTCCTTGCTAATCACCACTGTCATCACTACCTTGTTCCTCTCATCCTCCTCCTCTTGTTGCTCCTACCTTCCCCTCTAGATCACCATCACCCCTAGAGGAATCTACTAGGAAAATTGGGGTAGGACCATGTGTAACTCACTAGGTATAGAAGCCATGCGTTATCCTTACATCATCCATGACCAACATTAGAGGTTGATCATCATTTTCTGACCTTTCTTTGTTGACAATGATTTCTACTATGGTTGGAAGATGATGATCACTCAGTCTAACTGCACTCCTAGCTTCTCACGTGTATATTGGGGGGTTGGGGGAAATGTCTGCAAAATAGCAAATTGGTGGGTGACCTTGTGCTAGTAATAAGGTATAATAACATAATTGTAATGCCCCACTAGAAAAAAATTATGTTGTATATCTCATAGTTGCCACCTATTGGAGGCCTATCATATAGCCATATATGGAACCACCTAATGTTGTGTGACCATGAAGTATCAAACATTACAAACCAAAACTACAAAATCTCCATATCTCTGTTGCAAGAATGGAAATATTGAAGGTGTTTTCATTGATGACAACTGATCAATTGGTTATCAACTAGTTTTCTCGTTGGTTGTATATGTTGAGGATATTGAGAAAATTGTAATAAAGATATGTTGCAAGTGTTTAGTGGTTGCTTTGGGTTTTGGTCAGGATTTTCTCCTATGTTTGTATAGTTTAGAAATGTTGTTCATGGTTGTTAGAAGATGTTATATCTATATTTTTGGTTGTTGATTTGTTGTACAATGCATGTTGTGTCCACTAGTTGTGATTGTAGTTTTCTGTGTTTCTAGTTGAGGTCTGAGAGAAATGTTGTTGGTCCTGATTTATTTTTGATGAAGTCTTATGACTTGTGGTTATAAAGTTGAGTTTTCCTAATTGTATTGAAGATAATTTCAGCATTTGGAAAGTTCATGCTTAATGGTTCTATGTGTTTTACACTAGTTTGGACAACCTTGTGTGAAATACTACTTTCAATGTTGATGAAGCATGTTGGATCTATTTGGGTCCCTATAAATCCTGTGTTTGGGTTGCCCTCATTCTATTTCCACCCTAGGATTTTTTGGCACTGACCTAATTTGAATTTGGATTTAGATGCCTGAATTTTGATATATTTCAAAGTTGAAGATGGCATAAATCCAAGATGATTTAAGTGATAGAAAATATACAAGAGCAAAGAAGAAGAGTAATAAGAAAAGAGAAAATGTAGTTTGGTACGACATTGATTCTATTCAATAAGTGTGTGTGTTGTGAGTATGGAAGATCAATGTGAATCCTAATGATGAGTTTCTGAATGTAGTGAGCAGAAGGTGAACTCTATCATTCACCCAAGTAGATCGAGTGACTATGGTGGAATCCTTTACTACATTGGGATGGAAGTCTCTCTATAACAAGTATTATTTGTCTTCTTTGTATCTTTGTGGTAGTGAGCCCTTCGAGTTGTTAGCCCTATTGGATAGTGAGTCCTTATTCCAAACAGTGAGTCCTTGTTTTAGGAAATGAGCCTCTTGTAATCAGTTTTGATATTCTCTATAATTTTCAAGTTAATCCTCACTGTGGTTTTTCCCTCATTGGGTTTTCGACTTAAATCTGGTGTTGTTGTGTTTATGTGTTGGATTTATGTTTCTACATTGGCATTTGATGATTAATCATTTAAGTAGTATTAAGTATCAATTTTGGTGATTGAATTAAAGGTTTAATTATGTGACAACTGATTCATGCCCCCTCTTAGTTGTCCTATTCAAAAATTGGTATTAGATTAAGGTTCCTTGGAGAAGAGCTTAACTACTTGAGGAAGGTCTGGGATGGCTGGAATTTTTTTTTATGATTATCCAAGGTTTGATGGAACTAACTATGGTATTTGGAAATTATTGATGGAAGAATATCTGGAGTATTGCAAATATGATGTGGAAAAAGCATACTGAAATCCTTATGCTCCTACTAATGGTCTAAGTATTCTTGAAGAGATCAAAGCATATGAAGTGAACAATAAGGAAAAGTACATCTTGAATAATAGTTAGGTACATTTTGAGTTGATTAAGGTTCATAATTTGAAGACAGCTAAGGAAGTCTAGGATGCTTTGGAAATATAGTATGATGGTGATGAAAGAGTTAAAGAGGAAAAATTATAGAACTTGGAGACACAATTTGATCTTCTACATATGTCTGAAGATGAGAATGTTAAAGCATATGTGTAGAGATTGGATGAGATAGTGGTCGAAATGCGAGGACTTGGTGCTATTATAGATGAAACCAGGATTGTGAAGAAGATTCTCAGAACTCTTCCTGATGCTTATAGTGAGAAGGTGAGTGCTATTGAGTAGACTATAGATTATAAGAATTGTACTAAGGATTTGTCATTATGATTTTTGATATCTTATGAGATGAGGAAGCCAAGTCTAAGGAATGTGTACAAATAAGAGACTATTTTTAAAGCTACAAAATTTGAAGATTCGGATGAATAAAAATTTGATGAAATAGAAGCTAACTTTTTAAGAAGAATGAGGAAAGTCTTCAGTAAGTATGAAGGTAAGTTTCCATTTAAGTTCTAAAGTAATGGATAAATAGGTCATTATGTTGCAAAGTGTCTAGAAAGAGCTAAAATAAATAAACAAAGATATGAGAAAGAAAAGAAAGGAAAGAAGACTAATGCAACTTACTATGTGAATGTGAATGCTAGTATATCTGATGAGGATTCATAATATGAAGATCCTGATGACAATGAATTCTTGTTCTTGGTGATTAAGGATGAACCTACTTCTGCTAATTCTGAAAAAAAGGTAAAAGAAATCCCTTTGGAGAAGGAGAAAAATGAAGGTACAGTTATCTCTTCCCTACATTCTAAACAAGAGAATAATTATTGGGTAGTTGATAGTGGTTGTTCACATCACATGAATAGTGATAAAAGTAAGTTTGTTAAGCTTGAAAAATATGATGAAGGATTGGTTATGTTTGGAGATGATACTAGTGCTAAAATATATGGGATAGGTTCAATGAGTTTTGATGGTAAGCATCATGTTGATGATGTCTACTATGTTAAGGGTTTAAGGCATAATCTATTGAGTGTTGGTTAGATGTGCAAAAAAGGATATGATCTTGTGTTTAAGGATGAGAAATGTGAGATATGGAAAGGATCTAGAACATTGATTGCTATAGGAAAGAAATTTGAAGGGAATATCTATCAACCTAAGGGTGATGATGGATGATGTTTTATGACTTAGATTAATGAAAGTTGGTTAGGGCATAGGAGAATGTGTCATATGAATTTTGATAAATTGGAAAGTATTAGTGTTGTTCAAGCCATGAGAGATTTACTGAGAATTACAAAGCATGTTAATGCTATTTGTAGGAATTGTCAGTTTGGAAAGAAAGCAAGAAATCATTATATATCAAAAGAATAGTCCACTACTGGACTGTTGTATTTAGTTCATATAGATCTTTGTGGTCCTACAAGAGTGAGAAGTCTACTTGGTGAAAGGTACTTTATGCTTTTAATTGATAATTATTTTGTTGAAATAATGGATGCTGAATCATCCTATTAAGTTGTGCACACTTCAAATGATCTTGCCAAGAAGAAATTCACCCACATAGAAAGTGTTGCAACTAAGGGCGTGCAAATGGAGATTATCTGATTGATATCTAAAATATAATTACAAATGTACATATGCCTTGAATATATAGACATGAGTGATATACAAGATGCAATATGATGTTGCCATGTGCCATGATCTAGCAACATGTGACAACATGCAAACCCTTACTAACTACCTAGGGAATGGTAAAGTGAGTGAGATAAGTTCTAGAAAAGACAACTCTTCTTCTATAAGGAATCTTATCTCCTACAAACATGGAAAGGGTAATTACCTCATTATTAATTATTTTATAATGATGCAACCTAGGACTTAATCAATTAAAAACCTAAGTAAACTTATGCTAGTGTAATAAATAATTAATTACGCTAAAAATTCTAGATATACATGGGTTGCATTTCTTAGAGAGAAATTAGATGCATTAGATAGATTCAAGGAATTCAAAGGTATGGTTGAAAATGAAGTGAACTCTATAAAATTCTTAATGTTTGAAAGAGGTGGATAATTCACCTCCTAAGAGTTTAAAATGTTTTATGAAGTGCATGGAATAAAAATATAGTTATCTGCTATGAGAACTCCTCAACAGAATGGAGTTGTTGAAAGGAAAAACATAGTAGTTCATGAGGTTGCTAGATCAATGATTACTAAGGCTAGTTTACCAAAAGTTTACTAGAAAGAACCTATTCATACTATTTTTTATGTATTCAATCAAGTTCAAGCAAGATAAAATAGTACAAAGACTCCCTATGAGCTATGGCATGGAAGCATTCCTACTGTTAAATATTTCAAGGTATTCAAAAGTAAATGTTATATCAGAAGCGATGAAGAAACTTTGGGTAAGTTTGATGTAAGAAGTTATGAAGAAATTTTTCTTGGATATTCTACTAATAGAAAGGCATACAAAGGTTTTAATAAAATACTAAGAAAGATTGTAGAGAGTTCTAATGTCAAGGTTGATGAGACAATGACAAATTCTATTGACATTGATGGTTATGTATCTGATGAGCTTGCTTGTGTAAGAATAGAAGAAATTATCGAAGAATAGGAAAAATATGAGCAATGGAAGCAGGATGAACATAATGAAACATAAGAAGATGCTTCGGTGATGTCCCCTAAGACACTGAGATATGTACAAAAGAATCGTTCAAAAAGTCAAATTATTCAAGACAAGACAAAAGGTGTGATAAATAGAAGTGGGGATGCTACTAAAGTGAATCTATGTTTTCTTTTTGAGATTGAACCGAAGAATGTAAGTGAAGCTTGTAATGGAAAACACTAGAAGGAAGCAATAAAAGAACTTATGCAGATTGAGAAGAATCAAACTTGGGAATTGGTCCCAAGACCACCAAATAAAACCATCATTGGATCGAAGTGGGTATTCAAAAATAAGTTTAGTGAGAATGGAGAAGTTGTTAGAAATAAAGCAAGGATTGTGTGTAAAGGTTACTCACAAGTAGAAAGCATAGATTTTCAGGAAACTTTTTCTCTAGTAGCAAGAATGGAAGCTATAAGGATGTTCTTGGAATTTTTTTCTCATAAAGACTTTAAGGTCTATCAAATGGATGTCAAGTCAACATTTTTGAATGGTGAGATTGAAGAAGTTTAAATGGAACAACCAAAAGGATTTCAATTGACAGATCAACTAGATATGGTGTGCAGATTGAAGAAATATTTATATGGGTTAAAGCAAGCTCCTAGAGCTTGGTATGCAAGGCTAGACAGGTATTTTATTCAACAAGGTTTTAACAAAGGTATGAAAAATAGTAATCTATACCTTAAGATTGAAAATGATAGAATCTTTATTGGAGTAGTGTGTGTTGATGACATTATCTTTGGAGAAAATGAAAATATGTGCAAGAGGTTTGCAGAAGAGATGCAAAAATAATTTGAAATGTCTATGTTTGGAGAGATGATTTTCTTTCTTGGGCTACAAATTAATCAAATAGAGAAAATAATTTCCATTTCACAATCTAAGTATGTGAGAGAGATGTTGAAGAAGTTTGGGATGGATGTTTCCAAACCAATAAGTAATCCTATGGTGATTAGTTGCAAATTAGGTAAAGATGATGATTCACCTAAGGCTAATAAGAGAAATTATAGATCTATTGTTGGTGGACTATTGTATTTGACTACTACTAGATTGGATATCATGCATGTTGTCCAGGTCTTGTGGCTAGACTTCAAGAAGATCCTAGGGAAACTCATGTTGTTGCTCTTAGAAGAATTTTCAAATATTTGAATGGCACTCCGGATTATGGATTGTGGTATCCTAAAGATACTGAATTTACACTTAGTGCTTATATAGATGCAGATTGGGCTAGATGTGTAGATGGAAAAAAGTACAAGTGGTGGTGCATTATTTCTTGGATGCAAATTGGTGGCATGGTTGAGTAAAAAGCAAGATTCAGTCTCCTTATCTACTATTGAAGCTGAGTATATTGCTGCTACACCTTGCTGTATGCAAGTTCTATGGATGAAACATACATTGAAAGATATCACAGTGGTATATGATGATCCCATTTCTATTTTTTGTGATAATACAAGTGAAATTAAAATTTCAAAGAATTTGGTGATGCACTTGAGGACGAAGCATATATCTATCAAATATCATTTCTTGAGAGAGGCCATGGAGAATGAAGTAAGGCTTGAGTATGTTCCAATGAAGGATCAGATTGTTGATATTTTCACGAAGGCTCTTCCTAAAGATATTTTTGAGTATCTCTAGGAAAAGTTAGGGTTTATTTCCCCTCCTTTCTTGAAATAGATGCATATGGAGATGCGTCAGTCCAGTGGATCTATGGATCTATCTTTCTTATGGATAGATGTTTTGGTGGCTACCTCTCAAGGGGAGTAGGTAGTGTCAAGTGTTGTCATTATGAGCATTCTTTTTTTCATGTCAAAGGAGAAATTTATATAAAATATTCTTTTTCCTTTTCCATTGATGTCAAAGGGGGAGAAGAAGCATGTGAAAAAGGAAAGGAAGAATGGAAGAAGAAGCATATAAGAAATTATCTACTAAGGGGGAGAAACAAAAAAGTGTATTAAGAGCCTATATGTTGTCTTTGATGGTTTTTCACATCATGTGTTTCCATTAATGAAAAAGGGGGAGATTGTTGCAAGAATGGAAAGGTTGAAGGTGTTGTCATTGATGTCAACCGGTCAACTAGTTGTTGTTGGTTGTATATATCAAGGATATTGAGAAAATTGTAATAAAGATATGTTGAAAGTTATGTTGTAGGTGTTCAGTGGTTGCTCTGGGTTTTGGTCCATATTTTCTCTTATGTTTTTGTGGTTTATACATGTTGTTCATGGTTTTTAGAAGATGCTATATCTAGATTTTTGGGTTGTTGATTTATTGTATAGTGCAAGTTGTGTTAACTAGTTGTGAACTATGGTTTTCTGTGTTTTTGGTTGAGGTCTGAGAGAAATGTTATTGGTCCAAATTTCTCTTTTTTGAAGTCTTATGATTTTTGATTCTAAAGTTGAGTTTTCCTGATTGTATTGAAGATAATTTCAGCATTTGGAAAGTTTGTGCTTAATGGTTATGTGTTTTACACTGGTTTGGCCAACCTTGTGTGAAATACTACTTTCGAGGTTGATGAAGCATGTTGGATCTATTTGGGTCCCTATGAAGCATTTGTTTGGGTAACCCTCATTCTATTTCCTCCCTAGGATTTTTTGGTGCCGACCTAATTTGAATTAGGATTTGGATGGCTGAATTTGGATATGTTTTTAAAGTTGAAGATGGTATAAATGCAAGATGAGTTAAGAGATAGAAAGTATACAAGAGCGAAGAAGAAGAGAAATAAGATAAAAGAGAAAGTGTAGTTTGGTGTGAAATTGATTCTATTCAGTAAGTGTGTGAATTGCGAGTGTAGAAGATCAATGTGAAGCCTAATATTGAGTTTATGGATGCAATGAGAAGAAGGTGAAATCTATCATTCATGCAAGTAGATCGAGTGATTATGGTGGAATCCTTTGTTGCATTGGGATTGTAGTCTCTTTGTAACAAGTATTTTTTGTATCTCTATGCAAGTGAGCCCTCCAGATTGTTAGCCCTATTGGAAATTGAGTCCTTGTTCTAGACAGTGAGTCCTTGTTTCAGGTAGTGAGCCTTATTTTAGGCAGCGAGCCTCTTGTAATTGGTTTTGATATTCTCTATAGCATGAGTTATTCATCGCCATGGTTTTTCGCTCATTAGGTTTTCCATGTAAATCTGGTGTTGTGCTTATGTGTTGGATGTGTTTTTGCATTGGCATTTGATGATTAATCATTTAAGCAGTATTAAGTATTAGTTCTGGTGATTGAATTAAAGGTTTAATTCTATGAAAACTAATTCACCCCTCCTCTTAGTTGTCCTATTCAACAATATCCACTCGTGTACAAATGGGTATGTGTTGTCCATTAGTGTACCAAGGGTTATCCCCTAAGGATACCTAACTAGCCAGGAACAAGTGATATGTGTAAAGGTCCAAACCTACAAAAGTATGCAGTTGTGGGGCTCATGTAATGTCCACATTCTATACACTAAACAACCTAACAAAACTGTAACAACTTAGCTAATTTTTCAATTTTTTTTTTTATATTTTAAATTCAATAGCAACATATCTTGCTACTTACAACTATATTAACATAATACACTACCTAAAGCTATGATCAATGATATCACTAGTTATGAGCAAGGGTAGAAATGAGTTTCTTATCTTAAAAAATAATGTCTACTTATTATGGGTCAACTTAACATACCTCTTACACACTCAAGAACCTCTCGTATTCCAACACATCATAATTTCCTTGCTCCCAATACCTGTACCTACACGTTCTAAAAGACTTGATGCACACATAAGATCAATGAGTTATTAGTATATGATCACCACAATCAACGATATAATTACATAGCTATACAAGTCAAATGGTGGTTTACAACATCAAGGAGAAAGACAAGTCCAAAAAAAACTCAAAGAAAAATCCTAGGGGCCCAACCTAATTCCTCAGGGGCTCATCTCTGACGGCCTTTCCTATGTATATAATTCACAAAGGAATCGTAGTTTGACTTTTCACATTTCATACTAGGTTACTTACAACAAGGGTATCTCCCCTAGGGGTCAACATATAACTTTACTTCGACACAACATAATCCCAATAATATTTACATACACTAAACTCACTTCCCAACTCAAAACATCATACTCCCTATTTTATAAGTTATAACACTATGAGATAAGATCCCCCTATAGGGTTCTTAAAATATAAGACGAGTAGTAAAACTAATGATATGAGAAAAAGATTACAATAACATAATTCACAACATGTCCAAATCAAATACTAGATGAATTATCTAATCTAACATCAAATAAGGAATCACCTATTCATGGAATTTAATGTAAAATACTTACAATCATGTATACTTTAAATATCATCAGGTAAATTAGACAATTATTATATTTCTTAAAATCCTTCATGCAATAATTATTGAAAATTCACTTAAATCTTCTAAACTGAATGATATTGGAAGGAAGATAAGTTACTATCAACCTCTTTGCTCCAATATTACCTAGGGATTCTAGTTCTTGAAAAGACTTACTAAATTTTAAGCATCATTAATCATATAATCATTGTGCATCATATGAATTGAGTAAATAAATCATACAACCAAATCTACTTTGGGAATTTTTATAACTAATCAAAGAAATCTCATATTCTTTCATGAAAAGAGCTCTTCAAGACTTGGACCAAGGTTTAAAAACTACTATAATAAGTTGCCAAAAAAATATTAGATTAATAAATGTAACATTAACCATACCTATAAAATCCCTTTAAATTGATGAAAATATATTGTCAAGTATCATCCTATTGTGAGCATTAAATTTTTTTAATAAACACTTTACAACTAAAATGTAAATTAAATAATGTTAACATTTTGTATAATTTAAAAATATACAAAATGAGTTTTTTACTAAATGAATACTTGAAATTTGATTAAAATATAATGAAAATAATTTAAGGTAAGAGGCCCTCAAGAATCATTCTCTATATTCACAATGAAACCAATCACATATATAATTATATTATCTCTTGATTTAGCACATTCATATTTTAACAAATATGTAATCTAATCTAAACTATATAATACACCGTAAATTAATCCTAGTTGCAAATAAAGTTTGTAGCTTCCTCATTTAACTCCACATAGGTATTTTATTTCGGTTCCTAATTATTCTTCAACCCACTTAGTCTTTTAATAGGTTCATTTTAGGATAGTGTCTTAAGTATAGTAAATAATAATAAGTCCATAAATAAATAAATTAATAAATCAAGGCCTCTAAAAGGAATTCCAATTTGAAAGATTTCAAAACCCATAGGTCACTCTAATAGAATTGTTTTTATATTCTTCAAAAATACCATTCACAAGTATTATCTAATAAGACATAAGGCATGCCAATTAATATTAAAAGGTGAGCTTGGTGCACTCTTAGGTGGTGTGCAACATCAACAATACAATGGAGAGATAGTTTTAGATTACATTGAGATTTTTTATGAAAGAGAGAATAATGCTCCTATGAATGAAATTCAAGTCAAATGTTGGGATGCAACCATCTTATCAAAACGTTACATGATCATCATTTATAATTTTTATTTTTAAAAAAAAGTTTTAAAAAGCCAAAATATGGCATAAATTTCTCATTTATGAACCAAATTTGGCAATTCAAATTATGTTGGAAAGATGAATAACAAGAGATGAAAACCCATAAATTATTTAGAAAAAAGTTTTGAAATGCAAAAGTTGGTCACAGATGAAGTGAGGCATTTTAGCAACTGCAATTATATATATTTACAAATGTATATGAAGATAAGCAAGGTGTTTTCACAAGAGAACAAATAAATGTTAAAGAGTATAAACATTTGGCTGATCAATCACCAAATGAGCATAGTAATTGTTAGTGACTCAGCCAGTCAACAATTAAAAATAGATCATGTATTTTAAAACTCTCAAAATACATTTAAAGTAAATTTTTTTAAATTGGAGATAAGTAATCATTGATTTTCCTTTGCTTAAATTCATCATTTTATTAAATTCTTTTCAGATGCAACAAGTTTTTATATTAAAAATTCGACTGCAAATCTTGAAACCTACTTTTAAAAATCACTAATATCTTCCTTTTGCATGGGCATGAGACAAGGCACTATTGATGATTTCCTCAACTCATTGCTTGACACTTTTTGTATCCAAACATGATTGGAGGAATATAAGTAATTTCTTTGGATACCAAAAATACAGAGTTATTAAATCTATCATAATAGTTTGTGGTTTTGGAGGTAACTCTATACATACAAGGGAAATTTATTAGTAGTAATAGAATTACTGATAAAGTTTATATCCATTTAAGAAAAAGTTTATATTTTTTATCTGCATTATTTGTTATCTAGACAAAAGCATATAACTTTCTTTTCTAAATGTTTCAGTATGGATTTTCTAAGTTATTCTGTAATGAAATTTACATGCTCATTTCTATCTAAATCTTGGTAATTATTCACATTATAAGCCCAGTTCCATAAATATCAAGATGAAAGGAGAGCCCCTTCCCTCATTGCTCTATTTATACATAGAGTTAATGGAAGCCCACCTAAAGAACTAAGGACTTGCTCGTGAATGCACACTACCATGACAACAAAAATAGTAGCTACGTACCCTAAAATGGGACTACCAAGCTTTCAAAAGATAAGCCATATTGGGTGTAAACACACACATGAAAAAGATCACTGGCCCTTCAACTTTTGTGTCCAAAATACAAGTGGAGGAATAAGATAGTAATATAAATACCTTATCAATGTTCAACTCTTTTGATAAAATCTAGCATGTCAATAGCACTGGGAGAGAAACTCTTATAAAACTTTGAAGTAAGTCACCTGCCATGGCTTTTAGTGAGTTTTCTTATAGCTAGATCATTTTGGTTATGTAAATTCTTATTTTTATTATTTTAGTATTATTATTCTTTTTATTTTTCTGTTTATTTTATTTTTCTTATTCTTGGCATTATTGTTGTGACAATTTTTGCACATAATCATTAATTAATATTGAATAGATACCAACTACTGTTGATGTTGTAAAATGCAATGGTTACCAGAGCTATCTTCACACATAGTGAATAGTGGACTTTAGACCATCTTCATATGTTAAACATATTACATTATTCTTCATAAATTTTATACGTTGGACATCATATTTCTTCATATCTAAAATCCATCGTTTCCTCTTTGGTCTCCATGCTAGACTTGCATGTAATTATAGAAGCATAGGAGAAGGCAGGTCAAAAGCGTAACTTTTTATTTATTTATCTTTATCTTATTCTTTTTCTTTAAACTAGATTCTTCTCTCTTTTTTTAAATCCTTCTCTTTTAAAATAAAATAACAATATTAACATGCGCCAATATTAAAACTTAATGATTTTTAGTAATATTTACTTATATTTCTTTATTGTAATAGTATTATTGTTAACATATAATATTGTTATTAATATTATTTCTATTTTCTTTTTCTAATAGAAAAATATTTTATGTTAAGTTTTGCTCATGACCCAATGTTGTCATGGGCTCTTCAAATTATTAAAATAACCTAAATTTAAAATGGTTGACATAAATACATAATATTGGAATTGTGGATATCCTATAAGGGAATTTTGAATATTTGGTAATAGGACACACATATCAAATAAGGAGATTTTCTACCTTTAAAAAGGCTTTATCTGCATATTGATGGATATATTTAGATAGATATGTCACATATATAAAAGAATTTATTTTTTGAAAATTATATAAATGATCATAACCATATCCACACATGTTCCCTAGATTTTAATTAATTCAAATGTATTCATATATCAATCCACAAGCATTGTTTGAATATTATTTGCATTTAAAGAAGAGCAATGTTGGAGTTCTAACTTAATTGGAGCATATATAATGAATTTGAATTTACATAGTTATTCTATAATACTTGAATCCAATGTTTATTATATTTTACCATTGGCATGAATCTAAAGCTAGTTTTTCTTTTTCTCTAATAGTTTACCTACCCAAAACTCTCTATAATTGATCTAATATCACTTTAAATGTATTCATCAATAATTAGTTGAATTAAGAATTTAAGTATTATGCATTGTACTAGATTGGATATGTAACAAGATATAAAATATATATTTCTACAAATGATATGGAGATAAATATTTAATCATCTATAAATCTAGTAAATTATTCTTAATCTATGGTGTTGTTAAGGTAAACATCTTCTATTTATTTATTTATTTTCAAGATAGATCTAATTTAGTCTCTATAATAGTTTCATACATTATCTTCTTATCTAGAGTTAAGTTCCTCATATCTTGCATTTACTTTCCTCAAACATTATTCAATTAGTAAATCCTAATTTATAATATGTATTACAACTAATTGAAAATATGACTTTGTTTCTATTACTAACATCTATAATTCTACAATAATAAAATATAACAAGGTAAGAAAAGTACTTACCTGACACACCTGCATGACAATGTTGCAAGGTTAAGCAATATGTATTAGTATCACATTGAAATTCCCCTACTCACTCACCCAGATTCATTAGTATAACATAGTAACATATCAAACAACATGAACTTACACACACACAACATCTCATTTGCAATAGTAAACATAATCTAGGACCAGTAGAAAAGCAACTCATAAAGACGCATGTCAAACCCTAAGAGGATATATGAAATGGTAAAAATACACCTTTCATTGTTTATATCTATTGACTAATATCACAAATTTACACTCACCATCATAACATCACTATTGTAAACAAGATGGTAGGTTAAGAGGAGTTTTTTGCTTTTAATAAGAAATTATACATATTAACTACCACTAATTGGATTACATATGCATATGAAAGGAAAGTGAAACATAATAAATTCTTCAAGAACTAGAATTCATTAGCTTTTCTCATGAGAAGAACAACTATCACTGAATACATCTACTAAATTATCACTTAAAAAATATACCCATGATATAGTTAAAGTATTTGCTACTATTGAATAAAAGGACAGGCCTTACAACTCGCATAATCATAATGTACATACCTTCCCAACTCAAGGTACAAGTGAGTGAGCATGTTGTGACCCCAAGCAAAAACAATTATCTTCTCCTCCATCTCCTAAATAGTATGGATGAGGCCCCTGTGCAAGTGTGAGCATCACTTTTCCATGGTAACTCAGAGGGTGATAATAACTATCATCACCCTCCTCAGTAGTTGGATTGCTACCTGTTTGTGCTCAAACCATTGTATGTAGATGTAGTTGGTGGTGTTGTCAGGGTCTATGTAACCCACACAACATTGTTTCCTATCTAGCACCTCTTTGGATGAGTATGTGTCATCAAGAGCCACCCACCATCTCTGGATGGGTAGGCAAGTGATCTGATATATGTCCTCTAAAGTGATCACCATCTCTCCTAATGGTAGGTGGAAAGTGGAGGTTGTGGTGCCCTAGCAGTCTATGAGCGCCATCAACATAGATGGATGATACAACATCTTAGAAAGTGTGTAGACCCACCAGAGGCCTACTTGTTGGAGATGATCTTAGTCATCATGATCAATTTGGCCTGCTTGATCTCACAACATCCTAAGCACACACCTACCTCCATGCTTGCACACCTTAGGAAAATCCTACAAAATAGAAGAAAATTATATATTAGATCCAACTACATCAAATAAATTCTAACTTCTACATCAATTTTTTTTCTAAGTGACCAATAGGATAGAGGCATGCTACTTAGACGTTTATGTGATGTGTTATTGTCCAGGGTCATCCATCATGGAAGTTTCTTGGATGATAGAACTCATGCTAGATGATAGCATGAATGAAGGACACAAGTATGTTTCTTAGATGAGAATGCACAAGTTGGACACCTTCACACTAATCAGATGCATGCACTACTCTGAATTTGAAAAACCTTAAAAAAAAATACCTAAAAATGGACACAAAGGGTTATAATTGACATACCTCATCGATTATATCTCCCTAGGCTATCACACGACACAAATTCTCAATCCATGACTCCTTGAAATCACATATATGAGGTATTTTGCTAACTTTTCTCTCACAAAATTCAATAATTTTCTTATGGTGAATAGTGAAAATGATCCTTCTGTGGGCCCTCCCAAGTATCTATAGGTCATTTTTGGCCCACTTTTCCTTGTGAACGTGGTATTTCCATTATTTGTGTTTTCACCCTGCTTGGTTTGGGGTAAAAATAAGATAGGATATATACTCCCCTCTTCATCATAATTTTCTTCTCAACCATCAAGTTTTTCTCGAGCATTCTTCTCACCTTAGTAGCTTCTTCCAACTTTTTAGCTAACTTAAATTTGAGTTTTGTAGAACGAAACTTCATGTATGATGCTATGGTTTCATGCTAAGCTCGATCATTGGGGGCATCATTAGTATCTACCTGATCAACCTTTATGGCCCCTACAATATCCTTTTTAGCATGTAAATCCATAAAATACTCAAATTTTTAGTATTGTACTATTTTTTCTCTTTTTTACTTTAGTGTAGCTGATTTTTCTCAAAAAATAGCTCACTAACGTGGGGGAAAAATGTAAAGTCATAAAATTATAACCTGTAGAAATTTCACATTTGGCACTTGCCCCCTCTGCATTTATGACACCTAGTTGCATTTATGACAAGAACCTTGTGAGTCAAAACCTTATGATCTCAACTCGATAAGGATCAATGATGAATCAACAATAGTCTTCCACCTCATTTGTTGTACAATTATAAGTTGGATTCTTGCACACACATGGTCATCTACATGGTGCACTAGTGTCCCTAAGTTTTATGAGTTCAAATAAGGAATTTTGGAAGCCTCTACCCGTGAAACATGTCATCATGACAAAATTATGATTGAAATGGCTCTTCTCATCCATGTAGCTACACAAAACTCCCCTTTTCACTCTCATTTACAAGCATTTTCACTCTCTCTCACTCAAACTTGCTTCTCTCTTCTATGTCATGATTCTATGATGAAGCTCTACTAGATTGAAGTCTAACCAACAACCAAATTTCTCTTGAAAGCAATCAATATCACATCTATCAAGCCAAGAGGGAGCCACAGACTATTGGTATTACTCTCTTTCTCTCTTATCTATTTTCTAACATATTTATTGTGTCTCTATTCATGATACAGGTTCTTCTCCATAGCGGGGTTTTCTTTTATCACTCTTGTGACTATTTCATGACATAGGTTCTCCTCCATCATGGGGTTTGATTTTATCACTCTTTTTTCTACTTTACTTTGTGGCTTTTATAATCTCTATCTATCTAATTGTCCATAGAGGTGGGGACACCAAAATGGAGGTTTGACTAAGACTAGCCCCCAAAAATCTCCAATATTTTTCCTCATTTTTCTTGTGTGAAGGTTTCTTGTATGAAGCTTTGTAGGAGGATTTAAGTGTAGGAACTATTATAAATTAATACTTCGCTCTCCTTGTCATTTATTCGCATTCTTTCTCTCTAATGGAGCTTCCAAAAAATTCCTATTTTTAAGCTACTTGTAGACCCTGTCTACTTCATAAATCCTTGTCCCCATGTGTGAGTAGGGTTTTGTTTATAAATTCTTCAGGTAATCTAATGCTTCGTTGACCTACTTTACTAGTTGCTGGTTTGTTACATCATTACTTAAGTCATAGTGCATGTTTGTTTACCAGCCCCTTTGGTTAAGAACGCCGGTCACCCAGTCATCCCATTAACCTTAATCATTCCCTAAAATCGAGTCTTAATTTTCCTCGATGACTTAAGCTTAAGTCATTGGCTTTTGAGGCTCATGTCACCGTCAGCCTAACCAAGGCCCTTTATTAAATGCTAACCTTGCTGTGTGTGCAGGTTTTGAGATTTGAGGCTGTGGGAAGAGATCCTGACTATACCCCACTAGCTCGTGGGCGATAAATGTTGGCCCTTTAAAAGCCATGAGGTCAGCGAAATGAAGATGCATGTCTTCATATTGATGTGGGGCCTAGTTTCCACTATCAAGCTTACGGCCCATGGTTCTAAACCAATAACTAAGATCAAATGGTAGACATAATATCCACTATTCCCCGTTGGCTCACGAGGAGAAAGTGAACACTCTTTAAAAGCCACAAGATTAGTGAGATCTCAAAATGTGGACTGATCTACTTAGTTCATGAGACAGATGGAGCCTGTTGACAGAAAATTTTCCATCTGAGGTGGGTTAACACCATTGGCCGAGGACACATCAACTAGGCATCGTTGGATTTCAAACCTAGTCAACCTAGATGGAGTTGCTCGATCTACCATCTTGATGAGAGATCAACGACCTATATTCCAAGTTGATAACATGGCAGGTGATAGCTATTTTCATCCTACAACCAATCGACATTAATGACATATTCTCTGCTAGTGCAATCAAATTGATCTTTGTGCATGTGGAGACTTAATTGCTGGCAATCATGAAGTACGATTTGCAAATTTCCATGCACTTGGGAATTAAACGGTGACAGTACACCTTCCAATGAATTTCCCAATTTTTGCATGTGTTTTTCATCAAGCACTTGTGGTTGATATCATTGCTTTTCTCAATAAATAGAAATGATGTGTTTCTATTTTTATCATAGCAATTGAGTTGTTAAGTCCTCAAGTCTGTGTAGAAAGCTGAAATTTGAGTGTAGATTTTCTTGTAGCAAAATGAGTAAGGCTGGCACCCTATTTGTCCCAATGCAAAGGTATGCTAGGTTAAATCTGTAGGAATCTCATGGAATAGACCTGGAGCTCACACAAAGTGTTCAGAAGAGTGTCCATGGAGAGGAATCTCCACCTATGATTACTAGATACAACCACCAACTGAAGGTCCAAGTTGTAAGCTCAGAGGTGATGGTAATGAAAGGGAAAGAAGTTGTTGGGCCATCTGGGAGAGTGAAGAGGAAAATTAAATATGGTCGAGGCTCATATGGTTGGAAGAATTCTCCTATTGATGTTACTGACAACTCATCCAATAGTGAGATGGAGATGGACTCCAGTTACCATCGGTACCTTACGACCTTAGGATGACCTCTATCTCCTGAGGCAGAGGTGTTGTCTATTCCTCCTTTGGCTATCAGGACTCTGAGTGGATGGGATGATGCCGTGGTGAAATAGGACAAATGTGAAGTTGAGGTTGAGGTTTCATCCCCAACCCTTGCTACAACATGAAGCGGTTGCGTGTACCATGGGATGTGTGTTGCTGGTAAGAGGGATTCTGGTTCATGAGAAGGTGGTGCTTAATGAAATTTTTGTGCTTATAAATGTTTCTTATGGTTTTCATTTCCTCTACATGCATGACAATTTTTTGGGGTTTTCGGCATTAACTGGGTGCCCTTGTGGTAGTGTTGGTGTGGGTTTTCCTGCTTACTTGGCAGTTGAAGAATTTTGGTAGCACTTTATTTCTTCCTCATGGTGGCTATGACAATTTTTGCTTTCCCCATGCTCAATAGAATTATTATGTGGGTAGTTTTGAAATGAATTTGAAATTATAGACGAAATGAAATTTTGTACTGAAATTTCATTTGAGCTGGTAGCTTGTTTGCTCCCTTATTCTATAAAAGGGAATTCATGGCTCATTTGTAGGGATTCTAATCAATTTTTGAGTTAGGTGCTTTTCTGGGTAGAATATTAGGTGTAGAGGAAAGAAAATGAATAGAGAGATACCTTTTTTTGAGCTCTAATGAACATATGTAATTATCTTAAATAGTTTTATAGAAGTGACTGATGTAGAAAACAAATGCATAATTCTGATATATGTGCTCTCCTAATGTATATTTCTATGAATTTTGAATGGAATATCAATGATGCCTTAATTAATATTCAAAAATTTGTTTAAATGTGTGTCTCTATCTTTGCTTTGATTCAAGTAATCATTTAAAATGCTTAAATGGGGTCATGAGTTTGCAATTATTTACAAAGGATTTGATAAGAAGTCATGTATTAGAAGTTGTGAGCTCCATAATGCTAAGTCTTTGTGAGAATGGTCCATTTCATCAGATTTAAAATCATTTTTGTGTTACTGATCTTTGTGTATGTGACTCCAATGCCCTATGTAATAGGACACTCATCTATTTTCAAATATTCACATAAAGGGTGTATCAATTGTTTATCCAGTGACTGACTTGAAATCAAAATGCAAATTCATTTTAAATTCATTAATCTTGAGGCATGTACATGCATCAATAATCTTGATAATACCTTCATTTTGATGAATGGGTAGCAATTTACTTAAAGATAAGCTAGTCTCATAGTAATTCATGCATAATTACCCTTCATTAAGATTGATCTGTGAAAATGATCTATTCTATAAAGTATGAGTCAAAATGGACATTTTAGGAACACCCTCCTTGGTCCCAAGAGCCTAAAGTGTAGAAGATCTTAGTCTTCGACTGAATCTCGTTAGTTGGCCATTCATTGCAAGGGTCTTGAGTATAGGAATTGGTTGTTCCTTAGAGATTCCTTAGGTGCATTGGAAAACACCAAAAAAATGGTGACTCTGTTGGGGAGATTATTATTCTCCAAATGAAAATAGAAAATGCACAGTGAAAGGGTAAGGTGAACTTGAAGAACCTAGTAAATAATTGACATGCATCAAAGATTTAAGGATCCAAGTATGAATCTGCTATGGAAGATAGCCCAGAACGTGAAATGCTTGTAAAGAAACTTCATCTCACTTGAAGTTAGGTCCTCTTGAAGGAGCTGGTGACTCTGAATCAAAGAACCTATTAAAGCTTTCATCAGTTGACCAGATCTGTAGCTTAAAAGGCAAAGGATACTTGTTGCAAATTACAAGGTATTTTCATAAAATTTGAAGGAATAGGAGAGTATTACTCATAAATCAAGATGAATTTTCGCATACTTGAGATGTAAATGATTCCCAAATAAGTGAATTAGCACTAGATGAGAGAATGATAGCAATATTTTAGCATGCTTTTGTGTATAAGTTAAATTCTTTAGTTATGATGAAAAGAGAATTTTAAATTCTTAGATCTTAGGCAGTATTTGTAAGAAGTACATATGCTTAGGTCTTAGGATCAAATTTGTAAAAGGGATTGAAGTGATGTTTTATAATTGTTGGGTATATTCTCAATTCCTTTTTGAGAATGAAAAGTAAGTTGCCAATTCACCTTGTGCGAACCCTAGTCCTAGTACCTGCAAAACAACAAGAATAAACAAGTTAAACAAGAGATTGCAAGATAAAACAAGGATTCCCAATGAAATCCATTTACAACTTCAAATTAGGAAAGAAAACGACAAAGAACACAATGAAACAAAGAAATATAGATTCAATCCTAATTTAAATGTGCAAACTCATGTTCCCATGGGGGAATTGGTGCCAATTTGATGTGAAAATTGGCCCTTTCCCAATTCCTAAGATGCAAGCTTGATATTGTGATGGAGATTGATCCACTTTGATGGTGAAGAATGAGAGCTCCAAGCCAAAATCTGTAAAAAACCTAGCTAAGAACTCAAGATTGATGGATGGAAATGGCTAAATATTTTAGCATAATAACTTTGCATAATTTGTGGATGATCAAATGAGGATATGAGCTCTTTATTTATAGAATGCCAAGATGGATGAATGTCCAAATTTGAGCAATGTGGGACTAACATTCATCCAATGGCATGATGCCACTTGTCAATCTATGAATGGATGAAGGATGTGCAAGATTTGGGGATTGTGCCAATAAATGCATATTTTGAATTTCAAATTTGTTGAAATGGCTTGTAAGAGGGAAGGGAAATTGCAATAAATTCCACTTGGCTCAAGGAAAAGGAAATGTAAGATGGAGTTATATCCTTGTTGGATGTACATGTTGACTTGGAATTTTGAGTTCAAATTGAGAGAATATTCCAAAAGATGCCTTGTGAGGAAAATGGAGATTTAATAAATGAATTAAATCTATTTTCATGTGCAACTTGCAAAATCTAGAGGATGGGACATGAGATGAGATTAAATTAATCAAGGGTTAATTAATTTAATAGGAGATGTTAGATGATGTGACTTATTTGACTCAAATTTATGGATTTATTTAAATCAAATAAGGGAGGAATATGATGAGAGATTAATTAAATAAGGATATTGATTTATTTAATTAAAAGAGATGGTGTTTGATTAAATCAAATAAGGTTTTAATTTATTTAATTTAATGGATAGACTTTAGAGATTTAATCAAATAAAATAAAATTAATTATTTAATTAAATAGGGATAATTAGATCAGATGGATTGATTTAATTAACAAAGAAATTGACTTAATTAGATAAAATGATTTATTCAATTAAGAAAGGAATATTGATGAATTTAATTAGATAAGGAGATTTGATTAAATAGTTAGGTCGAGGGATGATTCAGGAAGAAATGATGTTAGTAGGTCAGGATTAAGTGCACAATGTCAATCAGTATATTTTACGTGTCTACACACCTTATCTAGTATAAATATGGAAAATAGTATGCAAGGTGAACAATAATTATCTCACCAAGGTAATTTTAGTACTAATAGGTACAAGGCTATTAGCTTTGACAATATTTGTGGTTACCCAAATGGGGTACCACCCAAGGTTAGGGACAAACTACCAAAATTTAGTGGTGAAAATTCAGAATCAACAAGCAAGTATGTTCAAGAATTTGTTGATGTGATGGGTGATTATGAAATAGACCCTAAAGATGTGGTTATGAAACTATTTGTTCAATCCCTAAAAGGAGATGCAAGAGATTGGTTCTCTTTTCTTCCTGTTGCTTCTATACATTGTTGGAATGAACTTAAGGAAGCTTTCATGGACCAATTTGGTGAGAGGATAAACCCAAGTGTTGCAAGAAAGAATTTCATGGAGATATCTAAGGGTAAAGAGGAATTGGTCCCTGCTTTTAACCTTAGATTTTCCAAGGTCATAAGGGAAATCCTTGAGCATATGAGACCAAATGATGTAGAGTGTTTGGTCGTATATCTGGGAATATTTGATAGTAAGATGGGCTTCCTATTGAGAGATAAGGAACCCACCACTTTACAACAAGCTTATCAAGAGGCCATGAAAATTGAGAACAATTTGAAATACTCAATCATGAGAGGACCTGTGATTTCTAGCAATAGTTCTAGTAGTATTCAATCTATCGAATCAAGTAGATCGGGAGGTAAAAAGGTTTTACAAGAAAAGGAGCTCATAGATGTCATATATACTTTACTCCCAAGAGACACGAAACATGAGCAAGCATCAACATCACATAAATGAAGGATGGGAAGGTCTGATTTAATTTTTTCTATCATGAAGTTTTATGAAATGAAGGGACATTTAAATGAATCACCATATGACTTATTCTCAAGATTCTTAGATGTTCTGATGGAGATACCGAAGAATTTTAGGCCTGGTGACTTAATGTGTATTAATTTGTTTTGTGAAGCATACATATCAGGATCAAGTCAGTGGTCTGAGGATCAAAAGCTTCATAGCCTTGATCAAGTAGTACATTGGATAAATATTTTGGAAGAGATTAAGCATGGTCACCTGCCCCTAGCTATTTCTCAGAATGTGGGTAATAATTTCCACAATGAGGAGAATCAAAGGCTAAGGTTGATAGATCAAAGAGAAGCATCAGAGTCTAAGAAATTGACTAGTGAATGTTGTTATTTTTCAAGAAACATAGAAGCAAGTGCATGTAGTAGTGATGAGGATGAAGAGACAGAATGTGAAAACAAGGAGGTAGTATCTAATTATCTTCCTTGGGATGTCATAAGGTGTGAGCCAACACAAGAAGTGCAGGGTGAAACCTCACAAATTGATTCAGCTAACACTTATCATGCACTGGTCAATGAGGGGAATACATTTGGCTCTGATAATATGGTACAAATAGGGAATCAAAGTGATGAGATCAAGTTTGGGAAGTCTTCAATTGAGTATGATTCCTCCTATGAAGTGGAGATGGAATCCCTTGCTTCTAGTAGGGAATATGTTAATAGCCTTGAAGGTGTATGTTTCCTCAGAAGTGAACAATTCTCTTCATGTGAAGAATTCTCTTAATGTGGGTCAATTGTTATGAATGCAAATGATGATGAGGATGTGGAGAATGTTTCTCTTTTCTCTTCAAGTAATTACATTGGTGTTGAATGCATTGATGATCAAGACTATTGGAATCCCGATAATGAGAAAGATGAGATACATCCAATTACCATGAGGGTATGGAAAAATATTTTATTTAATGAATCTGCATTGGACAATGAGGTTATGAATGATAACTCATATTGGTATAGGAGTAATCCTCTTTTTGAAGATAACCCTGATGAGTACTCAACAAGCACTAATGAATCAAGTTATCAATATGTGATTGAGAAAAATGTACTAGATAAGTGTGCCTCAGATTTTCTAGAATCTAAATGTGATGATGGCTCTCATGATAATCAAGTTCATGACCATGATGTTAGTTTTGGATGTAGTACAAATATCCAAAAGAATTTGGATGATTGTATTGACTTTCCTGTGGTGACATCCTGTGTACCTGAAAAGATAACTAAAGTGTTAGCTATCCATGTTCCACATGATGAACACATGGATACTCAGGAAACATTATTTTTTATTGGAGAGAAAGAGTTATTTGATGATTCTACAGAGTATGAAAACATTGTGGCACTTTTTTTATCTATATGAGGAGCAGTCCAAAGGAATAGATAATCAAGGGAATGATATAAGTCAATATGAAGCTAGAATGGAGTTCTTTATAGATACTCCATATCTTATTGACCTAATCATGGAAATTATTTCATCTCATGAAGAAAAAACTTGTGATAAACAGGTTGAAAATAGGCCTAATCATGTTTTTCCTTCCCCTAAATTTTTAAAAGATTGACCACACATGAGCCAAAGTGTCTATGAAGCTTTCAAATTTCAGGGGCAAGTGGAATATGATTTTACACTACATGATAATTTAGTGTATGAGGGTTTTATTTTCCTAGTCCAATTTGATGAACCCATTGTGGAGAGGGACAAGTGTGGTAACATTACATCAAATGTTATGGAAAATGCTGATTGTAATGATGTTTGTGACTTGGAACTACACAATGTCCATATGGACCTATTACCAGTAAAACAAGCCAAATTATTTGACAGAGGAAAGAATTTTCCCTAAATTTTGGGGGCCAGGGGTCTCCACCTTCTGGAAATGAATTGCAATGTATATTTTGTAAATAGTGTACATAGGTTGGTTTGGTGTCTTTGCCTTCTATTGTGTCTGCTTACCTTGTCTGGGTGAGATCCTCGATTTTGGTCTTCTACCTTGGTCTACGTCAACCTAAGATTCAAATTTTCGCTATACCCACTGGGGGTATACATCCCCAAGCATGAGACACTGATGGAGCTTCCAAAATTTTCCTATTTTTAAGCTACTTGTAGACCTTGTCTGCTTCATAAACCCTTGTCCCCATGTGTGAGTAGGGTTTTGTTTATAAATTATTCATGTATTCTAATGCTTCATTGACCTACTCATCTAGTTTCCAGTTTGTTAAGTTATTACTGAAGTCAGTGCATGTTCATTTACTAGCCCCTTTGGTTAAGAACGTCGGTCACCCAGTCATCCCATTGACCTTAACCATTCCATAAAATTGAGTCTTAATTTTCCCTGATGACTTAAGCTTAAGTGATTAGGTTTTGAGGGTCATGTCAGCATCAACCTAACCAAGGCCCTTTATTATATTCTAACCTTGTTGTGTGTGTAGGTTTTGAGATTTGAGGTTGTGGGAAGAGATCTTGATCGTATCCCGCTAGCTCGCGAGCGATAAATGCCGGCCCTTTAAAGCTGCAAGGTCAATGAAATGAAGACATGTGTCTTCATACAAACATGGGGCCCAGTCTCCACTGTTAGGCTTACAACTCATGGTTCTAAACTGATGACCAAGATCAAACAACAAACACAATATCCACCATTCCTCGCTGGCTCGCGTGGAGAAAGTGAAAACTCTTTAAAAGCCACAAGATCAATGAGATCTCAACATGTGGACTGATCTACTTAGTTCATGAGACAAATGGAGACCACTGATGGAGAAGATGCCATCCGAGGTGGTTTAATGCCATTGGTCATGGACACATCAACTAGGCATTGCTGGATTTCAAACCTAGTCAACCTAGATGGAGCCGCTCGATCTGCCATCTTGATGAGAGATCAATGACCTATATTCAAAGTTGATAGCATGGCATGTGATAGCCATATTAATCTTGCAACCAATGGAAATTAATGATATATTCTCTATTGTTGCGATCAAATTGATCTTTGTGTGTGTGGAGACTTAATTGTTGGCAATCATGAAGTCTGATCTATAGATTTCCATGCACTTGGGAATTAAATGGTGATAGTATGCCTGCCAATGAATTTTCCAATTTGTGCGTGTGCTTTTCATCAAGAATTCATGGTTGATATCATCACTTTCCTTAATAAATAGAAATGATGTGTTGCTATTTTCATCATAGCAATTGAGCTGTTAAGTCCGCAAGTCTGTGCAGAAAGCTGAAATTTGAGTGTAGATTTTCTTATAGCAAAATGACTAAGGTTGGTACCCATTTCTACCAATGCGAAGGTCTACTAGGTTAAATATATAGGAGTCTCATGGAATAGACCCAACACTCACACATAGTGTTCACAAGAGTGTCCATTGAGAGGAATCTTCACCTGTGATTACTAGATATAGCCACCAACTGAAGGGCCAAGTTGCAAGCTTGAAGGTGATGGGAACGAAAGGGAAAGAAGTTGTTGGGCCACCTAGAAGAGTGCAGAGGAAAATTAGATATGGTCGAGGCTCATATGGTTGGAATAATTCTCCTATTGATGTTATTGACAACTCATCCGATAGCAAGATAGAGACGAAGTTCAATTACCGTCGGTACCTTGCAACCTTAGGATGGGCTCTATCTCCTGAGGTGGAGGTGCTGTCTGTTCCTCCTTTGCTGCCAGAACTCCTAGTGGATAGGATGGCACTATGGTGAAAAAAGAAAAAGATGAAGCTGAGGTTGAGGTTTCATCCCCAACCCTTGCTACAACACGGAGTGGTCGTGTGTATCATGGGGTGCGTGTTGCTGGTAGGAGGGCTTCTAGTTCATGAGAAGGTGGTGCTTAATGAAATTTTTGTGTTGATAAATGTTTCCTGTGGTTGTTGTTTCCTCTGTGTGCATGACAAATTTTTGGGGTTTTGGGCGTTGACTAGGTGCCCTCGTGGTGGTGTTGGTGTTGGTTTTCCTGCTTACTTGGCGGTTCAAAATTTTTGGTGGCACTTTATTTCTTCCTCATGGTGGCTATGGAAATTTTGGATTTCCCCGTGCTCAATAGAATTATTATGAGGGGAGTTTTGAAATGAAGTTGAAATTATGGATGAAATGAAATTTTGTACTGAAATTGCATTTGAGCCAGTAGCTTGTTTGCTCCGTTATTCTATAAAAGGGAATTCAGGGCTCATTTGCGAGGATTTTGATCAAGTTTTGAGTTAGGTGCTTATCTAGGTAGAATATTAGGTGTAGAGGAAAGAAAATGATTAGAGAAGATAACTTGTTTTGAGCTCTAATGAACATATGTAATTATCTTAAATATTTTTATAGAAGTGACTGATGTAGAAAACAAATGCATAATTCTAATATATGTGCTCTCCTGATGTATATTTCTATGAATTTTGAATGGAATATCAATGATGCCTTCATTCATCTTCAAACATTTGTTTGAATGTGTGTCTCTATCTTTTCTTTGATTCAAGTAATCAATAAAAATTCTTAAATGGGGTCATGAATTTGTAGTTATTTGCAAAGGATTTGATAAGATGTCATGTATTAGAAGTTGTGAGCTCCATAATGCTAAGTCTTTGTGAGAGTGGTCTATTTCATCATATTTAAAATCATTTTTGTGTTACTGATCTTTGTGTATGTGACTTTGATGCCCTATGTAACAAGACACTGATCTATTTTCAAATATTCAATTAAGGGTGTATTAATTGTTTATCCAGTGACTGAATTGAAATAAAAATGTAGTCATTTTAAATTCATTAATCTTGAGGCATGTATGTGTCAATAATCTTGAGAATACCTTCGTTTTGATGAATGGGTAGCAGTTTACTTAAAGATAAGCCAGTCTCATAGTAATTCATGCATAATTACCCTTCACTAAGATTGATCTATGAAAATGATGTGTTCTATAAAGTATGAGTCAAAATGGACATAGTAGGAAAACCCTCCTTGGTCCCACAGAGCATAAAGTGTAGAAGATCTCAGTCTTTGACTAAATCTCATTAGTTGGCAATTCATTGTAAGGGTTTTGAGTATAGGAATTGGTTTTCCTTAGAGATTCCTTAGGTGAATTGGTAAACACCAACACTCTCTATCAAGTTAGTAGATTAAATAGATGTCAGATATTAAACAGTTAGTAGATTCTTTGAGTTCTGTGCTATAGTTTATTTCTCTATTCATATGAGACTCAATAGAATCCCTAAGAAGATAGCGTGAACCACTCAAATGCAAATGTCCTTTGGCTGAGAGCTTATCCTCCTATCTGAGAAATCTCTACAATCTTCTCTTTCAGGCCCTAAGGTCCTTTATCTATCATCTTTCTAGAAGCTCTACTTCTAGTACGTTTTTGCAATCTCTTTCATCTTGATCCTTTCAATTAGTGCTAAGGTGACTAATGAAAAATTTCTCCCTTTAGACCATTTTTGTCTTGGGAATTGGGAGTAGTGAGTTCCCTCCTTCACGAGTTTTAACATTTTTCATTCTAAACTAGTTGAATTGCTCATTTCCCTTCTAGGCCCAAGGAGACCCATTAGTTTTATCTTCTTTATTTTCAACCATATTGTGGTCACCCCCTATAATCTAGGGTACTTTATGTAGGTTAGATACACTCCATTTCCACACATCTATTCTTTCCCTATACTCATTAGGGGCATATATAAAACACACCCCAAATTTTTGGTTATTTTTGTCAAAAATTACCCATGGACACCTATTGCAAGGAGAAAAACTAGAACTAGAAATATAGGCTTTCCATTTTTGACCTACAAGAATGGAAATTCCATCTTTTCCTTTTTATTTATTGGTATGAAAGATGTCAAAATTTTTCCAACCAAATCTCAATGCATTATATAACTAGAAGTCAATAATTTTTATTTCCTAGATTAGGAGGCACTCAAGATTCTTTTTGCTATTACAAAGTGCCCTTCAAACAAATTTCCTATTAGGGGATTCCGGTCCCCTAATATTGTAACTTAAGTAGTTTAAAATCATTAATGGGAGGGGGTTGTGGAGCTTTTAGGTTTTTATACAACCTAGATCAAAATAAATAGGGATACTCTCCCCTTTACCTTTCTTCACAAGCTGTTGGGAAATATTACTTGCTTTATTTTTTATTCTCCCCATCTTTGAGGCCACCTTTATCTTTATAACTTTGATCAATCCATATTTGTTGAAATAGAGGGTTAAAGAAAATCATTTCTCTATTTTCACCCTTCAAATTATTGTCAATTGGAATTTCTTCTAAATCTACTAAATTTATAGCCTCGAGAGGGATCAAGAGTTATATCTATATTTATCCTCCTTATTTCCTTAATCTAATATTTAAGTTTATCCAACACTATTTCTTGTGGATTTTATTTTATGATTCACATTTTCTATAACCTTCAAAGGAGCTAATGAATCATTCCCTTTTCCACTACCTAGATTATTCTCATCATCAGGAACAAAGTCTCCTTCAAGATACACATTATCCTCAAAGAAAGTACTTAAGGATACATGGTCACTCTTTTGGACAATAGCTTCCCTTAAGGGGGGATTGAGGGTTTCATCTAGAATCTCCTTATTAACATTGTTCCCATTATCATTTTTTTTAGGACCTTCCTCTAAGGATTTTGTGCATCTTTATTATTAAAGGTTTCCCTTGGGGATTTATGGTTTCTTCAACCATTAGTGATTTTAGAAAAATATCTTTTTTGGTGACCATATTTTTTGCATAAAAATTATGAGTTAGGACCCCCTAAATCTTCTATTTCACATCTAATTTTTTTCCATTAGCTAAAAAATCAATTAATTCTAAGATTTGTACCCACATTTGTGGGGGAATCGTTTTAGTATTAATCCATCTTGCGATAGAGAAGCAAAATATTTCATTTTGCATTATTTCATGTGACGAAGCAACAACTTAAAAAAAAGTTTTCACAATATTCCAAAAATATTTCTCTTGTACCCTCTTCTGTATGCTATGGTTTTTAATAAAAGTAACAAAGAGACCCTTATAAATCATTCTACAGAAGCATAATATATACCCATATTTTTTCCCCACACACTATTTAACTAGTTAATACAAAATTTCCTCGTAGGAAAATTATTGGTGTCCATACAAGTAAGAAAATAATTGTGTTTTTAAGCCTAGATTACTCTTTTCTAACATTATTCAATAATTCTTCATTAGAGTTGTACCATAGAAAAAAGGAAACTTGCTTGATTTGGGAATAATTGATGATAAATTGGACTTAATGAGGTCTTGATTTAATGTTGTGAGGTGTTCTACACATCCACATTAGGTCTTGGACCCTTGCAAATACATTAAATGATGTCTTGTAAATGTGTTGTGAAGTGTTGTAAATCACTTTCATACTTTTCTAGACTCTTATTAAACATTTAAGTCTAATATTATTTTAATCCAAAAGTTAGCTTTTCCCTTTTCTTCTATAATTAAATAATTATTTCAATTATTTAATTATTCATTAGCCTTTTCTCTCCATAAATAAATGTTATATTTATCCTTCCTTTTAATTATTTAATTATCCCTTCCCTCTCTATTAAATAATTATTTTTAATTAATTAATGTTTAACACCTCACCTTTCCTCTATAATTAAATAATTGCTTTTAATTATTTAATTATTTGTTCTCACCTTTCTTTTGAAATGAATAAAATTATATTTTAATTATTTCTCTTTTGTTGGCCACTTAAATTAAATAATCTTTAATTTCTCTTACCACCTCTTTTTTTGTACCATTCTTATCTTCCACCTCAAGTCTTTATCTATCCATGTCTTTCTTCTCTCAATTAACCTCCACCCTTGATTAAGTTATTTTCTAATTTAATCTTGGCCCTTGATCATGATCCTTATTCTTAACTCTCCTCTATAAAATGAGACCTTTAAACCATAATTCATTATCCATTCATTCATAATTCATTCATCATTCATTATCTATCTTAACTCAAGCAAGCTAGGGTTTAACATTTTGAGTCTTCACAAGGAAGCATCTTCAAGGACATCATCAAGGAATTCAAGAGGAAGATTCTTCATCCATTGTTGCAACAATTCAAGATCCTTCATCATGGAAAGTTTCTAATTGCATTGTTTCATATTTCATGTTTCATTATCTTATTTCATCATTTTTGTTTAATTACCTAAATGGGGTTTGACCAAGGCAAACCCCCAATCCTGAACAATCAACATTTTCTCTCTTTTCCTTTGTTTGTTTGTAAATTTAGGTACTTTAAAGACTTGGAAATCATTGAAGATTAGGTTACAAACTTTTTGAAGTCATCTCCAATTTTGTAAGGTCAAAACCTACACAAAAAGTCACCAACAATGCTAAAAATCAAGGTTTCAGATCCAGACACCTAGAGGTGTAGATTGAGTAGGCCAAAAGCTACTGATTCCATTTTTGAATTTTTAGAAAATCCAAAGTGGACTAATTCACCCAAAGTGGTGAATGAGTCCCACTGTACCTGTTTCCTAAAGATTTTTGTAGATTTGGATACCCATTTGGCTAAAATAGGCCTCGATATAGTTTTCTAGAACTGGGACTGATTCGCCCAGAATGGCAAATGAGTCCCATTAGGCCTAAAAAACATCTTTAGAATTTTAGAGTCATTTCTAGTCTCTAGCATGTTCTCATGTGCACACATTTAGTTTTACAGCTTTCTATTTTGTTTTACTTGCATTTCTAAGTCATTTTCTAGGTCTTTTTGCATATCACAATGTGTTTTCAAACAACATGCATTTCTCTAGTTTCCATTTAATGATCAATATATTTTATCAACTTTCTGCATTTAGATCATCCTATTTATACATATTTTATTCATTTTTCATTAATCTTGAGTGAACCACTTATATTTTGTGTGGGATCTATCTCTTTCCTTTAGGTGAAAAACCCTAATTGAGCAAGAGAGTTATAACATCCTAAACCACAAAAATCTATGGTTCATTTTGGTGAACCTACTTTTCAAACACCTTCTTTTATAATTTGGAGTACATCATCATCCTAGAATTATCTTGCATTGACTTTGCATTAGTTAATTTGCATTCTAGGCTTTCATATTTTTGCATTAGTTAAAGTGCATATAGGTTGCATTTTTGTATGTCAAATCATTGAAAATTTCTAAAATTTTGCATTTGGATCTTAGATTTGCATCATACAACATACAAAACATAAAAACCAACCAAAAAAAAAAAAAGTTCTAAAAAAATCCCCCTTGGGACTCATTTGCCGCCTTGGGCGAATCAGTCCCTTTCCACCCTTGAAACTACATTTTGCTACACTCAAAATCCTTTTTCTACACTTCTTTTTGCTTCGATTAACTATCTGTATCAGTTCATCAAGTTTTTGTTACATTCATTTCATTAAATCTAGCTTGATTTGGCTCATTTCATCCATTGCTTAAATTCAATTTTGCATTCACAACATTTCATTTTCAGATCATTGCATAGTGTAATCAGTAAATTACCTTGTTTGAAATCTCAAAAGTTGCATTTCATCTTATGTCTTTACATTAAATTTTAATTTTGTATAGCTTCTATTACATTTAAATCATTAGAAATAAGCATTGTTTAAATTAATGGCAATCATGGATAGCATTATATTTTTGCAATTTTCATTTTCTGCATTAGTTCCTAGTTCATTTAGATCAAATTCATTAGAAAACAAAAATAAAAAACTAAAAACATCAAATGACCCAATTCAAAATATGATTCAATTTAGAAAAAGCATAACATCCAATCCATTTAGTAGTTATGACTTAGACATGTTAGATGAAGCCCTTAAAGGCTTCATCTCTCCTAGATCATCCACTAAAGGTTTGATACAAGAGGATGCAAGCAACGATACTCATGATAATCATGTTTTTTCTTCTCCCGATATCTCTCCCATTGGTGATGAAGGTATCTTGATGAAAGAAGACATAATCATTGAAGATCATGAAATTTTTGCTTGTCTTCCTCCTCCCACCTTAGGAAAACAAAACTAAGATCATGGCCACTACTTCCAACACCTCCCCTAATTTTGAAAATGCTTTAGTGAATAAGGATCCAACCATGAATGGTCATGAAAAACACATTTGTGTAAATGATATGATTAAGAGCTATGAGAATCCTACCTCTCCCACTCAAGAATAAATTCTAGGACATGAGGATGTAAGTGTAGATAACATGACAATCAAGCCTTTTCTTCTCCTAATATCTTCTCTAGACATGAAGAAGATAGTTTGGTGTTAGAAGATATCCTCATTGAGACTCATGAGAATCTTATTCCTCCCTTTCCTGACACCCCTACCATTTTTTATGACTTATTTGAACAAAAAATTCCAATCATTGGTAACCATTACACTTCTAGTCATCCTTCAAATCTCTTTCCTAGCTATGAGAGTTTCTTAGTGCAAGAGAATAATAATGTTGGCAAACTCCATGATTCCACACCCTCTAATATCTCTTCTATTTGTGGGAATAAAGTGATAGAAGAATGTGAAAGCATCAACAATCATGATAATCATAGTTCCTTTTCTCCCAATATCTCTCCTACATGTGATGAAGGTATTTTGGAGCTAGAAGATACACCCATTGAGAATCATGACAATGTTCAAAGCTTCTCTTCTATAACTTCTCCTACTTTGTAAAATATTATGGCACAAGAGAATGAAATTATAAACACATCTCTTAACATTCCTCTATCTAGTCTATATTCATCTTCTAACTCCTCCCCTATTTGTGAGAATTTTTTTGTGAGAAATCATGAAAATCACATTATTTGTGAGGAGGATATGTTGGCATTAGATGATCAAACCTTTCAGAACCATGACAATTCTCTTTATTTTTCTTCCCCTATTTTGTAAGACATTATTGGAAAAAGGGATGTAATCACAGATAATCATACTTGTTCTTCTCCTTATATCTCTTTTGATAGTGAATAAGATATTTTTGGATTAGACAAACTATTCATTGAAATTCATGAGAATATTCTTGCTCCCTTTCCTAATGTTTCCCCCATCCAAGAATACATAATTGAGAAAAAGGATCCAATCAATGAAAAATAAGAATGTGATGCTTTTTCTTCTCTTTCTGCCCCCTCTCCTTATGATGAAGTTACTCTACAAAGCCTATTAGTGTAATGTGATCAACATCTTGTTTGCTTCTCTCCTAAAAACTCTCCTGCTAGGAAGAATATCATGTGCAAACCAAATATCAACCTCATTTTGAAGGATCCTGAATTGATTGATATAGATTTACCACCATCATGGGAATGCTTTGACAATCATGAAACCTTGAAGCAAAAGGATATAGAAAGGAAAAAGAAAATTTAACAAGCCACAAAGTTATTGGAAGAGGCTTCAAAAACCTTTGATTTCATTTCTACATCCATGGGGGAATACATGATCATAAAAAAAGAGTCTAACATACAGAATTCCACAACATTCTCTTCAACCACCTTTAAAAAAAAGACAACATGCAAGACACACTTTGAGGAAATTGAACAATCAACAAATCCAAAACAAGTGACAAAAAATTTTGGATGACAACTTGGGAAAGAATGTGATGCTATAGAAAAATGTATCCATGCCCCTATAAAGCCTAAAACACAAGAGAAAAATCATGGTCTTGGTGATTGTCATTTCATAGAAATAAAACCATCAAACAAACCTTCACTCAACATCAATACTATTGTAAACAATTCTTCCACGAAAATTCTAGCCTTGGTACATCCTAAACTGATAGAAATTTCATTAAATATGTATCAAGCATAAACTTTGTTTTCTTATCAACATAAATAACATTAGTTTTTGCTCCTTGCCATAGCTGCATGTTAGGTAGTTTTTTCCTTGTATGTCACTTGTCATTGTCTCTTTTGACTAGTCGTTAAACTTTCATGAACATATAAGAGAAATCTTGGGATGTGGATGACATGTCTTAAAGTTGACTCGCATGTGACATACTCATTCATGATGTAGCTCAATTCAGAAACATATGGCTTGGCATAGGGATTTCCAAGTTGGTTGTCATATCTTCTTTCATTGGCTACTTTATTTAGCAATTGCTCATAGTGATGGTGTTATCAACTGCTTTAAAGTGGGGGCATACATATATGACATCTTTGTGCAAATTTCATGGTGTAATTTTTCTTTTTCTTGTGATGTGTCCTCTTCTTGATGGTGTCACTGGGTTTGATGCCTTCCAAGAGTGTATGATCAACTGAAGTGGCCTGATGTGAATGAGGTATCCCATGGATAATGATATGAAAACCTGACTTGTCCTCTCTTGGAGACATTAGGAACAATTCTCCCTAAGAAGAACTTACATGAACAAAGCAAAATCCCCTTTAGAAAAATTCTTCACATATTCAAAAAATTTACAAAAAGCATTACATTGTGGTGCCTTATCAATGTTATCAGGAGCATAAATTTAGTATGGTTAGTAGAATGGGAAGCCGACACACTGGCATGAATTTCTCACTAAACCATTTCTTTTGGGATTACTCACCTCGCGGATGACCTAATGTTCTGTGGCCACAAAGTGAGAGCATCACCTCATTTTTCTTTCCTTTAGTTCTTGCCATTGCATGCTTATGTATCTTGATGGTTTGACTTAGGATCTTGGATCCTAGGGGCTTGACTACCTTCTTGATCTTTGTCATTCTTTTTCATTTGCATCTGTACACTCAGATCTCTCTTGAATATCTACTTTAGTGTGAGTTTGAAGCAAGTTAATTCTCTCGCTAAAGTGGGGACTAAATGTACCATAGAAAAAAGGAAAATTGATTGATTTGGGAATAATTGATGATAAACTAGACTTATATAGGCCTTGATTTAATGTTGTGAGGTGTTTTACACATCCACATTAGGTATTGGACCCTTGTGTTGGAATATTTTCCTCAATCCATACTGACATACAACTCCTAGAGGGAAAAGTCGCTATGACATTAATCATGTTTGGCTAACTAGTTGTTCTGAATCCTTTGAAATGTTCATCTCACTGAGACAGTGTTGATGTCTTGCCAATAAGTCTATCGCTGTGACCTTTTGTCGAAGGAAATCTCTGGCCAATAGTATGCTGTTATCGGGTGTCAAAATAGATGTCGGAGTAGCTCAAGGGCTCGGGGAGAAGTCCCAACAAAAATGGAAGGTCTTGCTGACCGGGTCATCGGAGTAACACAAAGAGCTCAGGGAGAACTCCTAGCGATGAAGGATGTCTCGCCAATAGTCTTTGGTGTGACATATTTTCCTGGTGAAAGGTCTTAGCGAAGACAAAAGTATTACTGACTCGATAAGACTTGGCTGCTTGGTGGGAGGTCCTAGTGCTCACTGTGAGGTCTTGGTGAAGACAATGTCTTGCCGACTGGTGTTTGAAGTGATCGGTATGACTTAGGACCTCGGTATGAAGTCCTGGCCAAAGAGATGAGTCTTGCCGATTGGTGGATGCTCCAGAACCACATGAAGACTCGGTGGGAGGTCTCGGTGAAAGACGAATGTCTTGCCAACTGTCAAGTGCTTCGGTGAAACTTGCAGAGACCTGGCGAAACATCTTGGTGAATGGAAAGTCTTGCCGATAGCAAAGTGGAAGTCACTGTGATTTGTGAGCAGTAGTATGATTCTAGCCGATGAGAAATCTCTTGCCGATAGGGATGCAGTGGATGTCGATGGATTCGGTATGTCTCATGGCATTTGGTATATCATCTTGAAGATTGTGAACCTATTCTGATATCAATATGAAGACTTTGTGGCATCGAGGAGACACTGTTAGTGTCTCACTGATATGCCAACAAAGTTGAACGTCCTTGACCAATTTGACCATCCTATGTGGAGCCTCATGGACCAATCAGAGGAAGTGATTTCAAATGGGTGGCAGTTAGATTTTTGTAATTGTTGTGATGTTGGAGCTGAACAACATGCAGGGAAAAATCAATTGCTCAAGTGGAAACTTTCTATGATGAGGCAATGGTGGATAAGGATGAACATAAGGTAAAAATCATAATGTGATAAGATATAAGTAGCGATTCTGAGTTTTGAAATCAATTGAATTATTGAGAGATTTTCTGTAACTAGATGAATAGTGAATGAAACTATTGAGAACTAATACCAAAGAGTTATATCTCTAATTGTATGTAATTGTTGTTATTGTAATACAAAGAGATTCAACTTGGTGTGGTGGGTTTTTTCCCGAAAGGGTTTCCCACGTAAATTTGTTGTTCATTGTCGTTGAGTATCTTCTCTGTTTCTGTAAATCTTTCATGTGTGTCTTAATTGGATTGTAATTTGAAAAATTAAAAAGTACTGTCTGCTTACTTCCCTATGGATTTGATGTTAGGAAAGTTGCTTCCGCACCTCTGCTTTCCTTACAAGTGGTATCAGAGCCTAGCCAGTTGTGTTATCCTTGTGAAAGGGTTGGGTTTTTTTGTGTCAATCCTTTTCCAGTGGGAGATTGGTAGGGGTCTGATAGTTTAATTACAAATTAAGATGGCTAGCACATCCGGGAAGATGGAAATAGAGAAATTCAATGGTAGCAATTTTGAGCTGTGGAAACTCAAAATGGAAGATCTATTAGTAGACCGAGATCTTTGGACTGTTGTGTCTGGAACAATGCCTCAAGGCATGAAGCAAGAGGATTGAGACTTGGTAGATATAAAATCAAAAGGGCTAATAAGGCTCTGTTTGGCATACTCTGTTCTTCTGAATGTTCATGAAGAAAAGACTGCCTCTTCCTTGTGGAAAAGATTGGCATCAATTTATCAAGGTAAGTCCTTGGTGAACAAATTGTTCTTAAGGAAGAAGTTGTACTCTTTAAGAATGCAGGAGGGAGGATTTGTTGCTGATCACTTAAATGCTTTCAACATGTTGATTGCTCAGTTAACATCTGTTGGTGTGAAGATTGAAGATGAAGATCATTGCATGTTGTTGTTATGTTCTTTGCCAGATTCTTAGGATCATCTGGTGATGGCTATTGGGAGTATGGCATCCACTTTTAAGATGGAAGATGTTGTTATTTCTTTGTTATCAGAAGAGATGAGAAGAAAATCTTCTGAGATGGCAAAGGAGGCTTTGGCTATTAGAGGTAGATTGAAGGAGAAAGACAAGAAGAAGGACAAGAAGTCCATATCAAAATCAGAAGGGAGATCAAAGTCTCTTGGCAAGAAGTCCAAGGTGAAGTGCTGGAATTGTGGACAACCTGCTCATGTCTGAAAGGATTGCAAGGAGGAGAAAAAGAAGAAGAAGAACTCTTCTGGCAATGATTCTTCTCAGAGTGATGCATATGTCTTCATTGCAGCTTTGGCTACATGGGCATTAGATGATGTCTGGCTGATTGATTCTGGAGCATCTTTCCATATGACATCTCATAGAGATTGGTTCACGAAGTATGAAGAATACAATGGTGGAAAGGTGTACTTGGAAAATGATTCATCTTTGGAAATTGTTGGTCGTGGAAGAGTCAGAATTCAATTCCCTAATGGAAGAGTGAAGGGAATCAATGATGTGATGCATATACCAAGTCTGGCTCAAAATCTACTCTCTGTAAGTAAGCTGAATGATATCGGAGTGCATGTCACGTTCTCTAGAAATGGCTGCAAGATGACTAGAGGCTCTATGGTGCTGGTTAGGGGTGCTCGAATTGGTACCTTGTACAAGCTGGATGCACATGTTGTTCAAAGCAATAGTGTCTCTACAAAGTCACTAAAAGTTTCTCATGGAGAAAAGAAGGAAAATGTTCCTGATGGAGTAAACACCATGGAGGTTAAACTTCCAGTAGAGAAGACTATGCTCTGGCATCATAGGCTAGGCCACATTGGTGAGAAAGGTTTAAAAACCTTGAAAAATAAAAACCTGGTAGAAGGACTTGAAGATTGTAACCTTGAGTTCAAATTTTGTGAACATTGCATATATGGTAAACAACACCATATTTCATTTTATTCTAGTCCTCACAAATCTTCTGGTTTGCTTGATTATATTCATTCTGATGTTTTGGTCCAGTGAATGTTCCTTCTCTGTCTAAATCAAGATACTATGTGTCGTTTATTGATGATTATTCAAGAAGAACATTTGTATATTTTCTGAAAAGTAAATCAGAAGTGTTCAGTCGGTTTAAGGAATTTAAAAACCTTGTTGAAAATCAGACTGGTAGGAAAATAAAATGTTCAAGGACTGACAATGGCGGTGAGTTTTGTTCACATGAATTCGAAAGGTATTGTATAGATAATGGGATTAAAAGACATAAGAATACACCTTATACTCCATAGCAAAATGGAGTTGCTGAAAGGTTCAATAGGACAGTAATGGAAAGAGTACGAAGTATGCTGAGTAGTGCTGGCTTGGAGGAGAAGTTCTGGGCTGAAGCAGTCTCTACAACATGTTACTTGGTAAATCGTTCTCCTAACTCTGCTCTTGTTGAGAAGACGCCTTTGGAAGCATTGTCTGGAATGAAGCCCTCTTTGAGAGATATTCATGTCTTTGGCTGTGAGGCATATGCATATATGCCATTTGAAAAAAGATCTAAGTTGGAAAAGAAAGCTGTGAAGTGTATTTTTATTGGCTATAGTGCTGGCATAAAAGGATACAAGCTTTGGAACCCTAAGATTAAGAAGGTTTTGTATAGCAGAAGCGTCATCTTTCGTGAGCTAAAAACTTCTACATTGGATCTACAGTCAAAGAAGAAATAAAAAAATGAAAAGGATGTAGCAGGAATTCCTCTGACACCAGATAAAGAGGAATTGAAAAATCAAAATGTACTTGATACTAAGGAAAGATCAAGTAGCTTTGAAAATTCTGATGAAGATGAAGAACCACCTCAGCTTCAGCATGTGAGGAGGTCAACTCATAAAAGAAAGCAACCTGATAGGTATGGGTTTTCTTTAGTAGAGTCTACTTGTGCCTATGCTTTAATTTCTAGCACTAATGAACCTAGGACTGTTAAAGAGGCATTTAAAATGTCTGATTCAAACCCTTGGTTGGAAGCTATGAATGAAGAAATGGCATCATTAGAAAAGAATGATACCTAGAGTTTGGTGCGATTGCCTAAAGGCAGAAAAGTTGTGGGCTGCAAATGGGTGTTTAAAAAGAAAATTGGTCTGGATGGTAGTGTAGAAAAATATAAAGCAACGCTGGTTGCAAAAGGTTATTTCCAGGTAGAGGGAATTGATTATGGAGAAATTTTTTCTCCTGTAGCTAAGCTGACATCCATTAGATTTCTTTTGTCACTTGCAACAACATATGACTTAGAAATTGAGTATATGGATGTGAAGATAGTGTTTCTTCATGGTGACCTTGAAGAAGAAATTTATATGTCCCAACCAGAGCACCTTGTGGAAAAAGGTAAGGAAAGACTGGTTTGCAAGTTAAAGAAATCTCTGTATGGGTTAAAATAGTCTCCTAGAATGTGGTACTAGAAATTTGACACTTTTGTTTTGTCATTGGGATTTGTAAGATCAAAATGTGATCATTGTGTATATTACAAAGCTAAAAAAGATCAAGTCCTTATTATTGCTCTCTATGTTGATGATATGTTGTTAATAAGAAATAGTAAGCTAATGATTTCTTATCTTAATTCTCAGTTGTCTGCAAAGTTTAGAATGAAAGATCTTGGTGCAGCAGGGTATATTCTAGGAATGGAAATAACCAGGGACAGGGAAAATAGAAAACTTTAGCTGAGTCAGAGTAAGTATATCATGACTGTTCTAGAGAGATTTTGCATGACTGGTTGCAAGTAGCTAGTTGTTCCAGTTACACAGGGAACAAAGCTATTTGTTGAGGATTGTCCAAAATCTCCTACTAGGATGGAGGACATGACCACTGTACCTTATGCTAGTGTAGTTCGCAGCCTTATGTATGCAATGGTCTATACAAGGCCAGACATTGCCCAAGCAGTGGGAGTTCTTAGTCGGTTTATGGCTAATCCTGGAAGGACACATTGGGATGCGGTGAAGAGAGTGTTTAGATATCTGAAGGGCACTTTAGACTATGCTTTGTGTTACCATGGTAACTTGGTTGAATCACAGAAGACTCTCAGCATTCAAGGTTATGTGGATTCTGATTGGGCAGGGGACATTGACAGTAGAAGATCCACCAGTGGATATATTTTCATGATGAATGGTGGTGTAGTGAGTTGGATGAGCAAGCGGTAGGCTGTAGTCACTTTTTCCACTATAGAGGTAGAGTACATGGTAGCTACACATGCCTGTAAAGAAGCAATATGGTTAAAACGTTTGTGTTCTAACATTGGTTTTGATGCAAGAAAATTACAATTTACTGTGACAGTCAGAGTGTTATATGTTTGGCAAAAAATCCTACTTTCCATGCCAAGATGAAACATATAGATGTACAGTATCATTTTGTACGACATATGGTGGAGGATGGGAAGGTCTCTTTGGAGAAAGTGGATACTCTGGAGAATGTTGCAGATGCATTGACGAAGCATGTGAGCACATACAAATACACGTGGTGTGCCAGTTCGATGGCCATCTTGGCCCATGAATTTTAGTAGCTTTATTATGCTCTAGAGTTGTCAGTAAGATCTTCGTCAATGGGAGATTGTAGCAATATTTTCCTCAATCCATACTGACATACAACTCTTGGAGGGAAAATTCGCTATGACATTAATCATGTCTGGCCGACTGGTTGTTCTGAATCCTTTGAAATGTTCATGTTGCTGAGACAGTGTTGATGTCTTGCCGACAAGTCTATTGATGTGACCTAGATGTGTTCGGTGTGACCTTTTGTTGAAGGAAATCTCTGGTCGACAGCATGCTCTTATCGGGTGTCAAAGCAGATGTCGAAGAAGCTTAAGGGCTCGGGGAGAAGTCCCAGCGACAATGGAAGGTCTCACTGACTGAGTCATTGGAGTAACACAAAGATCTCAGGGAGAACTCCCAGCGACGAAGGATGTCTTACCGATAGTCTTTGGTGTGACATATTCGCCCGACAAAAGGTCTTGGCGAAGAAAAAAGTCTTTCCAACTCGGTAAGACTTGGCTACTCAGTGGGAGGTCTCAACGCTCACTGTGAGGTCTTGGTGAAGAAAATGTCTTGCTGACTGGTGTTTGAAGCAAGTGGTATGACTTAGGACCTCAGTATGAAGTCCTAGCGAAAGCGATGAGTCTCGCCAACTAGTGGATGCTATGGAACCACATGAAGACTCAGTGGGAGGTCTCAAAAAAAGATGAATGTCTTGCTGACTGTCAGGTGCTTCAGTGAAACTTACAAAGACCCGGCGAAACATCTTGGCGAATGGAAATTATTGCCGATAGCAAAGTGGAAGTCACTATGACTTGTGAGCAGCAGTATGAGTCTAGCCAATGAGAAATATCTTGCCGATAGGGATGCAGTGGATGTCAATGGATTCGGTATGTCTCATGGTGTTCGGTATATGGTCTTGCAGACTATGAACCTATGCTGATATTGATATGAAGACTTTGTGGCATCGAGGAGACATTGTTAGTGTCTCACCGATATGCCAACAAAGTTGAACGTCCTTGACCAGTTTGACCATCCTATGTGGAGCCTCATGGACCAATTAGAGGAAGCAATTTCAAATGGGTCGCAGTTAGATTTTTGCAAATGTTGCGATGCTAGAGTTGAACAACATGCAGGGAAAAATCAATTGCTCAAGTGGAAACTTTCTATGATGAGGCAATGGTGGATAAGGATGAACAGAAGGTAAAAATTAGAATGTGATAAGATATAAGTAGATCGATTCTAAGTTTTGAAATCAATCGAATTGTTGAGAGATTTTCTGTAACTGGATGAAAAGTGAATGAAACTACTGAGAACTAATACCTGAGAGTTGTATCTCTGATTGTATGTAATTGTTGTTACTATAATACAAAGAGATTAAGCTTGGTGTGGTGTGTTTTTTCCTGAAAGGGTTTCCCACGTAAATTTGTTGTTCATTGTCATCAAGTATCTTCTTTGTTTCTGTAAATCTTTCATGTGTGTCTTAATTGGATTGTAATTTGAAAAATTAAAAAGTACTGTCTACTTACTTCCCTGTGGATTTGACGTTAGGAAAGTTGCTTCCGCACCTCTGCTTTCCTTACACCTTGCAAATGTATTAAACGATGTCTTGTGAAGGTGTTGTGAAGTTTTGTAAATCACTTTCATACTTTTCTAGACTCTTATTAAACATTTAAGTCTAATATTATTTTAATTCAAAAGTTAGCTTTTCCCTTTTCTTCTATAATTAAAAAATTATTTCAATTATTTAATTATTCATTAGCCTTTTCTCTCCATAAATAAATGTTATATTTATCCTTTCTTTGTCTCCCCAATTAAATAATTATTTTAATTATTTAATTATCCCTTCCCTCTCTATTAAATAATTATTTTTAATTATTTAATGTTTAACACCCAACTTTTCCTCTATAATTAAATAATTACTTTTAATTATTTAATTATTTGTTCTCACCTTTTCTTTTGAAATGAATAAAATTATATTTTATTTATTTCTCCTATGTTGGCCACTTAAATTATATAATCTTTAATTTCTCTTACCACCTCTTTTTCTGTACCAATCTTATCTTTCACCTCAAGTCTTTATCTATCCATGTCTTTCTTTTCTCAATTAACCTCCACCCTTGATTAAGTTATTTTCTAATTTAATCTTGGCCCTTGATCATGATCCTTATTCTTAACTCTCCTCTATAAAAGGAGACCTTTAAAACCTAATTCATTATCCATTCATTCATAATTCATTCATCATTCATTATCTATCTCAACTCAAGCAAGCTAGGGTTTAGCATTTTGAGTCTTCACAAGGAAGCATCTTCAAGGACATCATCAAGGCATTCAAGAGAAAGATTCTTCATCCATTGTTGCAACAATTCAAGATCCTTAATCATGGAAAGTTTCTAATTTAGTTGTTTCATATTTCATGTTTCATTATCTTATTTCATCATTTTGGTTTAATTATCTAAACGAGGTTTGTCCAAGGAAAACCCCCAATCCCTAACAATCAACATTTTCTCTATTTTCCTTTGTATGTTTGCATATTTAGGTACTTTGGAGAATTGGAAATAATTCAAGATTTGGTTGCAAACTTGTTTAAGTCATCTCCACTTTTGCAAGGTCAAAACCTACACAAAAAGTCACCAACAGTGCCAAAAATCAAGGTTTCAAATCTGGACACTTGGAGGTGCAAATTGAGCAGGTCGAAAGCTATAGATTCAATTTTTGAGTTTTCAAAAAAGCCAAAGTGGACTAATTTTCCTAGAGTGGTGAATGAGTCCCGCTGTACCCATTTCCTGAATATTTTTGTATATTTGGATACCCATTTGGCTAAAACAAGCCCCAGTACAATTTTTCCAGAACTAGGACTGATTCACCTAGAATGGCAAATGAGTCCCACTAGGCCTAAAAAATTAGCATCTTTAGAATTCTAGTCATTTCCAGTCTCTAGCAAGTTCTGAGGTGCACACATTCAGTTTTACAGCTTTTTATTTTGTTTTACTTGCATTTCTAAGTCATTTTCTAGGTCTATTTGCATATCATAATGTGTTTTCAAATAACATGAATTTCCCTAGTTTCCATTTAATAATCAATATATTTTATCAAATTTTTGCATTTAGATCATCCTATTTAGACATATTTTATTCATATTGCATTAATCTTGAGTGAACCACCTAGATTTTATGTCAGATCTATCTCTTTCATTTAGGTGAAAAACCCTAATTGAGTAAGAGAGTTATAGCATCCTAAACCACAAAAATCTACAGTTAAAGAGTTTACCTTAAGAACCCTAGGAAAAAGAGGGTCCTTACCTCCTTCACCTTTCTTTCAGGTTGATTCTCCTCTAAACCACAAATTGATTTCTGCATTTTCTAAAGGTTCCTCTGGTTGTTCTATTTGTAAAGTTCCCTTGAATGTTTTATGTCCATTGTTATTCCCACCCTCCCCTCCAATATCAAAAACCAAGCTATAATCTATAAATTAACACAAACATGCACTTAATACATCTACATGAGAAAAAACTTGACCCCAAACAAGGAAAACATATACCATACAACAAATAACATATTTTAATTTAAAAATAAAAAATAAAAAAACAATAGCCACACACCACATAAAATGCCAAGTAAAATAGGATGTGACACCACACAAAGAAATCTCAAAAAAGGAGAAAAGATCCTTATAAACCAAGGGAATAAAGAGAATAAATACAAATAATTATTGAGTCTTGTAGTAGACATCACATGGAGGAAAATCATTCATCTCCCTCGTGCATCCACCAAAGCCTGCCCATTTTTAATCCATTCAAGTTTTAAAATATAAGATATAAAAATTAGGAAATTAATATGGTTAATATGCTAGAATAATCTAAAGGGACTCGAAAATAATTAAACTAAAACTTCTTTACGTAAATTAGGCTCAACGATCTATAAGATAAAATAAATCTAGCTATATTGACTTAGAGTTGTGAGTAATCATGTGACATTGTTTAAAGAATTGTAGATTAAGTGAAGTGAAAGAACTTAGTTGATTTAAATTGTTGATAGATAGATGTTCATGAGTTTGATTATAACTTTTAAAATATAAGTTACAATCACTTATTCTTATAATTTGGTTAGGTTGAATTTGTGAATGTAGAAATGAATTAAGATTAGATCCAAAATTTATGGATTTTGATGCAAGAGCATCTAGACTCATAGAAAATCTTGCATCAAAAAATATATATTCTTTTCATGTTTAGTTTTTTTGCATTTTTGTTGTAGGTATGAGCTTCAAGAGAATATTTTGAAGTTTTTTAAGAATTTAAATATTTATATTTGAGGAATTTATTTCCATTTCATACATTAAGGGAAAGTGTGGTGTTTAATGTGATTTGCAAAATTATTATATTACACAATTTCAAGGTTATAGGGGTTGAAATGGTCCATTTACCCAGGTGGAATATAATATTAAGGAAAATTAATTAATTTTCTCAATTTGGATGCCTAGGTAAGTACACAAGAAAATTGACTCTTGGCATTCCATTCTTGTCTTATTCTTTCAATTTTGGTTCCTAGAATGGATAAAAACTAGTGATTTTTGGAAAAAAACTAATATCTTTAATTTGCAATTTAGGGTCAATGAGCATGACTTGGTTATTGATTTTATTCATTTTTCAAAGGAATATATAGTATAAAGACATTGGATATGATACAACAAATTTTAATGGCACTTTGGAAGCACCAAACTATGTTTTATTTCATTTTTATGCAAGAATTTTAAGAGTCAATGGAAGAGAAGATTTGGAAACCACTTTTTGGCATTTCACATAGTTGAAAAATGTTATAGATGCAAAATATAATGGTGAAAAGTGGTATAAACCTGTTGAACATTTGAAATACTGAGAGGGGGGGTTGAATCAGTATTCCACAATCCAATAATAAAATCCACTTCATCATTATTTCTATTTTGATTCAATCAGCAAGAGAGAACATAAAAGCAAGTGAATGTAATCACACACAAGAACGCCGAGATTTTTACGTGGAAAACCCACAATGGGAAAAACCATAGTGAGGGTTAACTCACAATATATTTATAATCTAGATATAAAATATTACGGGGCTCATAGCCTAAGTACAAAGATGGATCACTACCAAGAAACAATGATAGTGGCTCACTACCAAAAGAATGAACTGATGAAATACACCTTCAATGTGCAAGGTTCAATTCCATTGAAGCTCAGAATAAAAAGCACTACATTGCTCAAAAAATTTGTATAAAAAATAAAGAATTTAAGCTCTAATCTTATCCTCTATTCACTTGCTCACACACACACACACACTCTTACGCTTTTCCTTTCTCGCTTTCTTCCTTCCTCTTCCGCCACACATGCGCTTCTCTTTCCACTTCCTTATATATAAAATTATATCTTATTCATTAATTAGGTTGACACCATATAAGATTCAAACATTTTATCCATGTAGTGGATTATGGAAAGTTGGCTATTAGTCTTCATAATATATTGCATTCGCTAAGTCAACCAAGACTAAAGAACACAATTCTTCGAACCAACAAATAATCTTCAAAGAAAAAACCTTCTAGATCTGAGAACACATTAATTTCCCATCATACTATCAGTAAAGAGACTCTTAGAATAACTGTAATATAAGAATGTTCAGATTAGTAGAATGTGGAGTCTCCCACACAATACACCACACACAAAACAATAGTAGGATACATAGTTGAACTCTATCAAAGTTAAATTTGTATTCATAGGAAAAAGAATGTCTCAAGGTCCAAGAAAAAGTAGTCTGAATGAGTTAATGAAACATGGTTAGAAGATTAGAGTCATATCATATCTTTCTACGAGTTTCATACTCAAATACCAACATATTGATCCATCACAGAGGAGTATTATTGGCAGAGAACAACTTCTGGTAAACCAAGAAAACTTTCCATATAGTCATCACCTTGTAGTTATTACCATGTTGACATCAATGAAAACATAGAAACAATCAACACAACCATCCCTACTTCATGCTCATGTTGCAAAGCTTTCAATAATCTACCCCTTTAGCATTGATGGCAACATGAATGAAATTTTTTTTCGAAGTATATCGCAACTGAATATTCTGAATTACTCCCCCTATCAAAATTGATCTTCCCAAAATGTTTTTCCTCTTACCTTCCATCTCTTTATCTCTCCATCTCTCTATCTCTCCCCTTTTGACATCAATGAAAAAGGAAGGTATCTGATGTAAGAATATATATCAAAAAGTAGCCAAAAAGGATATGAACATAGATTTAACCAAAAGAATAACCTATGAGACTCTCTAGAAGATCCTTCCATGAAACTTTACCTTCTTTCCATGAACCTTTTGCACTGACAAGAGTCTTGTAAAATAGCTCAAGTTTAGTTAGAGACGTTATACCATCTGTTAAAGTATTGGGACTAAGATTGATCTTTGATATTTCACCAATACAACCAAGAGCACTAGAAAAAAAAAGTATGTATGAATTTAATCATGTCTTTGAGTGCCACAAAATTTCTAATGAAATCTGTTCTTTGATCCTATAGAGAGAAAAAATTGTCTTGAAGCCACACAATGTAGGACCACCTCTAATTATCTTTATCTTTTACTAACTTGCATATATTCACCTAAGTGCTTAGCTAAGACTCACTCATCCTTATTTCATTCCTCATATCCAATGTATTGCTAAACAAATCTAGACAAAAGGAAAGTAGTTCATGTGCCTCTTCTTCACAACCTTGTGGGTATGTGCAGGATCATGATGGGCTAGAAAGTGGCAATATGATGGGCATGTGTAGAGTATGTGGCTGATGACTTTTTTTTACCCAAAATTGATGAAACGAAAAGGGTTTTTAAAGGAGATTCTCATCTTTTCACCAATATAAATTATGTTTTACTTTGAATTTAATAAATAATTATTATTCATTTTGTATTTGAATTATGACTAAAGTCCTGATTGATAGGATGATTGAAAAACATCTATAGCTTTCAAACGATATCAAATTTTTTGAATCCAAAACATGCGTCACATTATATGATTCGCATACTATAGGATTAAAAAAAAAAGAATTTCATGAAGTTTTGATTAAGTTAAGGAGGTCAGACATACAATTTTTTATATTTTTTTAAATTTATAATAAAAAAATCATAATTAATTATTTACTTGGAAAAAATTAGAAAAAAATAGGCATCACATCGAGACATGAGTCCTCTACTTATATCTAAAATCTTATAAAAAAAATATTATCATTTTATTGTTGTTAGTGTGGTTAGACAAACACCTACTTCTTATTTTTTTCCTGAAATTTAAGTACTATTGCATTGAAATTTCAAAATTTCACCAAATAGATTTAAAAAAAAAAAAACCTAGTAGTTTATAAACTATATTCAATTTGATAGACATTCTATTCTTACATATTTTTGAAATAATATAGATAACTTATTCAAATTTTTATGTCAAGTTTCCTAACTCTAATTTTTCTGAATTTTTTCCACTTAAGGGCCTATTTTTTTCATGATGATCCTACACATACCCTTGTACATTTTCCAATTCCTCATTACTCAATTGTATGCATTCACACATTTTTCTTTGATATCATTCAAATCTTCTTCATCAGACCTAGTTCTAGCAAAGTCTTTAATTTTAGATATGTAGGCTTTCAAAGAATTAATCATTCCACAGAGATTATCCACAACATAAATAGATGAGTCAAAATTAGCACTGGGGGTAACCTTCTGTAAATCTTCCAAAGCTCTTTGAATATTAATTCTTTCATTCTCATGTTCAAGCTTACTTTCCTCTACATCTGCTAGCTTTACTACACTCTTCCTTTTCTTTCCTATTCCAGTCTTGCTACAGGGGGTACATTCATCAAGATGCTTAGGGATTTCCAAGAGAATTTTAGCATATTTATTAATTTCAGCCTCTAAAACTTCATAATCCAATTCAAATATCCAAACTAACCTTGATTCAATTGCTTCCAAGTGACATAAATTTGTAGACATAAGAAACTTTATGCTTTTGGAGTATCTTTCTAGAACATTTATTGGAATCCTAGACCTTTTGTTCATCCTCATCTGAAATGTTCCAAAAAATGAAACAAGGAAAGATTCTTGTGCATCCACACTACCAAGATTTATCATGAAATTATTGATTTGATAGGAAATAGGCTTTGACTTTGACCATTTTAACTTTCCTATTATCGATAACACTTTCAAAAAGTAAAAGCGTAGAAAAACAACCAAATTGCCATATCGAAAAGTATTCTTCCTGCTCTTCTTGATCTCCTTTAAATTCTTCAAAAGATGTATGCAAAGTAGTCCACAATTCATATTCCATACCCCTTAATACCATGTCAATAGCAATATTCACCACAACAGTAGAGACTGTAGAGTCATTTTTAGGGATACAAACTTTATGACCAATGACCATGACAACATACCTCAATACCAGATCAACAATCAATCACAAACCAATTTATTTTCCTTTAGAACTTGCACCTGTGACCTCAATTATTTCTTTCTCATTCATAGTCTTTAGTTTAGGAACTAGTTTGGAGGAATACAAACTAGTTACATCTCTAATTGCTTCTTTGGTAACTAGATGTGCCTCATCAATCCACAAAGATTTGTCATGAATTTTTCTCAATACCATTTGAATATACTTCTTTTAAAATTCAAACAAAGGAAATTTCCTCCAAAAATCTAACTTTTCTCAACTAATACTTTGTAGGCACCATGATTCTCTTTCAATTCATTTTCCCAAAACATATTCAATTGAATTGATGACATTTCTTCAATTTTACTGAAAACAAATGCATAGATAGCTTTTGTAGGAAACACTCTCAGTGGGATGTAAGATAATGCACCAAAAAATTCTTTTGACACATTCCTCATATATCTCTTCATTTTAGCTTTTTCCTCACAATTCAAAATCTTTGAATTATCCATCAATACAAGTAAAAGATTGTGCAAATAGAAATACCTCTGAAAATGTATAGATGTTTTGATTCTAGAGCACACTTCGGCTGTTACTTTCTTCAAATTCTGAAACTTTGAATTCCTTTCCAAGCTTCCTTTGCACTCTTCTTCAAAAAAACATAGGCCTTTAATTTTATGTGATCTTATTCCTTCTATTCTGAATGATTTTGCAATAAATGTTTCAATTTGCAGGTAGGTTGCCTTGAAAACTATGTACCCCTCCATTCTTTCAAATTCTACATACTTCATTCTTCACACATGTGAAAAATACCTTAATCTTGTTACCACATTAAATATACTTATGTCATGATATGAAACAAGTACCAATAAGGTGTTTTATTATATTTTCTAATGATTTCTCCTTTCTCACTTTCTTCCTTCCTCTTCTGCCACACACACGCTTCTCTTTCCACTTCCTTATATATATAAAATTATATCTTATTCATTAATTAGGTCAACACCATATAAGATTCAAAATTTTTATCCATGTAGTACATTATGCCAAGTTGGCTATTAGTCTTCATAATATATTGCATTCACTGAGTCGGCCAAGACTAAAGAAAACAATTCTTTGAACTAGCAAATAATCTTCAAAGAAAACACCTTTCAGATCTAAGAACACATTAATTTCCCATCATACTATCAATAAAGAGACTGTTAGCATAACTGCAGTATAAGAATGTCCAGCTTAGTAGAATGCGGAGTCTCCCACATAGTACACCACACACATGATAATAGTAGGATACAGAGTTGAACTCTACCAAAGATAAATTTCTATTCATAGACAAAAGAATGTCTCAAGATCCAAGAAAAAGTAGTCTGAATGAGTCAATAAAACATGGTTAGAAGATTAGAGTCATATCAGATCTTTCTATGAGTTTTGGACTCAAAACTAACATACTAATCCATCACATAGGAGTATTATCGACAAAGAACATTTTTCGATAAACCAAAAAAACTTCCCATATAGTCATCACCACGTAATTATTACCATGTTGACATCAATGACAACATACAAACAACCAACAAAACCATCCCTACTTCATGCTTATGCTGCAAATCTTCCAACAAAATCAACAAAAATAAGGCTGGAGAAAGTGTTGGAAACACAAGGGTAGACAACTGAGAGGGGGGTGGGGGTGAATCAGTTGTCACAAAAATTTAAAAATTATTCAACTTATTAACCTTATTCTCAGATCTGATAATTAACCATGAAAGCATAAATCATCAACACATTAGAAACACACATAACACCAAGATTTTTTTATGTGGAAACTTTGTTAGGGGAAAACCACACTGGAGGTCAGTCCACAAGATTATACCCTGTTAAAAGTATAGTGAAAATGAAATATAGGGAATACACTTTCATTTAGACACACTACTTAGAGCTCACTGCTCCATTACAACAAGGATAACCACCCAAAGGAAGACACACTATCTTATAGAATGATTTGGATTACATCCATATGGATTTGAAATGATAAATTAACATCTACTCATGCTTGATCTCAATTCTAGTTAAGCACATGAACATTTATTCACTCCTCTTCACTCTTCTTCACATTCTGCTCTACCTTTGAATGATTAGGACTTTATTCACACATATACACACACTCAACATCTACTGGCACACATCAACTCGAATAAACAATTGCTCTTATATATCCGCAACAAGAAATTTCATCCCTTCATGTTGGCTTCAACAAAATAATAAAATGAATATAAACTGTTGGCCCAAAACATTAAAGATTTATTAATGCTGTGAATCAACCAAGGTCAGCCACAACTTAGTGAAGACCAAAATCAACATCTCCAATGTGAAAATGTTTCAATTAATTACACCTTGAAGATCCACAACACGCTACAAACACCATGTCGGCCAAGAACAAGAAAAACATGAACACGTAAGAGAAAATCACCAACCATGAGTACAACAATCAATACAGATGTGCAAAAAAGATATAACACGATTTAGAAGCATCCATAACAATGGAACTAACTGAAATAGCATCATCTTCAATTAGCAACACCAACTGAAGCAACATAAAAACTGTCAGAATGTAAATCTTCATGCAGATATTTGAAACTTGACATGGATAAACTAGATACACTCAAAAAAATACCCTTTAGTCCACAATCTCTGATCATCAACGTACAAAGCTTACCGACATACTGAACTTCACTTCACCACTAACAACTTGCAACTTATTCCATTACAATTTTCTCAATATCCTCAACATATACAACTTCAAATGAATTAATGCTAATAGTGTTGACATCAATGACAACAAAAACATCCAACAATCTCCTCCTTTGGCATGGATGGAAACACATGATGTGAAAAACACCATCAATGCAACTAACTCTTGACACTTACTCCCCCTTAGGTTCTGACTCATTAACTCTTTCACATGATCTTCTCCCCACAAGGTTCTTCTCCCCAGATAGTCGCCATATTTTCACATGACTCTTCTCCCCCTTTGACATCAATGAAAAAGATCTCTAGACTTCATACAAACTTTGAACCACATATCTGAGCATCTGAACATCTGACTACCATAGTAGCCACCACAACATCAATTTGAAACAAGATATGACTATGAAATGCATAGACTGATGTAATGCAATGCATCCTTAGTTCTAATTAGGAGGGGTAATCACCGCTAACTTCCCTCTGAGATACTCAAAAGTATCCTTAGGCAATAGCTTGGTAAAGATGTCTGCAATCTGCTCCTTAGTAGGCACATACTCCAGTCTAACTTACTTTTCACTCACCTTCTCTCTCAAAAAGTGAAACTTGATATATATATATGCTTTTTCTTTGAATGGAACACCAAATTCTTAAATATGTTAATAGCACTTGAATTATCATAGAATATAGCAATAGACTCATTATACACAACTCTAATATCTTTCAACATCTGCTTCATCCACAGAACTTGAGTATAATTATTATTAGCAACAATGTATTCAACCTCTGTAGTAGACAAGGAAATGGCATTCTACTTCTTACTTAACCTTGAAATCAGCTTCTTACCCAAGAAAAATGGTCCACCACTAGTGGGTATGTGCAAGATCATGATGGGCCAAAAAGTGGCAATATGATGGGTATTTGTGGGGTATGTGGCTGACGACTATTTTTTAACCCAAAATTGATGAAATGAAAAGGGTTTTTAAACGAGATTTTTAGCTTTCCAACAAAATAAATTATTCTTTACTTTGAATTTAATAAATTATTATTATTCATTTTCTATTTGAATTACAACTAAAGTCCTGATTGATAGGTGGTTCAAAAACATCTATAGCTTTCAATATCACATTTTTTCAATCCAAAATATGTGTCACATTCTATGCTTCATACTATAGGATTAAAAAAATAAAAATGAATTTCATAAAGTTTTGACCAAGTTAAGATGGTCAGACATACGAGTTTTATATTTTTAAAAGTTGTAATAAAAAATCATAATTATATATTTACTTGGAAATAAATTACAAAAAAATATGCATCACATCCAAACATGAGTCCTCTACTTATGTCTAAAATATTATAAAAATATTATCATTTTAATGTGGTTAGGGTGGTCAGACAGACACCTACTTTTTATTTTTTCCTTGAAAATTAAGTACTATTGCATTGAACTTTCAAATTTTCACCAAATAGATTAAAAAAAGAAAAGAAAAACCTAGTAGTTTAGAAACTACATTCAATTCTCTATAGATTCTATTCTTACATATTTTTGAAATAATATAGGTAACTTATTCAAATTTTTATGTCAAGTTTCCTAACTCTGATTTTTTTGAATTTTTTGCCACTTAAGGGTCTGTTTTTTCCATGATGATCCTACACATACCCTAGTACTTTTCTTGTCATTTACATCTCCTACCCAATTAGCATCAATAAAGGCACTCAAAGTAATATCATCATCTCTAGGATACAATAGGCCAAAGTCAACAGTTCCCTTCAAGTATCTAAAAATTTTCTTCACAATAATCACATGAGATTCCTTCGGATCAACTTGAAATCTTGTAACAATACATACATCATTCATGATATTAGGCCTAGTTTGAGTTAAATACAACAATCCACCAATCATTGATCTATATCTAGTCTAATTTTCCTTAAGAGAATCATCTTCTATTGTCAACTTACATCTAGTCACCATGGGTGTATCGATTGGCTTTGAATCTTCCATACCAAACTTCTTTAGCAATTCCTTCACATACTTGGACTGAGATATAAAAATCCCTTTATCTAACTGAGTAATTTGCAATCTCAAAAATAATTTCATCTCACCAATCATTGACATCTCAAATTCATTTTGTATCTCATTAGAAAATTTCATGCACAAACCATCATCTCCTCCAAAAATGATATCATCAACAAAGACTTCAAAAATTAGATCTTTATTATCATTCTTGAAATACAAGTTACTAGCAGCAGTACCTTTGTTAAATCCAAGCTTCAACAAATACTTGTCCAATCTGGCATACCATGCTCTAGGGGCTTGCTTGAGTCCATATAATGCTTTCTTCAACTGACACACCATATCTCCCTTATCAGTTAACTGGAATCCATCAGGTTTCTCAACATACACTTCTTCTTCCAATTCGACATTCAAAAAAGCTGACTTGACATCCATCTGATAAACTTTGTAGTTCTTGTGAGAAGCATAAGAAATAAATAATCTCACAACTTCGATTCTAGAAATAGGGGTAAAATTCTCTTCAAAACCAATTCCTTCCATTTGTGAATATCCTTTGCATACCAATCTTTCTTTGTTTCTAACCACTTCTCCTTGCTCATTCAGTTTGTTTCTAAAGACCCATTTAGTTCCAATGACATTCTTATCCTTAGATCTGGGAACGAGAATCCATGTATCATTATTCTCAATCTGTTTTAACTCCTCTTTCATTGCTTTAACCCAATGTTCATCTTTACATGCTTCATTCATACTAGTAGGCTCAATCTTTGAAATCAAGCAATATTCTTCTGCAATCTTTCTCCTAGTCTGGACACCTTTGTTCTTATCTCCTATAATTTGATCTTCTGAATGATTCAATCTTACATACCTCATAGTCTTCTTAGGTTGTTCTTCAACTTCTACAACTTCATTGGTTTCTCCTTCTTCTTCATTTTCTTTATTCACTAGATTTATTTGCACTTGATTTGTAGTTTGAACTTTGTTTCCTTTGTTTGTATGTCATTCTGATCATAAGAATCATATCCACAAGTTATGGATGGTGTACCTAAGTATTCATCAACCTTGACATTTGCACTTTCAACCATTTTCCTCAATCTTTTATTGTAGCACTGGTAGGCCTTGCTATTAGTAGAATAACCTAGAAAGATACCTTCATCACTCCTAGCATCAAAATTTCCTATATATTCATCTCTCTTGATATAAAATTTGCTTCCAAATATCTTGAAGTATTTAATAGTAGGATTTTGACCAGTCCATAGCTCAGAAGGGGTCATACCAGTATCACCTTTGATTTGTACCCGGATGAGTGTGTACACAGCAGTACTCATAGCTTCTCTCCAATAGATATGAGGGACATTTCCTTCTAACATCATAGTTCTAGAAGCATCTTCAATTGTTATATTCTTTCTTTCCACAACTCCATTTTGCTGAGGGGTCCACGGTGCAGATAATTGTCTCCTTATTCCATGTTCTTCAAAAAAAGAATTAAATTCACTAGAAGTGAATTCACCACCTCTATCTGATCTCAAACACTTAATCTTTAGGCCTGTCTCTGTCTCAACCATAGCTTTAAAGGTCTTGAACTTTTCTACTGCTTCAAATTTCTCCCTTAAGAAATTAACCCATACCATTCTAGATTAATCATCAATAAGTAACATGAAATACCTATAACCTTGCAAACTTCTTACCTTAGAGGGACCACACAAATTAGTATGCACAAGCTCCAACAATTCATTTGAAAAATGCTTTTTGCTCCGAAAAGAAATTCTAGTTTCTTTCCTAACTAACATTCCTTGCATATGGCATTAGTAGGTTTCACCAACTTAGGTAGATCTCTCATAGCCTTAGTAGAACTTATCTTGAAAATATTATCAAAGTTAACATGACACATTCTCCTATGCCATAACCAAATTTCATCAACTTGAGCAATCAAACAACTTTTAATAGCATCACTCAAGTGAAAGATATTACCTTTTGTTTTTGTACCTAATGCAATTACATTTCTAGAACTCAATATTCTACACTTTCTATCCTTGAACTGAAGATTGTATCCCTTATCAACCATCTAACCAACACTTAAAAGACTATGCTTCAAGCCTTCCACATACATGACATCATCAGTATTATGCTTACCATTAAGAGAAATGCATCCTCTTCCATGGATCACACCAGCTGTATTATCACCAAATCTCACAACACCACCATCATACTTTCCCAAGATCACAAACTCACTTTTATCTCCTATCATATGATGTGAACATCCACTATCAATCACCCATTCATCTTTCTCTTCAACTTGAGAAGCTAGGGATTTTTTCACATTTGTACAACTAGCAAATTCAATAGATGCAGGATAATTTTCCTTGATAGCAATAAATACCCATTCATCATCAATTCTATTTCCTTTATCAGATTTATCATCTATCACACCTTCATCAGTAGCATAGTAACACTTGTTTTGAAATCTAGGCTTGTTATATCTTTGTTTAGGAGATCTTTCCGGACACCTTGATGCAAAATGGCCTATCTTATTGCAAGAAAAATATTTAAGAGGAAATTTTCCTACATACTTATCTTTTCCTCTCGGTACTCTTTTGATAATAACTGCTTCCAGCTCTTCCAGATCTCTTTCTTCTTCTTCAATTTGTCTAATCTCATCCTCATACTTGAATGTCTTTCTAGATGAACTCTCACCTGGATCATATCTTTGTCTATCTCTTCCAAAAGTAGTAGCCTTAAATGCATATTCAACCTTAGGAAGGGCATCACCAAATTCACTCAACTCAAAAGCAGTAAACTTACTGACCAATGTATCTTTGGTTAGATTTGTTATAGTCCAGAGCTCTTCAATAGCACTAGCTTTGACTTTGTAAGAATCAGGCAAGGATCGAAGTACTTTAGCAATAATATTTGATTCATCTATATGTCTGCTTGCACAGCTAATACCACACACAAGTTCATTCACTCTTTGCATAAAAATAGTAATGTTCTCATCATCACCCATTCTCATTCATATTTCCCCTTCAGACTCTGCAACTTAGAAATCTTCACATTAGTATCACCTTCATACAAGGTTTCCAACCTTTTCTAGATCTCATGAGCAGTCTTCAAATCCATAACATTTGTCATCTCAGAATCAGTCAAAGCACTCAAAAAAGCTTCCTTAGTCTGGATATTATACTCAATATATCTATCTTAGCAGTAGTAGGACCATTCTGAGGAATAACATAACTATTACATGTAATGTTCTAGAAGGGTTCACCAATGCATTTAAAATGACACTCCATTCAAGTCTTCCACAAAGAATAATTTGTTCCATCAAATCTCAGACTATCCTTCTTGTAACTCACCATCCCATATCACCTCAAGCTATTAAGCTTCTTCTAAGGAACCTACTCTGATACCAATTGTTGGAAACACAAGGGTAGACAACTGAGAGGGGGGTGAATCAGTCGTCACAAAAATTTAAAACTTATTCAACTTATTAACCTTATTCTTAGATCTGATAATTAACCATGAAAGAATAAATCATCAACACATCAAAAACACACATAACACCAAGATTTTTACGTGGAAACCCTGTTAGGGGAAAAACCACGGAGGAGGTCAATCCACAAGATTATACCCTGTTAAAAGTATAATGAAAATGAAATATAGGCAATGCACTTGCATTCAGGCACACTACCTAGAGCTCACTGCTCAATTACAACAAGGCTAACCGCCCATAGGAAGACACACTGTCTTACAAAAATAATCAGATTACATCCAGTTAAGCACATGAACATTTCTCACTCTTCTTCACTCTTCTTCACATTTTTCTCTTCCTTCAAATGATTAGACTTTATTCACACATATACACACACTCGGCATCTACTGGCACACATCAATTTGAATAAACAATCGCTCTTATATATCCACAACAAGAAATTTCATCCCTTCATGTCGGCTTCAACAAAATAATAAAATGAATATAAATTGTCAACCCAAAACATTAAAGATTTATTAATGCGAATCAACCAAGGTGGGCCACAACTTAGTGAAGACCAAAATCAACATCTCCAACATGAAAACTCTTCAATTAATTACTCCTCGAAGATCCACAACACACTACAAACACCATGTCGGCCAAGAACAAGAAAAACATGAACATGTAAGAGAAAATCACCAACCATGAGCACAACGATCAATGTGGATTTGCAAAAAAGATAGAGCACAATATAGAAGCATCCAAAAACATCACGAATCACTAGAGAAGCATCCACAATAATTGAATGAACTAAAATAACATCATCTTGAATTAGCAACACCAACTGAAGCAACAAAAAAAATTTCAGAATGTAAATCTTCATAACTCGATCAAATCTTCACGCGGATCTCTGAAACTTGATGTGGATAAACTAGATACACTCAACAACAAACCCTTTATTCCACAACCTCTGATCATCAATGCACAAAGCTTACCGACATACTGAACTTCACTTCACCACTAACAACCTATAACTTATTCCATTACAATTTTCTTAATATCCTTGACATATACAACTTCAAATGAATGAATTCTAATAGTGATGATATTAGTGACAACCACATATTAGTAACACAACCACAAAATCCAATAGAGAGAAATTGCAAGTAGCTATAGAGGATTTCCTAAGAAAATTATAGGAAATTAGCTCACCAAGAGGAGAGGAATAGAAGAAGAGGAAAAATAATTCTCAAGTTTTTTGTAGATGTTCAAGGTAGCCATGCAAGATATATAATTATATGAAGAATCATATTTTAAAATATGGGGGAAGCCAAGAGGCTGTGAAGGTACAAGGATTTGAACACTTGTAGTCAAGAGGTGTTTAGAAAACTTTGTAAAATTTCTAAATTTTGTTTCTTGTTGGAATCCTCACTATATGTAATTGTTCTTGAATAATTTTTTCGTATGCATATGTATATTACAATTTTAATACAAATATGTTTCTTGTTTTTTTGCAATATATGTGTTGATGTTGGTTGGATGATATATAAAAGTTGTTAGATTGGGTAGTTTGATAATACCCCAAATCTTATCTACATCAAATGGTATAAGAGTAGGCATGATTCTAGAATGTGTGTAAGGAAGAGGATTTAATATTTGAGGTGTTTCCTATGTTGTGTAAAAGAAGAGCACATAAATATTTTTATTACAAGTTTTAAATGTAGAGAACAAGGGTTTGATGAGTTATGAGGATTTATTTTAAGTAATTATTTTGGGCTTTCCTCCAATAGAGATAAGGTTTGTAGAAGGTGTACAAATGTCCTCCACTTTATGAAAGTGGGTAGAAGAGGTTTTGAGAGGCACATCTTCTAGAATATTTGGTGAATAGAGGATAGTTTTGGTTTTGTGTAAGTTTTCTTACAAATTATGAGTGGGTTGAGTGGGTTGCAAGTGTTTGTAGAAATTCTAAGGAAGAAGATTATGAGGTTTTCCTTGCATAAGGCTATAAAAATTTCTTTTTTAAGAGAAGAGAAAGAATATTAGAGGAAGAGAGTTGGGATATTTTGAATAAGTGTGCAAAAATATCTAAGAGGTTAGATATCTTGGAGGAAAGTATTATGAAAGGAAAGAGGAAATAAAAAGAAAACAAGAGTGGAGAAGTTGACTCTTATTATTTTTATAATTCTATTTCATTTTCGAGTAGAAGATTTAAAAATGAAGCAAAGAGTTCAATATATAGCACTAAAGAAGAAGACATCATGAAAGAGGATGAAAGAGGAAATAATAATATTGCATTTGAAGCATGTGTTTTGGAAGGCATGGAAGTGGTTGATATTATAGTAGTGTCATGTCTTAGTGAAGGTATGGAGACTTTGATTAACGAGGATGTGAATGGAGAAGAAGTTGCAATAGTAATAGAAAATGTGAAAACAAAGGTAATGGTTAATATTTTTCATTTTTACGACGATGAAGATGATGTTGAGTTGTATGTAGATAAGATAATGAAAGTGGAAAAAGAGATTGATGAAAGGGTCAAAATAAATTTAAAGGAGTATGAAGATGAAGTGCATATGGAACTCTTTAATTTCCATGATATTGCTAATTTGCATGTAGGTGTTATAGGGGATGGTGTAGATGAACATTGGTGGAGGAAGATGGATTGTGGTGGATTGAATCCCACAAGAGAAGAGAAGAGAGGAAAGTGTATTTAGTTGAATATTTTTATATATGGTGGAGAAATGCCACAAATAAAAGAGGGATTGGTAAACACATTTTACAAAGGAAGATTAGAAGAGTTCTAGGTATGCTTTGGAAAAGGAGAAGAAAGAACATTTTCATGGTACCTACGAAAGTTAATTGGAATGCTAAAAATATTTTACTACTTCAAAGAGTGTTTCAACCATTCAAATACATTTTGTGATCCATTCTCACAAACTTCTTACTCGGTGTGTCTAATGCAAGATCATCTAGGCTCATAGGCAATATTACATTATATATATTATGTTTACTTTTTTTTTTTACATTTTTGGTGTAGGTTTGAGCTTCAAGAGAATATTGTGAAGTTTTGTAAGGATATACATATTTATTTGTGAGGATACATCAAGGGAAACTAGGGTATTTAATCTAATTTGTAAAATTATTATATTACATAATTTCAAGGTACTAGGGGTTGAAATGGTCCATTTACCATGGTGGAAGGGAATTTTGAATTTTGCAAATTTGGATTCCTAAGGAGGTGTGCATAAGATAAATGACTCTTGGCATTCTATTCTTGTATTGTTCTTTCAATTTTGGTTCCTAAAATGGAGAAAAAAATTAGTGATTTTTGGAAAACAAACTAATCTATTAAATCTTCAATTGGGGTTGAATGAACACAAATTGGTTATTTATTTTTTTAAAAATTAAAAGGAATATCTAATAGAAAGAAATTAGATGTGGTACAACTTTTAATGGAACTTTTAAAAGAAACAAGATATGTTTTATTTCATTTTTATGCAAGAATTTTAAGGGTAATTCAAAGAGAAGATTTGGAAACCACTTTTTGGTGTTTCACATAGTTGAAAAAATATATAAATATAGACTTTAATGGTTTCAAGAGGCAGAAATCAACAACAAAAAGGTTGAAGAAAGAACTTGTAGGTAGTTGTAGAGGATTTCCTAAGAAAAGTATAGGAAATCAACTTGCCAAGAGAAGAGGAATAGAAGAGGAAAATGAATTTTTAAGTTGTTTTTAGATGTTCAAAGCAACCATGGGAGCTGTATAATCATGGGAAGAATCATATTTCAAAAGATGAGTGGAGCCAAGAGCTTATGAAGGTATGAGGATTGAAAGACTTGCAAGCAGGAGGTGTATAGAAAACATTGTCAAATTTAAGAATTATTTTTCTTGTTGGAATAATCACTATATGCAATTGTTCTTGAATAATTTTTTTGTATGAGTATGCATATGATAATTTTTATAAAGCTATCTTTCAATTTTTTTGTATTATATTTGTTGATGTGGATTGGACGATATGTAAAGGCTAAAAGATTGGGCAGTTTGATAAGACCTCCCAATCTTGGTTGCATCAAATTTGAACCCTATGTGGAAATGAACTTTAAATCAAAAAAAAAATATTGCTAATAAAGTGAATCATAGATTTTTGGGTAGGGATTTATAGACTACTCTTGCACTCTTAGGATGTTTCACCTAAAAGGAGAGAGATAAACCCCACTCAAAAGTCTAGGAGGTTCACTCAAAATAAGATATGTATGATGTTATTAAGGTTGAATGAAATGATCTAAATGCAATTAAGCTATGAAATTGAGTGATTATGAATGTCAAACCTAAGAAACATGCAATGTTTGAAAACACAATGATGTTTTCAAAAAGCTTAAAATGATGAATGAAAATGTAAACTAAACCAAACAAAAAGCCAAATATCAGAATGTGTGCACCTGAGAAGCTGAAGAAGATGGGAAAAAAATCTAGAAATATGACAAAACCTGATTTTGAGTTGAATGGGACACATTCGCCACCCTGGGTGAATCAGTCCTAGGTTAAGGTTTTTCTGCACATAAGTTATTTTCTACTAACTTGGTGTCTGGATCTACATCTGACTAAAAATGGCACCTCAGGAGGGACTCATTCACCATGCATGGCGAATCAATCCACTTTCAAATTTCTGTGATTTCAAACCTTTGTTCTACACCTTGACACCTGTACAACACTTTTTGATGGAAACCCGAATCGAGATATCAAAAAATTCCTAAAAAAGAGCTTTTTTTTTTCTAATGGAAGGTTTTCCTTGGTCAAACCCTTAATTGGGTAATTAAACCTTGAATGGAGAAAATCTACATAAAACCCTAGCCTTAGATGTGTTAAAGACAAGGAAAATCTAAAGCATGTCAAAAACCCTATTCTATTGTGCTAGAATAAGAAATTCAAATGTGATTTGAATGATGCAAGATCTCAAACCTGAAAATCTCACAATACATCAAAAATGGAAACAAAATGACATGCAAATGGAATGTAAAGGAAAAGTAAACCTTAATTTGAAGATAGAGAAGCAATGGAAGATGGAATCACTTTGGAAACAAGTCTTTAGGTGTGATTTGATGGCTAGTTGCATCTCCTCAACCTAGATTTCTCCATGATTCACCATAGGCATCCATCATCAACTCTTTCCAATGTTGAACTTTGATCCAAAAATTGAGCTTCAAGACCTACAAAAACCCTAGTTTGCTGCCCTAAAACTTTAACTTTGCTAATTAAACTTGTTGTGGAAGACTTGACTTTAGAAATTGTTTTTGTGAAATGAATAAAAGATGTGTAAAATTACTAAAAATGGGTATTTATAAGCAAAAACACCTAATTTTCCCATTATTTAGACCAAAGAGGCCGACATTCATCAAAAAATTAAGTTGAATCAATTGAATTCCTGCTCAAAATTGAAATTTCCCTCAAAACGGACTTGTTCACCACCCTTGGTGAATGGGTCCCACCAGAGGGGACTCATTCGCCCAAGGTGGTGAATGGGTCCCACTACTAATTTTTGAAGGTGGTTTTTTAGGATATGGATGAATTGAATGTTGTTTGTCAGGATTTAAGTGATTTCTCAGGTAAAACGAGACTCAAGATCAAAAATAGCAGGTCTTAGGGGCCTATAAATGTTGTTTTGAAGGATAAATGATGAAAGGGGACTCAAAAGTGTGTCTAATTAGGTGTGAAATTGTCTCTTTTCTCAAGAGGGTCCAATTTTCTATGACACATTTAGCCCCCACTTTAGTGCCAATATGACTCTACTTGCATATGTAAACGAAAGGACTCTAAACAGTGCACTTTATAAAAAGGACACTCATTCAAAAGATGAGAGAATGAAGCCCCTAGTGTAGTTATCTGTAAAACCACAACATTAGGAACCACATCCTGAGTATGTGCAGGGTCATCATGGAAAAAATAGGCCCTTAAGTGGCAAAAAATTCAAAAAAATTAGAGTTTGGCAACTTTACTTAAAATTTTGAATAAGTTATCTATATTATTTTAAAAATATGTAAGAATAGAATTTGTAGCAAATTGAATGTAGTTTCTAAACTACTAGGTTTTTTTTTTAAATCTATTTGGTGAAAATTTGAAATTTTAATACAGTAGCATTTAAATTTCAGGGAAAAAATAAGTAGGTGTCAGTCTAACCACCCTAACCACAATAAAATGATAATATTTTTTTGTAAGATTTTAGATATAAGTAGAGGACTTATGTCCCGATGTGATGCAAATTTTTTTGTAATTTTTTTCCAAGTCAATAATTAATTATGATTTTTTTATTACAACTCTTAAAAACTATAAAAACTTGTATGTCTAACCACCTTAACTTGGTCAAAACTTCATGAAATTCATTTTTTTTAATCCTATAGTATGCGAAGCATAGAATGTGATGCATGTTTCGGATTCAAAAAATGTGATACTGTTTGAAAGCTATATATATTTTTCAATCAGCCTATCAATTAGAACTTTAGCCGTAATTCAAATAGAAAATGAATTATAATAATTATTTATTAAATTCAAAGTAAAGCATAATGTATATTGGTGGAAAGTTGAGAATCTCCTTTAAAAACTCTTTTCATTTAATCAATTTTGGGGAAAAAAAAAGACGCTAGCCACATACCCTACACATACCCATCATGATCCTACACATACCCTCATGCAACGCACATTCGTTAATTTTCCAAAAATCCTCTTGTCTAACTCCTAGGAATCCAATTTGAAGGTAGATGTGTGTCCCCCTTGATTTCACTTGCTTTACGTAGGTGGAATCAAGGTAGAAATCTAGCCATGTTGAACAAGGAACATCATACCATAGGGAATTTCCAAGTACCATGTTATGTAATGATACACGATTTACAACACATCAAACGGTGTCAAACATGGATTTCCCAAGCTCCCGAGTAAAAGCACAAAGTTGTGTCACACTTTCAGCCAACTTATCAACACAACTGAATTTAAGTATTTCTAACTAAAAATCAATTTTGGTCAAACATATTATCTAGATAGTAAGATTCATTCTAGCTAAGTTAGATATTTCAACAACTTTTTCAACTAAAATTGTTGGCTAAAAATATATGGAGTACCACTTTGAGTCCAATTTACCAAAAAAAAAATTATTTGAAAAAATTGAAGTTTCAATAACTCCTACTAATGTAAATAACATTTTTTTAAAATATAAAAATATCTTTTTGTTGATCTATATGTGTAGTTTTCAAAAATATATTTGTTTTAATAGTTTAATTATTTTTTTATTCAAGGGGTAAATGCTTTTGACTGGAGCTATGAACATGATACAACCATTCAACAATACCACCCCAACGGAGTTTGAACCTTGGTGGCAAGAACAACAATGCCACCTATAAACCATCACACCATGCCAATATTGGCTTGATAGTTTAATTATTATTTATATATATATTTTTTTATTTTTACTAAAAGTAGGTTATCGACACAAAATATTAGGTTAATTACCATGCCAAGGAAAAATACTAAAACGTATTAAACAAATTTGAAAAAAATATGATGCACTAGAGAAAAAAATCTATTTTAAGATGGTATAATTTTTTTCCATTTTAGATAAATATTTAATATGAAAGTTGACGTCCCATGGAAACAACTATTTTTTATTCACACACATTTTGATATTTATTTAAATATATATATTTATCAAAATTGGAAAAAAAAATATTGATGCACTAAAGTTTCAAGTTATAAATACACATAAAAATTTTGAAAGAAAAAAATAAAATTTACTATAAAAAGTTTGACGTCTCATGCAACTTCATTTTTCAGCATTTTATCAACAACTATTATTATAGTGTTAATTCATTAAAAAATAGTTTAAAATAATTTTCTAATTTTCTTAGAAAATACAAACATAAAATATACTAAAAAAATACATATTTTACTAGTTTACATCATTTCAAAATTCGAAACATATATGCCACTTTTTAGTGATTCAAGTTTAAAAGTTGGATCAGTGTTGGTTGTTTCCTTTATAAAGTGTGACACAACTTTGTGCTTTTACCCCCCCATTATGTTGATTGGAAGAAAAGATTCTTTATGAACTCTTGAGATAAAATAACCCTAAGTTAATGCGTAAGAGTAAAAAGGATGAAAATAGGTTAAAAGAAGTAGAAGAAAGTAAATTATCACTTGCTATTGCAATTTACCTTTTTGTAGCTTGAGAGTGATGAGTGAGACGAGAATATGCCGAGTAGATGAGATTTTAGGCCTTCATGATTGGATACGCTTCAAGAGTAGGTGGTGTGTGGTGATCTGTATTATGAGGTGTCATTTTTGCAACTTTCACTTTGTAATTTTGGAATGATTTAATTATGATTTTTAATGTATAGAGAGGTTAATTTAGGATCTTGGAAAAAAGTTTACAAAGTGTCCCCTTTTTTTGCAAAGTGTCCCATTTGTTCGCAAAGTGTCCCTTTTGTTCGCAAAGTGTCTCGTTTCTTCGCAAAGTGTCCCATTTCTTTGCAAAACTTGTCTTGTTTCTTTGTGAAATGTCCTAAAAGGGTTCTAAAGTGTCTAGGGCTATTAGAAAAGCACACTATATCTACTTTAGCACATTTGCATGATGAAATATGTAAAATTTGAAGAGATTAGAGGGATTTTAGAGCATTTTGTGATGATTTTGATAGGTCCCTGCCTGGTTACGTTAGTGGCTAGGGGGAGGAAGCTTACTTTCCTAAGAGATCATGCTCCAGCACTATCAGTAGCAAAGATAGAGCATTTACAAATAGTGTGTATCTATTGGGCATATCGTATGCCACCTATGAGATACCACGACTTCATGCTTATGGCCATGTGTGAGCATTGGGATGCCGATACGTGTACCTTTCATCTTCCTACTAAGGAGATGACCATCACTCTCGAGGAAGTACACCATATTCTCTGAGTTCCTATTCGGGGAGAGTAGGTATATTTCTGGGGCGATCAGTAATTCCATGAGAATAAGGTAGATATGCAGTATTGCTTGGGTGGACTAGTTCACGATGAGTATGTTAGAGTATGGATTGAGCTTCCCATACTTCTATATTTGTGATCTCCTATTGTTAGATGGATTATGATTCATACAGTGGCTCTTGTTCTCAATCCTAATGGATGAGCGACACACTTAGATGGAGGACTAATACACTTGATTCGAGGAATGTACAAGCACAGGACAATTTATGCTTGGGGCCGCTGCATCCTAGCACACTTATATTATGATCTTGGCATATTTGTGTTCTAAGAGATTGATAGTATGGTGCACTGTATGATTTTACAAGTGTGGTGCCTCGAGAATATTACATGCACCAAGCCTGTTGGCTTCCCTTATGCTATAGCTACAAGATATCCATGAGCATTCAGTTATCCTCTACAAGGCTTGTGGTAGTATGAAGATTTACACTTTTGAAGGATGAGGTTTGACGAGCTAGAGGAGGATGAGATATTATGGAGACCCTATCTACTCACTCTATAGTGGCCATATCCCACAACTACCTTTCTATTATGGTCTAGTCATGTGACAGTTTGGGAAAGTGCAGACACCACCGAGGGCATGCCCCTTCATTAGATGATTAGTGCAGAGTGCCTGAAGGATAGGTGATACCATTCGGCTTACTATAGATCATGTTCATGAGAGTGATTCTAGTGCTTCAGATCATGATCAACCACTAATTTCTGACACTAATGATGTTGGTAGCACAAATGAGCAGTAGGAGTGGTGGTCAGTGACACGACTAGCTCCCATGTTCCCCATTGATGTCCCTATAGGTGATGCAGGACTAGCACTAGATGAGGGAGATGAGCCAGAGGACAAAGCAGAGGATGAACGATACAATCCATCAAATATATTTACTAATGTTATTGATGAAAATTATGATTCAAAGGTTGATCCTGACTATGAGGACCAGGGTGGAGGAGAGGATGATGAGGAGGAGGATTATGAGGAGGATGAGTATTACGAGGAGGAGCCACCCCTGAGTGAGGGTGATGAGGTAGTGGTTGAGGATCGGTACGAGCATGGAGAGTCCTCACACAATTATAGGACTAGATCACGTGCAGTATCTATAGTAGATATTGACACTTTGAGGTAGAGAGAGGCTAGCATGTCCTTCATGCCCCCTAGAAAGGATGAGGTTGATATTCCTCATGCATCTGGAGACATAGGTGATGATATGTTTTATTTTACACATGTACCTGAGTATATTTATGTTTTGTATTTATATATTGAGATGATGTGTATTGATTGTGTACCTTTTTCTATCTTGTAGGAGCGATGAGAGACTGGCAAGATTTTTATCATCAGGCTACCATGAAGATAGTGGCTACATCCATCGACAAGGAGGAGATGGATCCTGACTACGTTCCCCCACTAATCATGGAGGAGGAGCTAGAGTCACTCAAACCTTTTGCGAGGCTACGAGAAACATATGAGAGTGTGAGGAGATGACTTAGTCAAGTTGAGAGTGTAGGACAGTCATTGTAGACCTCAACAGAGGTTGAGAGACTACATGTAGAGCTAGAATAGGTTCGAGCAGAAAGGGATCAGATGGTAGAAGAGCGTTTTGCGGCTATTGGTTGAGTATAGGCTGTAGAGTATGCACTTAGACTCAGTAGTTCACGGTCACTATCACACATGACCATCTCACAACATCCAGGGACTGAATATCGAGTGCCAAAGCTCAAGGGGTTGAGTTCTCACAAACCTTAGTGATTTTGTATATGATATTGAGATGTATATAATTTTTTTATATATATATATGCATGTGTATTTGGTGTTGTTTTGTCTCTTTGTGTTTAAATGTTAAATGCAATGTGATTAATTTTAAATGACTGATGGTAAAAGTATTTTATTAATTTCTTCATGATTTAAAAGGATTGATGTGATCTAATGTAAAACATGTCATTTTTACTGGAGATACAACATTATTGATTAGAGAATATGTTAAATTTAATACACCTATAACACATATAAGGATCTAACTTAACATAACACAAGGGTGAATAGTATGAATCCTAAAGTAATTATAAAATGAACTTAAATAGTTACCTTAGTGCTCAAGACAAACACAAGATTAGTTGTCAAGAATGAAGCAATGTGAAATTTATTTAGAATGACATCAAATGACTTTAAAAAACACTACTTTAACAATCATACTATTGAAAGAGGTTAGAGGTAATACCGACGCAAATGTGTGGCATTAATAGGTTCCTTAAGGGGTGTTCCGTCAAGCTGCATTAAGACATAAGCACTAAACCCATAATTTGTATCAACTATGTAAGGTCCTAACCAATTAGGCCTGAATTTATCTTTGTCTTCATTGTCAGCATTGGTAGTACGTTGATTCTTAGTAAGAACAAAATCACCCTTATGAAACGTTCTAGGGATGACATGTGTGTTATGCTTTCATTTTAATTGTTTGATGTGAGCTTGGAGGTGTTCAAGAGTGTTAATGCACTTTTCATTGAGCATCTCAAGTTGGTGCAATCATTTTTCTTTATAAGTGACATCATTAATAAGTTCTTGGACAACAATTCACAATGTAGGAATTTCTAACTCCAAGGACATGATTGCATTAGTTCCATAAATGAGGTTATAAGGTGTGGTTCCTGTGGATGATCTAACACTTATTCGATAAGCCCAAATCGCATAATATAATTGTGTATACCAATCTTTAAGATGTTTGTTGACAGTTTTCTTGAGGATTTGTTCTAGAATCTTATTAGTGTTTTTAGCTTGTCCATTGGATTGTGGATAATATGATGTGGAAAAGCGATGTTGAATGTTGAATGTTTAGAGAAATTCACTAACTTTGTTATTCTTAAACAAAGTTCCATTTTCTAAAAAAATGGTGGAAGGAAGCCTGAAGTGAGCAATTATGTGTTCCAAAATGAAACAACAAATTACTTCAACATTTTTAGAACAAAGAGGAATATCTTCCACCCATTTCATGAAATAATCTATTGCTATAATGATAAACATATGTCCAACATAAGAGGGAGGTGAAAATTTTCCAATAAGATCCAATCCCCATACTAAAAATGGCCAAATGGGAACTTGGGCACAAAACTTAGAATCAAGAGCATGGATCAAATTGCTATGTTCTTGACATTTGAGACATTGTTTAATGTAAGTGAAGCAATCCTTGTCCATATGTCTCCAATAATAACCCATACATATAATTTTTTGCACTAATGACCGACCTCCAAAATGACCTCCATAGGCACCAGTATGAGCATGTTCAAGTGCTATAGGGATTTCCGAATCCTTAAGACATCGTAGTAAGAGACCATTGAAAGATCTTCGATACAATGCATTGGAGAGGATCACATATTTAGCTACTAGTTTGTGTAAACGCTTTCGAGTGTTTGTTGTTGTAGGTTCGGGAATGGTACCATTTTTAAATAGTTGTAAATTGTATCATACCATTCACACTAGCCATCTTGAGTTATTGTTAAAATGTCTTCTAATGGAGTATCAATCGAAGGTTTCATGACGGGATGGATAACAAAGGTGAAGTATGTGTAAGTATCATGTGGGGATATAAGAGAGGCTACACTCGCCATTGCATCCACATGTCTATTGGGTATGTGCAGGATCATCATGGAAAAAACATGCCCTTAAGTGGTGAACAATTCAGAAAAATCAGAGTTAGGCAACTTGACGTAAAAATTTGAATAAGTTATCTATATTATTTGAAAAATATGTAAGAATAGAATCTATAGCAAATTGAATGTAGTTTCTAAACTACTAGGTTTATTTAAACAAAAAAATAAAATTATTTGGTGAAAATTTGAAATTTCAATACAGTAGTACTTAAATTTCAGGGAACAAATAAGTAGGTGTCTATTTGACCACCCTAACCACAATAAAATTATATAATTTTTTAATAATATTTTAGATATAAGTAGAGGACTCATGTTCGAAAGTGATGCATATTTTTTTTGTAACTTTTTTCTAATTAAATAATTAATTATGAATTTTTTATTACAAATTTTAAAAAATATAAAAACTTGTATGTCTGACCACCTTAACTTGGTCAAAACTTCATGAAATTCTTTTTTTTTTATCCTATAGTATGCGAAGCATAGAATGTGACACATGTTTTGAATTCAAAAAATGTGATACCGTTTGAAAGCTATAGATTTTTTTCAATCAACCTATCAATCAGGACTTTAGTCATAATTCAAATAGAAAATGAATAATAATTATTTATTAAATTCAAAGTAAAGCATAATTTATATTGGTAGAAAGCTGAGAATCCCCTTTAAAAACCATTTTCATTTCATCAATTTTGGGTAAAAAAAAGTCACTAACCACATACCCTACACATGCCCATCATATCGCCACTTTTTGGCCCATCATGATCCTGCACATACCCTATTGTCTTTTCATGGGATGTTATCAATTGTGAATGATTCAAACTTCTCTAATAGTTTCATTGTAAGATCCTTGTGTTTGGATAACTTTTCATGTTTATTTTGATATGTACCATTAATTTATTTGATAACTAATTATGAATCATGAAAGATCTTGATATGTGTAGCATTCATTGTTAAAGCAGCTCACAAACCCGTGATTAATGCCTCATACTCAGCTGCGTTATTTGTGAATAGGAAATTTAACCGATAAGACAAGGGAGAGGTTGTCTGTCAGGTGGAATCAATACCACTCCAACACTGGAACCTATTCTATAATTAGATCCATCAAAATACAATTCCTATGTTTTAATATTAGTGGTCAAGACATTATCATTAGCAAAGGAGTCATGATTAGGTAAGGTGAGACGAGAGGGAGCATCAACCAAGTGATCAGTTAAGGCTTGTCCTTTGACTGATTTTTGTGAAACAAACTTAAGTTCAAACTCAGTTAACAACATTACCCACTTAGCTAAGTGTCTAGAGAGGCCGGTTTTATTAAAAAGATGTTTAAGAGGATCAAATTTTGTCATGACTTGTATTTTAGCATTTAGTAAATAATGTCACAATTTACTAGTAGCGAATATAAGGGCTAAGCATTATTTTTCAATTGGTGATTATCAAGTTTCAAAATCATTTAAGGTTTGACTAATGTAATAAACAGGATGTTCTTTGCCATGATTATCTTATTGAGCAAACAATGCTACAAGAGCATGGGTTGATGCAGCTATGTACAAGATAAATGGTTTGTTTGGGACAATAGGTTGTAAAATAGGTGGAATTTCCAGATATTCCTTTAAACTCTAGAAAGCCTATTTACAATCCCCATCCCAATCAAAAGGTACACCCTTTTTAAGAAGATGCGTGAAAGGTAATGGGCAATCGACTAAAGATGCAACGAAACGACGGATAGCTTGAATTCAGCCTAGTAACGTTCACAATTGAGAAATGTTCCTAGGAGGTGGCATGTTAATAAGTGCATCAATTTTCTTTGTTTCCACCTCAATGCCTCTGTGAGATATGAAAAGCCCCAAAATTTTACCACTATGTACACCAAAGAAACACTTTTTTGGATTTAAGCACATATTATATTTACATATATTCATTCGAAGAACATTTACATTGTCTTGTCGTGTTAAGGATTTAACTAGGATATCATCAATATAATCTTCCAAACTTTTGTGGATGTAATTGTGAAAGATCAATTTCATTGCTCGTTGATAAGTTCCATTGATATTATTTAAACCAAAGGGCATCACAACCCAACAAAACGTTCCCCAAATAGTGATAAAGGTGGTTTTGTATTGATCTTGAGGATTAATAAGGATTTGGTTATAACTGGAGAATCCATCCATGAATGACAAAAAATCATGTCCAACAGTTAAATCCATGATCGTGTCAATATTAGGCAGTGGAAAGTCATCTTTTAAAGAAGCTTTATTCAAGTCATGAAAATCCATACATATCCTAATACGATTATTGGGTTCAACAACTACGACAATGTTTGAGATCCAAGGAGAATAATCAATAGGTCGAATGAAGCCTGCAGCAAGGAGTTTTTCAAGCTCTACTTTAACATGCAAGGCTTGTTAGTGTGCATTTTTCTTATCTTTTGATGAACGGGTCTAGCATTTTCAGCAAGAACGATGTTGTGGGTCACAATTTTCGAGTCAATTCCTAGCATATCAGAATATTTCCAAGCAATAATTTTAGGAAAATCATTAAGTTGTAGTGTCCTCTTGTTCTTCATCGTCAAGGAACTTCCCAATCTTAATAACTTTTTCTTTATCATCAATGTCCATTGGCATATCAATTGTATCTCCTAAAGGGAGTGCATTAGATTTAGGAACCTCAGACTCATGAGACTCTTCAATAATATCACTATAATTTTGCTTGGTAATGATCATAGCGCAGGTAACCTATTTCATGGAAGGAGCAGAGGATTTGTTATCATAAACTCCTAAAATTTGTTTCAGAGTTTCATCGCTATCAACATACTTCCATGACGGTGGTAAGTTCATATCAAGCAATTTAGGATGTTTGAATGTGAGTTGGTGTTTTGGTTGACATGTAATAGTGTTGATGTTTAAATATGGTCATTGAGTAGCTTTTGTCATTTTATAAAAAGAATATCCCAATCTAGTTTTTGTCTCTTGTGGATTAGGTTTGATGGGAACATGAATACCTTGTTCATGTTTTCCACATCCTTTTCCAATATATCCTAATTGTTTTACAAGTTCAGAGCCCTTTCCATAAATTCTTTCCATTTTTTTCGAAGTAGGTGAGAATTGATAATCTATCTCATCAAAATTTGTTGTGTATGTTGCATTTTCTTCCAAAATAGAAGAGATAGATGTTTGAGAAGATTGTTCATAATTTTTAGTGGACATGATGGTTGGTTGTTCTTGTTTTTCATCTTTCTTTTGTGTGATTATGTATTCACCCACAAATGAAGGTGTGAATTCTAAGGATCCCCAATCATCACCAAATAATTTAGATGTCGATTCATCAATGTTGTGTTCAATTTCAAGAGGATCTATGTTGGATGTTGGAATTAATGTTTCCAGAGGACTTGTAGCTCCTTTTTCAAGGTGCAAGAAAATTTTGGGCTCAGGGTCTATTTAAACTTGATAAATGTGATTGTTATAGACATATTTCATGATACGATGAAGGTTCAAAGTCACTACATTCATCTCATGAATCCATGATCTTCCTAAAATAAGATTATACGAAAGGTCATAAGGCATGACATGAATAGGAGTTTGCAAAGTAGCCACCCCAACCGTAATAGGTAAAGTGATTATATCGAGTAGTTGCTTTGTTGTATTGTCAAATCCTTGAATGGATACAGAATCAGGTATTATTTGTGACTTATCAATGCACAATCTATCAAGGAGATTCACACTACACACATTAAGGGAAGAACCATTATTGATAAGGGTTCTTTTGATACCTATGCGATTGAATTTAGCAATTATCATAAAGGCTTAATTTTGTTTTCGCAACACTAAAGGAGGGAGCTCATGTTGATGGAAGGGAATATCTAGATTAACCTGGTTCATTACATGGATTAGAGCTGCCACCTCATTCAGAGTTGTACAAGGAGGAACTGTAATTTTTTGTAAGATTGTTTGAAGAATAGTGTGGTAATTTGGTAAGTTTTGAAGTAAATCCCAAAGGGAAATCTTTGCAAGAGTATTCTTTAATTGTTCAACAAGATCAAACTCCTTTGTCTGTGGGAGGAAACGAGGAGCACTAGGTGGATTTGGTAAAGGTAAAGAGGGTGGGGTTGGTTGCAGGGGTTGCAGATTATTTCTGGTATTATATGTATGAGAAACAATAGCATTACTTGATTGTTGCAACACATTGGTTTTAGGTGGGTAAAGAGTGTACTCAAGTTTATTGGAAGGATGGAGTTTATGTGAGGGTGGGTAAAGAATGAGTTGAGGTTGAATCGCGTTAACATCCTTAGTTTTCAATTTCTCACAAAAAACCTTAGTGGATGATTTGAGTGAGATGAAATCCTGAAGGGAGTCATCTAACAAGTACAAGTCACCACGACTAAAAGGTTTGAGGGATAAGTTATTGCCAATTGGTTGAAGCTACTCAAGATAAGCATTAGAGGTGTTAACATTTTTTATTATGGGTTGGTCACAACAAACCTTAGTGGACGACTTATGCAAGATAAAGTCCTGAAGGGCTTCACCTAACAAGTCAAAGTCATCACAACCAAAAGGTTTGAGGGATATGTTACCGTTAAGTGGTTTAGGTTTCTCATTGCAAGTGTTAGAGGATGAAGTGAGTGAGAACAAGTCCTGAAGAACTTCATCTAACTTATCGACATCATCACTACTAAGGGGCTTGGATGAGATTTTGTTTCTAATTTGAATCATTTGTTTGAAAGGTTGTTTTGATTTTTTTTTTGTGTTTTTATGTATCGATAAATCTAATCTAAAAGAACTAGGAATGAATACTGAAAAGGAAAGTTGCAAAAGTCTAAGACTATCCATAAATTCCATGAAAGATAGTGATGCTTATGTTAATGAAATAGAAAATAACTAAACGATGATAGAAAAGAAACTGTAGGAAACAAAAATGTGCAAAGCAATAAACTGAATTCTAGGAACTTTGATGCAAAAATTGCAGTGGAGTTGATTCACCCAAGGTGGCAAATGAGTCCCAAGGGAGGTATTTTTAGGTTTTTTCTATTTCTTTTTTCTTTTCTAAATATTTTCAGGTCTGTACAAGATAGATAGAGACTGATAATGCAAAATTTTGAAATGAAGTAATGAAATAAGATGAAATAATGAACTCTAAATGATATTTTCACTAATGCAACTTTAAGAAGTCCTAGGATGCAAAAACAATACAAAATACAATACAATTGAGTCCTAGGATGCACATGCAAATGCAAATAAGAATGATATGATGTTCAATATGTAGGTTCATCAAAATGAACCATAGATTTTTGCGTAGGGATTTATAGACTACTTTGCACTCTTAGGATGTTTCACCTAAAAGAAGAGAGATAAACCCCACTCAAAATTCTAGGTGGTTCACTCAAATTAAGATATGTATGATGTTATTAAGGCTAAATGAAATTATCTAAATGCAATTAAGCTATGAAATTGAGTGATTATGAATGTCAAACCTAAGAAACATGCAATGTTTGAAAACAAAATGATGTTTGCAAAAAGCTTCAAATGATGAATGAAAATGTAAACTAAACTAAACAGAAATCCAAATATTAGAATGTGTGCACCTGAGAAGTTGAAGACGACTGGAAAATAATGTAGAAATCTGAGAAAACCTAATTTTGAGCTAACTGGGACTCATTTGCCACCCTGGTCAAATTGGTCCCAGGTTAGGTTTTTTTTGTACAAAAGTTGTTTTCTGCTAACTGGGTGTCTGGATCTGCATCTAACTAAAAATGGCACCTCAGGAGGGACTCATTCGCCATGCATGAAGAATCAGTCCACTTCATTTTTTTGTGATTTCAAACCTCTATTCTACACCTTGACACCTATATAACACTTTCTGACGGAAACTCGAATTGGGATCTCATAAAATTCCTGCAAAATAGCTTAAAATTGTTTGTCTAATGGGGGGTTTGCATTGTTCAAACCCCTAATTGGGTAATTAAACCTTGAATGGAGAAAAATATACATAAAACCCTAGCCTTACATATGTTAAACACTAGGAAAATCTAAAATGTGTCAAAAACCCTATTCTATTGTGCTAGAATAAGATATGCAAATGTGATTTGAATGATGCAAGATCTCAACCCTAGAAATCTCACAATACATAAAAAATGGAAACAAAATGACATGTAAATGAAAAGTAAACATTAATTTGAAGATAGAGAAGCAATGGAAGATGGAATCACTTTGAAAACAAGTCTTTAGGTGTGATTTGATGGCTAGTTGCATCTCCTCAACCTAGACTTCTCCATGATTCACCATAGGGATCCATCATCAACTCTTTGCAATGTTGAACTTTGATCCAAAAAGTGAGCTTCAAGACCTATAAAAACCCTAGTTTGCTGCCCTAAAACTTCAACTTTGCTAATTAAACTTGTTGTGGAAGACTGGACTTTAGAAATTACTTTTGTGAAATGACTAAAAAATGTATAAAATGACTAAAAATGGGTACTTATAAGCAACAACACGTAATTTTCCCATTATTTGGACCTAAGAGGCTGACATTCACCAAAAAAATAAGTTGAATTAATTGAATTCCCACTCAAAATTGAAATTTCCCTCAAAAGGGACTCATTTTCCCAGGGTGGCGAATGGGTCCCACTACTAATTTTTGAATGTGGGTTTTCAGGATATGGATTAATTGAATGTTGTTTGTCAGGATTTAAGTGATTTCTCAATTAAAATGAGCCTCTAGATCAAAAATGACGGGTCTTAGGGGCCTATAAATGATGTTTTGAAGGATAAATGATGCAAGGGGACTCAAAAGTGCGTCTAATTAGGCGTGAAATTGTCTCTTTTCTCAAGAGGGTCCAATTTTCTACAACACATAAAGATTCATCTACAATTGTGAATGAATATATGCCTAGATGTCTTGATGTAGAATAAAATAGTGGTGTTGACAAACACCTTTGAGAGTGTGTGAGATGAAGATCTTCACCTTGTCACTAGCCTCTAGAATACTAAATCAACGACTTGATAGAAATAGTGGTCTACAATGTATGGTAAATGCAAGGAATACCCTAAATTTGAGGGAATTTTGAATCCAAAATGTTTGAATATGACACCTAGAATTTGAAATATAATACAAAATGCCTAGCATGCAACTAGGGTTTCAAAGTATATAGTGATGATGAGAGTAATAATTATTTTGAAATTTTCCAAGTTTAGATATAGATCCCTATACAAGAATATAAAGATATTTGAGTGGAATATTGTTAAATTTGGAAAGTTGATTATTGCAGATTACTTGATGATCTCTAGATGCAAACGAGGTAAAATACAATGTCTTTTCATAATTTTCCTAGACACACAATTTTGAAATTATTGGTGTGGGATTCAATACATAACAATTAGTTCAAAATGAGTTAGCTTTATACTATAATTAAATTTGAATTTTAAAGCATTTACATCACATGCACAAGTATGGAATTATTGAGTTGAATATGGAATTATCGAGTTGAATATGTAGGCATGGAAATGAACTAGGGAGAGGAGTAAGTAAACTAAGAGCTAAAAGATATCTAGAAAATAAATTTGTTTCAAATTCCAATAATTATCTTCGAATTCAGACAAATGGGGGCATCAAATTAGTCAAAATCATACTCTAAATCAAATATTCGAAACAAAAATAGAATGCGACATAAATCTGAAGGTACAAAGTGTAGGGTATGCATTTTTATCCATTACAATTATTAAATATTTGTAAATGGTTGTCTATTCAAGAGGTCTCCCTACTTTATAATTTTGATTTTATATTAGACAAAATATAATTATTTATAACAGTAAATTAATAATGACTCATATATATTATGTCAATTAAATTATTAAAAAATAAAAGTATTGTCTATTATCTTATCTATATCCATTTTAATTATTTTTTTATTTTACAAAGATCAAATGACTAAATTATCAAAAAAATTATTAACAAATAGACGTTAAATCTTAAATTTACTTCTCAATATAACAAAAATAATAATCAATTCATCGACATGTATATTCCATCAACAAACCCACTACACCTCTTAATAGTGCTGATGCTACTAATATCAAAATCAGATTTGTTTGTAACACTATTACTAAACTTGACTTGCAGTTCTATTTCAATCAATAGTTATGTACATGTACTTAGAATGGATGGAATGACAGACTTTTTGTCATTGACAAACAGAAACCACACCAATCTATGCAAATTCTCTGGTAAGACAAAACGTCTTTCATTGAACTGAACTGAAGCACTCAAATATATAAATGAAAGCTTAACACGTGGATAGAGACACACTGAAACCATGGGTCCCCTGAAAATAACAAAGAATATAATGTAAAAACTTGAGTATGGGCAACGCCATTCTTCCTGAAAATTTCATCAATTGCACCAATAATCTATTGTTATGCACTTAATTTCCTCCTTTTAGTATTTAATCGGTTGTTTTGCTTTTCCTGAAAGCGACGTCCAGGAAAATTTAGCCATGATGATATGTATAAAGAGACTGAAATTCGATGCACTGAATAATCTCTCCTTTCTCTCCGAGCTTTGGCGTTTTTCCATTGATTCTTTTATGGAATAAACAGTTTTTCCAGTCCCTGTTTGATAAGACCCAATAGTGCAATTTACACGTAGTTTCTAATTATGTTATTCTGAGACGTCTCCTTTAGCCGCCATTGACCGTTTACGCAAGCTTATGCTTATGCGAGGAAGACCTCCATTGCCCAATGAAATTTATATAACTCCTGTACACAGAAAAAGTATTGGAAGGCGGTTCGTATAGTGTGTTTAGAAGTAATTGAATTTTTTAAACTTCTTTTTATATATAAAATTTAAATTTGAGTGTGAGAGTTTTAGTATGTTGTCAATTTTTAAAAAGAGTAATGATCTTATTATTAATATATTGAATATAAGATTTTGAAATGAATGTATCTTGAATATTCTTGTCAAATGATTTTGAATGATCATGAAAATGAAGTATTGTTTTTAAATATCTTTTTTAAAGAAATCAAATGAATCATTTCATATCATATAATAGGTAATTTAAAGGGTTAGGTTAGGCCAGAGTTTGAATTTGAAAAATAAAAGATCTTGGATCATTTTCAGGAGTGAATGCAGATGGGGTCATATAAGGTTCAAGTTATGTGCAAATGTTCAACAAAAGCTGTTATTTGTGCATTTTTCCTTGTATAAAGGATAGCTAGGTCAAACTGAGTTTGAAGTGAAGAGGAAAAGTGTAAGGTATGAAATTTTTATCATTAAATTTTGCCTCCACTTTGACTTATATTTAAACTATCATGAAGATGCATGCCAAAGTAAAATCAAGTAGCAAAGAAGAAAGCACATTTGTTCAAAGACTTATAAAAATGACAGACATATGAATATAGACGTCACTTCTCTATATGTTCTCCCTTGAAAATGAGTTCTCTATCTTGGAAACTTATAAAACATAAAATGATTCAATAAGTGGCATAAAATAAGCATTTAAAATAATAATGTTTTGTCTACAATCAAAAAGAAAAGAAAGGGAGAAATAAGAAGTTTAGGTATATATCACTTGTGGTGGAACACTGATACCACCTCGGAGTAGAAAACCAATAGATACTAAATTGAGGCAACTTATGCAATATCCAACACCATCTAACATCACATTTTGATCATGTTCAAATGGTCACTTCAACCACACTTGAGAAGGAATGTTAGTGACCTTGTATGGCCCCCTCCAATTAGGTGTATGGAAATAATGCAATTAATTTAGAAGAGATTAGAATATATATAACCTTCAAAAGATCAAGAAGCATATAGAAATATAAATATAGTATCGTTTCACACCATAACAATATAGCAAGATATATTCATGAAAACACATATAATGATAGGTGGCAAGATGCCTACAGTGTTGTCCCTATATAGGGCTATAAATGAAAGTATTTGCTAATGCTAAATAAAAGACCTTGTAAGAAAATAGAAGTGTGACAAATCATCGTGATAAGTGTTAATTAAAATTATAATCTCCATAAACATGTATCATAATATATGGTTATGGTTAGCATAAACATGAGAAAACATAGATTCATAAATGTGAGCATAATAATCATGGAAGATCCTACGTGCATCATAAGAAATCATCATCTTAGTAAAATATATAATAAAAGTGATCGTGTTAGAGAAATTTTTAATCTAGAATGTAATCATAACCATTAAAGATATGTAAACTTATACCATCAATATAGTAGAATAGTTTCCAATGGCATAAGATATATTCCCTTTAAGTGGGAGACACCATATTTAAATAATATAAGATATGTACAAATATGTAGTCCATATAAGCTTCAAACCCCCACCAATGATAAGTTCCATGTCTATTATAGCATCTTATTGAGAAATTGTGTGCTTTGTAACTTCCTTTAATCAAGTGAATTTTGATGGGATTAGCTATGATATTATCTTGGTGATGCTATATATGTGTCTTCAAATTCCTTGGAATGGGTACTTGGAAATAAATGCGAGAAATGAGATATATTTATATAATTATTATTAATTTTTACTCGGAATAATAATTTAATGGCATTAATAAGAGAGCTTATAATTGGTATGAGTTATGTAGTCATCATGTCATAAATAAATTTGACCATCTCAATCATGTTTAGTGCTTGGAAGTTATGTTGGGTGGAGTGGAACATCTTAATATGATGACTAGAGTTCACATCAATTAGTGGCTTCATGGTGGAGTTATAGACTTGGAGATATCGACCTACCAAAGTTGTGAGGTCAAATGTGACTTTCTATATGGATATTTATATTGAAATGTTCACATAACTACCTCTGGGGCATGGGTTTTTTTCTTGAAGATCATGGTTTTAGTGAACACTATTATCGGGGTATAGGGAAGAGGATATAAGATACCACAACTCACCACAAATAGATTAAGGCATACCCTTTAGGGTTCATGTGTCTATAAGAGACTAATAATTGATATATATTTATGTAATAGGTAATAGATTAGGATATATCAAATGGGATAGGAATAGAGAAAAGGACTATAATACAAATCAAAGACTAAGACATGCTAATGTAATATTTATTTGAAAATATATATGGAGTTATAAGGATTCAATGGATATATGTGTTATGAATTATTATCATTCTTGCTCAAGTTATAAAGGAGTTATTGTTAGATAAAGGTTTCCTACCACACTTACTCTTTTCTATCACTATACCCTCTTGGGTATAAACTGAATATATAAGGGAGACTAGGGCATTAATCTTTGAAATTTGTAATTCCCCATTTCATCTTGCTAACATTGGTTTCATAGCAAAGAACCTAGAGAGGATAGTGAAGAAATCTAGAGTAAATGAATAAAATATTGATGATAAAAAGAGATAACAATAACAAGGGGATAATTTTCTGTAGATACCTCTGTTAGGTACCACCTCTATGAGAGGGGGTAGGCAATTAAAGGATGAAAAATGGAAGGGGAGGAGGAATCTAAAAATATTCCTAAAAATATGTAATTGTTCAAAATTTTAAAACTACCCATGGGATTTATAAGGATTAATAAAATTTAGACCAAAAAAACCCATGGGAAACGGAAATAATAAAAGAAAAGTGGAGATTGTTGAAAGGATTAAGTTAGGAATGGAAATGAATGTAGAAGAAAGGAGGTTGAAAAAAATTCAAGAATGATAGGAGATATACCAAAGAAGAATGATAAGATCATAAAATAGGAAAAAATAAAAGGACTTAGATTTATGGAAGGAAATAGAAATAAAGAAGTTGAGTGCACCATTAAGGGTGTTGCTAAGCATTCCACTTTGGGTGTTTCCAAAGAAGATGAAGAAGAGTGTGCCATTGTGGGTGCAGTTGAAAAAAGTAGGGAAAAGATTCCACAACTAGGTTCTAGCATGGATAAAATAAACCAAGTTATAAAAAACATAGAATGAGATATTAAAGACTATGAAAATACAAGAAAGGATTTGGAATTATATCAATGGTAATAATTATGAAACCATCTCTGAGTATAGCATCATCTGCTCACTCAAATTGGACAAATAATCAATTAAGGATAAATGAGGATTGGTTACCAATGGAAACCCCCATAAAAAACATTCAAGATATAATATTTGTTGTTGATTACTTAGATGAGTTACTAATCAAAAGTGTTCTAAAAATAAGAGGAGATGATGTAGTAGAAAATAAGGAAGATTTTATGAGTTTAACAACCTCTGATAAAATGACACTGTCAAATAACCAAATGATGCTTACTAAAAATTCAATATATCCTAGGTTGAAAAGAAAATTTTGAATAGACACAACCCACAAACCAAGAGTCACCCTTAATGTCGTTAAAATAAAGAAGCATTTTTATCAAAGAAGTAGAAAACAACAAAGGAAAACAAGTAATAGGAGAACAAGAAAGAGAAAAAAAATATAGATGATCTGAATGAACACAAATTTGATATAGGATATACAAATAGTGAAACTAAAGAAGAAACAAACATGAATACTCAGAGGAATTTGCATCTTTTCAGAAAAAGACACAAATGAAGTAGAAAAACATGTCTTTATCCTTGAATCTATGTGGTAAAGGTAAAACATAAAAAGAGATGATACAAAGCTATTTGATTTCATTGGATCAATCCATAGAGATACCCTTAAATGGTACTAGAAGAACTACCCTATTAGTGTCAAAGAATAGGAAATAGTTGAAACCTAGGAAATAGGGTTCCACCTTTTGGGAGATGGAACTAGAGGGGGATTAGGGTTCCTCCACCTATTTTACTTATGTTTCATTAAAGGAAACCATAGAAATCTCAATCTAGGGATGGAATTAGGGAAATAGATCTTCAATAAGGTGTCCTAGGGTATGATTAAAGGCAACAAGGGGGTTCACCACCAAGCAAAGGCTTGGAAAAACAAGTAACATGCAAAACCTAATGATATGAACTCAAATTAGAATAACAAACTAGAGATAAATAGAGGTGCATGCCTATAAAACTGAAGCTACTCGGAACTAGGTCTAAAATCATAAAAAAATTGACTTTTTAAGCATAATGGGACTCATATGCTAGCAGGGGTGATTTAGTCCTAGTTTAGGGTTTTGGGCCAAAACTAAAATATGGAACTGCTAAATTAGGATCTAAAAAAAATGATTGAAATCTGGTATACTAGGAGTCATATGCCACAAGTGGAAATTTAGTCCCAGTATCAGGGTTGATCTGAAACTTTGATATCCTCTAGTTTTCTCCTTTAGCTTCTCTCCTATCAAATCTTTGAATCTGAAACACTGAATTCTGATCTATAGGTGACTTTCCATGATCTTGCAAGATAGATGACAATTTTTACAACTTTTACAACTTTTACAACTTTTCTCTAGTCTTGCTCTTCAATGGATCTCCAACCTAGATCTAAAAATCACACACCAAAGAGAGGATAAATGTTTTTTTGTTAGTGGATAGGGGTTTATCTTGGTCAAACCCTATTTCGGTAATCAAACCTTGAAATGAAATGAAATAGGAAGAAGGAATGATGAATGAACAAATAAGCTATGTTGAAACTCACCAAACCCTTAGAATAAAGGTTGTAATCTTGTATGTAATGGCTAGCATGAATGTGGATCTTGAATCTTGATTGAATGCTATGGATATTAACTTGAATGCTTGCTTGAATCATAAGAACCTACATTACAAATGTTAGCTCAAAAACAAGCATGATGTATGAGGACTTTGGCATGATGCTTGATTATTGAAAGTAGCTTCAAAATGCTTGATAATCACTCTTGAATTCTCTTGAATGCTAGAATGTTTGAATTATTAGATCACATTTTCTCATGAAAATTTATAGGAGAAAATATGTGAAATAACCTTGTATTTATACTTGTTTATGCCAAATTTCCTGAAATTACAATACTATAAGCTGACATCATATCTAGGAGAATAAAATCCTGGCAAGAATTGAATTCAAAATTAGGTCCAAGCTAAGCGGAACTCATATGCCAATTGGGGCATATGAGTCCCAATAGGCTAAGCTTGGGACACAAATTTCAAGAAATATTTAGTTTTATGCAAAATTTAGGACCAAGCCTCGAAACTTAGGTGGGACCCATATGCCCAACGTGGTGTATGAGTCTCAGAACACTAAATTTGGGCCATATAGATCAAAATCATTAAATCTTTATTTTTTATTTGATATGTGTCAGGATTATCCTCAGAAAAATACATTTAATAAGGCTTGTGGATGCAAAATAGGACCAAATAAGGCATAAAGAAGCCAATTTTAATAGAGAGGGCCCAAAAAAGTGTGAAAATGTAGAGGGATACATTTTTCTACACTAAATTTAGCCACTACTTTAGTGAGAGGAGGAACTTGCTTCAAAATCACACTAAAGTAGTCAAACTCGCATCAAGAGGGGTTCAAGTGTACCAATTCTAGTAAGATAGGACGAGAACGATCAAGAGGGTTGTGCAAGCCCCTAGGATCAAGGTCCTATGGAAAACTAACATAGTCACAAAAGAACAAACATGAAAATGATGTATGAAACAACAACATGATACAAGCATACACTGCCAAAGACATAAAGAAGAAAGAAAAATAAAAACAAAAGGGGTGGATCAAGCCTTGACCGTTTGTCCATCACGATGTGGATCAGATCTAAGTTTTTTTTTCTAAAAAATGTTTACAAGTGGAACACAATGTCCACCATACAAACCAATGCATGCTCACAAGGGCTAGTGAAACCTTAGGTCATCCACTAGGTGACCCCCAGAGAGACACATATGCATGCAACCGATATGCGCTCACAGAGACAAGCAAGTGGCTATGGGAAAGTAATGCCTAAGTTCATCTCCCATATGTACAACCATACCAAAGCTATACCTCCTGATAACTTTGAAAAGGTGCCACACAACACAAACAATAGGATTTATGAGGCAAGCCAAAACTTCGTATGCTTGACACTCATGAATAAACAAGATGGCTCCATAGGAAAGTAAATTGTGTTATGCAAGGTGGCCATATAAGAGATATTGTAAAAGGTAGTGTAAGGTATGTTCAAATGAGTTTTTATTAGTTCATGTAAGGTCTTAACTTAGGCAACATTGTGCCTAATGTCTCCAAGAGAGGACCAATCAAAGAATAGAAGATCCACAACTTAGGGGATGCAGTGTGTCGCTTCAAGCCACTAAGAGGAATATAATATGCTAAGAGAGATCAGACTCTTGAGGGACATCACACCCAATGTCACTACAAAGAGAAAGATGCATCGCATGAAGTAAGAAGACTACACAATGAAACAAGAGTTACAAAATGTAAAAGAATAATGTGAATGTGGGTAAACCCACAAAACTTGTTTACAATTCCAGTGAGGAAGGAAAATTGCAAAACACGCCCCCATGGAAACTTTTTTGGTTTTTGGGTGTTCGAAATAACATTTGGTTTGAGAAAACCCAAAAGGGGTTCACTAGAACCCCCCTTCGATTGAACCCATTAAATGTTGGGTCCCACATTTCTTGAGAAAAAAAATTGTTTGTGGAAAGGGGGTTCGCTCTAACCCAGGTTCAAGCAAACCTAGGTTCAAGCGAACCCAGGTTCGAGCAAACCTAGGTTCAAGCAAACCCAGGTTCAAGTGAACCCATGTTCGAGCAAACCCAGGTTTGAGTGAACCTCCAAGGGGGGTTTACTCGAACCCCCCTTTCCCCCCTTCTCCCCCTCTGGCACCAAAAATATCCAAAAATTTTCCCTTCGAAGCTCGAGTTGAGGATGAAAATGGAGGAGACTTCATAGACCCAACTGGACAATGGTAGTCCTCGGAATGATCTATCTAACAAATATAATTTTAATATTTTTTGGTTTTATTATGTATTTTTTTTTTAGTTTGATTAAACATAGGTTTTTCATCAAAAATCAAGCTCTCTGTTCTACACATGTGGAGAAATAGAAGATTATAAAAAAAAAATTGAAAAATACTAGTGCCCTAGATATTGAAGTCCTTGATCCAACAAAAAAAAATTGAATTTTGATACATACAAAAAAAGTTATGTTGTATGTATTGTCCGCCTATGTCTGAATTTTAATTGGTTTGAATTCAAAACTTGATTAAGGAAAAAATATTCAATAAAACACTATGAAACCTAATGAAAGTAGTAGATATTGTAGTTACAAATATAAATTTGAAAAGAACTTATAATTTTATCCTTCATGGAAAAAGAGTTATGTTGTATACAGTGAGTGTCACTCCTTAAAAATGGTGTTTATTGAAAAAAACTTGTTTTTGAAGGAGATGGAAAAAGAAGTGCAATTTGATTCCAAAATTTTTGAAAAAAATATATTTAGAATCTACGACAAAATTTCATAAATCACTAGTTTGCATCATCTTCAAATTCCTCATGGTTTAGCCGCTACAGGTGCCTGAAAGTGAAGATTTAGTTAGAAAAAATCAGTTCAGCGTCCAGTATGGCCAAAAATTGTAAACCAGTATTGTGGGATCACCCATGTATCCCCCAACTTTAAGGAAATTGCTAAACACCATGTTGTGAGCAATTACTTTAAAGTAGAAAATGATAAATGCTAACAATAAAGAGGACATGAGAGCTTAGTTGAAAATCCCTATGCCAAGTCATATGTTTCCAAATAAAGCTACGTCATGAAAAGGGGTTTCCCCCAAAATGAATTCCAAAAATCACATAAGGGATCCATGGATTCAAAGTCAGTATGTCTTTGCCACAATTCTTTTATAGAGCTTGGAACTGTCATCATTCCCCAAATACTCATGGAACAGGAAGAATTACACAAAGAGAACGAAAATAAGGAAAAAAATTCTTGTCAACATGGAAGAGACCTAAATGTCTCGATGCCTTGCATCATCCCCAAAAAGAAAACACAAGACAAAGAAAAGATAAAGGAGAAATATTTTGGGTCAACATGGAAGAGACCTAAATTTCTCGATGCCTTATGTCATCCCCAAAACGAAAACACAAGACAAAGAAAAGATAAAGGATAATCCTTTGGGTCAACATGGAAGAGACCTAAATGTCTCGATGCCTTGTGTTGTCCCTAAAAGGAAAACACAAGACAAAGAAAAGATAAAGGATAATATTTTGGGTCAACATGGAAGAGACCTAAATGTCTCAACGCCTTGCATCATCCCCAAAAGGAAAACACAAGATAAATGAAAAGATAAGGAAAAGCTTTTGGGTCAACATGGAAGAGACCTAAATGTCTCAATGCCTTGTGTCATCCCCAAAAGGAAAACAAAAGACAAATGAAATGATAAAGGTTTATGACATAGAGAAGAATGTAGGTACAAATAGAGGAATGCCACAAAAAGGAGATACAACAAACATAACAGTATGGGGGATCACATTATGCACATGCAATCACACACAACTTGAAAAAGAATACAAAGATAAGACTAGTAAGGCACATGCGAGTCAACCTATTAGTAGGTTGTTTGCATCCCAATATTTTTCATCGTGTATGGAAGGCATGAAACTAGCCAAAGGGACAACAATGAGTGAAGTACTAGGGTCATCACCAAGTTCAACACTATTTTTAGGAGAATTGTCATTTAAGCTCATTGAAGAGGAAAATAATGTATTTAATTCGTTATGTACTTCTTCATCAATTTTAGCAACCTTGTCATCGTTATCCAAGTTAATCACAATGGGAGGTCGAATATTAATATCCAAAGAATAATTTAGCTCTTGTCGCGGTATATGATCTTTTTGTTGTGGAAAAGAGGGAGACTCATTGTATATTGCTCCAATCAAGTTTGGTTGTTGATTTTCTTTATTGCTCTCTTCATTTAACCTTCGAGCAAGACCACAACGTCTACGCTTACGCTCTCTAGCATTTCTATTTCTTTTAGTATTATTTTCAAGTTGTGTTTGTGTAGGAGCAGGTTTATCAACCATAGGTTTCTTTTATTCGCTTAGGGGAGGAATGGGAGGAACCATGGGAGGTTTTTCAACCACTTTCTCTTTAGCTTTGTAAACTTGTTTTATCTTAGGAGGCATGATGGAATTGCTTTCCTTGTCTCTTGGTATTTTGTAGGAGATAGGAAAAGTATATGTCATGATTTGGTCTTGGTTATTTGGAATGTCTTTAGGTTCAATCATGGTTTCATCGAGGATAGAAGACTCGATCATAGGTTGAGGCATGTTTCTAAGAGATAGTTTTTCTATGTGTTTCACCTTAAAATTTTGATAGGATTTGAAAAAGAAGTCCTCACAAGGTTTAATAGGTTCCATAGTCTAAGGCAAAAAGAAATCAAATGAGAAATTCCCTTGAGAAGACAGAGGATTAAAGCCACTATGGTTCACAGTAAAGATCTCATTGTCAAAGGGAAATTTTAAGCATTTATGCACAATCGACGGGACAACTTCCATGGAGCGTAGCCATGGATAACCAAGCTTCACATGGAATTAATATAACCTTGAGATGATGGAGAATGAGACATCTAATTGTTTCAATATGACTTTTAGAGGAACGGTGATCGATCCCATCATAGGGCAAGTGAAACCATTATGTGTTTTTATCCATGCTTTCATTTTGTCATATGTTTCTTAATAGAATTCATGCACAAGTAAGAATTCCTCAATGATCACATTCTCTCCACATATAGGATCAATTAATATCCCATTAGTGGGCTTGTCATTGATTCGCTCAGCTACATAAAGAGAACCATCAGGTGAATTTCTGATAATATCTTTAGATGAGAAAGCAATGTCAAGAGGCTTTTTAGTTTGGCCCTCACGAGGTTAAGTTTCGATCAACACAACCAAACCATCGATAGGATGTTATGCAATAATATTTATAGGACCTTGTTCAATAGTATCAATTTTTTCATCATCCGTGTCAATATTCATCACATCATTCTTCTTAGTTTCACTAGTTTTGAAAAATTAAATGTTATGATTAAGCATAGGGTTGGTAAAGATTTACAAGTTTTGGTTGGGAGGGGCAACATATTTATTTCCTTGATCATTAACATCTCCAATTTGAAGTCGACTAGAATCAATGAGGTCTTCCACAATATGTTTAAGATGCTTACAATGTTTCGTGTAATGTCCATTTTTTTGTGATAATGGCAGTAAAAATTCAATCTAAAGGTTGGAGGTAAAGGCTTATTAGGATCGGGATTTTTAACGGGAGGCAAAGTGATCATTTTCTACTCTAGAAGTTGTAACATTTTGTTATGGATGGTATCGGGTAGGGGAGTAAATTGTCTAGCTGGATCCACAAATATAAAAGGAGTTGTTTTCTTTATAGCAGCCACTTGGGTATTGACATGAGTTGGTTGAGGAGAATTTAGTTGAAGTAAGCCTTTATTCTTTTTCTTAAAGGGTTGATAATTGTTTTGATTTGTGGATTCAGAATTTTCAGGGTGATTGGAGGTGGGTTTTGTTTCATGACTACTAACTAAGTTTTGATAATCACAAAGGGAAGTACACAAGTTTACAAAGGAAGGGAACTTCGTCATGCCAAGATTATCTTCTATCTTCATTTGCAAGTTCTCGATGAACATCCATTGAAGGTAAGGACTGGGAATCTTTACGTTGATTTGGGAATAAAGTGATTGGTAGCATGAAATGAAGTTAGTAAAATTTTCAACATCTTTTTGCTTACATCTCATAAAATCAGCTAAGGTCTATAGTGTAGTAAAATTCATATCCTTTGCATTTTCACACTTATTTGGGCCCGTCTTGCTCTATTTATGCTTCTTTATGGCTTAATTGGTCCTATTTTGCATCCACAAGCCTAATAAACTATATATTTTTATGGAAAATCCCAACATTCTCCAATGCATAAATGATCATTCAATGATTCTGTCTATGTGTCCCTAATTTGTGGACTAGAACTAGAATACCACCTAGGGCGTCTTTGTCCTCCATGGGTCTTGGGTCCCTAATTTTGAATGTACCTGAAAGGGTCCCTTTTTGGATTCTATGGAATAATATTTGGGCCTTGGGACTAAGATGCCACCTAGGGCGTCTTAGTCCTCCTTGGCTTATTTTTGGGATTTAGTTTCAAATCTTGGCAGGATTTTGCCTCCTTTAATTAATGATTTCATATGTCAGCTTGTTGTGGTGTAATTTTAGAATATTAAGCATAGATAAGTATAAATATAAGGCTCCTCCACTCATTTTTCATAACAAGCATTCAATTATTCATTCATAAGGCAATTTTATGCATTCAAGATCAATTCATCAACTATTTGGAGCCATCATTAAGATTCAAGCATCATGTCAAGGGTTTTGTGCATCCATTCATGTTGTTGAGCCAAGATTGTGGATGTAGCATTGAAGATCTATTTGCATCCATTGTTCACATCATATCCAAGGATCTAAGATCTACATTCTTCATGGCAACTACATGGTAGATTGCATATTTTATTCATAATACATCACACAAGGTGGTATCATTTACATATTTCATGATTCATGCTTCATTTCATTCATTTCATCATTTGGTTTAATTACCAACAAGGGGTTTGACCAAGGAAAACCCCACAATAATAAACAATTTTTTCCCTTCTTGCATATTTGTGATCGCAAATATAGGTTGAAGACTTGGAGATCATTTGGAGTGCAAAGTTTTCAAGTTGCAAAGTTGCATTGCAAAGTTGTTATCTTCACGGAAACTCAACTATAGGCCAGATCTGGAAGATTCAGAACTTGAGATCAAAGAAGAAGCAAGTGCAGGCCTTGGAGCTCAGGATCACATTCAAAATTTTGAAAAATTTAGAATGATACTAATACATCACCTTGGGAATCTTAGTCCTCCTGAGCATATTTTTTAGAGATTCTTTCAGATCCAATTCTGACATCTGAAGATTCTGCATCTAACCCCAAAAAATAGTAGTGGGACTAAGACAATAGTAAGGGCATCTTAGTCCTCCATAGAACTTTTTGATAGTATTTTTACATTTCCAAAATCCTCACAACATCTCTAGACTTCCAAAGTACACATACCCTAGCTTCGTGTTGCTTAATTTCATCATTTGCACTCTTCATTTGGCTTGTATTACTAGGTTTTGTGAGTTGAATGTGTATTTTTTCTTTTCCAATATTTTTCTTGGTGGTGAACCCCTAAAAGTTTAAAATCCCCCTTCCTAGGTCCTCCTCATTGAGAATTAACTCACCTTGTGAGGTTGATAGTTAATCCAATTAGGGATCCTAGGAAACTATTGAATGATAATAGGAGAATAGTGGTGTTCTATGACCTAGGTTATAAAGCACCCATTTTCATATTATTCATTTTGGTGAACCCGATCTTGTTGAGAATTCATTTTCTGATTTGGAGTTCATTAAAATATTAGATCTAGATTGCATTCATTCTTACATTGCATCTTTCATTAGTGAAATTGCATATAGGGTTTCTCATACTTAATCTAGGGTTTCTCATATTTACATTAGCGAAAGTCCATATAGGTTGCATTTTTAATTTCTTGCATCATTTTATCTCATTTAGAAACTAAAAAAGTGCATTGTTCATCATCCTAATTGCATTTAGAAACAATCTTATTGCATTAAAAATTGAAAAAAAAATTACATTCACTTTTGCATCCAATTGCTTGTTACTAGTTACTTTTTCTAGCCTTCATTTGCACAAATTTATGTTTCCAAACATTAGGTCCTTGGGTAGGAAACTTGGGAACACTGTTATCAACCTAGAATTGTCTGATTTTTTGCAAAAAACACTTACTGGGACTAAAACGCCCTTGGTGGCATCTTAGTTTGTCTCTGGTTTTCTGTTGCAGTACCCTGTTGTAGTGATTTGCTATCTCTTTCAGCTTTTAAAAGCTTCATATTTCACTAGGAGGACTAAGACGCCCTCCCTGGTGTCTTAGTCCCTGTGGAATTTTAGATTGTAGTTTTCAAGATTTGAATCAACATTTTTGTGCTTCTGTTTGTTGGCATTGGTTATCCATTTCAGTGGATTGAATTTTTGTTTCATGCATTTTACTAAATCTAGCTTAAATTGCTTCATTTCATGCATTGCTCCATTCCAAATTTTCATTTACAAAATTTCATCTTTCAGATCATTGCATACTGTAATCAGCAAATTACCTTGCTTCCAATTTGAAAATTGCATTTAAACATTTCACTTTAGGTCATTGCATTGCACTTTTCCATGATAACATGTTTTCTTTCAAGAGATGTGGCTTTGATATGGTTACAAATGGATTACATAAGTACAACATCCCATCTTATGAGTTCAAATTAGAATATAACAATGAGGTTGAACTAAGAAACATGTTAGTCATCCTTCTACTATCTTTCATAGTTATGAGAACATCCTAGAGTAAGAAGATCAAACCATTGGCACAATCCTTAATATTACATTACCCGTTGGTGAGGAAGGTGGTGTCAACAATCATAACAATCATACTTTTTCTTCTCCTAATACCTCTCCTATTAGTGATGAAGGTATCTTCCAGTGAAAGAAGGTACAAGCATTAAGAGTCTTGATTATTCCTATCCTCCTCCCCCTTTGGAATATATTAGAAAACAAGAAGATGAGATCATTGTCACCACTTTTCTTATTCCAAATCCATCTCTCAACACCTCCCCTAATTGCAAGAAGGCTTTAGTAAAAGAGGATACAATCGTGAACAATCATGAAAATCACATTTGTCAAGAGGACATGTGGATTGAAAGTGATAACCTTATCTCTCTCCTTCCTAATGTCCCTAACATTTGGAAAGAACTATTTAAACAAAAGCATTTAACCATTCATAATCATGAAAACCATAGCAGCCCCTCTTGATGCTTCCCCTATTAGTGATGACATTACTTTACATGGCATAATAATGGAGAGTGATGAACCTTTTGTTTGCCTCTCTCCTAAAATATCTTCCACTAGGGTAGATGGTATAGCACAAGAGAATGAGACCTTAGATAAAAAGGACAATCAAATAGAGCCTTCTCCTAATATCGCCACTATTGATGAACAAGACAATTCAACCATTGATAAATCCCTTACATAGGATGAAGTCATTTTAGAAGAACCAACCCTTGAATGTCAAGAACATTTGGTTTGTAGTTCTCCTAGAAACTCTCCTATTAGGGAATACATAATAGTGGACGAAAATGAGAACATTGACAGTTGTAATTCCTTATGTGAAGTTGATAAAGTAACATTAGACTCCTCTTTACTAAGAGATCATGAAAATAATGATAAAACTTCTTAGGTTATGCACATTAGATACCCCTTTGAGTACTCTCCCAAGCCTAAACTTATCCTTTTTCCACCCTCTCAAAAACCACAAGTTCAAAACAAACCTATCCTTATCCTCGAACCACCTAAGAATAATGTTTCACAGCAACCGAGTTACAATATCATTTCTCATACATACAACACTAGGAAAAATCCACAACCAAGACAAACACCTTCAACATCCAGGTATCATTTCCTAATCCTATATTTCCTAGTGCCCCTCATTTTCCTCCACAAAGTGGAAAGGAGTATGATCTCATTGAACAACTGAAGAATTTGCTCCTGCAAAGATATCCCTATGGGACTTAATTTAGAATTCACCTAACTATCACACTATGCTTCAAAATTCCTTACAACAAGTTCCTATCCCTTCTAATGTACAACTGAATGACATAGCAATCATGATTGAAGGAATGAATGATGATAATGTTTTCCACCAAAGTGAGCTCCCTGGTTTGGAAGTGCAAAAACAATATGATGCTTTCATGATCATAGCTCAATACAATACCACAGGGATAAAACAAACCCTTGTTGACAATGGCTCTGCCTTAAATGTGTGTATTGCAAGCATTTTGGATAAACTAGGTGTTGATAAATCAAAAATTCAACTGACTCTTTATCTATTAAGTTATTTAATGATGTAGGAAAGAAATCTCTTGGAGTGATAACTTTACCTATTACAATTGGAAAGGCTACCTTACAATACCCTATTCATGTTATGCCTCATGATCTGTCATATAATCTTCTTCCAGGAAGGTCGTGGATTCATGAGATGCATGTAGTGCCTTCTACACTTCATCGTAAAATGAAATACATCTACAATGACAAAGTGTGCACATTTGAGGTTGATCATGAGCCTTATAGTGTCTTACAACTTGAGGAAAAAAAGAGAAATCCTTGAAAACATTAACACCAACTACACAAGTGGAACCTGTGTAACAAAAATACAAGGAAAAACACATTGAAGAAGCCACAAAGCTATTAGAAGATGATTGGGGTTCCTTCGATTTTACACCTACATTCATCAAAGAATACAAGATCACAACAAAGGACTCTGAAAAGGGAAAGGAAAAAGTAGACCCTTGGAAACCTCAACCACTTTAGAAGAAAGGACAACATACACAACAAACTCTGATGAAACTAACTATCAACAACCTTTGAATCCTAAATAAATAAAAAAGATTTATGGAAAAGGTTATGAGCTTATGAAACAACTTGGATATAGTGGAAAAGGATGTGGTGCTCAAGAACAAGGTATCTATGTCGCTATCAAGCATAACATGCAAGAAACAACTAATGGTCTTGGTTATTGTCCTTTGATAGAAATAAACAAGCCTTCACTTAATAACAACACTAATGATATTGATTGTTATCATTTGAGGGAAACATATAAATCATTGCTTAATTTCAATGTCATCACACAAAACACTAACGATTTGAATTTGATAGATTTTACATCTTCCATTAAAGAAGAAAAAAAAATCTTGCAATCTAAAGAGTCTTGTGTAAGTATGACATCTTGTACTAAGCAAGAGATATCTTTGTCACAAAATAAAGCAACATCCTCCACTTTTGACCAAGAGAGTATCTTGATGAGACTCCTCCAAGATCATCTAATTTCTCTCCCTCTAAGAACATGAAATAAATTCTACTACAAGAGTTCATTTTGCACATATCATAGAGTTCATGGTCATGCTACTAATGAATGTAAGGCTTTAAGTAACAAAATTCAACATCTCAAGGAATGTGGTTCTCTTCCTTGTGTTGCAACACCTAATTCCTCTAACTAATACTCATTTTCATCCTATTCTACTCACCCTTGTCCTACACTAAGTAGGGGAAAGGGGTTAGATAGCCTTGTCCTCGTATGTCACTTGTCATTGTCTCTTTTGGCTAGGTTGTCCACATTTCATGTATATATAAGAGAAATCTTGGGATGTGGACGACATTCCTTAAGTTGGCTCGCATGTGACGTACTGAGCAACCCTTCCATCCAATTGCATGAATTAGCTTATTGGAAACTTATGACTTGGCATAGGTATTTCCAAATAAGCTCTCATGTCTTCTTCTACTTTAAAGCAATTGCTCACAACAATGGTGTTAGCAACCACTTTAAAGTGGGGGTATACATCGACACTCTAGTTTCATTGAGTGATTTTCTTTCTTCTTTCAATGCTTCATTTTCTTGGTGGTGTCATTGGGCCTGATTTCCTCCAAGAGCATGATATTTATCTGCACTTGTCCTCTCTTGGAAACATTAGGCACAATGTTCCCTAAGATGAAACCTTGCATGAACTAAGAAAAATCCCTTTGAAACTCTCTCTTTCTTGTTACGTCGCATTTTTGTACCTTATTAAAGTCATGGAGGTATGGATTTGATATGGTCCCCTAGGGCTCACCTAGCTTCACTATCCCTTATGGGCACACATTTTCCTTTTTTTCCTTATCATATTCATTGGGGTATGATGTTGATATGGACCTCTTGGAGCTCACCTAGTGGACAACTAGCTCCCACTAGCCCTTGTGATCATCTGTTTTGTTTGCATAGTGAACAATGCATTCCACTTGTAAACCTCTTTCATCCTACACCCGGTCCACCGCGTTGGACAACCAATCAAAGCTTGATCTATTGTAATTTTCCTCTTTCCTTTTTCTATCTTTGATGGTGTAGGTTTGCAATCTGGTTATGGCTTCATATATCATCCACAAGCATGTTCTTTTGTGCCTATGTTGGTTTGCCATAGAATCTTGATCCTGGGGCCTTGCCCACCCTCTTGATTATTGTCATCCTATCTTACTAACATTTGTACATTTGAACCCCTCTTGATTGCATGGTTAGCTACTTTAGTGTGATTTTGAAGCAAGTTCATCCTCTCACTAAAGTGGGGGCTAAATGTAGTGTAGTAAAATGCATACCCTTTGCATTTTCACACTTATTTGGGCCTTCCAGGCTCTATTTATGCTTCTTTATGGCTTAATTGGTCCTATTTTACATCCACAAGCCTAATAAACTATATATTTTTATGGAAAATCCCGATATTCTCCAATGCATAAATGATCATTTAATGATTTTGTATGCATGTCCCTGATTTGTGGACTGGGACTAAAACACCACCTAGGGCGTCTTTGTCCTCCATGGGTCTTGGGACCCTGATTTTGAATGTACTTGAAAAGATCCTGTATACACATAAAAATGGTCATGTCTATAATCCTAGCAATTAATTAAATATTTATTATTTAATTATTTCTTCTAAAGTCCTCTACATATGATTAAATTTAATTAATTTAATTATATTGTTCATTCATCTTATTCTTCTTTTATAATTAAATAAATACATTCTATTTATTTAAATTAATTATCATTTGTTTGAATTTAAATTAAATCTTTGATTTAATTAAATTTAAATCTCTTTTCTTCTATTTTAATTTCTTCTTCTAATTAATTAAATGTTTCATTTAATTAATTTCATAAAAGTGATTTAATTAAATAAATCTTATTTAATTAAAAATATCTTATTTAATTAAAAATATCTTATGCTTTCTTTCTAAATCAAAATTAGGTATTTTACCTAATTGTGCAATCTTCTCATATCATAATTAAATATTTTATTTAATTATGAGATATTCTGCTTTTTTCAATAAAACATGATTAAAGCTCTCTTCTTATCACAAGCTTTCTTCTGCTTTTAAAAGCTTAATTAAATATTTTATTTAATTAAGAAAAGCTGAATGTCCTCCACAAATAAATAATTGATTTTTTTAAATTAATTATTTATCGCTTTAAATCTTTCTTTTATTCTTTTAAAGAAAGATGATTTCTTATCTTCTCTTCTTTTTCCTCTTTCATAATAAAATAGAAAAATCTGGTTTTAGGTTTCTTCTATTTTCTCTTCAATTTCATCTTTCTTCAACCGTTCGATCTACCAGGAATTATCACAACCGTCAATCGAGACAGCCAATCAAAATCAATCGAAAAACTCTATAAATACCTGTGTGAATCCAAGCATTGGTAATAGGCAATTAATTAGAGTTTATGCATTTAGTTCATTTAGCACTTTAATCTCATAGCATCATGTTTATTTCAAGTTTATTACTTCCAATCACCATCTTAGCTTAATCTTGCATCTACATCATAGCAAAATCTTATTCTTTAGGAAGACAGTTTGTTGAGCCTAGCCTACAATCTGAGAACACAAAGCTGGAATCGACAAAAACACTAAAGATAGAGGACGATAGGACGACAATGGAAGCAGGATACTGAGTTTGCGTCTCTTTTCCTTTTATATTCTATTTTGTTATAATGTCCTATTGGTGTGTTTGAATATTTGTTTCAATTCATTTACGCATCTAATTTTCATACACACAGATCCCTTTTTGGAGTCTGTGCCTCGAGATTTGAGCCTTGGGACTAAGATGCCACCTAGGGATTCTTTGTCCTCTATGGCTTATTTTTTGGATTTAATTTCAAATCTTGGCAGGATTTTGCCTCCTTTAATTAATGATTTCATATGTCAGCTTGTTTGTAGTGTAATTTTGGGATATTAAGCATAGATAAGTATAAATACAAGGTTCATCCACTCATTTTTCATAACAAGCATTAAATTATTCATTCCTAAGGCAAGTTTATGCATTCAAGAGAAATTCATCAAGTACTTGTAGCCATCATTAATATTCAAGCATCATGTCAAGGGTTTAGTGCATCCATTCATGTTGTTGAGTCAAGATTGTGGATGTAGCATTAAATATCTATTTGCAACCATTGTTCGCATCATATCCAAGGATCCAAGATCTACATTCTTCATGGCCACTACATGGTAGATTGCATATTTTCTTCTCAAGACATCACACAAGGTGATATCATTTACATATTTCATGCTTCATGCTTCATTTCATCATTTGGTTTAATTACCAACAAGGGGTTTGACCAAGGAAAACCCCCATTCACTAACAAACAACAAGTTTTTCACTTCTTGCATACTTGTGATTGAAAATCTAGGTTGAAGACTTGAAGATCATTTGGAGTGTAAAGTTGTCAAGTTGCAAAGTTGCATTGCAAAGTTGTCATCTTCACGAAAACTCACCTATAGGCCAGATCTGGAAGATTTAGAACCTGAGATCGAAGAAGAAGCAAGTGCAAACCTTGGAGCTTAGGATCACATTCAAAAATTTCAGAAATTTATTATGGGACTAATACGCCACCTTGGGTGTCATAGTCCTCTTAAGAATATTTTGCAGAGATTCTTTTAGATCTAGTTCCAACATTCGAAGATTCCACATCTTCCTTGAAAAATAGCAGCAGGACTAAGACAATAGTAAGGGAGTCTTAGTCCTCCATAACACTTTTTGATAGCATTTTTACATTTCTAGAATCCTCACAACATCTCTAGACTTCCCAAGTACACATACCCTAACTTGGTGTTGCTTAATTTCATCATTTGCATTGTTCATTTGGCTTGTATTACTAGGTTTTGTGACTTGAATGCTTATTTTTCTTTTCCAAGCTTTTGCTTGGTGGTGAACCCCTAAAAGCTGAAAAAGCTCCCTTCCTAGGTCCTCCTCATTGAGAATTGACTCACCTTGTGAGGTTGATATTCAATCCAATTAGGTCTCCTAGGACATTATTGAATGACAATAGGAGAATAGTGGTGTTCTATGACCTAGGTTATAAAGCACCCATTTTCATATTATTCAAGGTCATCTTAGGGGTCATGTACACTTGGAAATAGTTTATAAAGTCCTCAACAAGTTCATTGAATGAACAAATTGAGTTATTTGGTCATGAGGAAAACTATTCTAAAGTAGTATCTTTCAAAGACCTAGGGAAAAGCTTAGCCAAGAGCTTATCCTCAAGGAAAAAATCACTACATAAGGAGATATAAGCATAAACATGGTTAGAAGGATCTCCTTCGCCCCCATATTTCTCAAATCTAGGAATCTCTATACCTTGTGGTATCGAAATTCTTAATATCTCCAAGGATAAAGGATTTCTTTTGACATAGTATGTAGGTTGGCCATTTTGATTTTGGTTTATGGTGGAAATTTGTTTTTGAAGGGATGAAACATTTTGCAAATTTTTGTTAAGGATGGTGTCATTGGTTGTATTTTGAGATGGAGGTGAATATGGTGGAGGTGTATATTTCTTTGAGGTGGAAGTGAACAAAATTCTTATGAGAGGTAAAGTGGTAGGAGATATGATGTAAGATTCCAAAAAGGTACAAGGATTGCTAGTGGAAATACCCAAGGTATGAAAGATGTTACTAGTAGGTTGCATCATTGTTGTAACTCTAGGGTTGGTATAGGTTTTAATAGTGGAATGGTTGTGGGAGGAGGAATTTTGGTTCTTCCTTGAATTTGAACTTTTTTTGGAGGCATAGCACAGCTAGTCATTGAGGTAAGATGTTTTCCAAAAATTTTGAGCTTCGTTATGCACAAGTTCTACTCCTTTACTTTCAATCATGTGATGTATGTTATCTATGTTGGGAATAGCATTGGTGGAAATTTTTTTAGTACTCAATTGAAGTTGTAGGTTTGCTAAGTCTTCATGGATTTGTATTATGTTTTCTTGCAGAATATTAACAACCATTTTTTCAACACTTGTCATACTAATTGAAGGTAGAGAGTTATTAAGGGTATGGTCCATACCTAGTGAACTAGTGTGAACACTAGGAGTCAAAGAGCTAGATAACCCAAGATCCATGATGATTGTGCTATCGTGGGATGACGTGAGTCTCAAACTTCATCTCACTATAGTATTAGCAATAGGAAACCAAATTGTAAAGCTCATGCAAGGGACAATCGAGGAATGCAATGAACACAAGATAAATGATATTCTTTAATTTTGATTCAAATGAAATTAAGCTAGATGCTATGAAATGAAGAAAACAAAAAAATTACAAATTGAAACACAAAAACAAAATTTTTAATGTTGTAAAATATAGATTTAGATCTAACACAGGACTAAATCACCCAGAGGAGTGTATGAGTCCTAGTTATGGTTTTTCAAGGGTTCAAATGTTGTAAAACACGCCATACAAAATACCTAGAAATTAGGTAAAACAACCTGTACTAGGACTAAATCACCCAGAGGAGATATGAGTCCCAAATGAGGGTTTTGACACTAATTTCAACAAATTCTAAGTGAATGTTAGGTTTTCTAGTTTGAATGATGTCTAGAATAAGTACAATTATAGATTTTAAGTGAATTTCAATTATGTAAGATGCAAATTGCAACCTATATGAACTTTCACTAATGCAAGATTTAGAAACCCTAGATGCTTATTAACTAATGCAAGACCTAATGCAAAGTTAATGTAAGCTATATCTAGGACTAAAATGCACTCCAAAACAGAAATAAGGTGTTCTAAAGGTTAGGTTCACCAAAATGAAACCTAGCAAATAGGAGGCTATCTTTTGGGAGATGGAACTAAAGGGGGATTAGGGTTCCTCCACCTATTTCACTTATCTTTTATTAAAGGAAACCTTAGAGGTATCAATATAGGGATGGAATTAGGGAAAGAGACTTGAAATAAGGTGTCCTAGGGTACAATTAAAGGCAATAAGAGGGTTCACCACAAAGAAAAGGCTTGGAAAGATAAGTAACATACAAAACCTAATGATATAAACTCAAATTGGAATAATAAACTAGAGATAAAGAGAGGAGTGCTTGGAAAATTGAAGATGCTTGGAACAAGGTCTGTAATCCTGAAAATATGAATTTCGTAGCACACTAGGACTCATATGCCAGTAGGGGCAATTTAGTTCTAGTTTAGGGTTTCAGGTCGAAACTAGAATATGGAACTACTGAATCAAGATCTACAAAAAATGCTTGAAATCTGGTATACTGAAACTCAAACGCCACAAGTGGTGATTTAGTCCTAATATCAGGGTTGATCTAAAAAATTGATATCCTCCAGTGTTCTCCTGTAGCTTCTCTGTCAAATCTCTGAATCTGAAACACAAAATTTTGATCTGTAGGTGACTTTTCATGATCTTACAAGATAGATGACAACTTTGACAACTTTGAAAAAATTTCTCCAATCTTGCTCTTCAATGGATCTCCAACCTATATCTACAAATCACACATCAAAGAGAGGGAAAAATGTTTTTTTTTAGTGGATAGGGGTTTTACTTGGCCCTGTTTTGGTAATCAAACCTTGAAATGAAATGAAATAGAAAGAAGGAATGATGAATGAACAAATAAGCTATATTGTAACTCACCAAACCCTTGGAATAAAGGTTTCAATATTATATATAATGGCTAGCATGAATGTGGATCTTGACTCTTGATTGAATGATATGGATCTTAACTTGAATGCTTGCTTGAATCATAAGAACCTACATCACAAATGTTAGCTCAAAAATAAACATGATGCATGATGATTTTGACATGATGCTTGATTATTGAAAGTAGCTCCAAAATGCTTGATAATCACTCTTGAATGCTCTTGAATGCTAGAATTTTTGAATTCTTATATCACATTTTCTCATGAAAATTGCTAGGAGAAAATATGTGAAATAGCCTTGTATTTATACTTGTTCACACCAAATTTCCTGAAATTACAATACTACAAACCAACATCAGATCTAGGAGAATAAAATCCCGAAAAGAATTGAATTCATAATTAGGTCCAAGCTGAGTGGGACTAATATTCCAATTGGGGCATATGAGCCCTAGTAGGATAATATTGGGACACAAATTTCAAGAAATATTTATTTTGTGCTAAATTCAAGACCAGGCCTCAAAACTTAGGTTGGACCCATATGCCCAAGGTCGCGTATGAGTCCTAGATCACTAAATATGGGCCATATAAACCAAAATCATTAAATCCTGATTGGTTATTTGATATGTGTTAGGATTATCCTCCAAAAAATGCATTTAATAAGGCTTGTGGATGCAAAATAGGACCAAATAAGACATAAAGAAGCCCAATTTAAGTAGAGAGGGCCCAAACAAGTGTGAGAATGTAGAGGGATACATTTTTCTACACTACAATAGTAAAAAAATTTCTTAGCCAAATTTGATACTTTGGACCAACCTATAAAAGGAGTCAGCAAACTCTGAAAAATTACATAAAATAAGGATTGAAACCATAAAATATTTTGATAAAATATTTAATGAAGTTACCAAAAGACTAGAAGAACCATTAACCAAACAACATAAAATTTAATGGTTCATCTCTAGTGTAATACCAAAATTAGAATATCCTTGGATGGAAAAATAATTTATACCTACCTAGAACCAGTTACTTTTGCATGCTAGATTGAAAACCAATCCTAATAGAATTAAGAAAGGGAGAAAGATAACAAAGAGTTAGAGAAGCTAAAACTAGGGATAGAACAGTTGATACTTCGATAAGACATTATGGAAAAACAAGATATGTTTTCACCAAGACCTAATATCTAGTGTACTTACAGTCGAAGAGGACACAAAAGAAATGAATGTTTGAAGGAATTTGGAGAAAATAAAGCTAATGTGTTATGAGTATAATTTTGGGATCTACCCACGAAGATAAGTTCAGTCTACTACGACACTTGCAAAGAATGGGATGATCATGAAATAGAGGATTGTCCCTCATAGTTATTTCAATTAAGAGAAGATCCTACAACAAGTCATAATAAACAATGAAATATAGAATATGCTAAAGTAATGATAGAAAGGCCACTTTATCAGTGGGATCATGGATACAAGCTACAATAGAAAAACAAGAAGGAATATTAATTCTATACAAAACCAACCTAATCAAGACATACAATTATAGAGGCCAATTTTGTCCAGAGATAGAGGCTAAGGTGGAGGAAGAAGGATATGAAAAAAAGCCACATGTTTCAAATGTTGTAAACTAGGTTACTTTGCAATAGAATATTTGAGGGATAGGAAGAAACCTTGTGGATTTTATGGGAATACAAAATATGATGTATTTAACTATGATAAATCATAGACCTATTATAGGAATACACCCCACCATCAAAGAGTGATGACATCCAAAACCTAAATGCATCTAGAGGGGAAATATTACTAAGAAAAATACCAAAATAAATTAAGGAGATAGATGAAGGAAATCATAAGAAAGAAAATGTATAGACTACTAACTTTGACATAGAAGCTCCTAACCACAACAAAGAAGTGGTAATAACAAGACAAGGAACCAATATCACAAATGACAAGAAAGACACAACAAAAGAGGAAATTGATTTAGATGATGAGGTATTCCACCCCACTAAAATATAACATGATCACATAGTGGAAGAAATAGAGAGAATGGTCACAAAGGAACAAGATGAGGAAATAGACCAATATTTTTCTAGACAAGAAATCAAAATACTAAAAAAATTAATAGAAATGTCTACACAATCAAAACTATTGGATAAACTACATCAATTTTATAAATATCAGAACAAATAGAATAAAATACCACAAATCAAAACCATAAAAAAAAAGAAAAACAATGGAAACATGACCAATTATGATTATAGTAAGAATAAGCCACAAAAAGATAACTAATAACATGGTGGATTTAGGATCCAACATAAACATGCTCCCAAAATGGGTGTGGGAACAAATAGGAATGCCATAACTAGAAAAACACCCTACAATATCAACCTAGCAAATTGGACAAGAATGAAAACCCTAGGAAAATGGAAACAAGTAGAAGCCAATGTGAAAGGGATAAAACAAATAGTAGACTTTGAAGTAGTAGCAATAAAAGAAATATTTGATTCATTCAATACCCTTATAGGACTAGAGAAAAGATGTTTCCTAACAAAATAGGTTGATGAGGACTCCCACAACATAGATATAGAAGTTTAACAAGGCAAGAGATAATTTGAATCTCTAAGAAAAGTAAAAAAAAAATACTACAACCAACTAATCAAACTAAAAGAAGAAAATATTAGTAAGAAAGGGGATCCAAAATTGGCTAATATAGGAGATTATTGGGATGATAGATTAGTGAAAAAAGTTGCAAAAATGTTATCTAAACATGAAGAACCCTTTCCTAGAAAATTTACAGACATAAAAGGCATAAAGGAGGAAGCTGGAGTCATGAAGATACAATTGAAAGAAGGAGCTAAACTGGTATGGAAAAGACCCTACCGACTAAACCCAATATGAAGAAGAATGATGCAAGGTCATCGGTATTATTTCTTATTTTATTGTTTCAATCTGGTGTTCAATTTGGTGTTATTCATTTTTGGCTTGAAATTCTTGGGTCTAGTGGTTGTTATGGAATGTGAGCATGAGTTTCCTCCCTATCACCACATGGATAGGTTCATTGTCTATTAGGCAGGAGGTCGACAGTTGCAAAAGGAACTCAATCAGTTTTGGGAAGAGCAACTAATTCTTGAAAGTTTGCACAGGAAAGTGCAGTAACAAAAAAAAAAGAGGTGGTGGAAAGAAGATGGAGATACCAGGGGTCGTAACATGTTGAGAAAAAAGTAGGAATTATAAATCAATAAACAAATGCTTAGACAAGGAGGTGTGAGTAAATGACCTAAAGAAAATTAAATTACCAAAGTAAAGAGATACAATGGATTGTATATGGGCAAAAAGAACAAAAGGGTCAATGGTGTAGAAAGGATGGGATTGAGCAGTTAGGAGCCCACATAGGAAGGCAAGGAAGGGAGATTTAGGGGAGAACAATCGCTAGGAAGGATCAACTAGCTGAAGCAAATCGAGTAGAGGGTTATCATTGAGCTGGATACAAAGGAAGTTGATTCATTTAAGAATCATTGTAATTAGATTTTGTAGAGGGGAATTCACATGTAAACCTCAATTTCCTATTTCAAGAATTGCTTCTTTGTAATCAAGGAAATAAAATAAGGTTTTATTTCATGGCCCTATCTCTTGTCACTATTGTTTTGTAAGTTTGTTTCTCATCATTCTGAATGAGGGATGGTGTGTATGTTCTTGAGATTTGGAAATTATATTCTATCAAACACTATAATAGATTTGTAGGTTCTTGTCACTTGTAATGTTTAGTTGGTCTATAACTAAATAGACTGTCATTATCTTGGTATTTGAGTATTGTGAGTTTGTGATTATGAAGTTGTGTGCTATCATTTTGGTATTCTAGAGCCTAAATTTTTTGGGAAGGGGAAGTTAGTTATGCTCATAGGATTTTGGAAAAGTATGTGTTTTTAAGTTTTGACAGGTTAATAAGAAGAACTTGGGTACCAAAATACTGAGAAGAGGAAAAAGAGAGAATACCTAGGTGAGGTATCAAGAAGCCAAGTAGGAATATAGAAATATGTAGTAGCATGCTAAGAAAGAAAGACCCTAGAAGAAAGAAAAAATAAAGAATGAATATGAAGAAGCAAGATTCAAAGTGGGATGGAGAATGGCAAAGTTGAGAAGGGATCTAGAGAGGTGTAAGCTTGCGGTGAAGTAGTGGCTTGAGGAAATAATCCAAGAATATGGTTGGTGTTGTCCATTGAAAAAGAAGTTGAAGTGGCCTATGAAGATGATTGTTAAGAAAAGAAGAGCGAAGAATATGGTTTCCTTCAAAAGAGAAGATGAAAGAGGTTTGGATAGCAGAGAGTTTCCAAGTGAGAAACATGCACTAGAAGGGGTGAATAAAATTATCATTGTGGAGAACACATGCAAGGTGGAAGGTAAGCATGTTGATTTAGAAGATTTAAATAACGATTCTTTTAAATATTTGAATTAAATTGTTGAAGGGAAGATTTTAAAAGAAGAAGATGATGAAAAGGATGTGGATACAAATAATGAAAATGGCATATACGAATGTGAGATGGAGCTTTGGAGGCTTGTAGATGAAAAATACATAAGAAGGAGAAGATACAAAAATAAAAAGGAGAATGAATGAAAGTAGATTGAAAAGTTCAAAATGAACAAATATAAGTATGGAGTGGATACAAAGAATGAGTTGGCCAAGAGCAATATAAAGAAAGAGTGGGAAGCAAAAGAAAGGTATGATGAAGGATTGAAGAATGAAGAGAAAAAAGAAGGTGCAACTGAAAATGAAGAAGCAAATGTTAGAGCAGTAGTGGAAGGCAAAGAAATGCATGGTGAAGAAGTTACAAAGATTTAATTTGAAGGTGTAGCAAGTACAGAAGATTTGTGGGCATAATTTTCAATGATAGAACATGAGTGGATGAAGAAGATTTCTAGTGAAGGTATGAAGAAAAATGGGACAACAAAGGATACAAAGATGAAGTTGGCAGCTGATGATAAAGAAGCTATTACAATAAAAAAAGAAGAGGTAAATTTATTGGTTTTAAATAAGGACATTGTTTCATTTTCATTTGCTATGTTGAATGTTGAGAAGATTGGGAACAAGTATGGAGGAGTATATGCAGATTTTAGTGTAGATGTTGTGGGTTGTAATGTGAATGGTAAAAACAAGGATGATTTGTTGTTGAAGATGTTATCTATCAAAGAAGAATGGCTAGAAAAGATGATTGATGAAGGTGGGAAGTTGAACATTGTAGCACAAGATCAAAAGGTTTCAAAGGTGAAAGAGCTTGAAGAAGAAAATGTGGAGATCATTAATCTCTATATAATTGTTCATATCAATTTGTGCATGTGAATGTATGAGAAAGGAAACTTTAGTGAAGGAAGATGAAAAGTGAAGAGAAGAATAGTGCACAACAATGTTGGTGAAACATGGAAGTTGTCCTAGAGTGATGTTGGAAGAAGCGTAAGAAAATAATAGAGAAATGATTTATGGTTGATGACCTCATGCATGGGAGCACATGCTTTCTTTTATCTTTTGAGTTTGATGTAGGGGCATCGATCCAGTTTCTTATTTTATTGTTTCAATTTGGAGTTCAATTTTGTGTTATTCATTTTTGGCTTGAAAATATTGGGTCTAGTGGCCATTATGCAAGTTGAGCATAGGTTTCCTCCCTTTCACCACATGGATAGGTTCATTGGCTGCCAGGAAGAAGGTCAATAGTTGTAGAAGGAGCCTAATCGATTTTGGGAAGAGAAAATGATTGTTGAAAGGTCATGCAGGAAAGTGTACTCATAGAAAAAAAAGAGGTGGTGGAAAGAATAAGACAGATATACCAAGGGTCATGGCATTTTGAGTAGAAAGAAGGAATTATAAAGTATTAAAAAATGCTCAAACAAAGAGGTGTGAGTAGACGACCTAAAGAAAATTAAATTGCCAAAGTAAAGAGATACAACAAAATGTGTAGGTGCAGAAAGAACAAAAGGTCGATGGTGTAGAAAGGATGGGGATTGGGTAGTTAGGAGCCCATGTAGGAAGGAAAGGAAGGTAGATTCAGGGGAGAATGATTGCGGGGAAGGATCAATTGGCTGAAGCAGATCGAACAGAGGGTTGTCATTGAGCTGGAAAAAAAGGAAGACAATTCCTTTAAGAATCATTATAATTAGATTTTGTAGAGGAGATTACACATGTAAACCATGATTTCCTATTTTGAGAATTGCTTCTTTGTAATAAAGGGAATGAAATAAGGTTTAATTTGATGGCACTGTCTCCTGTCATTCTTGTTTTGTAAGTTTGTTTCTTGTCATTTTAAATGAGGGATGGTGTGTATGTTCCTAACGTTTTGGTACTTATATTTTGTTGAATGCTATAATAGATTTGTAGGTTCCTATCGCTTGTAATGTTTAGTTGGTCTATAACTAAATAGACTAAAATTATCTTGTTATCTAAGTATTGTGAGTCTGTGATTGTGAAGTTGCATGTTATCAAAGAAATTCAAAGAAAAATTAGCCAAAAATTTGGAAGTTGGGATAATCAAACCAATAGAATATGTAGAATGGATTAGCTATGGTAATTCAAAATATGAAAATTGGAGAAATAAGGATTTGTGTTGATTTTAGAGAATTGAATAAAGCCTCCATTCATTACCCTTTTCCTACACCTTTCACAAAAGATATTTTGGGATCAATAGTAGGAAGATAAATATACTCCTTTACTATTGGATTTTTAGGGTATCATCAATAAAGAATAAGGAATATTGGAAAAAAAAACAACATTTATAGCAAAATGGGGATCGTACATGTACACAGTGATTCCATTTAGCCTAAAGAATGAGTCTGCATTATTTAGCAGGATAATGATAAATGTTTTTAAAGACTTTATACATAAATTTTTGTAAGTACATTTATATGATTTGATGGTATATGGCTCAGTCAGAGACCACATACAAGTACTAAGGATGATTCTCAATAGGTGTCAAAGCATACAAATTGCACTAAATTTAAAGAAGTGCATGTTTGCAGTACCATATGACACATTATTAGGACATATCATATGCAAGGAAGGTTTGATGGTACACCCTATGAATGTTACTTTAATCATGACATTACCACCACCAAAAACACCCTCAAAAGTAATATTTTTCAAGGATATACTAGATACGGTACCACAAATTTATAAAATGGTATGCCAAAATAGCTACATCTATGGAAGAATTATTGAAAATGAAATCCAATGGAAGTATTGAATGGATTGAGGAATGCCAACAAGAATTGGATACATTGAAGAAAAAAATTAGAAAGGCACCAATACTAATCTTCCTAGATTGGAACACACCATTCTATGCACATGTAGATGCATCAAGAATTGCCATAGGAGTAGTATTAGCTCAACCCAAAGGCAATAAAGATAACTTTATATCCTTTGAAATTATAAAACTATCTAAATTAGAGAAGAACTATACCACTACTAAGAGATAATCCCTAGCTATGGTTTATGCACTACAAAAATTTAGACACTATCTTTTGTCAACACTATTTACATGGTTCATGAATCATGAACCACCAAAGTACTTACTTAATAGGAGACATATCTAATATTCCTTTTTGACTTGTGGTTGCTACACTTATACTAGTTGGTGATGATCGATTGAAACAAAACTCATTTTTTTGCACCATTCTTCTCTTTATCTGTATCTTTATTTGATGACATGTTAGCTCTAAGTGGGATAAACTAGTGTTGCAAGTATGTGCGGTTGTTGTTGTCATTGATGTCAAAAAAATTTGGTGTTATCATTGGTGTCAAATGTATGAGTAGGATATTGTTGTAGGAGTGTGAGAAGTTGGTATTGAGTTGATGTGTCTCTAATGATGCTTTGATTAGTTGCATTATTCTGTCATTAGTAAGCTACAAGTGTCAACCTCTAGTGTTGTTTTGATAAGATTCTATATATGGATGTATGGTTGAATTTATATGCTTCAGTTGGCTTGGTAGTGATGAGGAAGTGTTAAATATTTTGATTGAGGATGTGTCCTTGGTGCTTGGTTTCCAAGTGTTTTTGAGAAAATTTTAATAAAAAGAGGAAACAATGTGTTGTAGAGGTGTTTTGGTATACAAAGTTGTGTTCTAGTTTGGCTTTGTATTTCTTCTATGTTGATGATCTACTTGTGTGGTTTGGATATGTTGATAAGAGGTCTTCAAAGGTTATGCACCCAAAATTTGGTGTGCTAAATTATTTTGTAGAGGAAGTTGTGTTCACCAGTGTGTGAAATGTGTATTGCAGAGGTTTCTGGGAGAAATATTTTTGCCCCACATTTCTTCGCAAAGTGGTTTTAGGTCTTGAAAATCTAGAAGGATTTCAATAGTGTTTGTATCTTTCTTTAGTTGAATTGTTTGAGGTTTGGTGCTCCAAAATTCAATTTCTTATGTAACAGTGTGTGGAAGGTGGTTTGAGTGTACTGGGTGTGTACATTCTTCAAGTGAAAGTTGTTGTGAAGGAATTTGTTGGATTCTAGGGTGTTTTTGGAATATTATAGATCATGTTTAAGCATGGTGTGTGGTCTACGAGTCATCTTTGTATTTGAGGAAGTGTGTACTTAAATTTTAATGGTGTTAACATAGGTTTGATTGACCTTGGGTGTTTACACTAATTATGGAGTTGCTTTGGTGTTTGTGGAAGCATGGTGTGGCATGTATGAGTGCATTTAGGTCCGAGTTAAGGTGTGTTGTGGTTCTCCTTCATTCTTTTCCACCATAGGAATATTTTGGTGCTGACCTAATTTGAATTAGCATGGTTGAGGTGCATAGACAACCTTGGAGAATGTTTTCAAAGTTGAAGATGGTATAAATATGTGTTGTTGAGAGATGATAAGATAGGTGTGAGTGATGTGAACTATTGAGTTGTGAGGTGAAAATTTGTGGTGTAATACAAGCTTTCATGTGTTATATTATTGGATGTAGTGAGCAGAAGATGTCTATAATCATTAATAAGACTATGAAGGTGTTAGTGATGCTTTGGTGGACTTTTTTGTTACATTGAGATGAATTTATCATTGTAACATTCTTCTCTATCTTCTTTTCTATTTTGGCAGTGAGCCTTTAGTAGTGAGCCTTTCTTTCTTCTAGGAAGTGAGCCCTCTAGCAGTGAGCTAATCCTCACTGTGGTTTTTCCCTTCTTGGGTTTACCATGTAAATCTGGGGTTACATTGTGTATGGTGTTGCTTTGGTTATGTTTCTATTATCTTCTTTCATGATAAATCATTCTAACAGATTAAGGTTTAATTGAATTAATGTGAATCTAAATTTGTATGAGGGTTTTTAAGTTTTAAGGTACAACTGATTCACCCCCCTCTCAATTTCCTTGTGTATTCAAGAACTAGTTCACCCTAACCATATGAGTTTTTATGTCATCATTTATTAGAACATGCACCATGTCTAAGAAACCCATCAAGTTGTACTCAAGCATAGAGAGCATATCCAAACTAAGCTTTAGTTATTTTGTATCCATCTCACCACATTTATTTATTTTTTCATACATAGGAGAGAATATTAGCAAAATTTTATCTCCATTCCTTGCAAGGCCTTATCTTTCCATCATTATCCAAAATGGGAGGCATATGAAATTATTCAGATCCTTCAAAAGTATTCAACTCCATCCTAATAAGTTCCTTACATTTAATATGATGAATAATAATGTTATCCAAAAAAATTGACCTAGAAAGAATATCAAACACCAAACTATAATCAAAATTGGAGCTTTTTGCAATAATTCTTAAAAATGTAACTCTAGGTCCCAACTAATTTAAAAGCACTTTAATTTGGCTTCTACTTGAGCATTGGTAAGTGAATCCTTGAAAATCTTGTAGTTCTCCCATAACTTATTTACTTGATTACAAAAATTTGACAACTTATGGCCAAAAATATTGTCAACAAAATCTAACACCTTTATAGATGCCTCCTTTTCTATTATTTCTTACTCTTTGCTTTGCTTGAGCTTCTCTATTAATTTTTTAACCTCAAGGGTTAAATTATCATTCTCTTGTGATCCCCTATCTTCAAATTTTGGTTGTTCAAGAGGTATAAATTTTGTAACCACATTCAATTGTTATTACATCTTCACGTTTATGGCATTGCCCTTGTCTAAATATCCCTACAACTTCTTCACTATTGCTTTAGTAAAAAAAGTTGTATTAAATATGAGGGAGGCTGCTTAGATGGAACTTGTATCCCATAGTCTTATAAAAATTAAATTTATAGTGAGCCCACTTGGATCATTTGATACCTAGGGTTTATTGGTCTCTACAAAAATAGACCATATAGCTAGTGTCTCATGCCTTAGGTTAAACCTTGAACCAAAATAGAGACATCATATTTCTCTTCATATTACAATATTGAGTTAGTTCCTTCTCTCCTGATGGTGTCAAATGCAATGGTAGATGACATATCCCACCCTAGAATGAGTAAGAATCTAGCACTTCTTACCAATTATTTGCCTCTCTAAGAATTCATAGACTCCATATCTATGTTGACATTTTCCAATAGCTTTGGAATTATTTCAGTTTTCTTATCCTCTATAAGGATCTTATCTTGTATTGTCCATTTTAGCTCTTCTCCTTTATTCTCAAGGAAAAAGTCCTTAAAATCTTTCGTAGTGATGAATTGGTCAACTTGTATGAACTCCGAGAAGGCTTGTTCCCTTATGTCATCCACTAATTACCTTGAATTTTCAAAATTGATCAGTAACTTATCAACTAAGGGTCTTTAAATTATTACCCTAGTCAGGAGATTCAACACTTGGGCTATATCTTCATCATCCATCATCTCATCTTGGCCTATGACAATTAATAAAATTTCCTGATGTAGGATCTATTTTCTGCAAAGGGGTAATTTGTTTTCAACTCTTTGGTACATCCCCTTGAGAAGTAGAAGTGTTAGGGGTACTTGGTGTTAGAGAAAGCACATTTGAAATCAAACTATTTTCATTATCCAACATTGTCATAGTTCTTACTATGGGGTCCTTTATGTATTAAAATGATCCCTTGAAATATGGAACAACTTGCTTTCTTTTATTTTCATCAATCTAGATCTTGACCCATAGTGCTTTTCTTTGTGTAGCCCCCTTCTCTAGGGAACAATTTAGGATCAGATCCTCAATGTTTTCAATTGTGGGTCACATCTCCTAACCTTATCCACTTTAATTATATAAGGGAGAAGTTTATTCAAAATCAATTCCAACGATTCCCTTGATGTGATTTGAAAGTTTGAAAATACAATAGTGGAGTGGAGAATGGAATGCTTCTTGTTGTTTGTAAATTGAGTCTTATCAGACTCATTCAATCTCCATATTTTTTTTAGAAAATAATTTTTTTCTAGCACATTCCTAGGAAGCATATGTGGTGCTACTAGGGATCCATATATTCTTATTATAGTGGCATCAGAATAGAAAAACCAATCACCGAGCAATTATGATTTATTCTTGCTTCTGGGATAAGATCCCTTAGTCTCAAAAATATTCTCACAGACTCTGATAACATCCAATCTATAGGTTGGCCAAAGTTCTTGAGAATTGACCTGACACAACACTCCTAAAAAATTATATAATTGGACTTCTCATAGTCCTTCTCATAGATATAAGTCCATTCTTGGACTGGTAAAACTCTTTGTTGCTCATCCAAGGCCCTGATCTACATGTGTGGGGACCAAATGTCTACCCCACTAAATAAAATGATATGACACATTAAGGAGTACCATTTGAAATGGACTATGTTGTTGTCCTTGTTGATTGAGCTTAAAGCTTTGTGAATTTCCTCAACAATGTAGCCATCATATTTATAGGGTTTATTCACATCTCTACTCTGGGAATCAACTGCTAGCACCATAAGATTTACCAACATTTGAATCTTGAAATCCAAGCCCAATAGTTGATAGATTGAGAGGTATGTTTTCACAAATTAATCCTCAAAAATGTCACAATTGAAGGGATTTATCTCCCCACTAGTAAACCTCCTCAATTCTTTTTTAGGCCCTCTAGGCTTAAAGTATAGCAACCAATTTACCCTATAGTTGTCTCAATGCCTTTGATATTCTCTGGTTAGGGCTCCCAAATCTATTGGTAATTGGGCATTAGGGTTTAAATTAAACACTTTGTATTTATGTACCTTTTGTCCAAGTGCATTAAGAATTTCCTACTTGTTGTGAACAATCCCCTCTTCTCAAGTTTGTAGGCCTATGCAATTCATCTGATTAGGTCGACATTAATGAATAAATTTGGCACTAATAACCTTTAAAACCTTAATATCTAGATGTTGCAAATAGGTCTATCTACTAGGAACTTTTTGAAGGCATTCATGAATAGAGCATACCCCTGAACTAGGATGATGGAATCCCTACAATTCTCATTTTTATCTATAACCCTAACAACTAGACTTCTTCACCCTTGTACCATTCTAATTCTATTGGCTGACCCAAAAAATTAGACCACAATATCATCATACAATCCTCTCTTCCCACCCCTAAACGTTCCAACCATGATTCTCTTTTCTAGGGTTTCAATATTTATAAACTAGGGCTTTAAAATTTTATAACTTCGAAGAAGACTTTTAAAAAATTTGCACAACCTCAACCCTTCTAGAGCCCTTATTTACTTTTGAGTCTGACAAACTAGAAAAATATATCCCTTTATGTCAAAATACATAGAGATAGTTTGAAATTACTTACTAGTTCTTTGCTTGCTAAAAACCCTAAAAATATTGTGAAACCCTCGTTCATTTGGAAATTTGTAGCAATTTCACTATGATATCTTTACTTTATGCCTTGAATGATTAAAATGAATGTAATTAAGTCAGTAACCTTGAGAATACATAGATATAGATCAAGTCCTCCATCAATGTCCTCTCATTCTTGAAAGTGTGACCAGCGGTAGCTATTTTTCATTTTTTAATATGAACCATTAATTTTCCAAAGATTGATGGTGATCGTGGGAATTTGAAATCCTTTCTATGAAAGATTTTTTTTTTCTTTTGTATAGCACTGAGACACATGTCACCATTTCAAAGACTTGCAAGAGAAAAATAAAAATCTTTTATGCTTCCTTGATAGTGCTTTCCTTTGTGAAACATTAGAAACAAACAAAACACTTGACACATGGTGTGATTTCAATATTTTTGGGGAAAACAAGCTCAACTTTACATTAATGTAGAAGGTTTAAGTTTGTGCAAAAAGAAATAACCCATATTTACAACACAAAACAAAAGCATTTCGCTCATTCACAAAGAGAACACTTTTAGAATAAAAGGCTCTGCAATTCATTTAATTAGAGCAACTTAACAACAAGTTGACACTTGGAACTAATTATGATAAAGGTGTGACCCTTAGCATGCTTTTCTTCAAGCAACTTAAGAACATTTTAAAGAACATGCACAAATGAATAACTTAAGATACTAGGGAAAAGGGGTCCAATAGGAAACACGATAAAAACAGACTTCACTAGAAAACTTAAGTTACCATGTGAAAAGAAAATTTATGATTTGATTGGCTTCCAACCCATACATGTCAATTACATAGGGAAGCAAAAGAACATTTTGCAAGCTCATGGGAAGAATGTAGTAACATGAGAAGCTCTCGTGAATTGAGGAGGCTATACAAAATGATGTTTTGTGTCTTGTCGGGAATGGTAAAGCATAAATATTTTAGTGGTAATTAAAATATATTAAAGGCAGGGGTTTCACTCGGTGTTCTAGCAAATGGGTTTGGTAAACAGACTAGATGAAGGCCTTAAAAACATAACTTAAAGGCTAGGAAATCCGGACCAATGGTAAATGATGAATTATAAGAAAGGTGTAATGGTTTTGGGCAAGACTTAGGGTTTTATGAAGGTTTAGGGTTTTTTCAAATCCCTAATGCAAAATTTTGAATAAACCCCTTACAAAACATAGGATTTTGGAAAGTTTGAGGATCAAAATGGCTCAGATGGCTAAATTTTGAATAAGCACCACTTGGTTTGTGTAGAAACAAGTGACATCCATCTTAATATAAATATTATTTTGTTAAGTGTTTGAATTAATTTACTTTCTTATTTTTTTGTTTGATTTTACTTTTGCATGAATCTTCATAGTGGTTTAAACTCAAGTCAATGTGGAGACAAAGTACAATGGTGAAAACTATATACCTTGTAATTTTTCTCTTCATTTTGGGCTCACTTTGACCTAGATATCTTATATATAATGAAAAATATAGAAGTGAGACAATTTTTTATGAAAACTCACACATTACTTGAACCATACTTGATTCTATTTGCATACACTCCAGGGGTTTGTCTTAATCCTTAGTTTTATCCATTCTACACCCAAGGTTAGATCTATAATTCATACAAATGATTCAAATCAATTTTGTGACTCATAGAAATGATCCGAAAGCTTTCAATTTTCAAATTCAAATTTAAGACTAACCTAACCTTTCAATTTGATTCTCATATACTAACTTTAAGTATGAAATATTTGATATGTTTCCTTTAGAATTATATTTAAGAATAGACTGCAATTTAGAATCATGATCATAGAAATCATTTGATAAGAACTTTCAAGTTACATTCATTCACAAAATGAAAACATGTACTACTGTATTCCATGTTTCCATCATAAGAGTTTGCCTAAAAACAATCGTATTCCTTATCATTAATAAAGCTTTAACAACACAACCAAATTGATCTATTAAAATAAATATAAGCATCCATAAAATTTCAAAAATCAAATCTGCACATCCAAATCAAATCCATAGACATGTACGACTGATCCTCTAATCATTTTAAATATCTCACACGAGCTATATACTCTACTTTCACAAATACCCCAAAAATATAAACTTGAGCAATGGAGGGCGCTTCCTCGTGAAAACATAACCTTGCGTAAATGGTTAGATGGTGGCAAAAGGATACGTCCCAGGAACTACAAAACATATTAACATAATTAGAAATTTCGTGTAAGTTGCCTTATTGGGTCTTATCAAAGAGAGACTAAAATCACAAGAAAATCTAAAGCTCCAAGGAAAAACAAAGTATTCAGTGCATCGAATTTCAGTTTCTCTAGAAGCATCATCATGGCTGAATTTTCCTGCATGTTGCTTTCAGCAAAACCAAAACAACTAAGAAAAGAGTAACAAGAAGAAAATCTATGCATAACTACAAGAGATTATTGGTGCAATTGATAGAATTTTTCAGGAAGAAAAGAGTCACCCATATATCTAGGCATAGCATTTTTTCACCAATTTATCATTTATTAATAAGGAAACATAGAATGGATCAACCTGAGATGGACATTTAAGTCATAGTTGTGCCTAGATATACTTCAGGCACCTCAGTGCATATCATCTATCTCTATATTTTTGTTCTTATTTTGTTCCCTCTCCAACTGAAAACTAACCTTCTTGCCTTCATCAGACACTTTGGAAGCATCAGTAATCAGAGCTAAGGCCTTATCTTTATGTTGTTCTATTCTCAACATTTCCAATAGTGGAACAAAAATCTTGATTTGTGATAGGACTTGTGTCAGATCAACTAGAGCATAATTAAGGGTATTGGAAGCTGAACTTTTGTTCAAAATAGAACTACCAACTTTTCCTTCTTTGCTTTGAAGACTCTCTTTCTTAGAATTTTTAATATTGATCTTTTCTTCTTCCATCTTCTTATTTTGATACTTGGCTTTGATAAGTGGAGAGAAAACTTGGTTAGCAGCTAATTGATGACTCTTTTCTTTGTTTTCCATATTCTTTCCATTCCATATAGTCTTTTCATTTCCTTTTACATGACCTTGACTTTCTTGTTGATTTCCATGTTCTTTAATGAAAAGGCTATCAAACTTCCCATGATCATAATTATTTCCTTTATTTCTTAAATTGTAGCTAATTTTTACTTAGGCAATAGTAGCATTAATCAAGGCTCTAATTTATTCATTTGATGGTCTTCTTATCTTGATATCAGATCCCGATGACTCAAAACCCTACATAGATTGATCATCTTCTTCTAGTTCATCATAAAAAAAAACTTGTTGATGATAACTATTATTCATATGTCTCAAATCATCAATGTCAAGCTCTACTCCTTTTGAGGATTAATAATCCTTGTTCTTAGAATACAACTTTGTTGGGGACATGTTAATATCTTGGTTTTCTTCATAATGATCATTATTGCAATCATCGTATGGTATTGTAGGATCTTCAAACGATTGTGCTACCATACATTGTGAAGGAGAGTGAGGTAATTAACATGCCAAATGTACAATAAATTATCTTTTGTCACATTTGCACTTGGCCTCTTGAGAGGGTCTAGAGTTTCCCTATTAGGTGCATTTCTTTGGTTTTGTTGTATAGGTTTACCATTTTTCCAAGTAGTGTTGTAAGGTTGATATGATAACCTTGACATTCTATCTTTCTTTTGGTAATTTTTTTTTCATGGGGTAAACCTTTTTCATACTTAGCTACCTTGTAACTGAGATATTTAAGGGAACTCATTAATTTATCCAACTTGCCTTTATAAATGGATGGTTTATTTTGATGTTCTTTTGGATTTTGCAAGATTTTGACATCATCTATTTTGTTCACCTTTCCTGATGCTTTTCTATTATTCTCAATGTGAGTAGAATTTTTAAAAGAATCCCTTAATGATTGAGGATTATTATCCCTTAATTCATAACCCATCTTCGGGTCATATGCATTATAGTATAGAACTAGGAACATAGATTCATTAGGTCTCATGTATGGTGGAATCTTATTGAAAACCCTAGTGAATATAATATTGAAATTTGACACTAATTTATTGAAACCTCTGCTAATGTTATTAAATTTATTTATAAAAATATTGGGTTAGTTTTGTCCCCATACTACTCTCTAAAAAAACTCTTGTGAACTCATCTCATGATCAAATTGTTGCATCATGTAAGCTCTACATCAATCCTTGGCTTCTCTAGTCAAATATTGCATAAATGATTTCATCACTACATCTTCATCGTCTACCTCAAAATCATCCATTAGGTTTAGGAAGGTTTTGAGATGCTCTTCATTAGTCAAAACATTATTCTCAAAAAATATTGCCAAGTATGACCTTACTTAATTATAAATTGGGTTGGGGTATCCAAGGATACCACAACAATCCAATTGTCTATATCTTTCCATTTGTAAAGGCCTTCTTCCTTGAACATTTCTCATCCCTAGGTTTGGTTATTTTGGTTTGTAGGTAAATTTTGTTGCATATTATGGTTTTGATGCACATGTACATGTTGGGTTTGCACATGAGAATATTGTGGCATGGAATTTTCATGGTTTGGTGGAGCATTTTGTTGAAAGCCTACATTGGGTGGAACATTATGTTTTATATGATAATTTAAGGGACCCGCTCAATTATATCCATTATTTTTTCGTATATAATTTCTTGTATAAGGGTTTTTTACCCATTTTTTGTTGCTGAGGTATTCCTCCTATATCAAGACCTTGTTGTAGAGTATTATGCTACATTTAATGGTTTGGAATAGGGTTTATTCGAGGGTTTGTTGAGGTACCAAAATTCATAGGTATTGAAGCTATATTATAAATATTTTGTTGTAAGTAGAAGGATTGAGACCTCTTTATGGAATATTTCCTGCAACACATGTATTAGGCATAGCTTGTGATACAACAACAAGATGAGAGTTAGATGGAACTATATTGGTCACTATAGGGTTACTCTAGGTGTTGACACAAGAATTAGCAATCTAGGGACATTCAAAGGATTGTTGATTCTAGAAATATTTTATGGTGCAAATATTGAAGTACTGCAAGAATTGTAGGAAGTCGTTATACTTTTTATTCTTCTTCTCATATCATCCCTCATTTTCATATCTTCCCTAATTTTCATTTCTTCTAATTTTCTTAATTCCAACTAGATATTGTTTACTTCTTTCAATAATTATTCTTTAGCTTGAGACACATTTCTAGGTATTAGGGTTTGTGGGACAACCTAAGTAGTATTAGTGGTTGTAAACTAAGCCATATTAGATGTAGAAGGATTCTTATGAGAAAAATGAGTTTGTTCTCAAATTGCAGGGCTGGTATAAACATTTTCAGAAGCAAAATTTATAACAAGAACACTAGTTTCCATAATTTAACCTATGCCACCTGTAGTAATGGAAAATGTAGCCTTTTCCCTTGGTTTGGATAATTAACATTAAAACTGAACTAATGGTGTCTTGGAGTAGTGTTGTAATGTGTTGTACACATTCACATCATCCTAGGACCTTTATTTGATTAAAACATGCCTTAATTGGTCATTTGCAAAGGCGTTGTGAAGTGTTGTAACACACTTTCATGCTTTTCTAGGACTTATTTACTTAATTAAGCCTCGTGGGCCCCTTTCGGAATAAAATGTACACAATGTGTACCTTATTTAGGTGTTGTAAAGTGTTGTAACACACTTTCCATTTATCTAGGGTGGTCTTAATTAATTGTGGTTGATTGAAGTTAATCAACCCTTTTAATTCAAATTCAAGCCTTATTTATGACACCTCCCGAAGATCTATCCCAACACCCAACTTAATTAAATAATATAACATTTAAATTGGAAAAATTTAGGTCTAGGAAAATAGTACTAGGACCCATTTACCCTAGGTGGCAAATGGGTCCTCCCTTAATAGGACCCCCATTTTTCAGTTGACTTGGAATGGATTTTTAGTGCTCATTCCATCCCTTGGGGTCAAGTCCTAGTAAACTAAGCTAGGACCCATTCGCCCAACGTGGCGAATAGGTCCTCCCTTAATGAGGACCCCCTTTCTAAATTTCATCTTGGTGGGAATTTAATAATGTTTGTTTCTAGATCTGGTGTTGGCCTTAATTGTTTGAATTTTGGGGTTAATCTCCTAATTTAGTATAAATAAGGGGTTAATTCACCTAGTTTCCTCCTAAGCACTCCCATACTTTCAAGCACTCAAGCACTATAGCGAATTGGAGTTCACTAGAGCATTTCAAGAGCATTCACAAGGCATTATAAGGTAGATTTCTAAAGTTTGTTGCAGAAATTCAAGATCATATCATCATGTCAAGGGTTTGATGCATACATTCATGTTATTGAGCTAAATAAGTGGATGTAGCATTGAAGATCTACTTGCAAGCATTGTTCATATCATATTCAAGGATCAAGATCTACATTATTCATGGCCACTACATGTTAGTTTATAGATTTGTTTCACAAGACATCATCCAAGGTGACTTCAATTGCTTTATTTCATGTTTCATGCTTCATTCCTTTATTTCATCATTTGGTTTAATTACCTACAAGGGGTTTGACTGAGGTAAAATCCCATTCACTAACAATCAACAAATTTTCCCTCCCTTGAATGTGTGATTGTAGGTTTATAGGTTGAAGATCAAGTGGAATAAGTTTGGAGAAATTTTTTCAAAGTTGTCAAGTTTCAAAAGTTGTCATTCAAAGTGCAAAATAAAAGAATTGAAGCTACAAAATAACTACAAATTTCTAGAACTTGATAACTAGGATTTTGAGAGTGTAGACATTAAGGAACATGACCTTGATCTCAGTTTCAGAAACCCTAACAGGGACCCATTTGCCACTTAAGGTGAATGAGTCCTCTGTAGCTTAAAAACAACAAGTTTTTGACAAGGTACATAGCTTTTTATGCTCTAAAACTTCCCTCATAGTAGCTATAATAGTTAGGTAGCTTTTCTGATTTTTATTTGCATCTTTTCCCCCTCATACTTGAGTGTTTTAATAATAAAAAGATCTATTCGTGTATCATCTTGTTCATTCATGATGGTAAACACACACCTTTCACCATTAAACATTTTGGTGAACCCGACATATTGAGCATTGTAATTTTCTACTTTTTGGAGTCTCTCATTGCATTTTAGATTAGATATTTCATTCATTAAGATCTCATTTAGGGTTACTTGTTTTGCATTCAAATCTTGCATCTCATCTACTATCTAGATTTCCATTGTTTTGCATTTCTCTAAATTTGAAAAATACAAAAGAAAATCAATCATTTTGCATATCATTTAGATCTCTTACAATTGCATTTGAAAATCAAAAAAATATTGCATTTCAATTTAGGCCTTGCATTTCATCTTTTTATTGCACATTTACATTGCATTTTTGGAAAATCTCAAACTAAAGCCACTGTCTTAGACCTAGAACTAAAACATAGTATTGAAAGCTTGTAAATCATTAAAAAAATAGTTTTAAAATACCTAACCAATACCCATTCGCCCTTACTGGTGAATGAGTCCCTAATCATGTCAAACCTACATCTTTTAACATCTAAAAATGCATCAAAAATCACCCTAAAATCTACTGAGACATTTCAAAAATATCTAACCCAGACACATTCGTCGTTACTAGAAAATAAGTCCATATTAGCTATTGATTTTCATTTTTTGGACAATGAAATATGAGTTTCTAGCTTTTGTTTGCTGTTGTCGCTTTCTTGGTTTAGTTTCCTAATTTTTTGTTTCATCAAATTCATTACATTTAGCTTAAATTGCTTCATTTTAGTGTATTGTTAAAATTCAAAATTGCATCCAAACATTTCATTTTTAGAAAATTGTATTGCTTGAAATCTGAAAATTGCATTTCATTCTAGGTTATTACATTTCCCCTTTGTTATTCTAGGGTTTGCACACTAGGTTTGTAAAACTTGCATCAGCTTTACAACTTGGTGTCCTATCTGTAATACTATTATAAGACATCTAGTTCAACGCTTATGTCATCCCACGATATCTCACTCATTGTGGATCTTGGGTTTCCTAACTCTCTTTCTAATAGTGTTGAGAACCAACCTTCCATGGCTCATAATTTGCATACCTCATTTCCTATGACTGCGCCTGCTATAATCAATGTGCATGATGTTATTTACAAGCTAGATGAGCAACAAGAAAATTTACAAGCTCATATCCTTAGTAAATGCATAGACATTAGCTTGGTTCCTATCATACAAAAATCTAAGGAAAGTGTTTAAAACTTGAAATGAAACATAAATCATCTATAACCTTAGTTGCTTCCTTCATGAATACTTGAACAAACACGACAATAGCACCATACATGCCACAATCAATCCTCCTACTGAAACTAAGAACAATGTTAACATGGATCATTATCATATGCAACCACATCCTGTAGAGAAGGTGATAGCATTTATCGAAGCTAAACCTCATAAGGGCTTGACTAGACAACCTCTTGACATTGCTTTCTCACAAAATGGCATACTTAAATGTGCACCTAATGGTCCTCTTTAGATAGCCGACTGAATCAATGACAAGCCCACTAATGGGATATTGATTGATCTTGTCTGTGGATAGAATGCGATCATAGAGGAATTCTTATGTGTGCATGAGTTATATCAAGAAACATATGATAACCTGAAATAATGCATCAAGACACATAATGGATTTGATTTCTCTATGATAGGATCGATAGATCTCCATTTAAAAGTTGGACTGAAAACACTAAAAGTATCATTCTCCATCATTCCACAATCAGACCAATTTCATGTAAAGCTAGGCTACCCATGGCTTTTCTCCATGAACCTTGTCCCTTCAGTTTTGCATAAATGTCTAAAGTTTCCATTTAGCAATGATACCTTTATTATGCATCACAATGGATTTAATCCTACATTCATAAAAGGAAAATTTTCATTATATTACTTTTGGCCTAAGATTATGGAACCTATTAAACATCGTGAGGATTTCTTTTTCAAATCTTATAAAATATTCAAGGCAAAGAAAATAGCAGAACTATCCCTTCGCAATATGACTCAACCAACTATCCTTGATGAAACAGTGATTGAACCCAAAAAAAAATTGTACAATAACAACCTCCTGGGATTTACCACAAGAGACCATGAAATAACACAAACAATCCTGTTGTCCCTCCTAGAGTCAAACAAGTTTACAAAGTCAAAGAGAAAGTGGTTTCTTCTATTCCTCCCAAGGAAGAGAAGGAACCTATGATTGACAATAAACTGAAAAGAAATCAAAGTTCTAGAGAGCGTAGACGTAGACGTTGTGCTAATGCTTGTAGATTACAAACTCAAGAAAACAACCATAATATAAAAAATAAAAAATCCAAATCTACCTGAAGCAATTCATGATGACTCTCAACCCTCGCTGCAACATAAACAAGAACATTGCATGGAAATTGTTATTCGACCTCCTATTATGATTAACTTAGATGATGAAATTGACATTGCAAAGATTGATGAACAAGTGCATGATAAGTTGAATAATTTTTCTTCTTCTTATATGAACTTAAATGATAAATCACCTACAAAGAGTGTTGAACTTGGTGCGTGTCCTAGTTTGGAACTCGATGTTGTCCCTTTGGCTAGTTGCTCACCTTCTATTTATACCGACCGAGATTGGGAGGCGAATGACCTACTTTAGGTTGACTAGCCTGTACCTTACTAGTCTTTTACTTTTAAATTTTTCTATATGTGATTGTATGTGTGTAATGTGATCCCTCGTGATGTTTCACTTGATGCATCCTCTCTCTTCTATGTATTCCTCTATATGTACCTTCATTCTTCTCTATGTCGTAAGCATCCCTTTCTTTGTCTTGTGTTTTCCTTTTAGGGATGACGCAATGCATCGAGACATTTATGTTTCTTCTAGGTTGACCCAAAAGCTTTGTCTTTTTCTTTTCTTTATCTTGTGTTTTCCTTTTGGGGATCAGGCAAGGCATCGAGACATTCGTGTCTCTTCCATGTTGACCTAAAATATCTATCTTTGTCTTGTGTTTTCCTTTTGGGGATGATGCAAGGCATCGAAACATTCATGTTTCTTCCATGTTGACCCAAAAGGTTTTTCTTTGTTTTTTCTTTCTTTGTGTCATTTTTCTAGTTCTATGTGTATTTGGGGGATGATGACAATTCAATTCTCTTATAAAAAAACTATAGAAAATACATACTAAGCCCAAATCCATAGATCCCTTATTATTTGTGGGGGAAACCCTTCCTTCCTATTTCATGACACAACTTATTTTGGAAGAATATGACTTGGCATAGGGTTTTCTGAGGAAATATCTCATGGCTTAGGACAAAAACATTGTCTAATTTAAAACAATTTATCATAGTAATGGTGTAGCAACCACTTTAAAGTGGAGGCATACATCAATGACATCTTTTTTGCAAAATTTTATGGCACAATTTTTCTTTTTTCTTGTGATGTATCCTCGTCTTGGTGATTTCATTAGGGTTCATTCCATTCAAGAGTGTACGATCTACTAACATGGCATGATGCGAACAAGGCATCCCATGGGTGATGATCTAACAATTTTGACTTGTCCTCTCCTGGAGACATTAGGCACAATGTTCCCTAAGAGGAAGAACTTTACATAAACAAAGAAAAAGCCCCTTTAAAAAAAAATTTACATAACAAAATCATTTACAAAAGCATTACATTGTGGTGCCTTATTGAAGTTATCAGAAGGATAAGTTTGGTATGGTTAGTATGATGGGAAGTCGATACACTGGCATGAATTTCTCATTATACGGTGGGAAGCTGACACACTAGCATGACATTCTCACTAAACCACTTCTTTTTCACAACTCACCTAGTGGATAGACTGAGGTTCCATTACCCTAGGGTGAGTAGCATATGTTATGGACAAACACCTCTATTTCACATCGTGTTGAAATGGTTGTGCTTGATCCTTTGTTTTTGTATATTTTTCTTGGCCTTTGACAGGGTATGATTATGTATATTTGTTATTGTTGCATACTTAAGTGTCTTGGATGTCTACTTTAGTTTGAGTTTGAAATGGGTTCATCCTCTCACTAAAGTGGGGCAAAAATGTAGTAACGAAAAAAGTAGCCTTTTCCCTTACTTGGTTTGAATAATTAATATTAAAACTAAACTAATGGTGTCTTGAAGCAGTGTTGTAATGTGTTGTACATGTTCACATCATTCTAGGACCTTTATTTGATTAAATCAAGCCTTAATTGGTCCTTTGCAAAGGTGTTGTGAAGTGTTGTAACACACTTTCATACTTTTCTAGGACTTATTTACTTAATTAAGTCTTATGGGCCCCTTTTTGAATAAAATGTACATAATGTGTACCTTATTTAGGTGTTGTAAAGTGTTGTAACAAACTTTCAAATTTAAGCCTTATTTATGACACCTCCCGAAGATCTATCTCGACACCCAGTAATTAAATAATATAACATTTAAATTGGAAAAAATTAGGTCTTGTAAAATGGTGCTGGGACCTATTTTCCCTAGGTGGAAATTGGGTCCTCCCTTAATAGGATCCCTATTTTTTAGTTGATCTAGAGTGGGTTTTTAGTGATCTTTCCATCCCCTAAGGTTGGGTCTTGGTAAACTGAGCCAGGACCCATTTTCCTAAGGTGGCGAATGGGTCATTCCTTAATGAGGACCCCCTTTTTAAATTTCATCTTGGTAGGAATTTAATAATGTTTGTTTCCAGATTTGGTGTCGGCCTTAATTGTATGAATTTTGACGTTAATCTCCTAATTTAGTATAAATAAATGGTAAATTCACCTAGTTTCCTCCTAAGAAATCCTAGACTTTCAAGCACTATAGTGAATTGGAGTTCACAAGAGCATCTCAAGAGTATTCACAAGGCATTAAAAGGCATATTTCTAAAGTTTGTTGCAACAATTCAACATCATATCATCATGTCAAGGGTTTGCTTCATGCATTCATGTTGTTGAGCTAAAGAATTGGATGTAGCATTGAAGATCTACTTGCAAGCATTCTCAATGGCCACTACATGTTAGTTTGTAGATTTGTTTCACAAGGCATCATCCAAGGTGACATCAATTGTATTATTTCATCATTTGGTTTAATTACCTAAAAGGGGTTTGACTGAGGCAAACACCCATTCACTAACAATCAATAATTTTTCCCTCCATTGAATGTTTGATTGTAGGTTTATAGGTTAAAGATCAAGTGAAGTAAGTTTGGAGCAAAATTGTCAAAGTTGTCAAGTTGCAAAATTTGTCATTCAAAGTGAAAAATAAAAGAATTGGAGCTACAAAATTAACTACAGATTTCCAGAACTTGATAATCAGGATTTTAAGAGTGTAGACATCAAGGAACATGACCCTAATCTCAATTTTGGAAACCCTAATAGGGACCCATTCGCCACTGAAGGTGATGAGTCCTCTATAGCTTAAAAAAAACAAGTTTTCAAAAAGGTACATAGCTTTTTATGCTCTAAAAACTTCCCTCATAATTGCTATAATAGTTAGGTAGCATTTTTTATTTTTGTGTGAACCCTCTTCCTAGTACCTGCAAAACACAACAAATGAATACATTAGGAGATGAAATGCAAGTAAGAACAAGGATTCCCCATGAAATCCATTAACAAAACTCAAAATAGGAATGAAGAAAAGAAAATAATGAAAGAACAAAAAAGTAGATTAAATCCTATTGAAAGCAATGCAAACTCTTGATCCCATGGGGGAATTAGTGCCAATTTGATGTGAAAATTGGCCCTTTCCCAGCTCCAATGATGCAAGCTGGATGAATGTTGATGAATGATGATGGTGATCCACTTTGTTGATGAAGATTGAGTGCTCCAAGCTAAAAACTTGCATAACCTAGCTAAGATTCAATGATAATTGATGAGGATTGCTAATGATTTGAGCATGGTAACTTTACTCAAATTGTGGATGATCAAATGAGGAGAGGAGCTCTTCATTTATAGATGAGATTGAAGGATGAATGTCCAAAATTGAGCAATGTGGGACTAACATTCATCCAATGGAAAGGTGCCACTTGTCAACATTTGATAGGATGAAGGTTGAGCACATTTTGATCCATGTGCAAGTTTGAAATTTGAATTTGATGAGATGACATGTTTAGGGGGGATGAAAGATGAGTTAAATGCCAAGTGGGAGACATGTAAGAGACAATGTAAGAGCTTTAAATGCTTTGTTGGATGGACAAGTCATTTGGGGGGAGATTTCAAATTTGAGGAATATTCCATCTTTGATGCGTTTTTGAATGAAAATAGATTATTTATAAATCAATTAAATTGATTTTCATGTGCAAGTTGCAAAATCTAGAGGATTTGAGTGATTAGGATTATCATTGATCATGATTTGATTAATTTAAATGATGTTAGTTGCTTTGACCATTTTAACTTAGATTTTAGGATTTAAATAACTCAAAATGAGAAAAGAATGATTTAGACTTAGTTAAATAAATATTTTTGATTTATTTAACCAAAAGAGGGGGGATGTTAGATTAAATTAGATAAATGTTTGACTTATTTAATTTAATTAGATGAATTTTGAGATTTAATCAAATAATATGGATTATTTAATTAAATAAAGATAGGAAGATGAAATGACCTAGCTAATTACACAGAGATAATGATTTAATTAAATCGAGGGATTTATTTAATTAAGAGATGAATATTGATGAATTTAATCAGATAAGGAGATTTGATTAAATGGTTAGACTGAGGGATGATTCAGGATGAAACGATGTTAGTGGATCAGGATCGAGTGTACGATATTAATCTGTATATTTTCGATGTCTACATTTTGCCCCTCTTTGAAGTGATGCACTTGTTGTGTTGGTTCAAAGAATAATCTTGCTAAGATCAAAGTTCAAAATTCTCTAACTTTATGATGCCCCACTGCTGCCCCAGCGAGAAGAATTACGCTGGTATACTGCCCCCTCGAGAGATGGGGCGAAGAGGTTTGATTTGAGGGTCGATCTCTCGACAAAGAGGTTCAAGATCAGATCAACTCATATGTTTGATGTAGATAGATTTGATGATGTAGACAGTCATCAGCCATGGGTAGCCTCATGCCTATTTTGATATATTACACCCACTTGATCCTGATTTGTACCATGACAGTGACATTATTGATGATGAGATGATTATGATGTTTATATCTAATGGATGATATGATGATGTATGGATGATATGGATGCACATGATTTGATATGATGATTCTTTTATGATTATGAAAATAGATGATAAATGTATGGTTTATGAGATGTTTAGAATAACCAATCTATATTATGCAATGATGGGGATGAATGCATGTGGTATGATTAATGCTTTCTATATGATATGATATTCATTATGCAGTATGGTTTTTGGATGCAGGATGGATGCATTAATGATGATTTATGATTAACTATCATGGTACCATGTTAGCACGAAAAAGCAGATAGAAGAAAATAAGAGATTCCAACAAGACATGAGATGACATGATGATTTCTTGCCAAGGAGTTGGGATTTTCAAAGGGCCAATTACCTTATGTTTGATAACACACGTAGGCACGATGCATCAGGGTATAAAGAACCAAGATGGTGTTGCACCTAGTGTGATGGACTTTGACTCAACAAGCAGATAGGAGTATTCTTGTTCACACTTGACATACAGAAACCTTGCTAGGACATACCTAACAAAGCAAGTATTCGCCAAGGTTATATTACAAGAATGTCCAACAAGCACAACAGATAAAAAGATAATGATCGTTGCCCCATTCCTATCTCTCTAAATCCCTTTGTTGGGGACATCATTGAGAGGTCCTTGGAATGAGCACAATAAGATAAACCAAAAGAAAAGATCAAGTACACAAACAAGCTAATGTTCTTCATACCTTCAGCAAAAGGGATGTGTTTTGATAGGATAAGAATCCAAGGTGATATCCAAAATGATGCCCATTGTCGAAACAATATATCCTAGGACATGCATTGTATAGGATGATGATGGGTTGATAAGTTGATTGATAGGCTCTTGATATAAAGTTGATTGACATGTTTGAAAATGATCAAGACTTTGATTTTGTTTTAAAGATTTGTTGTTTTGATTTTGATTGTTGCATTTGGAGTTTGATTTTTCCTGACTATTGTGATTGTTTATGTTTGTGTTGCCAAAGGATGAAGGTGATGATCAGTTTATTATGGATGATTGATTATTTCAAGTGAAAGTGAGATGAGACAAATGGATTTTTTCAAATATTTTGATGTTTTTGACATTTTTTGGAATGTTTTGAGGCTGTTTTTGGTATTTTCAAGATTTTACAAATGTTTTGATTTTTTTATTTTTTGAATGTTTTGGGGTTTTCTGAGATTTTATGGATGTTTTTGGATTTTTTGCATTTTTTGAATGTTTTTGGATTTTGATGTTTTTTCGAATGTTTTTGGGTTTTGATGTTTTTTTTGAATGTTTTTGGATTTTGATGTTTTGATGAATGTTTTTGGATTTAGATGTCTTGGGGGCTGATCAAAGATTAGCCTTGCCTATGTTTAAGCTCAGAGACGACATAGTTTGGATATCATGTTTTTAATGTTTTCTATTTTATAGATGTTTTTTGGATTTATTTATTTTTTATTTTTGCATGATTTTGATGATTTGGATATGGATATGTGTGACGATATCAGTTCTCTATTTGGGATTTTGCTAAAAACCAAGCTAAGGTTGATTAATCCGATCGATCGATTGATGATGATGATAACATTGTTGAGGATACACAACAATGCAAGGATTTGATTGATCAAGATTGATGACGATAACATTGTTGAGGATGCACAATAATGCAAGGATAGTGTTAAGCAACACAATGATTGGGAAGGATATCTCAAGATTATGGATTGATTGGATTCGATTGATCAGGATTATTGAAGCTTGGTTTGGAACAAAATATGTTTGGATAATTTGATGTGATGTTGGATGTGCAACTTAGATGCAACTAATATCGATTGCTTGGTTTGATGTTTGATGAAAGATGAAGCTTGATAAGGAACATTTTTTTGTCAAAATATATCATGGGCTAGTGATTTGGATTCTGGATCACAAATGCTTAATCAATTTGATTTCATGTTTACCAATGTTCGGATCACCACAGAAGTTAGAGGATATAGACCAATATTTATTCCCGAAGCAAGATGTAAATATCTGCCCCCAATGTCTAGCAATGTAGGGAATGATGGGTGGATGCTCAAATAGGTGTATGGATGGATGGATATGGATTGTGATAAGATAAGGAGTTTGGATAAAGAATACTCATTTTGATAATTTTTCATGGCTTAGATAATGTTGGATAGGATAGGATCACTGAAAATGACCCATGTCAAGATGTTTTACTGTAAGCAAGCGTAAAGTGTGCCCCAAACTTTCATCAAGATCAAGATAACTTGGATGATGGATGTAGATGGATGAAAATGGATTGGATAAATAGTTTATGGATGAATGGATTTATTATGGATAAGATGGATGGAATGCTCGATTTATTATGGATGGGATGAGATTCTTTCACCTGAACTGGTGCACGTAGATGCTTGATTCTACACATGATGCCTATTTTCCAGGTTTTCATCATTGATTTTCCCAAAGCGCCACTGTAGTGGTTTTCACTAGAGGACGATTTTTTATCTTTATTGTTTTCAATCCCTTTTCTGATATTTTTGGATTTTCATATTTTTTGATATTTTTTTTATTTTTCTGAAAGATTCATGCTGAACCACCTGGTGGTGTTGACGTAGATGCCCCTATCATAATGTGCCATCAATATCCTGCTTGAAGGAGTTGCTTTGCTAGAATACTTGCACTTGAATGCAACTTTTGAGATTTGTGATCTACTTCATTGATACTGGGATTAACTCTGTCTTTGTGCACACATCGCAATAGAGTGCCTTCTGAATCCTTATGATGAAGGGTCATTGCCAATACATGGTCAATGTGAGAATTGGATATCATATGTGGAGGCATGGATGGAGTGTGTTTAGGGATAGGAGATGGATTGGTTGATAGTTTGGAACCTTTGACTCTCCAAACTTGGAAAGAGGAGAAATGATGGGTAGATACAAAAGTGTGTGTGGAATTAGGACCAACTGCTTGATACACTTTGTACGTCGCTTGAAAATCCTGCTTTTTCTTTTTTGAACATCGTTGATGGATACTTTTCCCTTTTTTATTTTTCCCCATAGTTTCTTTGACTGATGGAGTTTGATAGGGATAATCTTTCTTTGTATTCTTTGGTATCCATATGTATTTGATTTGTCCATTATGATTTTCTGATTCTTTTTCTTTGATAAAGTTCTTTGTACTTTGATTCAATTCATTCTTTTGACTTTGATCCCAATTCATGGATGGGGTGATGGATGGATGAAGATTCAAGGCATGACTGGTTGTAGTATTGACAATGGTTTCACCATAAAGATTCTTCATGCTCCCTATGTTGATGCTTGCATTAGATAAAGTTTCCCCCAGTATGGTGGTAGTAGTACCTTCATGCTTTGATTCCACTTGTTCCGAGAGCTTTTGTTTAGAATGCATTCTCTGATAATTGACCACTGTAGATGATGTTATTTCAATTGGATGCTCTGCTGACTTTTGAATATCTTGTTCTATCTGACCTGATTTCTTGAGTGGATAATGTTGGATATCTTTATTCATGATTTCCTCTATCTGAATTTGGGATATATCTGATCCTGATGTTGAAGACTCAACTTGACTATAGGAGTCAATAACCTACTCTTTTTGTGTTATAATGTTAGGAGTAAAGGAATCCTATTCTGAATGAATATCATCTACATGTCCATCCGTAGAAAGCATCTCATGGGTAGATGGAGGAGTATGTGCTACATGGATATGATCATCTTACATAGATAGGAGAGTGTCCATTAGATTATTGTAGTATCTTGAAGATACAAATTCTTGATCTTGAATGATTTCAGATTTGCTTTTGACATGCCTTGGATCAAGTTCTTGACATGGGTCAGTTTCAAAGGATGGATTGCTTACAAAGGGTTCTTGAATGTCATCATTAGGCATGGGGAATGATTCAATATCCTCTTGATCTTTGAGTGGACTTGGATCAAGTGTCAAGTTGAGATTTCTTTAGTATCTGTAACCATGAGGTCAAAGAATGTCAACATGTCTTGGAAAGGACCATTGCTAGACCTTGGAGAAAGATGTTAATCATGTTTTGGGATAAATTCTTGATATATGTCCTCTAACTCGTAAGGTGATGTAGAGACATTTTCAACATGATCATAGGTCAATGGATTGTGCATTATGTCAATAGGATCAAATAATCCTAACACTCCTTGAAATAGATCACTAAAAAGTGGCTCTTGATGTATGGTGAGTTGATCATTGGATGGGGTGAAAACATCTTCAAAGTGCTCATCAATGGAGAGATCTTGATCTTGTTTTCAAAAATTGTGGTGGAGGGTTTCCAATGTCTTCAACCATAGGGTCAAATGATGTTGAAATTTCTTGAATTGGATCATTGTTGGTTGGTGGATTTTGATCATGATTGAGAAGTGACTCTTGACATATGTTGATTTGATCATTGGATGAAGTAGACATAGCTTCAAGGTGCTCAGTGATGGATTGATCTTGATCATTGTTCTCAATAGTTGTCATTTTTTGTGCTTGTGCTTTTGTTTGTTGGGTAGCTTGAGCAGCTTGTGGAGCCACCTGATATTGTTGAAGCGCTTGTTGGTAGGCTTCATGTGCTTTTAGTGCGATGTTACAATATTGACTTATTGCACTTGGTTTTGGTGGTAGTGGTGGTGTATTCAGAATTGTGTTGGATGTAGTGACAAGTTGTTGAGATATGCTTGGAGCGATCATGGTAGTGAGGGATTGAGATATGATGGGTGTGTGATAGGGAGAGGGGTTGGAGGAATTAATCTCAGATTCCTACTCTAGGTCTTGCTTGCAAGACCTTCTTGGTGTCTTACTCCACCACCTTAACCTATAGGCCCCTTTGCATGTTTAGGTACCCTTGGTTCTCCTGGCCAACCCCACTTCCACCACCAATTTAACCACCCAAGACAATCTTGGTGCAATGTCTCCAACTCTTCCTTAGCCCTTAATCTACCCTAAAGGCTAACCTAACCACAACACTCAATTTCAACTTTGTAGGGGTGTAGAGGTGTCTCCAATAGCTTCATACCATCCTCCTAGGGTTCTTGAAGGCTCACCTTACTCTACCTTCACATCGCTTTCATCAAACCCTCATTCAGGGTTGGAAAAGGCTACTAGCCCTAGAACCCCAATTAGGCCTCTTTCTTTGAGAAAATAGGCTTAATCTCCAGTCTTTCTAAAGAACATCCCAATCTTCCCTTGGGGTTCCTGATTCAATTTCCTACCTCTCAAATATTTTTGAGGTCATAGGCCTTCACTGTCTGTACAACAACCACATTTGGAAATGGACTAAAACTAGGGTTTTATAAGCCTCTTCTGGTTGTTTTGAAACTGTCAAGCTTTACTCTCATCAAATGTAATGAAGGAGCTTCCTCCTCTTTGCTATGTAATTCCAAGACACTCACCTGTCTTCTCCAAGCAACGATTTTCCAAAATTCTAACACCCCTGTAGTTTTGGTGCCCTGCACTTCCTGTCTCCCCTAGCCAGACTGACCCTGACTCGCCTAGGGCAAGACTTTGACAACAACTCCTATACACACATAGACCCTAAAACCTACCATATTTACACTCATGGAGCCTAGCCACTATTCCCAAAGGGCTGTACAATTTGTACGGTGAGAAAGTGAGCTAAACCTCCATTTTCTACAGACTGCCTGGTTCAGATCAGCAACAAACTAGAAACAAACTTATTTACAAATAATGCTTGAAAGTTAACAAGAAACTAAGTTAATAGCAAACAAAGCTTGTACACTAATAGCACTACATCCTATGTATAAAACAGTAATAAATTCAATCCATTAAAGCTCTTCTTTGAAATAAAAATCAAAAATTAACTCCAAAAACTATCCTTTCTTCAATTTCACCAAAATCTCACTATAATGCCAATGCTTCTAACCCTGCTCTTAGGTCAAGGCACTCCTTATATAGGTTTTAAAAATAGTTAGACTCCCTTGGTTGGTCATGTAAGTCATTAAATGGAAAAGTTGTAAAATGCACTATTTTTTTCAACTTTTGCCAATTTTTGAAAACTAGGTAAGATGAGTTCCTAAACTCATTCACCCTTCCTCAACTTCTATCCTAGAGAACAACTTCATCCATTAACAATATCCTCAACTCAATGGTCAACATGGCCTTCTTGATAAACAACAAAACAAAAGAAAAGCATCCTAGACTTCCTAAATGCCTAAGATTTCCTAGGTGCTCCTGCACCAGTGTGATAGGGGTGGTGATAGGAATGGTCAGAATAACCGAGGTGATAGGTCTTTGGGAGACCATATTTTGATTTGTCAGGATTGATGTTTTCATTTGATTAGATACCATCTGTTGGTGCAATGTCGATGGTATATTCCAAGGTTTTGATGTGATGGCTTGATTGGTGTTAGGTGGATTGATTTGGATGGAGTGATTGGTGCTAGGTAAAGGGGGAAGCCCTAAACCAAGGAATGATGTTGATATGGGTAATGGTGTTGGAGATGTCTCTTGGTGAAATGACTCAACTATCTTGGTAAGTGTAGCAATTTGATCTCACCAAATTTGATCTTGATTTCGATCTTGACACCCTTGATATAGTTGATTTGGTTTTTGTTCACGTAGATTTGGAGTGTGTACTTGTGTTTGATTTTGGACAATGTTTTGATTTGGGATGACACTCAGATTTGGCATGATAAGTTGAAATTGAACATTGTTGATGTTTGGAATCACATTACCTTGTTTTGGAGTCGTTAACATCTTGTTTGGATTCTGAACGACAATTGTATGGTTTGCAAACATATTTATCCCAAAGTTTGCCGGATTCATGTTTCAAAAACTTGTATTTGATGCATTCTCATTTGGCTTGTAGGGATTTGATGGGATGAAATTGTTCATTTGAAGGCTCATGCTTTGATTGTTTAGTTGACAGACTTGTAGGTTTGGATTTAGATCTACCATTGAGAAATGTGTTCCAATCTTTGATTTGGGCCTACTCACACTCGTTGTGCCATTAACATTTGTAGAAGGTAATGATCCCATGTATAGTTTGTATAGATGTGAGTGTTGATAATCAATCGATGTTGTAAGGCTTTGATAGCTTAGTTGACTTGGATTACTTATGATGTATGGATCGAGTTTATATTCCATGTTCCTCTTGTGTTTTGACCTTGTTGCAAAAGTGACCTCTAAGGTTCTTAGGACCAATGACGAGATGAAGGATGAAAGGGGTAAATGATATGGGTGTCAAACATTCAGGGACTTTGTATCAATGCTAGACTTAGGGTTTGATTTTGATTGGTTTGATTGGATAGTGAACTTGTAAACCCTAAGATGTTGGATGTGATCTTATGATGAATTTTCTCATAGGATAGCTAATTTAATTAGAGGTATGAGAAAGGATACATTCCCATACTCCTAACTAAACAAGGTGATTTTTGTTTTGATGATTTACCCAAGTCTAGAATGATGTTTCCAAAGCTCTAAAGTTGTTTGGTGGGATGGGTTGATAAATGTTTGGGATGAATGAGGTGAAATGTTTGATTTTCTCCTAAATGAACCTAGGAAGGACTTGTTTACAAGACCAAGGTAGTGAAGAACATGCCTTTCTCTAAGAGTAATTCAAAAATCAAAAGATCAATGTTTGCATGAAAACCATATGACCAAAAAGATGCCAAGCATATGTGTGGGGTCCAATTGATTCAATCTTTGCTTAATGGATTATTTTTATCACAAACACACTTCTTGATTAGATTTTCAACTGAATGTCCAATGTCCTAATTTTCTTTCATCCCACAAAATCCATTATGCAGAAATCAAGCAAATTAGGGAAAAGGTTTCCTAATGTTGACCTTAGTAGGAGCAAATTGAGATCAAATCCAAATGCTTAGAAGCCTCTAAGGATAAGAATCCAAATGGCAAGCAATAACATGTGAATTTTTTCAAGGATATTTGCTTCTCCTAAAGGGTTTGAGATTTGATGCTCATGTTGAATGTTGGTTTTCCAATGTTTTCGATTAAAGCACTGTGTTTTCAAATTGACTCACAAGCAATATAACACCCTAGCTCAATTGGTACCTTTTTCTTGGTGGGATTTCCTCATGCCCTTCGTAGAAGAAGAGATGATTTTACATGCAACCAAGGAAAAAATATAAAGGTATGTTAAGAATGAAGTCTTAACCTCTATATTTTAACCAAGATTGGACATGGCAAGTAACTTCTTGGAAACTGAGTTCCAATGCACCACTTTGATAAACTCGGTCAATGGATCAATTGGTCACTACAAAACAAGGGTTCTATTTTAGACTTTTCATTCGTGGAGATTGACCCATACGGCGAGAGTCCCCTTTCGGATCCATCTCGTCAGAATCAACCGCGTGATATTGGCGTTTCTTCCAATACCCACATTTATATCCCGGTTGGAAATACTCTTGGCTTTAGAGTGTTACCGATTGAGTCATTCCCTTGGGTGAGTACTTTCTCCCCAAGGCAGGCCCTCTAGGATAAACAAAAGCGAATGAAGAACAATATTCGTAACTTGATCAATCCTTGTTGGCAACAAGGAGAGAGAATATACGCAACAAATCCCCCACTCACACTCGCACAAGATTTTGTTCAATTTTAAACCCAAATCGAAGTTTGAAGGTGATTGCTTTGTCTTAACCCAAAGTCATGAAAAAGGCCTTTTGATTCTCAAGATCGCTATAAAGCACGAGAGAAGCGCATACGTCCTTTTTCAATGGCTTTAGTTTAAGTAAGACCTCACGAAAAAAAAAGCTACACTTGTTCTTTTTAGATTCACAAAGCAATAATGAATTCATTTTAGAGCACCAAAAGACAAGTGATAAACATTTTGTTCAATTTGTTAATCCAATAAACAAAATCTAGTAAGTTGTGATCCTAAAGTTTGTTTTAGCTATTGCAAGAAATGGAAAATGTCCTTTTTAAGCCCAAACGAAAATTAGTGTCCTAACAGGGAGAAGATAACAAATTCTTAAAGAAGTGTTAAAAAACACTAAAGTGTTTAAAAACACTTTGATTTGATGAACATCCTTCTCATGCTTCTCTTTCTTTTGACTTCGATTTCCAACCTACAAAGAGGAAAAACCAGTCAGATTCTGGAAAAACACAGAAATTAAAAAGCAGAAAACAAAGGAAAAATCAGTGATAAATCAAAAGCACGTGCTAAAATTAAATTTTCCCTTTTTACTATCTCCCAGCATTGCAACTCATGAAGGCATCGCAGTTTGTTCTCCCAGCGGTGCCCTCACAGTGTCGCTTACCAGTCAGCGGCACTCTGTGTCGGGACAGAGAGCTCAACTACATCGCAATTTTTTCCCAACGTCACAGTTTGTGTCCAGCATCGGAGTTTAATATTTTTTTGAAAATTTCTGCAGGTTGGCGAGTCTAGCGGCGAAGTTTGAAAATTCAAATTTTTTGGCGGGACGAGTCTAGCGGCGCAGTTTGTGTATTAAGTGATGCCATATAGCAACGCTGACAAGCCCGCAGTGCCAAAATAGCGACACTGACGAGCTCATGGTGCCAAAACAGCGACACTGAGCTCCCAGCATTGGAATTTCCCGTGTGCGAAGAAAAACGCAGAAATTTCAAGAAAAGATTAGAAATAATGATATCCAACCCTCCTTCTAGCGCCAAATGTGCGAACCCTCTTCCTAGTACCTGCAAAACACAACAAATGAATACATTAGGAGATGAAATGCAAGTAAGAACAAGGATTCCCCATGAAATCCATTAACAAAACTCAAAATAGGAATGAAGAAAAGAAAATAATGAAAGAACAAGAAAGTAGATTAAATCCTATTGAAAGCAATGCAAACTCTTGATCCCATGGGGGAATTGGTGCCAATTTGATGTGAAAATTGGCCCTTACCCAACTCCAATGATGCAAGCTTGATGAATTTTGATGAATGATGATGGTGATCCACTTTGTTGATGAAGATTGAGTGCTCCAAGCTAAAAACTTGCATAACCTAGCTAAGATTCAATGATAATTGATGAGGATTGCTAATGATTTGAGCATGGTAACTTTACTCAAATTGTGGATGATCAAATGAGGAGAGGAGCTCTTCATTTATAGATGATATTGAAGGATGAATGTCCAAAATTGAGCAATGTGGGACTAACATTCATCCAATGGCAAGGTGCCACTTGTCAACATTTGATAGGATGAAGGTTGAGCACATTTTGATCCATGTGCAAGTTTGAAATTTGAATTTGATGAGATGACATGTTTAGGGGGGATGAAAGATGAGTTAAATTCCAAGTGGGAGACATGTAAGAGACAATGTAAGAGATTTAAATGCTTTGTTGGATGGACAAGTCATTTGGGCCCGAAGATTTCAAATTTGAGGAATATTCCATCTTTGATGCCTTTTTGATTGAAAATAGATTATTTGTAAATCAATTAAATTGATTTTCATGTGCAAGTTGCAAATCCTAGAGGATTTGAGTGATTAGGATTATCATTGATCATGATTTGATTAATTTGAATGATGTTAATTGCTTTGACCATTTTAACTTAGATTTTAGGATTTAAATAACTCAAAATGAGAAAAGAATGATTTAGACTTAGTTAAATAAATATTTTTGATTTATTTAACCAAAAGGGGGGATGTTAGATTAAATTAGATAAATGTTTGACTTATTTAATCTAATTAGATGAATTTTGAGATTTAATAAAATAATATGGATTATTTAATTAAATAAAGATAGGAAGATGAAATGACCTAGCTAATTACACAAAGATAATGATTTAATTAAATCGAGGGATTTATTTAATTAAGAGACGAATATTGATGAATTTAATTAGATAAGGAGATTTGATTAAATGGTTAGACCAAGGGATGATTCAAGATGAAACGATGTTAATGGATCAGGATCGAGTGTGCGATATCAATCTATATATTTTTTATGTCTACAATTTTTATTTACATCTTTTGCCCCTCATAATTGAGTGTTTTAATAAGAAAAAGATGTAGTTGTTCAATTCACTTTCTCTTTCCATTAAACACCACCATATTTGATATCATATTCCCTTTGGTTCAATTCAATTTCTCTTTCAATATTTCCTTAATAAGCTTGTTGTCTTTGTCTCTACATGAGTTCTTTCTCTTTTTAAATATTTCATATTGAAAGTTATGGAACTCCAATACTTACATATCTAATTGGTGAACATGGAAAACTATCATCACTACTTACATAAAGAAAATAATTTACAAAAGTAGGGTCTAACTTACCATTACCCATAACTTTCCATCTCTTTTATCATTTAGCTTAGTCTCAAACTTCTTTGTAGGATCACCTTTCAATAAAGAGCTCCTTCCTTCCATTTTGAGAGAAGGGCCCTTGAAATACTTTCTTGTTTCACTAGCTTGGAGATATCAGGGTCACGACCCAAATTAATGGGGACATTTTGAAATCTTTCACAAGAATTTTGAATAAATTTAAAACTTTGATGAGATTTCTTCAATTTTTTATTTCAACAAATGACTTAAAATAAAAAAATTGACTAAATTTTCCCAAATCTAGACCACTAGATAGAACAAGTAAATAATTTTTCACAAGTCTAGAATAACTAGAGTATGCATTATAACTCAATCTTGACTTATCCCTAGAAAATTCATCAATCTATTAGTGTTTCTAGCTGATTGTCTAGGTTTCTCTAAGCATTAGCTAGATCCTATACTTAAGAACCCTAGGTCAGTGGCCAACAAATAGGTGACAAAATTTATAATTCTTCTTCTTTGTGCTTTAGGCTTTACAAAACCAAGGTTGGTTCCCCTCTACACAATATCATACAATGATTTTAATGATGTCAAAACAAATTAAAATTTTTACACTAACAATTTAGAGGATGAGCCTAATTGGATAAATCATCTTCAAAACCCTCTATAACTCTATATTTTAATGGTGTGAAGTGAGAATAAACAAAAATAAATAAATATAATTTTTAATTTTAGGTTTATTCTACTGAGGCTTGAGTTTTATGAATTATTCCAATCTGTGCCTTATCTATTACAAAGTCAAGAATGAAGCAATTACTCTGAGTAACAAACTAAAATCTAACTTAATCATTTTCATAATCTTATTGCCTTACGATAAAAACTAGAAAATAGACAATACTATTAATATTAAATAAGATCCCTACTACAACCACAATATATTAAAAAATTAAACTAAAAGAAACTATAATCTTGTAATCATGGGTTTTGGTACCCTAATGTTCTCTTTTACTTCTAGGGTCTTTCACCTAAAAGGAAAGGAATAGGGTAAAAAATGGCTATGTTCACACTCAAGATTAATGTAAAATGAATGAAATATGCCTAGATGAGATGATCTTAATGCAAAGAACAAATAAAATAGATTGATTATTTATGCAAAACTAAGAAATGCAAATTGTTTGAAAACACGTGATATGCAAAAAGAACTAAAAACATAAAAAACAATAAAATAACTTAATGAAATTGGATGAGGTGCACCTGGAGGATAAAATTTGATGTGGAGAGGTTCTAGAATGTTGTAGAGTTTACTGTTGAAGCCCACTGGGACTCATTAGCCATAGATGGCAAATCAGTCATGTTTCTAGTGAAAACTGTTAGAACAGGTTTTGGTATGCTGGGAATAGAAAAATTTAGAAAAAACTTTTTCCAGCCTAGTAGTGGGACTCATTCACCACTGATGGTGAATTATTCCACCTACATATTTTTGAAAATTCAAGGGTCAACTCTATGGGTCTTGATCTGCATTTTTCTACCTAACAAGTTATTGGATCCAAATCTGGAAAATCTGATGGGAAAGTGTTCTCCAAGCTTCAAATAGGGTTGTGTTGACTTTGAATGATCTTCGACAATTTGATGACACTTTTAAGACCTATCTCTTTGACAAATTTGCATACAAGACCTGAAAAACACACATGCAAGGAGGAGAAAAAATGTTAAGGGTTAGAGTATAGGGATTTTCCTAGGTCAAACCCTGGTTTGGTAATCAAAACCTTAAAAATGAAATAAAATAAAGAGAGAATGATGAACAAATAACATGCAATGGCATAAACTCACCGAACCCTTGATGTTGAAGTTTAAAGATATGCTACTCCAAGATGCTTGAATGCTTGATTGAATGATTAAGGATGCCAGAATGCTTGAATGCTATGATGGATTGAATGCATGAATGAATACTTGAATGAATGGGGCTTAAAATGAATAGAAAATTATATATTTATACACAATTATGCCTTAATTTCCCAAAAATACATCACAAGCCGACCTTAGGTCTTAAGAAATAAAAACCTGCCAGTAATTTGAATTTACTTGATTTTTGTGCCAAGAGGGACTCATTCGCTCCTAATGGTGAATGGGTTCCACTCAAGGCATGTGAATGGGTGTTGGGAATTAATTTGTCTTAAATGATGTTTGTCAAGTTTATATTTAAAAATACACTTAATTAAGGCCTATAAGTGCATAAAGGGGCCAAATAAAGCATAAGAAAGGTGTATTTATTGATGACAAGCCTAGAAAAGCATGAAATTTTATTACAAGACTTTACAACACTTTAAAATAAGACTTGGTAAGTGATAAAAATGGGGTATGTAGGTGAATTATAATAAGAAGATTCTAGAAAAGTGTGAAAATGTGTTACAACACTTCACAACACTTTTACAAGACATCATAAAGTCTTAATGATTCATAAAGATTCAAGACCTAATGTGAATGTGTGGGCCACATTGCAACATTAAATCAAGGTAAAATCAAGCCAATTAAGCACAAGGAGGGACAAAACAAGAAAAAATAGAAGGGTTTCTTTTTTCATGTCCACATTTAGCCCCCACTTTAGTGCTTGAAGAAGAACTTGCTTCAAACTCACACTAAAGTAGAGCAATGCATCTCAAGAGGGATTCCATTGAACTAATGCTTAGCAAGATGAGACAACAATGATCAAGAGGGATGATCAAGCCCCTAGGATGAGGATACCATGGAAAACTAAACATAAGCATAAATAATGCACATGGAGGCGAAAGAGAGGAAAAGGAAAGAGAAAGATGAAAGAAAGAATCAGATCAAGATTTGATCATTTTTCCAGCCCATTGTGGATCAAATCTAGGTTGTTTATCTGGAAAGAAAATGCATACTCACTCTAGGGCGACGGAACTCATGGCTTTCTACTGGGTGAGAAAGCCCAAAAGGTGAGAAACATACACTCACAACTGGTATGCACTCACAAACACACAGGTGGCTATGGGGAAAGTCATGCCTCATAATGGGCTTCTCACTCAACCATATGAAAGTTATACCTCCTGATAAATTTAATAAGGTGTCACAAAGGAAAATGTCATTTCGTGCTTCATGAGGCAAGAAAACCTTCGTATGCTTAGAACTCATGAACAAATGTGATGGAACCACATGCATGCAAGTTTTGTTATACAAGGTGGTCATATAACAAATAAAAACTACAACATGCGGGTATGTGCAGGATCATGGTGGGAAAAAAAGTGGCGATATGATGGGTATGTGTAGGGTATGTGGCTAACGAATTTTTTTTTACCCAAAACTGATGAAATGAAAAGGGTTTTTAAAGGAGATTCTCAACTTTCCACCAATATAAATTATGCTTTACTTTGAATTTAATTAATAATTATTATTCATTTTCTATTTGAATTATGACTGAAGTCCTAATTGATAAGCTGATTGAAAAACATCTATAGTTTTGAAACAGTGTCACATTTTTTGAATCTGAAACATGTGTCACATTCTATGCTTTTCATACTATAGGATTAAAAAATAAAAAATGAATTTCATCAAGTTTTGACCAAGTTAAGGTGGTCAGACATACGATTTTTTTATCTTTTTAAAAATTTGTAATAAAAAAATCATAATTAATATTTACTTGAAAAAATTACAAAAAATATGCATCACATCCGAACATGAGTCCTCTACTTATATCTAAAATCTTATAAAAATATTATCATTTTATTGTGGTTAGGGTGGTCGACACCTACTTCTTATTTTTTCCCTAAAATTTAAGTACTATTTCATTGAAATTTCAAATTTTCACCAAATAGATTTAAAAATAAAAAATAAACCTAGTAGTTTAGAAACTACATTCAACTTTCTACAGATTCTGTTCTTACATATTTTTGAAATAATATAGATAACTTATTCAAATTTTACCAAGTTGCCTAACTCTGATTTTTTTGTCACTTAAGGGCCTATTTTTCCATGATGATCCTGCACATACCCATGCAAAAGATGTTCAAAGGAGTCTTGATTAGTTCATGTGAGGTCTTTAACTTAGGGAACATTGTGTCTAATGTATCCAAGAGAGGACCAATCAAAGAATAGAATATTCACAACTTAGGGGATGCAGTGTGTCGCATCATGCCACTAAGAGGGATGTAATATGCTAAGATAGATCACGCTTATGAAGGACACTATACCCAATGTCATCCATAAAGTGACAAATTCATCGTATGAGACAAGAAGGTTGCACTAAGAACCAAGAAAAAGAAAAATGCAAAATGAATAATGCCAATGTATGCCCCCACTTTAAAGGAATTGCTATACACCATTCTATGAGCAATTACTTTAAAGTAGTGAATGAAAAATGAAAAAAGAAATAAGACATGAGATCCAACGTGGAAATCCCATATGCCAAGTCATATGTTTTCAAGTAAGGCTGCATCATGCAAATGAAAAAGGAACAAAAGAAAGAGGGTTTTCCCCCAAAAAATAACACACCAAATGTATAAGGGGTCTATGGATTTGGGGTTAGTATGCTCATTGCTACAATGTTTTGATTAAAGAGCTCATAACTTTCATCATTCCCAAAATACATAGAACTAGAAGAATGACACAAAGAGTGAAAAAAGAAAGAAAAAGAATTTGTTTTCAGTCAACATGGAAGAGACATAGGATATCTCAACTCTTTGCATCATTCCCAAAATGAAAACACAAGCAAAATGAAAACGAAAAAGGAAAAAGAAAAAGGAAAATATTTTGGGTCAACGTGAGAGAGACATTTCGGTCTCAATTCCTTGTGTCGTCTCCAAAAGGAAAATACAAAACAAAAGTGGAAAATAAAATAGAGAGACCTTTTGGGTCAACATGGAAGAGACATAAGGTGTCTCAACGCTTTGCGTCATCCCCAAAAGGAAAACACAAAACAAAGGTGAAAAAGGAAAGCAAAAGCAATGTACGACATATAGAAGAATGAAGGGACAAATAGAGGAATTGCATAAAGAGAGAGAGAACATCAAACAACACATCACAAGGGATCAAATTATGCACATGTTATCACACCAAAAAATAAAAATGTAAAAGACCAGTAAGGTGAATGCAAGCTGACCATCTAACAAGTCATTTGCCTCCCAATCATGTTGGGAAAAGAGCACGGGCCAAACTAGGTGAAGTGCTAGGCTCATCACTTTGTATAGGAGATATCTCAGTTAATCTCATAGACGAGGAAAATAATGTGTTTAATTCATTATGTATTTCTTCATCAATTTTTGTTGTTTCCTCATCGTCATCCAGGTTAATCAGAACAGGAGGGCAAAAGATTATACCTGAAGGAGAGTGTATCTCTTTATGTGATTGTTGTATTGGATAATTTGTGGTGGGTCAGGATTCATTGCTTCTATTAAGTGGGGATTATGATTTTGTGTCATGTCAGGTTCACCAAAGTGTAAACATAGGTCTTGGTACCCTAATGTTCTCTTTCACTTTTAGGGTCTTTCGCCTAAAAGGAAAGGAATAGAGTAAAAACCGGCTATGTTCACACTCAAGATTAATGTAACATGAATGAAATATTCCTAGATGAGATTATCTAAATGCAAATAACTGATAAAATAGGTTGATTATTTATGCAAAACTAAGAAATGCAAAGTGTTTGAAAACACGTTGTGATATGAAAAAAGAACTAAAAGCATAAACAAACAATAAAAAAACTTAATGAAACTAGGTGAGGTGCACCTAGAGGCTAAAAGCTAATGTGGAGAGGTTTTGGAATGCTATAAAGTTTACTATTGAAGCCCACTAGGACTCATTCGCCATAGATGGTGAATTGTCATGTTTCTAGTGAAAACTGCTAGAACAAGTTTCAGGATGGCGGGAATAGAAAACTTTAGCAAACACTTTTTCTAGCCTGGTAGTGGGACTCATTCGCCACATATGGTAAATTATTCCACTTCTAAATTTCTGAAAATTTAGGGGTCAACTGTGTGGGTCCTGATCTGCACTTTTCTACTTGATAAGTTGCTAGATCTGAATTTGGAAAATCTGACGGGAAAATTTTCTCCAAGCTTCAAATAGGGTTTTTTTGACTTTAATGATCTTCAACAATTTGATGACACTTTTAAGACCTATCTCTTTGACAAATCTGCATACAAGACCCACAAAACACACATGCAAAGAGGAGAAAAAGTGTTAAGGGTTAGAGTATAGGGGTTTTCCTAGTTCAAACCCTAGTTTGGTAATAAAACCCTTAAAAATGAAATAAAATAAAGAGATAATGATGAACAAATAACATGCAATGTCATAAACTCACCAAACCCTTGATGTTGAAGTCTGAAGATATGTTTCTCCAAGATGCTTGAATGCTTGATTGAATGATTAAGGATGATAGAATGCTTGAATGCTATGATGGATTGAAAGCATGAATGAACACTTGAATGAATGGGGCTTAAAATGAATAGAAAATTATATATTTATACACAATTATGCCCTAATTTCCCAAAAATACATCACAGGCCAACCTTAGGTCTTAAGAAATAAAAACTTGCCAGTAATTTGAATTTATTTTGATTTTTGTGCCAAGAGGGACTCATTCGCTCCTAATGGTGAATGGGTTCCACTCAAGGCATGTGAATGGGTGTCGGGAATTTGTCTTAAATGATGTTTGTTGGGTTTATATTTAAAATTACACTTAATTAAGGATTGTAAGTGCATAAAGGGGCCAAATAAAGCATAAGAAGGGTGTATTTATTGATGGAAAGCCTAGAAAAGCGTGAAATCTTGTTACAAGACTTTACAACACTTTAAAATAAGACTTGGTAAGTGATAAAAAAAGGGGTATGCAGATGAATTATAATAATAAGATTCTAGAAAAGTGTGAAAATGTGTCGCAACACTTCATAACACTTTTACAAGACCTCATAAGGTCTTAATGATTCATAAAGATTCAAGACCTAATGTGAATGTGTGGGCCACATATCAACATTAAATCAAGGAAATTCAAGCCAATTAAGCACAAGGAGGGACAAAAAAAAGAAAAATTAGAAGTGTTACTTTTTCCATGTCCACAAATATATCACTTGAATAGAAATTAATAATTAAATATTTATTACAAATGTAAAATAATAATGTTGAATGATATTTGGTTATTAAGATTCAAAATATATTTTATTACAACATGGAGACATTAACATTGTGACTTGTATTCATATAAACAACATAAATTAGTTTTTTGTTGCAATTACAGAAAAAATACATCCATTTCTAAAACTTCAAAAGACCTAACTATACAAGATTAATTCCATACATACTTGCTCAAAACCTAAGGACTAGAATCCCCAGAATAAGGCTCAAAATTCCATTTTTTATAGAAATAAGGGAGCAACAATAAAAAGCCTTATTCCACCACTTATCACAAAAAGACAAAACCTAAGTGGTTACATCTTTACAAAAGGACAAAAAAGATTTATACATGAGGATGTAAGCACTATAGAAGTAGTTTGAGATCTTTTGGAGTAGTTATATTTGTGAATGGATTTGATTTACCAAAAAAATATTCTTAAATTTGATGAGACATCTCTCACATTCATTTTTAACTTGAGGCTGCTACACTTATACTGGTTGGTGATGACCGAATGAAAAAAAATAAAGCTTGTGTAGGTCATTCTTCTCTTTATCTTTATCTTTCTTTGATGACATGTCAACTCTGAGTGGGAGAAACTAGTTCACCCTAATCATATGATTTTTATAGTCATCATTTATTAGGACATGCACCATATCAAAGAAACCCATCAATATTTACTCAAGCTTAGAGAGCATATCCAAACTAAGGTTTAGCTTCTCTATATCCATCTCAACACTTTTATTTATTTTTCCATATATAGAAGAGATAATATTAGAAAAAATTTCTCTCCATTCCTTGTAAGGCCTTATCTCTCCCTCAATTCAAAAATAAAAGGCACATGAAATTATTCAAATCCCTCAAAAGTATCAAAATCCCTCCTAATAAGTTCCTTATGTTTATTATGATGGATAATAATGCTATCCATCATTTTTGACCTAGAAATAATATTAGACACCTTGAACTATAACCAAAATTCAATCCTTTTTTAATAATTCTTAATAATGTAACTTTGTGGGCCCTACTAATTTGAAAGGACTTTAACTTGGCTTCTTCTTGAGCATGGTTGGTAAGAAAATCCTTCAAAACCTCATAGTTGTCACATACCTTATCTACTTGACTCAAAATATTTGACAACTTATGGTCCAAAATATTGTTAACCAAATCTGACACCTTCTTTATAGATCTCTCCTTTGATATTGTTTCTTCTTCTTTGCTCCTCTTGAGCTTCTCTCTCAAGTGTTTAACCTCAATGGTTCCACTTTCCTCTTGTGATCCATTTTCTTCAATTACTGGCTATGGGGGAGGTATCAATCTTGTAACCACATTCAATTGTTGTTGCAACTTCAAGTTTGTGGCATTGGCCTTGTCTAAGTCAACCTATAAATTCTCCATTATTTTTTCAGTAAACAAATTTATATTAACTATGAGGGAGGTTGCTTGGGTGGCACTTGTATCCCCTAGTCTTCTAACTTCAATTTTTAGTGACCTCACTTGGATAATTTATTAACTTGGGTTTATTGGTCTCTAGAAAAATAGACCATATATCTATTGTCACATGCCTTGAGTTAAACCTTGACTGAAAAATAGAGAGCATCAACTTTCTCTTTAGATTATAATATTTGGTTAGTTCTTTCTTGTCTCCTAATGGTGTCAAATGAAATAGAAAATGACATATCCCACCCTGGAAATAGTAAGAATCCAACACTTCTTACCAATTCTTTGTCTCTTTGAGAAGTCATAGAATCCATCTATATGTTTACCTTTCCCAAAAAAATCTATAATAATTATTATTTCTTATTCTCTATAAGGCTCTTATCTTGCATTGTGTTGTGTGGACAAAGATTTTGGCACCATAAGGCTCTCTAACACTTCTAGGGTTTTTCACCTAAAAGGAGAGACCTATATGCCAAGATGTGCAATGTCTCCACACAAAAATAATGCAAGTATGACATAAATATGTCTAAATGAATTGATATAAATGCAAATAATTGGTAAAATATATTGATTATTAAATGAAAACTAAAGAAATGCACCTTGTTTGAAAACATAGTGATGTATGCAAAAAGACCTAGAAATGTAAACAAACAATAACATAAATGAATGAGACTAGAGAGGTGCACCTAGAAATTTGTTGCAGACTGGAATGGAGACTGGAAATATTGTTGATCCTAAAATTTTGACCTACTAGGACACTTACGCGATTCTGGGTGACATAGTCCCAGATTTGGAAAACTGCACCAAAGCCTGTTTCAGCCAAATGGGTATCCAAATCTACATAAAACTTTGAAAAAAATGTGCAATGGGACTAAGTCACCATTGATGGAAACTTAGTCCACTTTAGCTTTTCTAAAAATCTGAAAGTGGAAATGGAAGTTCTCAGTCTACATTTTCTGCTCTTTCAAGTGTCCAGTTCTGAAACTGCTGAAATCAAGCCTGTAAGTGAATTTTTGTGAATATTTTGACCCAGACAACAAGGAGATGTCTTCAACAACTTTTCAACTTATCTGTCAATGATTTCCAAGCCTTCAATGTACCTAAATCTGCAAACACACAAAGAAAGAAAGAGAAATGTTGAATGCTAGGGAATAGGGGTTTGCCTTGGTGAAACCCCTTTTAGGTAATTAAACCAAATGGAGAAATAAGATGAAGCATGAACATGAAATGAAGGGATTAGAAAATTTCCATGATGATTGATCTTGAATTTCTGCAAAAATGGATGAAGAATTTTCCCTTGAATGTCAGAAAAATGATCTTGAATGTTGGGTATGTGCAGGATCACGATGGGCCAAAAAGTGGCGATATGATGGGTATTTGTACCTAGGTATGTGGCTGATGACTTTTTTTTACCCAAAATTGATGAAACAAAAAGGGTTTTTAAAGAAGATTCTCAGCTTTCCACCAATATAAATTATGCTTTACTTTGATTTTAATAAATAATTATTATTCATTTTCTATTTGAATTATGAGTAAAGTCCTGATTGATAGGTTGATTGAAAAACAACTATAGCTTTCAAATGGTATCACATTTTTTGAATTTGAAATATGTTTCACATTCTATGCTTCGCATACTATAGGATTAAAAAAAAAATTGAATTTCATGAAGTTTTGACCAAGTTAAGGTGGTCAGACATATGGGTTTTTATATTTCCTAAAAGTTGTAATAAAAAATTCATAATTAATTATTTACTTGGAAAAAAATTACAAAAAAATATGCATCACATCGGGACATGAGTCCTCTACATATATCTAAAATCTTATAAAAAAATATTATCTTTTTTTTGGTTAGAGTGGTCAGACAGACACCTACTTCTTATTTTTTCCCTGAAATTTAAGTACTACCGCATTGAAATTACAAATTTTCACCAAATAGATTTTTTTTAAAAAATAATCTTAGTAGTTTAGAAACTACATTCAATTTTCTACAGATTCTATTCTTACATATTTTTGAAATAATATAGATAACTTATTCAATTTTTTATGTTAAGTTGTCTAACTCTAATTTTTCTGAATTTTTTGCCACTTAAGGGCCTATTTTTTCCATGATGATCTTGCACATACCCTGCTCTCTAAATGATCTAACCCTAGCTTGCTTGACTTGAATACATGATGAATGATGAATGAATGATGAATGAGTTATTAATTAGGGTTTAGAAGCTTTTTTATATAGGAAATCCATCTAAAATGCCCATTAATTTCATCCCCAAGGCCGACATGAAGGAAAATTAAACTTAAAACCCAAATTTTCCTACTCGAACCTCAAAAATAGCCCAAATGGGACTAAGTCACCGAGTTGGGCAACTTAGTCCCACCTGGATGGGACTGATTCACCCAAATGGGTGACTTGGTCCCACGTAGATGGGACTGATTCACCAAGATGGGTGACTTGGTTCCATAAGGGCTCTTTTGCCAGCTGGATTGTCAGGGAGTGAAGAAATTAGGTTTATACGATGATATAGTCGGGTTTTTGATCAAAATAAGCCTTGGGATGCACAATATGGGGCCATAGGGGCTATTAATGATGATGTAAAGGTTAATTAGGGCTAGGGACACAAATTTCAATGTGAAAGTGTGATCAAATACACTTTACAACATTAAAATGAGGTCCACATAGCCTAGAAAGGCACAACATCCAATGTGAATGTATAAAACACATTACAACACTAGATCAAGATTGAGTTTAATTTACAATCCTTTTAGATTAATGTGAGAATAAATTTAATAACATTGAATTAGTGGAAAAATAAGTCCATTAGACTTAGATGCTTAATAAAAGTCTAGAAAAGTGTGAAAGTCATTTACAACACTTTACAACACCTTTACAAGACATCGATAAATGAATTTTATTCAGTTTGCAAGGTTCCAAGACCTAATGTGGATGTGTAAAACACCTCACAACAATAAATCAAAGCCTCATTAATTCCAATTTATCATTAATTATTCCCAAATCAAGCAAGGAAAAAGGCATACTTTTTCGGTGTCCAGATTTAGCCCCCACTTTAGTGAGAGGGTGAACTTGCTTCAAACTCACACTAAAGTAGACATTCAAGAAGGGCCCAATCACACCAATGTGGATGGTCTAGGATGAAAAAGATCAAAGGAGGTTGTGCAAGCCCCCAGGATCCAAGATCCTAAGTCAAACCAACATAAGCACAAAAGGACACATACAAGGTGAATGATTTGCAGCAAAACAAGATACACGATCATACAATGGCAATAAATAGAAGGAAGAGAAGAGAAAAAATAAAAAAAGGTGGATCAAGCTTCAACCATTTTTTTAACATGATGTGGATTGGATCTAGGCTATTTTTCCAAAAATGCATACTCACTCTGAGGCAACGTAAATTTTGGTTGTCCCCTGGGTGAGAAGTCCTAAAAGGTGAGAAACATACACTCATGGTTGGTATGAACTCACACACACGCAAGTGGCTATGGGGAAATTCATTCCTGGGATTGGGCTTCCCACTCAACCATACCAAAGTTATACCTCCTGATAACTTTAATAAGGCACCACACAAAAATGATCTTCGAGCTCTATGAGGTAAGCAAAACTTCATATGCTTGACACTCATAGCCATTGTCAATGAAAAATAGTGCAAGGAATGTTCTAAGGTATTTTTGCTTAGTTCGTGGAAGGTCTCATCTTAGGGAACATTGTACCTAATGCTTCCAAGGGAGGAAAGGTGCAAATGGTCTCATCTTGTTTCCAAGAGAGGAAAAGTGCAAAGTCTCATTCTGGGCAACATTGTACAACCTAATGTTTCCAAGGGAGGAAATTGCAAGAAAAAAGAAAATCACACAATGAAATGTTAGTTTCAATGTATGCCCCCACTTTAAAGCAATTGCTAACACCATTACTATGAGAAATTACTTTAAAGTAGAAGAAGGAATGAGAGCTTATTCGAAAATCCCTATGCCAAGTCATATGTTTCCAATTAGTGACATCATGAAAATGGTAGTATGTCACCTACGAGCCAATTTAAGGCATGTTGTCTACATCCCAAGATTGCTCTTATATGTACATGAATGGTTAACAACTAGCCAAAAGAGGCAACGACAAATGACATACTAGGGCAAGGCTAACTAACCCCTTGCCCCCACTTAGTGCAAGAAAAGGGTGAGCTGAAATGATTGATAAGATGCATGCTAGAGTGAAAATCAATATCAATTACAGGAATTAGGTGCCCCCACATAAGGGAGAGTACCAAACTCCTTAAGATGTTATATTTTACTACTCAAAGCCTTACATGCATTAGTAGAATGACCATGAACTCTATGATATGCACAGAATGAAGTCTTGTAATAGAATTTCTTTCAAGTTCTTGGAGGAAGGGAGACCAAGTGATCTTGGAGGAGTCTCGACAAGATTCCCTCTTGATCAATGGTAGAAGATGTTCCTTTATTATGTGATAAAGATATCTCTTTCTTAGTACAATATTTCATACTTATACAAGACTCTTTAGATTGTGAGATTTTTTTCTCTCCTTTGCAAGAAGGTGTAAAATCTAATGAACTCAAATCATTAGTGTTTTATGAGATGACATTGGAATTAAGTGGAGATTTCTTTGTTTGTTTCGTTTCTTGTAAAGGATAACTTTCAAGACCACTAGCGTCTAACAGTTCATGATGCACTACTGTTAAAGTCATCTTAGAAGGATGTTTTGTGAGAGTGTTGATGTTGAGTGAAGGCTTGGTGATTTCTATCAAAGGAAAATAACCAATACCATGAGTTGTTTCTTGCATGTTAGGATCAATAGGAACACAAATACCTTGTTCTCGAGCACCACATCATTTCCCACTATATCCAATTTGTTTCATAAATTCAAAACCTTTTCCATAAATATTTTTCATTACTTTTGGATTGGGTGGTTGTTCGTTGTTGAGTTCTTCAAAGTTTGTGGTGCAATTTTTTGTCTTTTGTTCTAAAGTGGTTGAGGTGGACACTTGTGAAGGGTTGTCCAAATTTTGTGTTCACATGACTGTGTTTTTTTTTTCCCTTAGTTGAATCTTTGTTTATGATCTTGTACTCACCCATGAATGTATGTTCAAAATCTAAGGAACCCCAATCATCTTCTAATAGCTTTGTGACTTGTTCAATATGTTGTTTTTCTTTTTGTTGGAGGGGTTCCACTTGTGTAGTTGGTATTAATGTGTTTAAATGATTTTCTTTGTTTTTCTCAATGTTCAAACAACTATTTGGATCGGGGTCAGCTTCAAGTATGTGCACTTTGTTGTTGTAAATGTATTTCATTTTATGATGAAGAGTAGAAGGCACCCCATTCATTTCATGGATCCATGGTTTGCCTAAAATGAGATTATAGGAACAATTGTTAGGCATAACATGGATTGGTGTATCCAATGTGGCCTTCCCAACTGTAATAGGAAAAGTGATCGTGCACCAAGCGGTTGTTTTCCTACATTGTCAAAGCCATGGATAGACAAAGAATCAGGTTGAATTCTTGATTTATCTACATTAAGCCTATCCAAAAGATTTACACTACACACATTAAGGGATAATCCATTGTCAACAAGGGTTCACTTTATCCTTATTATTTTATATTGAGATATTATTATGAAAGATTCATTTTGTTTTTGCACAAGTTCCAAAGGGGGAAGTTCACTTTGGTGGAAAACAATGTCAGCATGTAATCCTTTAATTAGGGCTGCTATATCATTCATTTTTTACATTAGAAGGGATAGGAACTTACATTGTAAGGTCGTTTGAAGCATAGTGTGATAGTTAGGTGAATTCTGAATTAAATCCCATAGGGATATCTTTACAGGAGTATTCTTAAGTTGTTCAAAAAGATCATATGCCCTAATGTGTGAATTTAATTAAGGATCTTGAGGAAAAATGGGATTAGGAAAAGGTAATGGTGTTGGGGTGGATTGTTGTGGTTGCAGATTATTTCTAGTGTTATATGTATGAGCAACGATATTATGACTCGGTTGCTGCGACACATTATTCTTAGGTGGGTAAAGGATAAGTTGGGATTTTTTTTGAGTTTGAGGTTTGTGTGAAGGGGAGTAAAGGATTAGAGGATTCTTAGGATGTCCCACAAGATATGTAGGAGGTCCCATGTAGTCAAGGGTGATCTAATGGACACTTGCGCATTCATAACCTTAGCGGTCTTAGTTTGATGTATTTCTAATAAAGGGAAATCTAGAATCACCTTTTTATCGTTATCTAAGGAAGACACATTACTATTGTTGCCATTTTCTTGTATCATGATATTTTCCCTAGGAGGAGAGTTTTTAGGAGAACTAGTATGAATCAAATGTTCTTGAAATTCATGGATTGGTTCTTCTAAAATGATTTCATTGCAAGTAGGGGAATGATCAATGGTTGAATTTTCTTGCTTAATAAGGTTTTCCTTAGGTGAAAGAGGACAAATAAGATTCTCATGAATCTCATTGGTTGTATTTTCTAACATCAAAGCATCTTCCTTATAACTAGGGGAGATACTAGGAGAAGAACAAGTATGATTATCATGATCATGTACAACTTTATTCCTTTGTTCCCTAATGTCTTCCAAAATGGGACAAGTAGGGGAAGGATCATAAATAGGATTGTTATAGACCAATATATCCTCATCATTTATAATCTCATCTTCCTCAAAATTGTTCTCACAAGCCAAAGGAGAATGGAAATTAGGTAAGGTGATGTTTAGGAATGTGTCTATGATTTCATTGTCTTGTGCTTAAATATCTTCCCAAAGGGGATGAGGAGAAGAACAAACAAGGTCCTCATGATTTTCAACAATTGTATCTTATGTCGCCAAGCTACCTTCATCATTAAAAGAAGAGGTATCGTGAGAAGAATAAATATGATTATCATGATTATCTATGTTTGTATGCTCTTTTATAACAACATCCACACAAATAGGAGAGATAGGAAGGGTTGTAAGTTTAAGGAAATTATTACCATTTTCACTCTCTTGCACTAAGAGACTTTCATAACTAGGGAATGCATTAATTGAATGACTAACATGCTTATTAACTAACTTGTTCTTTGCAAACTTGGAGAAGATGAAAACTAACATTTGGAAAAATTAATTTATGCAAACTTGAAATACAATGTAAGGATGTAAAATGAAATTCAATTTTTAGTTTTCAAACAAGATAATTTTCTAATTACACAATGCAATGATCTAAAAATGAAATGTTGTGAATGAACAATTGAAATTAATCAATGCATGAAATGAGCCAGATTAAGCTAGATTTAGTGCATGTTACAGAAAATCAGCCAACTAATACAGATAGGTAAGATCAGCAAACATAAGCTTAAAAATAGGGTTTTTAGTGTTGTGAAAGGTAGTTTCAGGGGCATAAAGGGACCAAGTCGCCCAAGGTGGTGAATGAGTCCCAGTGGTGATTTTTTTTCAGAAATTTTAGATTTTTTGGTTGATTTTTATGTTGTATGATGCAGACCTAAGATTTCAATGTAGAATTTAAAAAAAAATCAATGATTTAAGATGCAAAAATGCAACCTATATGCACTTTCACTAATACAAAATTGGAAAACCTAGAATGTAAATTAATCAATACAAACCCTAATGCAAATTTAATGCAAGATAATTCTAGGATGATGATAGACTCCAAAATTAGAAAATGTGATGTTCTAAGGTCGAGTTCACCAAAATGTGGACAAAGATTTTAGCACCACAAGGCTCTCTAACACTTCTAGGGTTTTTCACTTAAAAGGAGAGAGGTATGCCAAGAATTGAAATGTCCCCACTCAAAAATAATGCAAGTATGATGGAAATATGTCTAAATGAAATTATCTAAATGTAGAAAATTGGTAAAAGATATTAATTATTAAATGAAAACTAAAGAAATGCACCTTGTTTGAAAACACAATGATGTATGCAAAATGACTTAGAAATGTAAACAAACAATAAAAAAAAAATGAGACTAGAGAGGTGCACCTTTAAATGTTTTATAGACTAGAATGGAGGCTAGAAATGCTCCTGATCCTAAAATTTTGACCTACTGGGACACTTACACCATTTTGGGTGACCTAGTCCGAGATCTAGAAAACTACACCAGAGCTCGTTTCAGCCAAATGGGTATTCAAATCTACAGAAAACTTTTAAAAACATGTGTAGTGGGACTAAGTCACCATTTATGGTGACTTAGTCCACTTTGGCTTTTCTAAAAATTTGAAAGTGGAAACAGAAGCTCTTAATCTACACTTTATGCTCCTCTAGGTGTCTAGTTCTGGAACTACTAAATTAAGGCCTATAAGTGATTTTTTTGTGAATATTTTGACCTATCCAACAAGGATATGTCTTCAAAAACTTTTCAACTTATCCTTCAATGATTTTCAAAACTTCAAGGTACCTAAATCTGCAAACACACAAATAAAGAAAGATAAATGTTGAATGTTAGGGAATAGGGGTTTGCCTTGGTCAAGCCCTATTTAGGTAATTAAACCAAATGGATAAATAAGATGAAGCATGAACATGGAATGAAGGGATTAGAAACTTTTCATGATGATTGATATTGAATTTATGCAACAATGGATGAAGAATCTACCCTTGAATGTCTGAAAAATGATCTTGAATGCTCTCTAAATGATCTAACCCTAGCTTGCTTGACTTGAATGCATGATGAATGATGAATGAATGATGAATGAGTTATGAATTAGGGTTTAGAAGCTTTTTTACATAGGAGATCTATCTAAAATTCTTGTTAATTTGATCTCGAAGGCGAACATGAAGGAAAATTAAACTTAAAACCCAATTTTTCCTGCTTGAACCTCAAAAATAACCCAAATGGGACTAAGTCACCAAGTTGGGTGACTTAGTCCCACCTAGATGGGACTGATTTTCCTAGATGGATGACTTGGTTCCACAAGGGCTCTTTTGCCAGCTGGATTGTCAAGGAGTGAAAAAATCATGTTTATATGATGATATAGTTGGGTTTTTTATCAAAATAAGCCTCGAGATGCACAATATGGGGCCAGAGGGGCCTATTAGTGATGATGTAAAGGGTAATTAGGGATAGGGACACAAAGTTCAATGTGAAAGTGTGATCAAATACACTTTACAACATTAAAATGATGTCCATACAGCCTAGAAAGGAACAACGCCTAATTTGAATGTATAAAACAAATTACAACACTAGATTAAGATTGAGTTTAGTTTAAGGGTATGTGCAGGATCATCATGGAAAAAACAGGCCCTTAAGTGGCAAAAATTTCAGAAAAATCAAAGTTAGGCAACTTGACATAAAAATTTGAATAAGTTATCTATATTATTTCAAAAATATGCAAGAATAGAATTTGTAGCAAATTGAATGTAGTTTCTAAACTACTAGGTTTGTTTAAAAAAAAAAAATCTATTTGGTGAAAAATTGAAATTTCAATGTAGTAGTACTTAAATTTCAGGAAAAAATAAGAAGTAGGTGTCTGCCACCTAACCATAATAAAATGATAATATTTTTTTATAAGGTTTTAGATATAAGTAGAGGACTCATGTCCCGATGTGATGCATTTTTTTTGTAGTTCTTTTCCAAGTAAATAATTAATTATGATTTTTTATTACAACTTTTAAAAATATAAAAATCGTATGTGACCACCTTAACTTGGTCAAAACTTCATGAAATTCAAATTTTATTTTTTTAATTCTATAGTATGTGAAGCATAGAATGTGACACATGTTTTGGACTCAAAAAATGTGATATCATTTGAAAGCTATAGATGTTTTTCAATCAGCCTATTAATCAGGACTTTAGTCGTAATTCAAATAGAAAATGAATAATAAATACTTATTAAATTCAAAGTAAAGCATAATTTATATTGGTGGAAAGCTGAGAATCTCCTTTCAAAACCCTTTTCATTTCATCAATTTTTGGTAAAAAAAAGGTCATCAGCCACATACCCATCATATTGCCACTTTTTGGCCCATCATGATCCTGCACATACCCTTAAAAGCCTTCTAGATTAATGTGAGAATACATTTTATAACATTGAATTAGGGGGGAAATAGGTCCATTAGACTTAGATGCTTAATAAAAGTTTAGAAATGTGTGAAAGTCATTTACAACACTTTACAACACCTTTACAAGACATTGTTAAATTTATTTTATTCAGTTTGCAAGGGTCCAAGACCTAATGTGGATGTGAAAAACACCTCACAACACTAAATCAAGGCCTCATCAAGTACAATTTATCATTAATTATTCCCAAATCAAGCAAGGAAAAATGTGTACTTCTTTTATGTCCATAGTTTGTTGCAACTCTTCTCCTTTATTCTTAAGGACTATGTCCTTAAATTATTTCATAGTTATGAAGTCATCATATTTTATGAAATTTGAGAAGGCTTGTGTCCTTATGCCATCCACTACTTTCCCTCTAGTTTCAAAATTGATGAGTAACCTATCGTCTGAGGGTCTTTGAATTATTAACCTAGACCAGTGGATTCAACACTTGGGCTATATCTATATTATGATCCATCATCTCATCTATGCCTATGGGATAATCAACCAAAGGTCCTAATGAAGGATCTATTTTCTACAATTATTGTGGACTTTGTGGTACATCCCCTTGGGAAGTAGAAGGACCAAGGGTGTACTTGGTGTTGTAGTAGGCACATTTGAAAATAAATTGTTGGCATAATCCAACATTATCATAGTTCTTACGATGGGGTCTTTATGTATGAAAATAAGTCCTTAAAAGATTGATACACTTTCTTTCTCTTTTTTTAGAAATCAATATATTGACCCATAGTACTTTTCTTTATGTAGCCTCTTTCTCTATGGAGAAATTTCTAATTAGATCATCAATGTTGTCAGGCTCATACAAGAACACTACCAACTTGAAATTAGTTCTTTGATCATAAAGGAAATGATCTCCTTCACATATCCTAACCCTGTCCACTTTAATTTGTAATGAAACTTATTTTATTCAAAATCAGTTCCAATCCTTCCCTTAATGTGACTTGAAATTCTTAAAATATAATAGTGGAGGGGAGGATGGCATCCTTCTTATTTTTTTTGAAATTAGTCTTATTAGACTCATTCAATTGCCATATGATTTCTAGAAAATAAATTATGTCTAGTACATTCCTAGGAATCACATCTGGTGCTATTGGGGATCCATATATTCTTATTACAATGGCATCAGAATAGAAAAACCAATCACCCCTATTACGATTTATCCTTGCTTTGGAGATAAGATCCCTTGATCTCAAAACATTCTCACCTACTCTAATAACCACCAATCTATAGGATGACTAGAGTTCTTGAGAATTGTCATGAAAAAACACTCCTCAAAAATTGAATAATTGTACTTCTCATAGTCCTTGTCCCATAAGTCCATTGTTAGACTAGTAAGACTCTTTGTTGCTCATCGAGGGCCCTGATCTACATGTGTGGGGACCAAATTTCTACCAAATTGAACAAAAATGATATGAAAAATTAAGGAGTACCATTTGAAATGGACTATGTTGTTGTTCTTCTCAATTGAGATTAAAGCTCTATGAATTTCTTCAGCAATGTGGCCAACATAGTCATAGGGTTTATTCACATCTCTACTTTGGACATCAACTAATAGCACCATAAGGTCACTAGCATTTGAATCTTGCAATCCAATCCCAATACTTGATAGAGTGAAAGGTATGTTTTCACAAATTAATCCTCAAAAATTTCATAGTTGAAGGGCTATAGCTCCCCAATAGCAAACCTCCTCAATTCTCTGTTAGGACCTCTAAGCCTAAAGCATGGCAGCCACTTTACACTATAATTGTCTCGATGCCTCTAATATCCTTTGGTTAGGGATCCCAAATCTATTGGTAATTGGGCATTAGGGTTCCAATTAAACACTTTACAAATGTAGATTTTGTCCAAGTGCATCAAGAATTTCCCAAATGTTGTGAACAATCCCCTCTTCCCAAGTTGCAAGCCTGTGTAATTCCTCTAGTTAGGTCGAAATTGATGAATAAATTTGGAACTAATAACCTTCCCAACCCTAATCTCTAGATGTTAAAAATAGCTCTATCTTCTAGGAACTTTCTTAAGGCATGCTTGAATACAACACACCCTTAAATTGGGATGATAGAATCCCTAATATTCTCATTTTTGTCAATAACGATATTTGCCAAAATTCCTGACACTTGTGCCATTCTAGGTCTCTTGGTTGGCTTAGAAAATTGGACCATGATATCATCATCCAATCCTCTCTTCACACCCCTAGGCATTCCAACCATGATTGTCTTTTCTAAGGTTTTAGTATTTATAAACTAGGGCTTTAAAATTTTATATCTTTGAAGAAGACTTCTTTAAAATTTTGCACAATCTCTACCCTTCCAGAGGCCTAATTTAATTTTTGAGTCTGAAAAACTAGAAGACTATACCCCTTTATGTCAAAAATATACAAAGATAGTTTGAATTTATTATTCGTTCTTCACTTGTTGAAAACTTTAAAAATATCGTGAAAACCCTCATTTGTCTAGAAATTTATAGCAATTTTTCTCTAATTTCTTCACTTTGTGCCTTGAATGATGAAAATGAATGTAATTAAGCCAATTCCCTTGAGAATTCAGTAGATACAAATTAAATCTATCATTAATGTCCTCTCATGTTTGAATGTGCAACTAGTGCTGGTCATTCTTCATTTATGAATATAGATTGTTGATTTTTTGAAGATTGACAGTGATCATGGGAATTTGAAATCATTTCTATGAAAAGAAAAATTTCTTTCTTTTGCATAGCATCAAGACAAATGTCACCATTTCAAGGAATCGCGAGAGTAAAAGGAAAATCTTTTATGCTTCCCTGACAGTGCTTTCCTCTGCAAAACATTAGAAACAAACAAAACAAGACATGTGGCATGACTTCAAGAGTTCGAGGGAAAAAAAGTTTAGCTTTACATTACTCTGCAAAGGTTTAAGATTGTACGAAAATAAATAACCCATGTTTATGGTACAAAACAAAATCATTTCACTTATTCATAGAGAGAACAGTTTTAGAATAAAAGGCTCTATGATGCATATATTTAGAGTGACCTAACCACAAGCTAACACCTAGCATCAACTAGGATAAAGTTAGGACCCTTAACATGCTTTTCTTTGGCCAACTTAAGAACATTTGAAAGCATGTTCACAAATGAATAACATAAGCTACTAGGGAAAAGGGGGTTGGCAAAGCATGATAAAAAGGGACTTCACTAGAAAACTTAAATTACCATGCAAAAAGAAAATTTATGATTTGATTGGCTTCCAACCCATACACATCAATTACATTAGGAAGCAAAAGAAAATTTCATAGGCTCATGGGAAGAAGATAGTAACATGAGAAGCTCTCGTGAACCAAAGAGGCTATGTGAGATGATGCCACATGTCGTGGGACCTAGTAAAGCATAAAAGTTTTAGTAATAAAAATATATTAAAGGTAGCAGTTTGACTTGATGTTCTAGCAAATGGGGTTGGTAAACAGATGGGATGAAGGCCTTAAAAACATAAACTAAAGGCTACGAAACCAAACTAGTAGTCAACAATAAATTATAAGTAATGTGTAAGGGTTTCAGGCAAGACTTAGAGTTTTATGAAGGTTTAGGCTTTTTTCAAAGCCCTAATGCAAAACTTTGAATAAACCCCTTACAAAACATAGGATTTTGGCAATTTTGAGGATCAAAATGGCTCAGATGGCCAAAATTTGAATAAGCACCACTAGGTGTGTGTACAAATAGTGTGTGTACAAATAAGTGACATCCATATTAATATAAATATATTTTTGTTAAGTGTTTGAATTAATTAATTTTCTTATTTTTGTTTGATTTTACTTTGACATGCATCTTCATAGTGGTTTAAACTCAAGTCAATGTGGAGACAAAGTACAATGGTGAAAATTGTATACCTGTAGTTTGTCTCTTCATTTTGGGTTCACTTTGACCTAGATATCTTTTATACAATGAAAAATGTAGAAGTGAGACAATTTTTGATAAAAATTCGCACATGACTTGAACCTTACTTGATTGTTATTGCATTCACTCTAAGGGATTTGTCCTAATCGTTAGTTGTATCCCTAAGTTTAGATCTACAATTTGTATAAATGATTCAAATCAGTTTTGTGACTCATAGAAATGATCTGGAAGCTTTCGATATTCAAATTCAAATTTAAGACTAACCTAACCTTTCAATTTAATTCTCATATGCTAACTTTAAATATGAAATGTTTAATTTGTTTCCTTTGAAGTTCTATTTAAGAATAGACTGCAATTCATTATCATCATAAAAATCATATGATAAGAGCTTTCAAGCTACATTCATGAAATGAAATGAAAACATTTATTACTGTATTACATATTTCCATCAACATACAGAACATGTATTACATATTTTCTTACTATCTTTAATCATTTCCAGAAATAATTAAGAACACAACCAAATTTATCTATTAAAATAAATATAAGCATCCAAAAAAAATTTCAAAGATCAGATCTGCACATCCAAATCATATCTGCATTTTTCCTAATCAAATCCACAGACTTATATACTCCACATTCACAAATACCCCAAAAACATAAACTTGGGCAATGGAGGGCGCTTCCTAGTGTAAACATAAGCAAAAGGAGACGTCCCAGTCAAAAACAAATCAGTCTCAGCTACAAAACATATTACCATAATTAGAAATTACGTGTAAGTTGCTTTATTGGGTCTTATCAAACAGAGACTGGAATCACAAGAAAAGCCATTCAGTGCATCGAATTTCAGTCTATCTAGAAGCATCATCATGCCTGAATTTTCCTGCATGTTGCTTTCAGCAAAACTAAAACAATAAAGAAACTAGTAACAAGAAGAAAATCTATGCATAACAACAATAGATTATTGGAGCAATTGATAGAATTTTTCAGTAAGAATAAAGTCGCCCATAATCAAAATTTTAAATTATAGTGCCTGTTGTTCTCAAGGGACCCAAGCTTCTTAATGTATTTATCCACGTGTTAAGCTCTCCTTTATATATTGCAGTACTTCAGTTCAGCTCAATGAAAGACGTTTTGTCTTACCATGGAATTGATGCGACATATTATTGTTTTGCATAGGTTTGTGATAGTCAATGAGAAACAGTCTGCCATTCCATCCATTTTAAATATATGTACACAAACATTGGTTAAACTAGATCTGCCTGTGTGTGCAGAACTGCAAGTCAATTTAGAAACAATCAAACAAACATGAGTTTGATATTAATAGCCTTAGCACTGTTAAGAGCTGCAGCAGGTTTCCTATTAGTGGAAGTGTTTTGTTATATTAGGAAAATGAGTTTTCTTATAAAATGAGATAATTTTGATAACAACATATTTTCCAAGCTATTGGAATATTTATATTTTGTCATATATTAAAAGATAAATGAGGTTTATTGAAGGAGAAATTATTTTTAAACATTTAAAAATTATAATCTATAAAAATGTATTTCCTATTTTTTCTTATTAGTTTTATGTTACTTTGTATTGATGTTTTGAATACTTAATTTAAAGTATGATTTTGTCTACTTGGTACCTCATTTTGCCGAATTCCCTTGATAATTAATACAATCTACACTAGTGTGTACACATATATACATTCATATAAATATATATATGTATGTATGTATGCATGTATGTATATATACACACATGAATAGACATATTTACATACATATAGATGCATACACATATGTATGTATATATAAAAACATACATACATATATTTATATACACATATGTATATGCATATGTATTCAAATTCAAATTACCTATTTTCTCCCTCATTCATTTCTATGCCCGCAAATTTGATTGAGGTCAGTTCTATATTTGTGCCTTTGATTTACATATTTTAAAAGTCATATTTAATCATGGTCTCTAGTTGGCTTAGTTTGATGTAATTGTTATGTGTTGAATCCCACACCAAAACATTTAAATTGTGTGTATAGGACTGTTGGGAATAAGGTGTCTCAACCTTAGAGTCCGAACATTGAATTATTTAATGTATTATTGTATTTATTTATTTTATTTAATTGCCTACAATGTCATGTCATTAATTGAGACCCATTGGTTGGGTGGCATCCTCGTTGGAGGTGACTGTATGACACATCTTCATAACAAGTGGAGGTAGGCATCCCATCTTGGAATCGTGGACCTAGGACAAGTGATGTCATTTGATGACATATTATATGGCTCATCATAAGGTATATTTTGCATGGAGAAAGTGTGGTGCCTTAGTGGGGTATGACAAAAGTGTGAGAGAATAAGTGTGATAGTCATGTTCAACTTATTATTTGTTTGTTGAAAGTGTTGTAAACTATGTGACAAGCTATTATGACACATGTTCTATGACAATTGTAAGGAATCTGTCATAACCCACTATTAGCATGAACTAGGTGCCCAAGCTTGGAGAGATGTTTTGCATGTTATGACAAATATAAGAGGTGTAAGAGAATGTTGAACAAATGTCCAAATCATGCCTATGGTGTGAAATATTGTTGCCACATGGGTTTGGATTCCTAACCTCTTATAGAAGCTTCTTCAAGATTGCATCTTCTATAAATAGGATGCCCTGCATTGTAGAATGCATAGTTTGTTTGTAGGTATCAAAGTGTTGTTGGATTTCCTCCAAAAGAGCAAGATGTAGTCTCCATGTTAAGGTTGCGAGCCTACAAGTGTATTGTAACCTTATTGTTGCAGATTAATACATTGGTTCAATGCTTTGGAGTGTGGGTTTTTTTACCTGAAAGGGTTTTCCCCATGTATATCGTGGTTTCTTCTCTTGTCTATTTTTCTTCTATTCTTTGTGTTTCTCATTCTTGTTCAATGTTAATTTACATGTCGTTATGCTACTGAAATTTTCTTAGATCTGAAACTACATCAACTTTCCTAGAAGGGTTAATGCAAGGGAAATTAAATTGTGTTTGTTTCTGCTTTAAGGCATGGTAGCATGTGCCTCTATCAAGATGATTGATATTTGATTTGTTTCAAGAAACATAAGATACTGAAGGTGCATACTGGTTCTTGGAAGGCTTTCTAATTTTGTCATTTCCTTTCAAGGACAACTATAAAACGACACCTAACCTCTAACTTCACTTGCATCTGGAGATCATCAACTACTTAAAAAAAATTGGCTATCTAAATTTAGTAGCATTCTATCATTTGAGTTATCACCACAATATTATGGAGGGATCCATATCAAATTTTAGCAACTTTCAACATCATTATATCGTCCTCTCTACAAACATTGAAACCCTCATTGCATACTAGGTCATTTATATTTTCTCTTGCATTATATGTCAAAGTCTAAGTATTGTTTCCAAAATTCAATATTTTAAATTACCTTCTAGTTAGGGTAGACATAACATTCATCATATGTTGTGTCCCACTATTTGTAGCAAGACATTGACTCAATATCCTAGGAGCTCATGAAAAGTTCATGTTACTCGCTTAAAAAGAATCCTCAAAGGTGTTTTTCAACATCATTTTGATGTTAGGTCAAAAGAAATAGGTATATCTTTATTTGCAAGTGTAGTTGAATTTTAGTTACTAGACTTAGAATAGTGAATTAAAGTTCCTTTCTATGTAGCCTTGAATTTTTCACTCAAAGAATTGAACTACCCAAAATCCCAAAATGATCTCATTGATTTATTTTGTTCTACTCCCAGCACTTCTATGAATAAGTGATTATGAATTACAACTCAAAATTTATGACCAAAATATTGGATGTATATCTATCAAACACCAAAAACAACTAAGTACTTTGACTTATTTTAATTTATAATCCCTTAATTTTACAACATAAGTAGTCACAACTCTAAGTTTGGTTAAAGTTGAGTTTTATTTTTTGTTAATTTCTTAAGCATGATTATTGTTAAAAAATGTTTTTATTTCTTTTTGAGTCCCTTTAGATTTATTTTATGAATTCAACATTTTTGCTTCCTATTTTTTTAGGTTTGTTATTTCATATTGTCGTATATTTATTACACATTTGATTAGGGATTTGATACACTCTTATGTTGAATTGTTCAACATTTGTTAGGGTTTGGAATCTCATTGTTTAATACATATTCAATACCTACTCTTAGCATTTGAATTTATGATAACATGATTTTTAAATCTAATTATTTCAATTCTTTTGAAGTCATATTCAATTTTTCTTTCATCATGGATCCCTTACAATGCTTTGATTATTATTATTTATATTATTCTCATGATAAAGCTATAGATAATGATTATAATGTCTTTAGTTTTATTAATTTTATTGTACCTTGCATAGGCTTCCTCATTAATTTCATGCTTACCATGATGGTCATATATTTTCTAATGCTAAAAAGTATGTGTCAAATGTTTTTTAGGCATGCACGTGTAATTTGATTCATGCCAGTAATTTACAAGATTTTAGATCTCTTATTTTGTATTTGTAGTTTCCTACTTTCTCATGCTATGATATGTTAGTTCACATTTACTATGTTTGGCCTCAAGTGATCCCAAAAATTTGTTGAGAATGTTTAGATTGAATAGTATTCCTTTCAATCCTAGGCTATAATTTAACTCAGAAGAATATTAAGGTCATTTATAATGACCTTGCATGCATTTTAGTATTACTACACATATACTTGTAACAACATAAGTTATTTAACAAGAATCCTACAAGTGTTTTTTATAGATTGTGTAGGAAATTAAGAGCAATTTATTAATGGGAATCATTACTGACTGAATTTTATTAGTTTCCATAATGTTACATGATTTGGAAAAGGTTAAACAATAAATGTACATGTTTGAAGAACAATTTGATACATGCTTTGGTCATAATCCAAAATGTCACAAAGGTACATAGAGAGTTATCTATTCTCATTCATGCTTGTTATAAGTTAGCTTAGATAATATAAAAACAATTCAGAAATCACTATAGTCAGGAGAATATGAAAAGGTAATGTTTTGTCATGAAGAAACAAAATGACTTTACCTTGGTTTCATATAACCTTTTAATAGATGAAAGTGGTTAAGGTAGTGATTTTTTTACTTCATTGTCATATTATCTATATTTTTTGATCCATGATAGATTTTTTACTCCATTTTGGTGGTCATTATTTCTCTTACCATATGGGAAAGTCACAATAGATTATACATTGGATGATTCAATTATTTGTGTAGTTCCCTAGGCATATGTGTCTCATTTTGTTGCTTGGTTTATAGTTGGATGTTGGTACTATATTATGATTAACAATGACCAGTGCTATTTTATATTTCCCTAAAGGTGTATGGATCATGAATTTTGGATTTATATGTATACATGTGTAGATTTGTATGTATTTGAGTTTATGTTTTGCTATGTACAACTCTCTTTCTTGCCAATAATTTTCTTGTGGATTACCATCAAGGGGTGTGAATTATATGTCTAGGTTTCTATTCTTATATGGGCTTTTATGATTGGATTTAATAGTGTTCAACTTAACTATTTTTATTCTATCCTATGATGTTTCCTATGCCTCTTAAGATCAACATTATGATGATTTTTATAACATCTATATGTTTGAATCATACTAGTGTAGCTAATTTTAGTAGATATAGATCTTGATATTACATTTTGGTGTAAAAAATTATAAACATTACTTTGTTTATTTTGTATTAAATATGTGTGCTTGACATTTTCCTTAAGAGTTTAAGAACAAGTTTTCCTTGATGGTGGTGAATTAGAGATAGTTAAGTTGGGTAAAAGGCTTATGTTCCATTTCATATCTCACTTGAATTTGAGCTACAAGTTATGACTCATGTGGCCTTATAATAAAAAATCTTAATTGGTTGATTCTAGATTCCCAACTCATGTGAAAACCCATAATTTTTCTTGTGTGTTTTTTGGAAAATTACTAGACTCATGTAATTTATTTATATATGATTATTTTTGTAAATTTGAATTTTCTAATGGAATAAGATTTATGCTTCTAACTAATTTGAATTATAAATTATTGTGCTTGAAATTGTTTAATGTCATTTTCTAGAAATTAAAATGTGTCTTTTATTTAAAAGATTGTATTAATAATCATGAAAATATAACCTCTAAAAAGAGTATATATATTTTTTAGTGTGTCTATACAATTATTGTGTGCAAATATATCTATCTAATATATATTAGGGTCACTTCAACAAAAAAATTATGCAAATGCAAACAAGAGAAACCCAAGGTCATATCCAACAATTGAAACCCTAATTGACAATAAAAAACTCTCAAATAGAGCTAGGAAAAGCTAGGTATAATTGAATAATAATGCATAAAAATAGAGATTGAACATTGGGATGCAAAATATTAGTCTTTGCTATAGAAAATTATTAATCAATAGGTCTAGATGAACTTATGATAAAACGGTGTAGTTTTGGAAAGTATTGAAAATCTAATATTTATTTGATTGGTAATTTATCTAAAAGTACTTTATTACTATGGTGACCAATTAGGTGGCTTGGTAGGCACCCTTGTTGCTCCTAAATGATTTTTTTCTTAGTATTGCTAGTCCTTGACAACCTTCTTAAGTATAGTGGGAGAATATACAACTTTTTTGGTTGGATCTTATCTTATATTTAGACTATTTGATTGTCTAAACTACCTATCATAACATAAAAAACTAGTTTATTAGTATTAAATGATTGTAAAATGAATGAAAAGGAAAGTGAGTGTGTGAGATCAAAATATTTTTACCTAATTCTATAATGAAATGTATTTGGGATAAACAAGGTGGTTATAGAATATAAGAGGTTTATCTATTTCTTGGTTTGTTCATGTTCCTACAAGTAAGACCTAGAAATAGACCTAAAAAACCTAAAGTGTTTTATTTCACATAAAATTGATAACATGATCTATTTATAGCTAGTATATTAGAATTATTTTATTATCATGGGTGGCTTATGGATGCTCTAAAGACACTATATTTCTAATTTGATAGAATGTGGAGTTAATTTTGACCTATTTCAAGAACAAACAAATTATATTTAAGACAAGATGGTTAACTAGGAAGTATTTCTCTATTGGATGACCTACCAAATGGCCCTCTTGAATATTAGATTTTCTACTAGGATAATTTTCTAAAAGGTGGCAACTAGCAACTAACATAAGTTGAGAAGAAATTATAGATAGTTCTAGAAAGTTTTCTTTATCATGATAAGTATTAAATGGTGATAGTGCTAGAATCCTACAAGCACACTAAGAAAAACCCTATAGCTATATTATTATCTAATTGTGAACCATAAAAAATGGGTTAGAAGGGTAGTTTATCTCACTCAACCACCTTGTGAGTACTCAAACATGGATCCACATACCAAAAATGAAAGAATGTAATGTAATAAAATAATTTTGATAAATTAAGTTTGAAGCATAAATTATCCTTTATAACTTTAAAACATAGGTTTATATTTCTTTGGAACCATGCAAGTGAGTTGGATTGAGATAAAAGGTTTGGGTAACAATTTGAGTGTTGATGCAATATAATTTGGGGGTTTGATAAAAGACTAGTAAGGGTTGTAGAAATTATATTTTTATATAACTTTAATAAAGGTTAATTTTGGGTTTAACTAGGGTATTTGAAAGGGTGGGAAAATGGGTGTGCACTCACTATGGAGTAATTTCAAGAGAAAACAAATTATATTGAAGACAAGATGGTTAACTAGGAAGTATTTCTCTATAGGATGGCCTACCAAGTGGACCTCTTGAATATATTAGATTTCCTACTAGGAGACCTTTCTAAAAAGTGGCAACTAGTAACTAATATAAGTTGAGAAGAAATTATAGATAGTTTTAGAAAATTGTATTTATAATGATAAGTATTAAATGGTGATAGTGCTAGAATCCTACAAGCACTATACTAAGAAAAACTCTATATCTATATTCTTATCTAATTGTGAACCATACAAAATGCGTAAGAAGGGTAGTTTGTCTCACTCAACCATGTTGTGAGTACTCAAACATGGATCCACATACTACAAATGAAAAAATGCAATGTAATAAAATAATTTTGATAAATTAAGTTTTAAGCATAAATTATCCTTTATAACTTTAAAACATAGGTTTATATTTCCTTGGAACCATGCAAGTGAATTGTATTGAGATAAAAGGTTAGGGTAACAATTTGAGTGTTGATGCAATATAATTTGGGGAGCTGATAAAAGACTAGTATGGGTTGTAGAAATTGTATTTTTAAGTAACTTTAATAAAGGTTAGTTTTGGGTTTACCTAAGGTATTTGAAAGGGTAGGAAAATGGGTGTGCACTCAATATGGAGTAACTAGAAACATAGCTAAATTGATAGATGGACTTTTGGTGATTGAAGAGGAACTAAAGAGGGTGATGTCTTACACTAGAGTTAATATATAGATATAGCAGTGATTGATTTAATTAAAATAATTTTGTTCTTATCTTAATATCTTATGAAGGATGCAATCTAGCCTATGGGATACCATATAGGGTGAAAATCATACTAAATAGGATGAATATTCAAGGATGGGGATATTGAAAGGTAGTGATATGTCTACAAGAGTAATCATTATATTAATTAATTGAAAAAAACATTATATTTATGGAAAACATAGATCACAAAATTGTAAGAAACATTGGAAACATGGTTAAATCAAGACTTACTTGCAAATAAATAGAGGTGCATTGCTTGAACATTATATGAATATAGTAGTCACTATAGGATAAAACTGACTCACTCACAAAATTTTTGGAATTTTTTTTATATTAATAATAGTAAAAAAAAATGGTTACATCATTTTTCCTAGTCATCCTTTACCACATAGTATTCATTTTATAACTATCGCCAAAGATAATGTCATATTGCAATGTATCTACTATCACTTAGTATATAAAAAATTAGTGGGGAGCTTTAGGCACCACTGTTCTATAGTACTTGCAGCCTATATACATTCAAATGGATGATAAACTATACAAAAAAAATTGTATAAAGTCATCATAGCTTATAAATAGTTTGAAACAAACAAGATAAAGGTTAATCATTGCTTTCTTTAGAGTCTTGTACATTAGGTCTGACATCCCCTATAGCTGAGATGACATCCTCTTCCTCTTGGAGTCTTGTAAGGTGTGGATCCCTGGGTCTTCCTATAAGAAGACTAAATTGTTAAATGCTCTCTAAAATTCGTTCAAGTCCCTTAGGAATGCTTCCACCTCCTCATTATTTTTGTGATGTGAATGTCTACATCTCACCTCCTCTCTATTGATTATTCTTGAGCCCTCCCTAATCAACCTCCAGAATTTGGTCATTGAAATCACTAGATGGACAATAACTTGAAAAATGATTTTAGCACATGTGAGTCTTTTGGAAGACTCAATAAGTGATGTCCTACTACCCATAAACTTATCCTTATTCCTTTCTTTCTAGATGTACCATAAAATCTTAGTAGTCAAACAGTCCCAAAAGAAAATTTATAATCTTTATTCAGCTTCATGTCATTGATAATCACTTTGTTCCACAAGATTATATCATCCTTAAATTCCAAATATAAATTTCATTACAAAATATTTCCCAAATTTCTTTTGCATTAAAACAATAAAAAAATATGCTTGATAGTTTTAGGAGTTCTACATATGTTACAAATATCCACATCATTAAGATTTTCTTTGTTCAAGGAACTTTATGCAGTGTGATTAGCCATTTAAAGCAAGCCTTCTTGGGCTCCTTAACATTATGCCATATATTATTGAAAACCTTTTTCTATTAATTAATAGAAAGAAAGGCATTCCAACATTTATTAAGATGAACAGTAATAGAAGTATGATTAGTTGGTGTTTTATAAATAGTTCTAGCTTTTATTTCATGGAGGGAAGATCCATGTTTCCAAATGAATTCTTCGGAGAGATCAAGATCCTTATCAATGTATATATGGAAGCTAACCCATTTACAAGCTTCTTGAAGGGTATTATAAGTCCTCAACATTGAGTAAGATAGGTTGAACTCAGAAGCTAGGGAGTTCCAAATTTTGATTTTTTCATTGGAAATAATATATTTGAAGGTAAGGATTCCCTTTTGGGCCCACTTCTTAGCAAAGCACCCTTGTAACAAAGCAAGGGGCTTATATTTATGCTCTAAGTTCCACCATATGGAGTTGTATGGTTGAAAACTGTTATTGTTGCATAAAGATATTTTACCATTACTTGTCATCACATTATGCTTAACTAATTCCAAAAATTTCTATAAAATTTTGAAGACCAGGGAACCAACTAGGATCACAAGGTTTTTTCTAAAGAGAATATAACTAATAGGTGGCATTTTCCAGGCCTTATCATAAAATTTAAAGGCTCTTTTCCAATCAAGGCCTTTAGAATCCATTTGGATGCAAGAGCAATACCATGCAACCTTAGATCCTTCAAACAAATACCACCTTGAATTTTTTCTATCCTACACCATTCCCATTTAACTGAGGTCTTTTTATTTTTCCATTTCCATCTGACTAGACGAAATTCCTAATCCTCTTCTATATTTCATTGAATTGATAACTATTGAAGAACCAAACCGAAGAAAAGTATATGTTGTAAGAAGAAAGGACTTTTTGGCATACTTGAATTCTACCAATGAGTGATAAATAATATTTATTTTTACCTTCAATCTTCTTTTCAATATTTTCCCTAATCCATAACCACATTTCCTTTAGATTGGGACTAATAGAAAAATGAATCCCAAGATATCTAACTTGTTTATTGGGGCCACCCAATTGGAACTCATAGTTCTTAATCCACACAAGTGGGGACTCCTATCATCCAAGGAGAATTGATTTGGAAATTGATATTTTTGTGTCAGGTGCTTGGTAGAATAGTGATAACTTTTCCATTAAAGAGTGCATTTTTTCTTCTTTAAGCTCTAGGAAAATGGTTGTATCATTAGCAAACTTAATGTTTGAAACCTTACTTAGGTTTGGGAGCTTTATGCATTTGATCTTAGGTGTCATAGTGTGTTCCCTTGATAAGTAGTGAAGAGCATCTAAGGTAGTGGAAAATAGGGTTGGTGCCAAAAGACAACTCTGCCTAATAGATCATTCAAGGTCAAATTCCTTTGAGAGAGACCCATGCACATCCACATGTGCAACAACATCTTTTAAGAGGGTGTCAACCATTTTACAATTTTTTTTGGGGAATTCAAAAGCTTCTAGGGTGGTCCTTAGGAATATACATTCAACCCTATCATATGCTTTTTCAAAATTCAATAGGAGCATGGTAACATTTTGATTGGAGTGTCTAGCCCATTCCATAGACTCCCTTCTTGTAATTATATTTTATAGTATGTATCTCCCCTTAATGAATCTAGTTTGGGTTTTTTTAATGAATTTTTGGAGAATATTAACAAGTCTTAACATAATCACCTTGGAAAGAATCTTGTAGGGACATTCACTAGGGTGATTGGTCTCCAATTCTTGATTAGGGTTTTATCTCCATCTTTTGGAAGGAGCTTAATAATTCCATTATTTATATTCTTTCCTAAGGACCCTCTATTAAATGCTTCCTAGAAAACTTGCGATAGATCTTTACTGACCCAATCTAAGAAGGTTTTATAGAACTACACAGGCATACCATCCCTCCCTGAGGACATATCATTACTCATTGTGAGGATAGAATTCTTAATTTCCCCTTCATTTATGTCTACAGCTAAACCTAAAGCATCCTCCCTAAAAAAAATTTGGGGAACAATATCTTTAATGAACTTCCTTTCATAGTGACTGCTTTCACCACTACTCTTAGAAGATAAGAGATTTTTGAAGTAATCATGGAATTGTTGTAGGATGTCTTCATGTGAGGTGAATGCAATCCCATCCTCACTGATTTGTTTAATTTTCTTTAAATGTTTTTTCCTTCAAGTACCTAAAGAAGAATTTAGACCCTTTATCACAATAATTTAGCCAATTAATCTTACATCTTAATTCGAGCCCTTGGATTTTATGATTTTGAATCTTAACTTATTTTTTGCAAGGATAATCTCTTCACATAGAGCCTCATCATTTGGGGTAGATTGGATCTTAGATTCAGTAAGAAGCACCTTGTCATGTAATTCTAATTCTTCTTTCATGTTGTCCAAATCCCTTTTCTTCCTAACATTCTAGAAGAGATTTTTCTAGCTAAGGACATTCTTCTCCCACATTTCAATGGTGCTAAGATCTTTTAAAATCCACTTGTTGATCTTCGTAAGGGTGGAGATTGCATCTAGATAATTGTTGCCTTTCAAGAGTTGAGTATTGATCTTAAAGGTGGGAGATTTAACAAAATCCTTTGGCCTGCCTTAGATAGTGTTTAGAGTGAATTTCATGGAGTGATGATCTAACAAGGTGTAAGGGTAGTCACAAACTTTTACCCCATCACTATTAGGTGTAAAGTTGAAGAAATCTTTATTGGCATAAATTTGTCAATCTGTAATAAATCCTCTTGCCACCTTTTTGGGAGTCACACCATGTATAAAATAACCTTTGCAGTCCTTCTTTCCACCTTCCATTGGGTCAATCAAGTTTAACTTGGCTTTCATCCTTTTCTAGTAAAACTTTTCACCCCCTTTCCATCCCATGGGTATGTGCAGGATCATCATGGAAAAAATAGGCCCTTAAGTCGTGAAAAATTCAAAAAAATCAAAGTTAGGCAACTTGACGTAAAAATTTGAATAAGTTATCTATATTATTTCAAAAATATGTAAGAATAGAATTTGTAGAAAATTGAATGTAGCTTCTAAACTACTAGGTTTTTTTTTTTTTTTAAATCTATTTAGTGAAAATTTGAAATTTCAATGTAGTAGTACTTAAATTTCAAGGAAAAAATAAGAAGTAGGTGTCTGTCTGACCACCCTAACCACAATAAAATAATCATATTTTTTTATAATATTTTAGATATGAGTAGAGGACTCATGTCCCAATGTGATGCATATTTTTTTTTAATTTTTTTCCAAGTAAATAATTAATTATGATTTTTTTATTAAAAATTTTAAAAAATATAAAAACTCGTATGTCTAACCACCTTAACTTGGTCAAAACTTCATGAAATTCAGTTTTTTTCTAATCCTATAGTATGCAAAGCATAGAATGTGGTGCATGTTTTGGATTCAAAAATGTGATATCATTTGAAAGCTATAGATGTTTTTCAATCAACCTATCAATCAAGACTTTAGTCATAATTCAAATAGAAAATGAATAATAATTATTTATTAAATTCAAAGTAAAGAATAATTTATATTGGTGGAAAGCTAAGAATCTCTTTTAAAAACCCTTTTCATTTAATCAATTTTGGGTTAAAAAAAGTCGTTAGCCACATACCCTACACATACCCATCATATCGCCACTTTTTGGACCATCATGATCCTACACATATCCCCATGTCAAGACCACCCCACTTGTCTCCTAAATGCTCCATGTTTAATTCACCCCCTATTATCCATGGGATATTAGATAGACCTATTCATTAACCATTTCCACAGGCTTATTATATCTTTGTAATCATTTAAAGCATACACAAAGTATATGCCACCCTTGTACTCCCCTTTTTCAAGAGTGATCCAAACTACCCTATTACAAGGGGTGTGCCTTGGTTAGATACATGATGAGACCATTTATTGGAGAGGAGGACGGTAGCTCCGCCCCTCCCCCTATCATGCATAATGGAGAAATGGGAAGACCCATTCTAGATGAACTTTAAATTGGTATCTAGTCTGAAGCTACTGACTTTGGTCTCTTAGAGGAGTACAACATCCTTTTGTTTCTCCAAGTTGATAAATATCCTAACAATATATTTCTAGTTAGGGGACTCAATCCCCCTATAATTCTAATAAATACAATTAAGGTTAATCATCTGTGTTCATAGGAGTTTCTTCTTGATCACCCTTGAAATGATCAAAACATTTTGGCAATTTGTCTTCCACTTCTATCTTTTTGGAGATGGGAATTTGGAGCACAATTCTTCTTTTCTTCCTTTTATTTTTGGAAAGATAAATTCCTCCTCCACCCATAGCTAGGGACTTGGGTCTTCCAAGACTATTTTTAGCCTTAGGAGTTTGCATAGGTCACTTACTAGTGATATTCTCTTTGACAATGCATCTTATGGTTTCAAAGGGTTTTGAGTTATCTTCTTGGGTTGGATTATTAACCACAAACCCTTTGGTTAGCTAGGGTTTATCAATTGTAGATTTATTATTCTCATCCAAAATGGAGAGGTCCCCAATATTAATATTAGGAGTCGATAAATCAGACGAAACCATAATTTAATATTTTGGGTATTATACTTATTTTGACCCTCAACAAAATATTTTTGGGGTCAGGTGGATGAGGAACTATGATTAGGGACCAAGAAAGCAACATCATTTAGCACAAGGGATATGGTACCACAAGATCTTTTACTATAATTTCCATCTGGAATGCAATATCTAGGGTGATTCTTTTTAATTTTAGAGGCAAGACACCCTACCAAGGAAGCTATTTTCTTGACCCCAACATTGGGATTCTCATCCACCATGCTAGGGGTCTATTTATTGATTTAAATTTGGAACTTGTTAGTGCCTTTTTTAAAGCAATACTCTACCACTTTGGGGGGGTTTGCTATTACTAGATATTTTTTAGAATAGCTTTCCTTAATTCTTGTTTTTCTTTTTTTCATAGCCAATTGTTGTGCATTCACTTTTTGAAGAAAATTAACATCACCTATAGGAGGTGGGGAGGGGAAAAGGCTAGAAGCCATAGCATAAGAGGTTCAATTACCCATGGGATTCATACTATCTTGGGTAGCATCAAGGTTTCCACTATCTAAAATAATGTCAAACGAATTTCTAAGCAAAACTGGTGAGGGGTTATTGGTTGGTGGGGGGAGGCCATTACCTTCTAGGGAACAAACCTAATGCACCACTCAGGCTCTTGAGGAAGGAGGACTTCCTTGATCTATGGAATTAGAAACATCATCCTAGTGTGAAGCACTTAGACTGTGAATTTATTCTACCAAGGTCAACAAATTAGGACCATTTTTAGGTTGGGAAGCCATGTCCTTTCCATTAGGGTTAGACTCGGCCTATTTTACCAAATTCATTCTCTTAGTACTTTTATCAAATTTTTTTGGGATTAACGGGAAGTGCTTATGAATATGGCCTTCCTTTTTGCACATGTAGCATGCATTTAAAGTTCCTAAGACCTTTAATTGGTAGAAAAAGCTACAACTATCTTTAGATATTTTGACTCTACTCGACATTTCAACCCCTGGAATCAATGATAACACAACATGGGAATCTAAGTGTGAGAAGGAGACCTTCACCTCATCCACCTTAATAATAGCACCGAAGGGGCTAACAATTACTTTCTAAAACTTATGGGTAGATTTTTTATAACTACCTACTTGGGACATGATAAGGCTAATACCTCCTTCACAATGGCCACATGTGATCATGCCAGAGCCCTGAAAGTGTATCCTCCTACATCCTAGTAGGGATTTGCAAGTGCTTTTTCCTACATTTCATGATTCTTTAGAAAGACAATGAACAATCCATTTTGGATCATCATACAAAAACTAACTTGGATGCCAAACTTGTTGGCCCAAACATTCGAGAGCCAAATGTCAACAAATTTATGGGTAGGAAAATTGTTAACATCTAAAGCTACAAAGAAAATGGCATAATTTCTTAACCTATCCCTTTTAAAATTAATAACATATTTCATTTCAGACTTAGGAATAAGCTTAGCAGAATAAGTGCTTTTAGAGGGAGGCTTACCTTCCTCTCCCCCATTGCTCCCGAGAGCGCTTACCTCCACTATAGCCTCTACTAAGAACATGGTGCCTTTAAAATTACATGACCATTCTCTGCAACCACTACCTTGAATGATTTAGGAAGATTATGTGAGCGGCAATAAATTAGAGATGAACAGGACCTTGGAAAGTTTGATTCAAGGTGAGATGAAGGGATCTTTCTTGGTTACTCAACTAGGAGAAAGGCTTATAGATGCTACAACAAGAGATTGGGAAATATGATTGAAAGAAAAAATGAAGTAGATGAAGACTTGTAATAGATCTCACAAGAAGAAGAAGTTTGCAGATCGGATATACCTCCCTAGATTGAAGAAGAAGAAGAAGATAAAGAAGAGAAGGATTCAAAACTAGTGAAGGCTCCCAAGACTCCAACAAATTATATGCAGAGGAACCATTCATCAGATCGGATCATTAGAGATAAGAATGAAGGTGTGGTGACTAGGAGAAGGCTTGCAAGAGAAAGTGAGCAAGTAATTTTTTTCTTACTGTTAAAGGTTGATCCCAAGAACTTTGTTGATGCTAGCAAATACAATGGTTGGATAAAGTAACTAGAAGAAGAGTTGGATTAGATAGAAAATAATCAGACATGGGAGTTAGTTCCCAAGCCTACTAATAAAAATGTGATAAGAACAAAGTGGGTGTTCTAGAATAAACTAAATGAAGATGGTGAAGTTGTAAGGAACAAGGCTATACTAGTATGTAAGGGATATTCTCAAGTTAAGGGTATTGATTTCAAGGAGACTTTTGCTTTGGTAGATAGAATAGAAGCAATAAGGATGTTTCTTGATTTTTCTTTTCATAAGAACTTCAGAGCCTATCAAATGAATGTCAAGTCAACATTATTGAATGGTGATCTAGAGAAAGAGGTATATATTGAGCAACTAGATGGTTTCTAGTTATCAAAAGATTTGGATATGGTGTGTAAACTCAAGAAAGCTTTGTATGGTATTAAGAAAGCTCCTAGAGCTTGGTATGGTCAGTTGGATAAGTAATTAATTCAACAAGGATTCAGGAAAGGTACTACAGATAGCAATGTGTATATTAAGGTTTAGGAATACAAGTTGTTGATTGTAGTTGTATATGTTGATGACATCATCTTTGGTGGAGATGATTCAATATGTGTAAGAAGTTTGTAGAAGAGATGCAGAAAGAGTTTGAGATGTCTTTGATTGGTGAGTTGTCTTTCTTCCTTAGGCTTCAAATTGTTCAACAAGATGGTGGTATCTTTATTTCCCAAGCTAAGTATGTAAAGGAGATGTTGAAAAAGTTTGGCATGGAAGATTCCAAATCTATAGGTACTCCTATAGTGATTGGTTTTCACTTGAGAAAACTTGATGAGTCTTCGGAGGTTGATCAGACTCTATATAGATCTATGATTTGAGGCTTTTTGTACTTGACTGCTTCTAGACCTAATACCATACATGTAGTATGTTTGGTTGCTATATTTCAAGCTAATCCTAAGAAATCACATGAGAAGGTAGTGAAAATAACTTTTAGATATTTGAAAGGAACTCCAGATAATGGTCTATGATATAAGAAGGATAATATTTTTTCTCTAAATGCTTAAAATGATGCTTATTGGGTAGCATGTGTGGACGACCAGAGAAGTACAAGTGGAAGTGTGTTTTTCTTGGGAGATAGATTGGTCTCTTGGTTTAGTAAGAAATAGGACTCAATGTCCTTGTCCACAACAAAAGTTGAATACATTGTTGCAGCATCTTTTTGCACCCAGGTGCTTTGGATGAAGAAGACTTTGAAGGATGCAAAGGTTGTTTATGATGAACCTATTCCTATATCATGTGATAATACCAGTGCAATCAATATTTCAAAAATCTGGTGATGCAATCAAGAACCAAACATATTTCTATTTGGTATCACTTTCTAAGGGAGAAGGTTGCAGAAAAATAAGTCAGATTGGAGTATGTGGCTACTAAGGATCAAATTGTAGATATCTTCAGTAAGGTGATTTCAAAGGATAATTTTGAGTATCTCCATCATAAGTTAGGGGTTATTTCCCCTCCTCTTTCTAAGTAGATGCATATATTGTGTGTCTATCTAGGGGAAGATATTAATGTCATATCTTTTTCTCCTAGATTGATGTGTGCTACGTCTCATGGGAAGCTAGTCATAAGGGAGACTTTGGAAATTTGTGCAATTGTTGTAAAGAGTTTTTGTTTTAGTTGCAAGTAAAAGAGGGAGAAGGTGTTGTTGGTTCAATTCAAGATCTTTGGAACTTTGTCCTTGAAGTTAGAGAATGTGTTGTTGTTTTGTGCAGTTGTATGTGGCCCTTTGTCCTTGATGTCAAAGAGGGATAGTGAGAAGGTGTGTTGTCATCAATTCCAAAGGGTAAGATTTTTGATAGTGGTTGGAATTGATGTCAAAACTTGATAAATTGTTTGTGGTTGTCACTTATGTCAACACTTGAGAGGTTTGTTGTGTATAATTGGGATATTTTTGGCTTTGGTTGTCAAAAATTGGAAATATTGTTGCATTGGTTTTCATTATTGAACAAATTTAGTTTGGATTGTTGTTGAGTATGGTGAAGTGTTGTTGATGTTCATGATTGGATGCCATGCCTTGTTTGATGTCACATTGTAAAAAATTATTGTGTATGGTTGTTGTCAGCAAAGATGTTTTCATGATGATATGTTAAGATGAGGATTAGAAGTATTATTGATGGTGGGGAGATATTACTAAGGGCCTATATAGCATGTTCTATGCTCTCACTTGTTGTTCTTGAAGAATTATTTTTTTCTACAAGGTTGTTTTGACCTTCGCAAGTTGTTGAAAGGTTATGTTTTAGGAAGTTGTTGCAAAGACTATTTGGGAGAATGCTTTGCATTCCTCCACTATTGAAGATTTTGTATTGTGGCTTGGGATTCAATGTTTGTGCTTTGTGGATGTTGTACTCCTATAAATATCCATTACTAGGAGACTTAGGGGACTTATTTACATGTTAAGTTTGCTTAGGTCCTAGGAAGGAATCTTTCAATAAGGTGTTAGTTGTTAGTAGATCGTATCTTATCTTTTCACTTTTAACACGTGTCCTAGGTAGTTATGATATGTTGTCACATGTCATAGGATTAACACACTTATAATAATCTTGTTTAATCCTATGTCTCACCTTGGCTATATAACTAGGTGGTCTCATATGTAAATCATAATAACTGAATTCTTGGATAATTAATTCTATTGCAATCTTAAGTATTGCATATTGATCTCTCTTGTGCTTTCTTCAAGTGCCTAGATCTTGGGTGGCTATAATCTTTAGCCAAATCTTGTGTGTTGTAGAGTTATTCTATACCAACTCTTACATGGTGTCAAGGCTTGTGTGATTGCTTCTTGTTAGTCTTTATTGAGAAATCTAAGTTGAAAATCTTGGTGGATCTTCAAAAGTTGAGTATGATCTTCTCTTACATTGAATGATGATTCTGAGAATCAGAAAAAATTGAAAGAAATTCTAGATTTTGGGGTTTCCTCTTTGTGGCTTTGTATTGTAGGTTCAAATCAAAGCTTTTTGGTGTAAATATTAGCTCACCATTGAGATTAGATGGTTTGAGAGAGTTAATTTTTCCTTTTTATTTCATCTAAATCGAACATATGAGGTCATATCTATGAGGATTTGAAGCTAAAGTGTGGTTTCTATATCCAAAAGGTAGCTATAATTTTGGAACACTTTGGGTCAAAAAAGACCTTTCCATCACATTTAAGAGGCTCAAAAACCCTAAGATCAACTATCAAATCATCCAAATTCTATCACTTCACCCAAAGCTTGAAGAAAAAAGTCACCCAATTTGGTCATTTGTGCGACCGTACGGTCACCATTAATACATCTAGTATAGTGGTCACAAAAAAAATTATTCTACAAAAAAAATCCATAGGTGGAAAATTCAATTTTAATTTTTTTATAGTTTTATCTATAGGAAATTTTTTATTTAAAAAAAATCAATAAAAAAAATCAAGTAAAAATTTTCTATAGTTTGAAAACCATGGGACAAACATATTGGTACCTTCCTGCGTAGTGGAGGTGTCAGGTACCTACCAGAGGCCACATGGAAGCCCTATAAAGGTACACATGACATGCCCAATAGGCACACAAATCCACCAACTGTCAACAAATATACTTGTAGCATCTCAAAAGATTTCACCACCAAAACAAGCATATTCCATCCTTTATCTAGATTTTGTGCCAACTTATTTTAATGGCATCCATACTGAATATTGCAGCAAGGAAGGTGTATTCTAGTAGTTACCTCTCCCTAGTCATAGAATTTTACCTCATCGTCTACTAATGTCAGCACTATGTCAATAGTGATTTAAATAGGTCTTAAAAAAATTTGCTCCCCTCTCCAATGCGCTTTTCATTTTGGAAGGAAAAATTTGAAGGCTCATAACTCAATCATTTGACCTCCATTTTGTTGAACACCCATAATACTGAGAGGGGGGTGAATTAGTATTCTCTTAAACCATTTGAAAATTAAATATCCAATCAATAATGCATATTCAACTATAGTAAGGAATGAAAGCATGAGACATCCAAAATATCACATTACACATTCAAACACCAGGATTTTCATGTGGAAAACCCAAAATGGGAAAAACCACAATAAGGGTTAGCTCACAATATATTATAACCAGTTATTGTATATTACAGAAATGCTAACTATAGGTGGACTCACTATTCAAGTGTGTTGTGTAGTTTTTGCACACATGCCCCGCTGAAAGTAGGAACCCTTTTTTGCTTTCGCTCTTGTTGTTTTTCCCCTTTGATTTTGAGGATTTGCATTGCCTTGGCATGAGCTCAAAGTGTTCATCTTGCTTTCCCAAGTGTTTTCCCCAAGTTGCTTATTGAAAATCCTAAGTTTTGGGCAATGTTCGGGTTTTTGCTCTGGTTTGGTATTTTCTGCCCCGTCCAAATTTTCCCAGATTGCACTTGGAGTCCAGCTCGGCCTATTTTACACTGTAGTTCAGAGAATTTGGGTCTTCACGGAATTCTGCCTTGGCCGGATTTTCTGAAATTTCACTGTCCTCTTAGGTTTCCAGATTTTGTCTGGCTATCTTATCAGCTTCATTAATTCTCCTTGTATGAATTGTATTTAGTCAATATTTGGAGATTTTCTTGCCATTATGCTTTCTCATTGGTGTTCTGTTGAGTTGAGATATTTGATCTTGTGGTGCTTTGGTGTTATAAGCTTGCTTTGTGCTTTCATGGTTAAAATTTAGGGTTTCATGCCTTGGGCATTGCCATTTCTTTTCGATTTGCATTCAATTGAGCCTAGGATTCAAAGAAGATTTGTTGAAGGTTCAGAGTTAGCTGGTTTTGTGCCTAGGGTCCTCAAATTTGTGATCTCCTATCAATTTGAGTGGGATTGTGTTAGATTTCCAATATTCGGGTTTTCTTCCGTCCTCAAGATTTTCCTATATGGTCAGATTTTACCTGTTTCTCCTTCTTCCCCTCGTTTTCCTGAAGTTCATAGAGTGTTATCATTTTTGTGGAAATCCAGTCTGACCAGATTTTTTTGGATTTTCTGGGAAGCATTGTGAAACTTGAAAATTGAGTGAAATGGACTATTTTAATGATAAATTCTTGTCATTCCATGCTTTTAATTGATGAATTCCATAATTTTTATGTATCCTTTATTCATTTTTAATGATTCATGGTTGATTTTATGCCTTCTTTGAGAAAATATTCCTGGCTTGGATTTCTCTGAAATTTCCTTTCTGGCCTGGATTCCACGGTTGGCCTGAAATCCTGGATTGTGTAAACTGCGCTTTAGCGAGGTTTTTGGGTTTATTTCAATCTTCACTCAGATTTGTTTGAATGATCAATACGTTATTTGTGATGGGCTAATTTTTATCTTCATGTTGTGATTAATATTATTGATGTTGGTTTTCGCTAAGTGTAGGCTAAGTCTAGCATGGAGGTGCGCTCAAGATAAGAATGGAAGGAAGCAATTAATATAGGGTTGCATTGAAATTCGTGCCTTGGTCCAAATTGCATTGGAGATCCCAGGCCAACCTGGATGAGTTCTTTCATTTAATGCATATTTATCCTATTTTGAATTCTCCTTGGTCCGACTTGTTTGTGGCCATTCATTATTGTAAACATTAGTTGGGCCGACCTATCTAGGGCTATGTTATTATTGTAAAATCTAAATTGGCCCGACATGTTTTGGAGATTCCTATAAATTGGGTATTTTGCCTCATTTGTAACATATATAGAATAGAGCATATAGAATAGAAAAGAGTGAATTAGGTAGTAGAGCAGAGTTAGAAGTTAGTCAATTTCTAAGCAAGTGTTGTAACAGAACATTGGAATTGTTGCTAAAATTTGGTGATTCAATACAATTGAAGACATTGTGAATTTCTGGTGATCTCTTCTATGTTTACTTATCTTGCATGGTTCTTATGATTATATCTTTCAAATTGCTCAAGGTTATTAGATATATGTTAGATTTAGATTTAGATTTGATTCAATAGTGTTTATGGTTTGATTCTTGAAGTGTTTGCAGCAATCCATGGTCCATACCTTTTGTAGCTAGTTGATTGTTAGTTGCTTTACAAAGTTAGCCTGGACCTTTATATTCATTGTGCTTAGTTCAATTATGGAGATTTATTCATTTCAATTGCAATTGGGTTGTCTTGGATGAATGTTCATGATCTAAAAATTTTAATACCTTAGAAGATTGCACTGTGTCTGTGAGATTGTAGATTTATCTTGGTTAAGTAGGAATTAGTTTATGTGGGATTGGTCCATTTCAAGTATTTCATCATTTGCATTGTTAATATTAGGAGTAGTTAAATCTAGATATCTCTCTAAAACCCTAATCTTTTGTTATTTATTTATCATTTGAGTTAGATTTAGGATTGAAGTATCATCATATTGCTAGATCTAATAAATTCAAGATTCAAGCTTTGCTTGTAGTAAGGTCCCTTTGTGATTACCAGCATTTTCACATTTATCACTGAGTTGTTTATGCATTGTCAAGACTTGACATTAGAGACCTTGGGGTTATGTCTTGAGGCTTGCTAATAGAGATTTACCTTTCAAGAGAGATAGGATATTATATTTTGTCTGAGTTGTTGCTGTGCAGAAAACATCATCAACAGATTGGCACTAGAAGGAGGGCTTGAATAAGCTAAGTTGGATCAATTTTTATCTGCTATCTCTCCTAAAAGATTCAGAAGAAGAACCAGATCTACTCCAGGAGAGGAAGAATTTCAAAAATTACCATCCCCTACTAGGTCAAGAAGGGCCAATAGAAGGGGAGAATCATCATCCACCGAACCACCTCTGTCATCTCCATCATTATCATCTTCATCAAGTTCACCTTCATTTGAGTCTGAGGACATTCCCATTCCATAACCTCAACCAACCATAAATCAGCCATTACCACCCCCACCTCCACCAATGGCTTTCTTCGGTAATAAACCATCTCCTTTGACTTTTTCCAATTACAATGTCATGCCCAAGAACCCTGAGCACTTTTGTTCAAAGTTCCATATTAATGATCCCAATAGAACTGTTGAGGAACACATCAGGATCTTTCAGACTAGCCTTAAGGATAGGAGAATCAATCATGAGGATGTAGCATGTAGGATCTTTCCTTATTCCTTAGGAGAATATGCATTCTATTGGTATAATCACTTACTTGTCGAGTCTATCCAACATTGGACTGAGCTAGAGACTGCATTCCTATAAAAGTTTAGGATTCCCATCGGTCCCAATGAGCTCTATCATCAGTTCACTAATTTTAAGAGAGAAGTCAATGAGCCTATAGGGTACTTTAACAATAGGTTTCATTGTGCCTATACCCGACTGTAGGCCCCCTATGCTATTGATGATGCAACTTCTTTAGAAGTCTATTATGAGGGACTTGATAGTCTGACAGCCACCTTCATGAAATGGAGAAACAATCCTTCTAATACCCTACTTGATGCATATGCAGAGGCTGTAAAGGTTAGTAATACCTTAAGACAACATTTGTCTGGACCTTTACCATCATTAGGACCTGCTGCTCACCTTGGACAGATCCCAGCTCTCAATCAGGCTCTCACTAATCATACTCCAATCATGAATCTAGTTCCTCAATTACCTATGGTCCCTCACCCAGGGCCTCCAATGAGTCAAATGACACCTATAGTCAGTTATCCCCAGCAAAGTGTGAATCGACCTCTTCATCCACAATCTCATGCTAGCTATCCCCCATATATGCTGAATTTTGAAGTTTTGAACCAGTCATTAAATACTAGCATTGCAGTAGGATATTCCCAAAACAATGTGAGCCAACCTCCATATAGAAATCCTGACTAGGAGAGACTGGATGACTTGACCAATCAAGTGAAGAAGCTGAATATGGAGGTCACTTACTTGAGGAGCCAGAACAGTTAGTTGCAAGCTGCTTAGAGAAATATGCAGTCCAATCAGAGCAGAGAAAGTTGAGAAAATCAACAAGGACAACACTTTTATAGAGGGAAATGTCCTAAAAAAGGATATAACCATGATAGAGGATACAACAACGATAGAGGATATAGTAATTACAAGGGATATAACAATGAAAAATGACATAATTATAATAAAGGACAATCCTTAGGCAAAAACTTTGATAGAGGGCAAGGTGGTGGAAAAGGTTTTGATAGGAGACAACCATCCAGATAGAATGGAACTTGGAATACAAGGCCTAACAATGGGGGAGTCCCTACCACATTGGATCAACCAATCAATCACCCAGTCAATCAAGAGAAGCCTCCTAGTGGTGTGTATTTAGCTAAAGCTGCTTTATCAGGATGGTGTAGGCTCCACAAAACAAGTTAGCATTCTGAGTTAGATTGTCAAGAGTTCCAGATAGTAGCTTCAATCTTGCAGTATTAAGTGGAGAACAATTCAAGTAGTCAGGAGATGGTTCCATCCACTCCCTATGATTCACCAATATTGGTACTGAATCATGCTCCTTTTCCACCAAGCAAGGAAAATGTACCTGAAGAAGAATTAGACCAGCTCAAGGAAGAGGCAGACTAGGTATGCAATGGGGATGAGATTACACAATTTTTTGAGGAAAATCCAATGAATGAAAATGGCCCCATGGATGAAGATGAAACTAATGTTGAAGAGGTACAGACTTTCCAGAGGCCTGTTAAGAAGTATGATTTGAGAGACATGCCACATAGACATCCACTGGCTAGAGGCCCTTTCACCACCTCCATTCTGCCAAACAACTTCACAACACCTCCAGATCCTAATGCCAGCAATAATCCATTGTACCCTCATGTGTCTAAGTAGTATCTATCAAAGAAAGGACAAGCACAAATGGACATGCCAAAGGGAAGAAGTGTTGAAGCAAGTAGAGACAGGATGGTGGAATATCCAAAAGAGACTCTTATTGATCTAAGTGAAGAACAACTGGCCCTATATGTTGCAGAAGAACTCAAGAAGTTAAAGGTAAGTCTATCTGCATTTGATTTATTGAGAGTTCCAACCATTAGGAATGCAGTTCTAGGATATTATAATGCAAATTCCATATCACAAGATAGATCAGTTAGTGAAAGTATCAATAAAGTATCTAGCTTTTAAAAAGTAGGAAGGAAAAATTAGACTCATAATCAAGTTCATGTGCCTCCTGGAGATAAAGAAAAAGAGAAAGATAAAACTCAGGTTGCTCAAGTAGATACTCCCTTAACTTTGTTTCAAGGGAAAACAAAGACTCCTCCATAACTAATTTATGTACGTATATTTGGTAAGCACTTGCACAATTGCTTGTTAGATTCTAGTGCCTCTACCAATGTAATGCCCTTTGGTGTTTGTCAAGCTTTGGGTATTACTCCTGCTGATTCCCAAAAGAAAGTTACACAATTGGATAGGACTGAAGTTAACGTTGTAGGGGAATTAAATATGATTCATATGCAGGTTTCTTCTGATCCTATGATTCATTAGGTTATCAATATACAGGTGGTTGATATACTTGATGCTTATGGCCTGATTCTGGGAAGAGACTTTACCAGGGCCTTGAATGGATATGTATCAACCAATAACTCTCATATGTGGCTTCCCTGGAAGGGAGTGCCAAATCAGATTAGAATTGAAAGGGAACCTAGGATGAGGTACATGATTACAAAATATCATAACACCTCCAATGAAATTTTGATAATAGAGGTGAGTATGGGTAACTATGTTGTAGCCCCTTTTGAGGAGTCAGATGTAGAGGAAGTCCTTATGTTCCACACAACGCTTGTTGACCTTGCAACAGAATCTAGTAGTACTAAAGCCTTGGTAGAACTAGTTGAAAATGAAGATGATCTTGAAGACAGTCAGCTCAGTTTACTGGATAATCTCTAGGAATTCATTCAGAATAAGGATCCAATACAGACTAGACATGAAGAATTTGTTGCCAGGATTATAAAAGATTGGTCAAGCTTGAGTTATAGAATCGACCTAGAGGACTTGTTGTTACCAGCTTGGTGTAGGATACACAAGGAAGAGCATTCAAAATTCACATGCTTCTAGTGTCAGGCAGCCATAAAAGAGGTGGAAGAATAAATGCAGCTGCCACAACATATGAGGGATACACATAAAAATACATCAAACAGGTCCCTGATAGAAGAATGTTAACAAGCTACTGATGAATGTCTTGAAGAACATGAGGAATCACTTAATGGAGTGGTCGACATTCTTGATGACTGTGATCAAAATTTTGAACCAATGCCAAGAGAGGAAGAATTCAGGGAGTTCTCTCATTTATCATATTCTACTTTTCCTTTGTCTGTTGTTGAATTAAGCATTGAAAATTTATAGAATTTATTCATTAATGATGAGATAACTAATGTGGCTCATATTGATATGCAGGAAGATTTGAATGATGCTTAAAACAATAATATTACAGTCATAATTGATGGGCATGATCACACAGTTGCAAGTGAAAATTTGTTTGAAGATCAGTCTGCGATGCCTTTTGATGAACATCCTGTTGAGAAATTTGTTGAACAAGACAATACTTCTGCACATTCGTCGTTGATACCTCATGAAGAAACGCCAACATGAGAAAGATTCCATGTTGATAATTATGGACTTATTAGATCTAAATTTCGCTTTGTACTGGATAGAGATGCCTCAAGTTCTGTATTGCATGTTTCCAAGACAAGGGGGTTGTTGTACCATCAGTGGAGACCTCCTGATGACATAGATATCAGCTCTTTACAATTGAAGAATGATGAATACAACATTCGGTCTATTGCAGTATAAAATTAGGTTGTTTCTTTCTTTACTGAAAATTCTGAAGCTTATCAATTTGATTATGGTAGTTTAGGAAAGACAACTTGCATACGGATTGATCATTGTTTCAATGAGTTGCCTCAATTATTGATCATTCCAAATTATGAGGTTGAGTTTGAATGTTGCATTATTGAGCCTTATTTTGCTGAATATAAAGATAATTTTTCATTCTTAAGGACTGTTACTTTCACCTTATTGCTTGTTCATGCACTCAAAAGTCAAGTAGGTGTAGGTCTCAGTTTATCATGTTTGGTGATGAGTCATTTTGGTGTTTCTTTGTATATAGTTTGGTTTGAATAAATGTAGATTGCTTTGCTCTCTTTAAGTTTTCTTTTATGCTCTTGCTTTCTTTAGTTTAGGTATTTTCTTTTGGTTTTGTGTGTTTTTGCTCTACTTTTTCTTTGGAGGTCTTCTTGTTTTCTTTTGGATGTGTTGCACCTACATAGAAAATATTCTTTTGTCTAGGACTATTCTAATTATTTCCTTTGTGAAATTTAATCATGTGTCTTGAATGGATGGTTGAGGTCTTTGTTATTTTCATGCAGTCTAAATGTCTGATTTAAAGAGGATGGGTCACTGGTTTGAGTTGAATTTGAAGTATTTTGAAATCTTATATCTTTTATACATCTTAAAAATCCTAAGGTTGTTGTAGGATCCTTGTGAGGTCTTGTTAGGTGAAAAATCTTATTTATGCTTCAGTGCCACTGTGCTTCTCAACCCTAAGTGTGAACTTCATTGTTCACAGGTTGAAATGAAAAAATGAAACGAAAAGAATATCAAAAGAATAGAAAAAAATGAAACAAAAAGAATATCAAAAGAAGAAAAGAGAAAATATTGAAAATCAAAAGAATGAATTCAACTTATAAGGGGTATCTAAATATCTCTATCGGGGCTATAGACGCCTGGTTGGCAATAGACGCCTGGTTGGCAATAGAGCTATGTTCGGGAGAGTCACAACAATAACCTCTTCAGGGCTATGGACACCTGACTGGAAACGAGACTCTATCCAGGTTGCTTTTGGAGTTAGAATTTTTACGTAGCTTGACCTGATTGAACTTGGTTTTTGCAATAGCTTGAGGGAAATGAACTCATGTGCACACACTTGGATTTTTAGTCTATGGAAGGATCAGTTTTCCTTTAGTTCTGATGCTTTAATCTTTGCATTTTGATTTGTTTGTCGGATAGTGAGATCGAAACCATAGATTATAGGTTCTTGATTCTTGATCATCATCGAAATGCTCTGGAGCATTTCCACAATAGAGTCGCTATTTTTTGTGCAGATTTTGCACACACGCCCCACTAAAAACAAGGACCCTCTTTTTCTTTCACTCTTGTTGTTTTTCCCCTTTGATTTTGAGGATTTGCATTGCCTTGGCATGAACTTACAGTGTCCATCTTTCTTTCCCAAGTGTTTTCCCCAAGTTGCTTATTGAAAATCCTAAGTTTTGGGTGATGTTCAGGTTTTTGCTCTGGTTCAGGATTTTCCACCCCATCCGAATTTTCTTGGATTGCACTCGGAGTCTGGCTCGGCCTATTTTACACTACAATTCAGAGAATTTGGGTCTTCGTGGAATTCCACCTGGGCCGGATTTTCTAAAATTTTGTCGTCCTGTCAAGTTTCTAGATTTTTTCTGGCTATCTTGTCAGCTTCATTAATGCTCCTTGTATCAATTGTATTTAGTCGATCTTTGGAGATTTTCTTGCCATTATGCTTTCTCATTCAATTTTTGTTCAGTTCAGATATTTGATCTTGTGGTGCTTTGGCGTTATAAGCTTGCTTTGTGCCTTCATGGTTAAAATTTAGGGTTTCATGCCTTGGGCATTGCCATTTCTTTTCGATTTGCGTTCGATTGTGCCTAGGATTCAAAGAAGATTTGTTGAAGGTTCAGAGTTAGTTAATTTCATGCCCATGGTCCTCAAATTTGTGATCTTCGATCAATTTGAGTGGCATCATGTTAGATTGTCAATATTCGGGTTTTCTTCCGTCCTCGAGATTTTCCTATCCGGTCAAATTTTCCTTGTTTCTCCTTCTTCCCTTCGTTTTCCCGAAGTTCATGCAGTGTTATCATTTTCGCAGAAATCTAGTTCGGCCGGATTTTTCCGGATTTTCTAGGAAGCATTGTGAAACTTGAAAATTGAGTGAAATGGATGATTTTAATGATAAATTATTGTCATTCCATGCTTTTAATTGATGAATTACATAATTTATATGCATCATTTATTCATTTTTAATGATTCATGGTTGATTTTATGCCTTCTTCGAGAAAATCCGCCTGGCCTGGATTTCTCTAAAATTTCCTTTCTGGCCTAGATTATACAGTTGGCTCGAAATCCCAGATTGTGTAGACTATGCTTTAGCGAGGTTTCTGGGTTGATTTTGATCTTCGCTCATATTTGTTTAAATGATGAATATGTTATTTGTGATGGGATAATTCTGATCTTCATGTTGTGATGAATATGATTGATGGTGGTTTTTGCTGAGTGCAGGCTGAGTCTAGCATGGAGTTGCGCTCAAGATAAGAATGGAAGGAAGCAGTTAATATAGGGTTGCATTCAAATTTGTGCCTTGGTCCGAATTGCATTGGAGATCCTAGGCCAACTTGGATGAGTTCTTGCATTTAATGCATATTTATCCTATTTTGAATTCTCCTTGGGCCAACCTATTTGTGGCCATTCATTATTGTAAACATTAGTTGGGCTGACCTATCTGGGGCTATGTTATTATTGTAAAATCTAAATTGGGCCGACATGTTTTCGAGATTCCTATAAATTGGGAATTTTTCCTCATTTGTAACATATATAGAATAGAGCATATAGAATAGAAAAGAACAAATTAGGTAGTAGAGCAGAGGTAGAAGTTAGTCAACTTCTGAGCAAGTGTTGTAACAGAACATTGGAATTGTTGCTGAAATTTGGTGATTCAATACAATTGAAGACATTGTGATTTTTTGGTGATCTCTTTTGTGTTGACTTATCTTGCATGGTTCTTATGATTCTATGTTTCAAATTGCTCAAGGTTATTAAATATATGTTAGATTTAGATTTAGATTTGATTCAATAGTGTTTATGGTTTGATGCTTGAAGTGTTTGCAGCAATCCCTGGTCCATACTTTTTGCAGCTAGCTGATTGTTAGTTGCTTTGCAAAGTTAGTCTGGACCTTTATATTCATTGTGCTTAGTTCAATTATGAAGATTTATTCATTTCAATTGCAATTGGGTTGTCTTGGATGAATGTTCATGACTTGAAAATCTTAATACCTTAGAAGATTACACTGTTTCTGTGAGATTGTAGATTTATCTTGGTTAAGCAGGAATTAGTTTATATGGGATTGGTCCATTTCAAGTATTTCATCTTTTGCATTGTTAATCTTAGGAGTAGTTAAATCTAGATATCTCTTTGAAACCCTAATCTTTTGTTATTTCTTTATCATTTGAGTTAGATTTAGGATTGAAGTATCACCATATTGCCAGATCTGATAAATTCAAGATTCAGTCTTTGCTTGTAGTAAGGTCCCTTTGTGATTACCAACATTTTCACATTTATCACTGAGTTGTTTATGCATTGTCAAGACCTGACATTAGAGACCTTGGGGTTATCTTTTGAGGCTTGTTGATAGAGATTTACCTTTCAAGAGAGATAGGATATTATATTCTATCTAAGTTGTTGCTGTGCAAAAAACATCATCAACAAAGTGGACTCACTATCCACAGAGAAAAACATAGAAGAGAGATGGTGGCTCATAGTCTATTTTGAATTGTTACAAATTCATCTACAATATGTAGGAACATAGTTCCAATGAAGCACAATAACAATCTTTGCACTAATTCTGATTCAACACTTTGCAATGCTCTTCATTCATGCAACTTAGATCTTCCACGACACAATTTATACTGATCTGCACAAATTCACATCACACACAATACATGCATTCATATTATCTCCAAATACCAAAAATAATCCAACATATTTATCAACATCAAGTATAAATTCAATTAGGTTGGCCTAATTAGATGTAATACCCAAAATACAACTTATAGACTCCAAAAATTATCATCCATAACACACGCCACAATTCAAATCTCAAAACACCTTAAGATAGGTTAGCATGGACCTATAATAGATCCCACATAAGATAGAAATACACATTTACCCTTTGCATGTACCTTCAAACATATTAGGTCAGCATCACATAAGACCTAAATACAAAATCTTCATCTATGTATCCACATCTAAACACATGGACCTCAAATATTGATACCATCTTGAATTCATGTTGAACTAACATCTGGCAACTTATCTTCAACACCACAAGGCTAAAAATTCATCCATAGAGAAGTGTCGAATCTCCCACATAGACACACTGTACAGAAAGCAACTATAATATGGCAGGCCAAACTTTGTTACTCATATCTCTCAAATTTTTTGTCCAATCAAGATGAAATTTTAGATTTAGGTGCATTTAACATCCAAAAAATTAGTGTTAGAAGCAGAGAGTTTTATCTTCATTTGTGGAGTGGTGCAAACCCAAAAACTAATGCACTATAACACTAAACTGGTAGATTTGACACTTAGTCAAATTTCTATAAAATTGATCTTTTTAGACCAACTCAACTTGCTAAAATGTCATCCATAGCAACTCCAAAACTTGTTAAGACTAATCAAGATAGTCCAAAAAATGTTGACATCAATAACAATGCTATAATACACAGTTATATACAATCCATTCTCATGTTTCCAAACAACATCATCAATGACGAAATTCAACAATCTCTCCAAACTTCCAATAGTCTCCTCCTTTGTCATTGATGGAAACATGCCAAAAACTTCAAAAATACTCTCCACCTTTGACATCAAGGAAAAAGGGCACCTATAGAAAAAAAAATTGACTCTTATCGAAACTCCCCTTGAAAAATATAAGAATATGTACAAACTCAAAAAGAATGAATTAACTCCCCCTGAGTTATATACTACAGCAAAAACCCAAAGTTGTAATGAAAAAATATACTATACAGTTCGCATATGTACAAGTGGTATGAACAAAGATATTAAAAGTGCATAAAAAATAAGCAATGAGTCAATCAAAGGTGGTTGATTCTTTTAACTTCTTTAACTAATCTTCCCAAGCCTGCCTTCCATCTTCCCATTCATGCTTAGCCTCAAAAAGTAGCTTGTTTTGCATTTCAAACTCTAATAGAAGTTCATCTCCTTCTTTTGGTGTAGCAAGTACCAGATTCATCTTCATGGCCTTATTAGAACTAAGGAGATCTCTTGAAACAAGTGTAAGTATGGGGTTTACCATGTCCCTTACCTCTCCAAACTATAGAATAATATTTTTTCTTGTGCCTGTAGTTGGAAGAACTTCTTGTAATGATCTTTGTGTGGCTCTGATCCACTTCATATCATAATGCAACAGTTCCTTAGCCTCATTCACACACCCTTTAACATCTTTTATTAATTCTAAAAATTTATTATGTGCAATAAGCACATTTATATGTGATCTCCAGCATCCTTTTGTTAATGATCCTCTTCTTGACCTCTTTCTCTTCTTTTATCTTTAGTACAGATGCATATGTTTTGAAGGAATCATTCAATAGTTTGAGATTACCCATACCAAAGAGAGATGTATCTACATTTGATCCAAGTATGATCTCTTGTAATTCCTTAACTACTTCATCCATTAATTCTCAGCTCCTTTGATGTGATTCATTGATTTCCTTCCTAGCATATGCATGAAACATGTCTCCTAATTAAAGCTTGTGGATAGGAGAGATCTTCTTCAAGTCAACATTTCCTTGATTCGTTGGCAGTTGCACCAATCATGAGGACACTTGACTAATTGAAAACTAGGTTGTACACTTAATAGATTTCTTAGAGAATCTTTGGAGGAGCCGAAAGATTCACTAGGAGTCTTTTTTATCTCCATATCCTTTCCCTTATCATTTGCAGTACTGAAGTCAACTAGTTTGTCTTTCTCTGCATCTATATATGCATCCTTATTTTTTTCTTCATCTTCCTCTTTATCCTCTTCTGTCTACTCATTTGTCTTCCCTTCATCTTTCTTTTATTTCTCTCCTTCTACTTCTACATCTACATTATCATAATCCTTATTAGTGTTCTTTGTGTTTATTAGAGGAGAATTTTATCATTTTGTAATAGAGGAGTGGTGACATTTTCCTTTGCAATTTCTTCTCTGATCATTGCATCTTCATCATTCTCTTTTTCCATGTCCTCCACTTCTGGAGGAGTGTTATCTAATGCAACTTCATCATTTGTATCCTGCTCATGTTGAGCATCATCTATCTGCACTTCTTCCTTTGTATTCTATTCTAGAGCATTAATTTGAACATTCATTTCTTCTTCAATAACCATATTTAGTTCTAGCTTCTATACAATCTCTTTTGCTTTATCATTGATCTCTTTTCTAATTCTCTCTAGATCACCTTTTTCATTTCCTATATGGATTCTATCCCTTTTCTTGGTTCTCATATGGTGGCCAATGTGGCTCTGTCATCTTCATAAAGTGGAGCACCAACTCTTTCCAAGGCTTCATCATTTAGCCTTTCATGCTCTTGTATTGCCTCTTGTCTCCTTTTTAACAAAATATTCCATAGCTCATCATCAGTAATATCCTTCTTGATATTGCACATCTCAACTTCAAGCACAACTATATATATTTGATTATTGCCTCAATGATGGTGGCCTTATTCACCTCATCTGAATCCTTATACGAAGAAAATGTCTCCTTCAACATCTCATTTTGTAGAATGCTATTAAATAGTGCCTCAAGTTTCATTGGAGAGTGAGGCATTACTGATTCAGATTATTTATTTTCCTTGCTTTTACCTGGAGTCTTCTTTGCTTCTGCAATATTTTTCTTCTCTGGTGAAGCTTTCTTGACTTCCTTCTTCTCCCTTATATGAATTTTGAATGCTTCTTTTTCCTTTTTTGTTTCCTCTTCGCTCTCAGTATCAATTATGTCAACCCTTCTCTTTTTGGTGCTTGCTTCACCTTTTGAAGCATCACTTCTTCTTCCTCTAACTAGTGGGGGTACATCTTCTTCCAACTCTTCTTCTTCATCAGCAACATTTATCCCAATATCCTTTTCTCTTGTAGCTTTTTGTTTCATTCTTCTCTTGGCTAGGGTAGTAGGAGGTTTGGTGGTAGTAGTTTTATTCTTCTCTACCCTAATGGCATGCACAACTAGAATGGATTTCTCCCTTATTGGAGGATTGGCGATAGATTTTCTCTTCTCTCCAATGGAGGGTAAAGCCCCAAAGGACTTCTAGAAAGATTGTGGAGTGCTAGCTATTCTACCTAATCTCCTTGAGCTACTTGAAGCTTCTCCAACACTCATATCTACTTTGGCTCTCTCTCTAACATACCACACTTTCTCCTTTGAAATTCCAAATTCTTGTGCATATATATCAACCATGGCATAAAAAAATTTCTTGATCTATGGCCCCTTTTGTTTCATGTGAACTTCCATGTATTTTTCCTCCAAAGTATCATACCTAGGTTTTGTTTCATCCTTTGGACTTTTCAATAGAATATCTACATAGCCATTAAGATTTACCTCTATTACCTCATAACCTAACTCAAGAACCCAAATAGATCTTGGTTCCACTTCCTCCATAACACAATGATCTTTCGAAACTAGGAATATGATATTATTTTTGTATTTTTCCATAATACTCCTTGGAATTCTCTCTCTCATGCATTCTCTTCTAAAATACTGCAAAGAAAGCAGTAAGGGCATCATCTTGTGCATGGACATCTCCAAGGCTCCTCATGTAATCTACAGTTTGGTGTGCAACATGTCTTCCACTTATCCAATTTACCTTTCCAATTATAGGAACCTCCTTCAAAAAGTAGAATAGTAAGAACATAACCAAAGTGCCATACTTAAACATAGACTTCTTCTCCTTGTTCTACTTTAGGTTCTCCATTAATTTTTCCCTTAGCAACTCATATAGTTCATGTTCTACACCATTCTCTACCATCTCATGTTCCACATGGATTGTAGTGGCAGAAATAAAGTTATCTTTGTTAGTGAAATCAATTTTGTAGCTAATGACCATAGCAACATACCTAATGGCTAGATTTTTGATAGGATTCACTACAAGGGCTCTTTGATCAAATGTAGCACCTTTTTTATTCATCACTTCTTTATTTTTAATATATTTTAGAACAAGGACAATTCCTAACAGGGAAGGATTGAGAATTCATAAACAAAATGCTTTAAAATTATATCCAATCATTTGAAACAAATCCAGGAGCGATTACATTATAAAGAAGAGGCAAAGACAGTTAAACAGTCTATCGAAGCTAAAAAACTGTAAACTAAAAAGTACCAAATAAACAACAAAAAATAGAAAATTAACCCCAAATGATTAATGGTAACATTCCCCCCTTAATCTGAAGGGGTCAAACCAAGCATGCTATGAAACTTCTCAAAATTTTCTCATCCCAAGGCTTTGGTGAGAATATATGCAAGTCGATATGCAGTAGGACAATATTTGAGTTGAACACTACCATTGTTCACATGGTGTCAACTTAAATGAAACTTGGTGTTGATGTGTTTGGTGTGATCATGAAAGACTATATTTTTAGCCATTTTGATAGTAGATTGATTATCAACAAAGAGTGGGGTGGATGAAAATTGTGGTACCTATAAATCTGCAAGAATTCATCAAATCCATAAGATCTCTCGAGTTGTTTCAAAGGCTACCATATATTTAGCTTATGTAGGGGAGAGGGCCGAGACTAGTTGTTTTTTAGATTTCCATGAAATGACAGTAGACCCAAGATACATTAAAAAACTTGATGTAGATTTTCCATCTTCCATGTCACCTGCATAATCTGAATCTGAATATCCAAGAAAAGAAAATTGTGATGTCTTGAAGTATTTGAGCCCATAGTTCTGAGTGCCTTTTAGATATCAAAGAACTCATTTGGCTGCCAACCAATGAGTTTCTCTAGGTTGTTGCATGAATTGGGAGAGAATACCAACAACAAAATAAATATCTAGATGAGTAGTTGTTGCATAAATCAAACTACCAACAAGTTGCATGTATGGAGTTGTAGCAACTAAAGAAGTAGAATCTTTTGATGAGAGTTTCAATTTTTTCTCCATAGGAGTACTAAGTGGTTTGCAATCAGCCATGTTGAACTTATTGAGAAGTTCACTAATATATTTTTGTTAAGTGATAAAATAATAATTTGGTATTTGAATCACCTCAATGCTCAAATAGTAGTGAAGAGGGCCCAAATCATTCATTTCAAAACCTTACTTTAGTTGTGCTTTGACATCCTCGATATAGTCGTCCTTATTATCAGTGATAAATAAATAATCCACATAAACAACAAGATAGATAATAATTCCATCAATATTTTTAACAAAAAGAGTGGTATCATCAAATTCAAAATGCTGGAAATTCAATGCCAAGAGATGCATAGTAAGTTTTTCATATTAGGCTCGAGGGGCTTGTTTTAAACTATATAATGATTTTACAAGATTGCATACCTGGCGTTCTTAACCTATAACTTCATAGCCTTAAGGTTAGTCATAAATACTATTTCCTTAAGATCACCATTCAAAAATTCATTTTTGACATCCATTTGATGGAATTTCCACCCATTTTGTGTTGCAAGTGCTAACAAAGCACGAATAGTAGTCCATTTTTCTGTAGGTACAAAGTTTTCATTATAAATGATGCCCTCCTTTTGATCATAGCCTTTGCAACAAGATGAGATTTATGTTTTTCAAGTGAACCATCTACTTTATATTTGTTTCTAAAGATCCACTTGTAAGCAATAGGTTTACAACCAAGTGGAGGATCAACCACTCCCAAGTACCATTTTTCAAAATAGCATCATATTCCTTTTGCATAGCTTTCCTCCATACTAAATTATCCTTAGCTTCTCTATAGGAAGTTGGTTTTGAATCTTGTGTGATATTGACTTCATCAATAGATTTCAAATTACCTTCAATATTAGATTGAGCCTATTTCCTTGCTTTATAAGAACTTTTTGTACCATTTTTACCAATTCCATCAGGTCTTAAATATTTTAACATTTTTTGGACTTGTTTGGCCCACTTATGGGAAGATTGGGTCTGGACCAAAGGTGCTTCAAGTTCCTGAGTAGAATCTTCATTAGAGGCTAATGGTGCTGAAATTTCAAACTCAACATTATAGGGAAGATCATTATGAGAGGCGGCTTCTTCTTGCAAAGGAAGAGGTGGAGCAACTTGAGTTGGGAAGCTTGGGATATAGGTTCTTCACATGTATCCATTCCCTCAAAGGGTAAAATATCACAAGGATGTTTTATCCAAGGAGAAAATTTTGCAAATTTATCAAGCTATATTAACTAACATTCAATATTTGTATCACTTTTGGAAGATTCAAAAAATACAACATCACAGACAATAAAGAAATTTTTATGAACTTCATCATACAACCTATAGGCTTTTGAAGATTTAAAATAGCCAAGAAAAATGCACTTATAACTATGATGATGCAACTTATTCCCTTTTTCTTTAGGAATCAAAACATAGCAAATAGAGCCAAAAAATTGAAGGTGCCGAATAGATGGAGGATAGCCATACCAAACTTCATATGGAGTTGCTTGGTGAAGAGTAGATGATGGAGATCTATTGCGAAGATAAATTGTTGTTCTTGTTGCTTTAGCCCAAAAATGTAACTTGAATCCTTTGAAATATAACATTGCTCGAACCATGTTCATGATAGTCCCATTCATTCTTTCAATAACACCATTTTGTTGTGAAGTACCTAGAATAGTGAGATGATGTTGAATCCCATTTCGATGAAGATAATCCTCAAAAAATAGAGAAGTAAATTCTCCACCATTGTCTGTTCAAAGAGTACTAATTTGAGACTGAGCTTGATTTTCAATCATAATACGAAACTTTATAAAAGTTTCAAAATCTTCTGATTTTTGCTGCAAGAAATAAATCCAAGTCATGCGACTATAATCATCAATGAAAAAAGTGAAATACTTAGATCCTGTAGCAGAAGTTACTAGTAAAGGTCCACATAAATCTGAATGAATGAGTTGCAATTTTCTATGTGCTCTCCAAGTGGAGCGAGAGAGAATTTCTATGTTGTTTGGCAAGAATACATGCTTCACATTTTTCAATTGTTTTAGGAAAAATAGGAAAACCATCAACACCATTCTTTTGCATGATATGAATGTTATCATAACTAATATGCCCAAATCTCACATGCCTTAAAAGGCTTGGAGATAGACTACCTTCTTCAGTAAGATATGCAAAATTTATAGAAAGAGTAGAAGTACCATTTAGTATTAGTAAACTTTCATCTTCACAACTAGTAAATACAACTTGATTATTAGATATTTTTCTTACAAAAACTTTACCATCTTTTAACAAAATAGAATAGCCTTGTTTTTGAATAAATACTATTGATAAAAAAATTACGTTGTGCCAACACAATTAAGGAATAAACAATACATCATGAAGCACAAATTTTGGAGGATCAGGCAACTTAAATTGAATAGTTCATTTTCCAACAAGCTTGAGACTTGATTTACCTGCTAAGTAAATTGGACTACAAGCACATTCATGAAATTATTCAAACTAATCACATTGAAATTTCATATGTTTTGTGGCTCCAATATCTAAGATCCAAGAATCATACCATGAGGAATTAGATGTAAAGTCTGAAACAGAAAGCACGCATTGATCACTATCACTGTCACAAGAAAATTGGGCTGCTCCTGAAATTTTATGATCTGAAGTTTTATCATCATTGTGACTTTTTTTTGTATTTTTGTTTAAAAGAATTTTCTTTAAAACTTTCTATCTTATCCCATGAAAGCTTGCATTCGTGTGCTTCATGACTACATTCTCTACCACATCTTTTACAATATAAATGTTGCCTATCATTGTGACTATCATTTTGCCTACATTGACCTCTACCTTTTCCTCTATCATTATAACTGGCTCTTGAAGAGATCTTATTTAGAGTTTTTTCTTTTTGATGGGCAAGACAAACATTTTCACTAGTATTATCTATTTTCCTTCCAAAAAAAATTTCACGTTTGGCTAACTTTTCAACCAATTGATCAAAAGTAATGGTTTTCAATTGGTTGCTTGCTTGAAGAGACTCTAGATAAGTGGAATGTGTTGGAAGAAGGACCCCTTAATAAAATTTGTGAGATAGATATCAACTTTCCTACTAGTAGCATCAACATCTTGTTTTATGGCTCTGATTTCAGAAGCTATACTCATAACATCACCATTCTTCAACTCAAGATTAAACAATTTTAACTGTAATTGAATAAAATCTGATTCGGTATTAGAATCAAATAAATCTTTTAAATTTTTGTGAAGGGCTTCCCAAGAAAATGTGCATCCTTGTATATGCCAATACACATCTTCATTAATAGAAGCTCTTATCAAAGCCAAAGCTTTTGAATTTTTATATTACCAAATCTATTTTTCTTTAGTATGAGTTGGTGTTGTAGGTCGGGCATTTCCATCACATATTTTATACCATAAATCATTAAAAATGAGTGTATTTTCTACTTTTCTATGTCATTCCAGCCAAGTATCTTTTCCAGTTAAAGTTTCCCCAATCAATGAAACAATAGACTACATTGTGAATCTACAAGAAATATACACAATTTGTATAGTCTGCAGATTTAAACTGACTGCTCAAACTTTCTTGCTTGAATTTAGAGAAAAAAACATTTGAAATCCTCGTAAAAAAAATAAATGAATTCATTTCACTTGAATCAATTTACTATTTCTGCAGAGTGCTCCAATCTTCAAAAGTTTCACATATAAATGTATTCCAGTGCTCTAATACCACTAATAGACCAAGATTGGGAATTCATAAATAGAATTTTTTAAAATTATATTGAATCATTTGAAACAAAGCCAGTAGTGATTACATTATAAAGAAGAGGTAGAGATAGTTAAATAGTTTGTCGAAACTAACAAAACTATAAACTAAAAAACTACCAAAATAAAACAAACAAAATAGAAAATTAACCCTGAATGATTAACAGTAACAAGGTCTAGTGGAGTATAGATCGGTGACCTCTCTTATCACTTCATTTGTAATCATGTGTGGCATATCAGTCTAGAAAAACTTATCATGAACTCTGCTCAAGGCCATTCTAATCCATTTGACATCATAGAAGAAATTTGGAAACCATTACCATACATCTAGTTTCTTCTCAACTAGGTTTTTGTATTCTAGATTTAAGGTGAAGTCCTCACTAGTTAATTCATTTTTCCATACATCACTTAGCTTATTGGGGGAATTTTCTTCCATTTTTCCATGAATGTATTCCCTTATATCCTCTGTCAGTAAAACCCAATATGGAAAGTGTGAGAAAGCACCTAGTGGGTCATCTTCTAGGGATTTTGCAAGGTATCATTTGAATTTGGGTTGTGGTTTCTCTGTGACCTCTGTAACTTTTGGTGTAGCCATTGAAATATATACCCAAATTAATTTCAAACAAATATTTATGTAAACTAGGGCATGCAAGATTCATGAAATATTTTTTTTACTATGTTCGCCGAATTAGGGTTTTGATGCTTTGTATCTCAAATTTCCTTATGCACTTCAAGCTCTCTTCTTGCAGCTTTGCTCCTTTTTGAATGCTTGTGTGAAATGAATTTTCCTTAGTAAATTTTCTTATAACTTCTCAATTTGACCTAATTCTATATTGAATGCTCCAACACATAAAGCTGGCAACACTTAAATTGTATGCATAGTCAGCTTTCAAAGCTTTGGAAACATCCACATTAACATATTTTCTTTTGCAATCTTCACCAATAGATCAAATATGTTGGTCTTCATCTCATATCTTCGTGTTGTGGCCTCAACACTATTTTTCTAGTAGGGGATAAAAGATATCCATTAGAGCTCCCCCTAAGCCATAGCTCTTGGTTTAGTTTTTGAAGGAAACATCTACACTAGAGGATGGTATAGATTCCCCCTTTTATTTTGTCTCTTCTTTCTTTCTCCAAATATTTTTCATTTCCTTCTTTACTTCAATCAGATCAATCTTTTTTACTGTTCATTCATCTTTATCGTGGAATTATCTTTCCTTGGATTTCTACTTCTGCAAAATTTAGCAATATGTCTAGGTATACTACAATTGTGACATACAAAATTCTTATGAATGGTAGTCCTTCCATTCACTCTAGATTTGCATTGATTATCCTTGTGTCCAAATCCATCTAGCATGTATAACAATAACCATTGAAAGATTGAATCATTCTACCATTTTTATAACCATTCATCATTTGACTTCTACATTCACTTGCTCTATGACCAAATATTTTGCATGTAAAACATTGACCAGTAAAGGATGGAACATTTTGATTGATTCAGCTTCTAGATTTCATTGCTTTATGTCTAAATTTATTGCAAGAGTAACAAAATCCATTGAAATATGGGTACCTTTGAGCATTTGGTTGTCTAACTGAATGTCTTCTAGCTTCATTTGTTTGATTTCAGATCTTGTCATTATTCTTCTTATCTTTAGTCTTCTTTGGTTCATTGATCTTCTCTTCTACATTAGGCATTTGAACTTCTTTTGAGCTTTCATCTTTTTCAAATCCTAAACCATCTTTTTTTTTGGATTCTTTTTGACCTACAATCAACTCATTAAGCATTGTAGAAATCGTCTTGAATTTTCTTCATGATTTCTTGCTTTCATATTTACCACTTCTTCAATCCTTGTGGATTCATTGGATTTTCTTTTCACCATTGCATTCAAGAAATCTTCAATTATTTTCTTTTCTTCAACTTGTACTTTCAATCCAATGATAGTCTCATTTACTTGAACATTTCAACTAATCACTAGCTTCTTTATTCCTTTCTCTGAACTTCTTGATTTTCTCTCTCAATTTTCTGATGCATTTATTTGCTTCTTTGACATTTTCCTTCAGATCTCTATTTTCACCTTCAATTCTTTCAAGATCTTCAAGAGCAACTTTGGGTTCTCCATTTTTTTCAATCATGTAATCTTCCTCTATAAAATCAACAACAGGAATCTCTTCTGGAGGAATAGGAAACTTTTTATCTGTAACACCCCTCCATTTTTTATATTTGGATTGGCAAGGTTCTTTGTATGTCTGATTATGCTTATGATGTGATTGTGTACTTAGTGATTATTTGATCATGAACTGTTTGGTGATGCACATGTTATATCATGATGCGACGACTGTGTCTGAACATGCTTGGACTTTGGAACTTGATTACTTGTGATCGTGATTGATTAAATGATGTGGAAGTTATATGTTGATGTGATGTTCTTTTATTCTGATGTTATCCTTATGGCATGATTCAGAATAACTTAGAAGATATCTGATTAAATGTTGTTTTATGCTATTGATCATATCATTGATGTTAGATGCGTCAGTTAGAGATACTGTATTGGTGGAGGGGATGGGTTGTATCACTCGCTTGCGAGCGCCCTACAATTCCTAGATTTCCTCTTCACGGCGTGTTTGATCATAACATACATATATATGTTGCACGTTCGACATGTTCTTTGTCGCAGGTTTGCAGGTACAGGACATCGACTCCACCTGGTTTCACAGGTGTGAGCGTGTCCATTTACCAACGAAAATTGATTGGGACATAGTAGCTAGGTTTTCCGAACCAAGTTGTCACCCTAGTCATAGCGTGTTGTCAGGTTGTCGTCGGGGTCAGTTGTTTTAACTTGGTCAGTTTCCCCTTGAGTGTTTATTTAATTTCAAGTTTAAAGTTTATTAAATGACTTGCGTAGTTTAATTAATGATTAAATGTGTTTAATTGCAAGTTAAAAGTGATTAAATGGCTTTTGAAATTTATAAATGATGATTGTTTTGTCTTATTGAGATGTTGGAAAATTAGTGATTAATTAATTAATTTAATTTAATTAATAAAATAATATAATTTTGAATTAGATTTATTTTATTGACTAATTAAATTAATAGAGATAAATTAAATCAATTTAATCATGTTGGCATCATTAGATATTTGGATTAAATCAAAATTAGAAATATGTTTTATATTTTACTCCTAGAAATAAAGTTGAAAAAAAATATTGTTATTATGAATTGTTGAATTATATTTTGTTAAAGGAAATTTATTTGACCTTGGGGTTGTAAATAGATTTTTATTTTAAAAGGATATTATGCAAATTACACTTGGAAATAGAAATTGTTTTATGATTTTGCAAAAATGAAATATCTTCATTTTAGCAATAAGTTTGGTGGGTGAGTCCATTTTAGGGCTTTGACAAATTTGGGGGAAAGGCTTGCATAAGGAAATTAGGATTTTATTTTCTTTTTAATTTTAGAAATGGAGGATGGAAATTGGAGAGCAAAAAAAATTTCTTGTGAGGATTTTGGTGGAGAGCTTGGAGGAGACTAAGATTGTGGAGTTGAAAGAGTGCTTGAAAATCTCCATTGTGGAAGCTTGCAAATTTTGGAGAAAACATAAGGTTCCATCCTTTCTCCCTTCATCTTCTTGCTCTTTTTTTTTTATGATTGAAAATATAGTTTTGGATTCAATGAAAATTCATGGAAAAGCTTTCCAATTTGCAAAATTATAGATAGATTTGGAAATAGAAACCAAACAAGAAATTTACACCATGAAATGGAAACAAAATCAAAGAAAACTCTATTTTAGAACTAGATTTTGAGACCCTCTTAATGTTTTTTGAAAATAACTTCTATTCTTGCAAAGTATTTGGATTATTTTCACAATTTAAGTATGAAATTAAATCTGGGTATATAAATTTGTGAATATACCCATGCATATAAATACATGGATATATTCACAAATATATATACAAATATGTTTGTATATATTTGAAAAATTATGAGTTTGGGTTAAACCCAGAAAAAACCCCATGAAATTTTTGATTTTCGTTTTTTTCGTTTGTGGAAAAACGCATAAATAAATAATATAATTTTTTTTTGTAATTTATTGTGGGGTGGGGAGACCAACCCCCACCACCACCACGGCTGCCACCGCCGCCGGGAGTCGGGCACTGTGTGCTCAGCCCACAGCCCCGCCGCCCGTGGGCAACGGTCACTGTGTGTGAAGCACACAGTTCTGCCGCCGTTGGCGATGGATGATGTGTGCTTTGCACACAGCCCCACCGCCGTGGGTGGCGACGGGCGGTGGGCGGAGCACACAGCCCCGCCGGCCATGGGAGGCAGGGGACTGCGGGTTAGGGCTTCGGCCATTTACCCTTGCTTTTCAAAAATAAAATAAAAGTTAATAAAATTTGATTTTGGGTTAATTGTTATTTTAATGTGTTAAGTCATATGTATATTTTATAATATATAAATATAATATATATATATAAATATAATATATATTATAATATTATATTATTATAATATTATATATATATATATAATATATATTTATATGTTATTAAAATATATATATAAATATAATATTTTAATTAAATAAATTTTGCATTATGGAAATTTAAAAAGGAAGTTTAAATTTAAACTTTAAATAATTTATTCTTATGCAAATAAAATAATATTTTATTTAACTGATATTTTATTGGGCATAATAAAAGGACGTTAAATGTTTAGTTGAAATTTTATAATGATCATGGGGTTATTACAATTGAAGAAATTGGCATTTTTATAAATAGCCGTAAATTTCAAAAGAAGTGAATTTAAGCTATCATTTAAATGTATATTAAAGTCATATTTCATTTATGCAAAATAATAAGGAATAAAATATGATTAATTGAAATATATGAAATTATTAGATATATTTTAATTAATGGGGTTTTAAATGATGTTTTGAACGTGAAATCTTGGAATCCTAAATGATCTTTTAGGGGTACACATTTAGATGATATTTGAATATTGAAAATAGAACTTACTCTAAAATGATTATTGCAAATTGGTATTGAAGAAATGAAAGTTGATGTTGATCATTTGTAGTATCTAGAATATTGAATTCGATTAATTTATTTATTTAATCCATGTGGTAATTTAGATTAAGTGACTTGATTAACATTTAGTTAAATCATTGATGTGAATTTGAATTCAAGATTAATTTATTTCATCTAGATGTCTATTTATCAAAACGTTCTAAGTATGGAAGACAATTGAGAAACTTAGAAATAATGAATGTCTTAGTTCACACAGATGGTTATGATCTTTAACTATGGAACAAAATTGAAGAGCTTAGGATTAACGGATGATTTATTGTAATCAAAGAACTTTATTTGTCAAATGTTGATTTATTGATAATTTTATTTTGATTAATTATAGATTGATCAAGTAGAGTTGTATTATTGGATTAAATTCTTTAATGTCGGCAAGAGGATATATGCATTTACTATTTAGTATAATTGATTGGAATATATTGTGTTCAAGTAGAGATGAGTTTTAGTTGATTTATTTAATGTTGAGTTGAAATTGAAGACTGATTTGTTGATCTAAGTGTTATTATCAAGATGTTTTAATTATAGAATATAATGGCAAAACTTAGAGAAAGGAAGGACTTATTATTTAATTGAAATGTTTTGTTAATCAAGTAATTTTATTTACAGTATATGATTGTGAGACATAGAGTGATTGATTGGTCTAATTCCAGTTCAATGATGTTATTTATTTAAATGTCTTGGTTTTTTTTGGAATATGGTTGTGAAATTTAGAGTATGTGATATGTTCTTTGCATATTTCTTTGTTGTGAAAAGAAATGGGTTCGATTGTTTGGATAAATGCAAGTCATGTAAATTGTGTTTGACTGGATTTAGGAAATCCAAACATTAGTTTACTTAACTGTCTAGAATGCTTGTAGTGTTATAATGTTCATCCTCAATGTTGGGAGAATAGAGTCAATGTTGAAGTCTTCCAGATAGGAGTTCATGTATTGGTATGGGATTGTGGTACGTGAGTCAATTTTTCTGTGCCATGGGAAAATGTGCATGTGACACCATGTCGTTTCACCCGGTTTTCACGTGTGGGTTTTGTAATTTGTACTTCCTTGGGAATAGGAGAAGGTTTTGTAATATGTGCCCCCTTGGATGGAGTGGTTTTGTTTTGTTGTTTTCCTCCAGTGTTGGTGTGAGTTCTTGATTGTTACCTCCTTGAATGGAGAGGTTGTGTTTATCGGGATACCTATTCTGGTTATTACCCTGCGTGTTGTATTAGGAGAGTGGCTTGCAATGGGCGCCAGCACACAAAGTGGTGCCAGGATAACCCTTTGCAAGTTGGTTAATTCAGTGATAACTAAATTAAACTTTTTGAATCTTAGGTTGCATCAAACATTAAACAAGATAATTGTGCCTCACTCATGGACCCAAGGGCTAGTACGAGACTTGGGATGAGACGGGAAGGCCTGGAATGGAAAGATCATCTATCTTGTCTTCACGAGAGGTATTTGATTCCGTATGAGTGAGCATGGGTGCCAGGATTTCGGTAGAGGCCACTAGGATAACCCAAGGTGGGGGCCGGAGACTAGGAAGATTCCCAGAGGATATCCCTTGACGAGCTATGCGATGACACTCTTCCTAAGTCAGCAGTTGGTACTTGTTATTTGTGACACTCTTGATCTATTCTATGTCTGGAAGCAATGCAACCTATGTCGGTGTTGTGAGAGTTCATACCTAGAGTTGTACGTATGACCGTTTAGTCATGTGATGAGGTCTTGTATTTATTTCGTATCAGTTTTGTGTGGCTGTGCCTAGTGGTAGATGGTCTTGTGTAGGAATTCCTGGTTACTATCTCCTAGCACGGAGGGAGTGGGGCCTTTGGGTTCCACATGGTCGGGTGGCATGCATCTTATTCCATTGGTTCTTCTTCATGTTCGTGTGTTCGTGATTTTCAGTTGGAGAGCTCGTGGGAATTAGTTTATTCTCACGCCTTGTTCTCTCAGTTCTTATGGTATTTTATTACCCCTCAGTTGTTATTGAGGTGGAATTGTATTATGTAATCATTTTGTTGGAATTTCCTCATTCGGGGAATGAGTGTTGTAATCTTATTGTTTAAATATTGTTAATTGAAATCTTTTGGTATTTCTTATCCTTCGTTGTAAGTTATCTTGTATGGAATGTATGTTGTCTCATTTCCTTAAGTGTTTAATGTTTTAGTTTACAGTTATGTTTGTTGTTGTTTGGGTATTAAAGTAATCTTTGTCTCGTGGCCTTAGAGGATGTTGGCAATGTGTATTCATCTTACATGTTATTTGTACTTAAACAAAAAAAAAATTGGTGCATTTAAGTAGTGAATTGCAACTTCCTCTAGGGTTGCATGGCGGGGCATTACACTATCAACCATGTGTTCAATCTCCAAGACCTTCCCAAAATGGTTAAGATCCTTTGAAGGAACCAAGCTTTGATACCAATTGTTGAACACCCAGAATACTAAGAGGGGGGGTGAATTAGTATTCTCTTAAACCATTCAAACATTAAACATTCAATCACTAATGCATATTCAACTACAGTAAGGAAACAAAGCATGAAACATCCAAAATATCACATAACACATGAGCACCAGGACTTTTATGTGGAAAACCCAAAATGGGAAAAACCACAGTGAAGGTTAGCTCACAATATATTATAACCAATTATAGTGTATTATAGAAATGCTCACTACAAGTGAACTTAGTGTCCAAGTGGACTCACTGTCCATAGAGAAAAATATAGAAGAGAGATGGTGGCTCACATCTTATTTTGAACTACTACAAATACATCTACAATACGTAGGAACATAGTTCCAATGAAGCATAATAACAAACTTCACACTAATTTTGATTCAACACTCTCCAATGCTCTTCATTCACACAACTTAGATCTTCCACAACAAAATTCACATTGCTTTGCTCAAATTTACATCACACACAATACATGTCACATTCATCTTACCTAAAAATATAAAAAATAATCCAATATATATATCGACATCAAGTACAACATCAATTAGGTTGGCCTGATTAGATGTAATACCTAAAATACAATTTGTCGGCTCTAAAAATTATCACCCATAACACACACCACAATTAAAATCTTAAAATACCTTAAGATAGGTTGGCATGGATCTATAATAGATCCCACAAAAGATAGCGATACACATTTACCCTTCACATACCTTCAAACATATTAGGTCAACATCGCATAAGACCTAAATACAAAAATATTCATTTGTGTATCCACATCTCAACATGTGGACCTCAAATCTCGATACCATCTAGAATTCATGCTTAACTAACATATGGAAACTTATCTTTAACACCAAAAGTCCAAAAACTCATCAGTCGATAAGTGTGAAATCTCCCACATAGACACACTGTATAGAAAGCAACTATAATATGCCAGGCTGAACTTTGTCACTCATATCTCTCAAACTGTTTGTCAAATCAAGATGAAATCTTGGATTTAGGTGCATCTAACATCCATGAAATTAATTTTGGAAGCGGAGATTTTTATCTTCATTGTAGAGTGGTGTAGACCCAAAAATCAATGCATTATAACACTAAACTGGTAGATTTGACACTTAGTCAAATTTCTATAAAACTGTTCTTCCCAGACCAACTCAACTTGCTAAAATATCTTCCATAGAAACTCCAAAACCTATTAAGACTAATGAAGATAGTCTACAACAGTTTTGACATCAATGAAAACACTATAATACACCATTATATATTATCGATGCTCATGTTTCCAAACAACATCATCAATGAAAACTTCAACAATCTCTCCAAAATTCCAACACATTTTCTGAGCAATTTTTTTTATTTCGAGAATAATTTCACACTCTTCATAGTGGTGCAATTTTTTTTGGATTTTTTTGCTTGGTTTTTCTAGAAATTACAAATTCTCACAGCTTTTGTTGAGTGGTTCTCATTTTTTGAACTTCCAGGGCTTCGTTCTTGCTCCTATGGTAACATTTTTGGTTGAATTTTTTTAAAGTGCATAATTTTTTGTGTACTTTCTAGTGGTGTGATTAGATTGATCTCATTTTATGTATAAATTTTACTTTGAGCTTGTGGCCAAATTTGGCAATCTATAAGCACTAGGATCAATTCCACTTCATTGTTTTTGGCAAGTGGCACCTATAATCACACTAAGTATAAAGTGCCAAAACATATGTTGTTGGGAGTGTTTATTGATTGATTAATTTGGGGGGGTAATCATGCAATGGTTGATTTATTTATTTTGCTTGGTTTGTGTTATTGCAATGGGAAATCTCAACTTGAAATCCTAACTCCATATAATTATGCTACATGGAGAAATTCAGTATGGAATTATCTCATGGGGAAGGGTCTAATAGGTTGTCTAAAGGAAGCCATTTCTCAGCCTACTAATGCTAAGGAATTGGCAAGATAGGAGATTAATCATGAGAAAAAACTTGGATCTACATATGTTCATTAGTCTTATTTGATTTATAATTTCATGTTGAATCATGCAAAACACCTAAAGAGGCTTGGGAGGCTTTTAAAAAATTGTATCATAAAATAGATAAGATTAGGGGATATCAAATTGATAATGATTTGATGAATCTTGATCCTAAAATTTTTGACCACATCCGAGACTACATCTCCAAGGTTAAGCAACTAAGAACATAACTAAAAGATTGCAACAATTATAAAGAGGATTTATAATTGATTTTAAATGTATTTTCCAAGCTTCCAGTCTTGAGTATTGAATATTTGTTTCTGGCTTTCATACCCATCAAATTTCTATGGGAGCATCATATGTTGATCCTAAGTTTTATGACTTTGCAAATATCCTAATCCAAGAGGAAGTTAAGTTAATGAACTTGGGTGTAATCAAGTCTTCCAAGTCACAAGCATTATTGGATAGTGAGTCTAAGGTATAGAAAGAATCAAGGAATCTGATAGGAAGCAAAAGAAGAAAAAAAGAAAGCCACATAAATAATTTGAATCCTCTCCCTCTAAAGGGGAATCATCTAAGAAGGAGAAGCCTACATGTGCATATTCAAGAAATCAGGGCATGATGAACATCAATGTTATTCAAAATAGATTGATGGGTTGAAGCATCTTCTTAAGAAGCACCAAATCAATGTGCTTTAAACATCAAGGGGTTAATCATCTTTTCCTTCATCAAAGTTTGATAGATATAAGGGGAAATAACTTGTTGTAGTTGTAGATTCTTAGTCGAAGAGGTGGATACTTAACTCAGGATCCTCACATCATATGGCTTCATCAAAGAGTATGTTCTCTTCATTTGATACTTTTTAATCACCACACAACTTGATGGTGAACAACATATATATGTGTGTTTGTGGGAAGGGATCCATTCACATGGATGACAGAGCATTTAATGATGTTCTCTATGTGCCTTCATTCTCAACCAATATCCTTTCTTTACATTAGATCACAAATGGTGGATCAGGCAAGAGTGTTGAGTTTACAAAATATTTTGTTATGATTCAAGATTTGCATAGTAGAGATATAGTTGTAGTTGGGGAGGTTAATCACCAATCTCGAGTCTACAACTTCTCACATTTTTCTCTTAATGATTTGCTAGATGTTCACATTGAAGCATCTACTATGGACTCTTTTTGAGGAGATTCAGTATGGTCATTTGAATCTTGGTATTGTTTCATCGACTGTGGATCTAGTGATATGTGTTAATGTTCGATCTCCTTCATCTACTATTGTACCTGGTGATGCTTGTGATTCTACAATTTTGGTTCCTTGTGATTCAGTGTAGTAGGTCATTCATCGCCTTCTAGAGATGGCTACTTGGGATGAGTACTTGACAGACATTACTATTTTGTTTTGTGAGTCCCACATTTCATATTTGGGAAACATCATTGATGACATTCATCTTCTCTTTGATGGACATGATCTTTCTTCAACTATTGTAATTGAATACTCTAACCCTCTTGTTCATTCTCTACATGATCATTCTTTACAATTTTGATGTGAGTGTGGATTATTTTGGGTGTCCAACATTTGGAGGAGGCTTCTTTGTCCTTTGAGGAGGTATTCTTGTCTTTGGATTGTGTTCTACATTTTTTTTAGGAGATTTTGGATTGTCTTCTTCAACAGTGTGGCCTAGAATGTCTATTTGGAGTCTGACATCTTTCAACATCGACATAGAGACACTTGAGCATTCTTCAGAGACATCACACATCAGCTACTCCCTAAGTTGCACTTAAGGGGTGGGGAGCTATTGGTGTAAGTAAAGTCTTGTGCCTAGTTAATTTATTACTAGGGGACTTAGGGGACTTATTTACATGTTAAGTTTACTTAGGTCTTAGGATGTAATATTTCTAGAAGGTGTTAAAGTTATCATTAGATCTTATCTTATCTTTTTACTTTTAACATATGTGTCCTAGGTAGTTATGATATGTTCTCACATGTCATAGGATTAAGACACTTGTCATAATCCTGTTTAATCCTATGTCTCACCTTGGCTATATAACCAGGTGGTCTCATATGTAAATCATAATAATTAAATTCTTGGATAATCAATTCCATTGCAATGGTGAGTTATTCTATACCATCTCTTATAGAATCTTTATTCTTTCTCTATGTTATTTCCAAGTGATATGATATGGTAAAATTAATATATAATTTGATATACAAAAAAAAAGGTTCTAGTACAATCATTGACTATAATTTTCTATAGTTCATAAATTTAAAGTTGTTTTTTTTGTAACAATGAAATTAGATGTTTTATTTACTATACATTAATTGTTTCCTTATATGCATAGCTGTATATTTGTCCTATTTTTCTTATTTTATGGTAGTTGCAATTGTTACTTCCTTTATGATTGTTTGTCCTACATCTTGTGAATCCTCTTCCTCCTTGAACTTTGTTGCTTTCTCTTTCTCTATTCATGGTTGGATATGGTCCCTATTGAAAGTCTACTATTTTCCTTTATCCTTTTGGTTCTTGACAACAACATGTGATTAAATGCTTGCTCTAGAGAGGTATTTATTGTCTTATTCATAAGTTTCTAAAGATCTCATGAACTCTTTAATATACATTTTTGACAAGTCCTTTGATTCTTCTATTCCAACCATAATTAGATAATTTTTTTTTTTGGTAAACTTCTCAATATCTTATCCACTTCCCTTAGATCTTTGAATCTTTGTCCATAAAAAATTATTTGATTAAACATACCTATTGCACATGTAAAAAAATTCATTTATTGATTGTGAATCTTTCATTTACAAGTTCTAAATTTCCTTTTTAACATTTTTAATCTTACCAATTTTACTTTGTTGGTGTTTTATAAATATTTGGTAAACTATCCTATGCTTGTTTAGTGTTTTTTATTATTACAACTCTTAGAAATATATGTCCATCCATTGCTTGTTCTATAAAAAATAGGGTTTTACATATTTCTTCCTATTTTGTTTGAAAAGATTCTTTTAAATCTCAGCCTGCTAGTTTTGAAAAGTCATTCTCCACTAAGTCCCATTAATCTTGTGAACAAGACAATATCTTCATCTTAATGCTCTAATATTATCATAATTCTACTCTTTGTGGTATGGAATTTGAGGTTGATTGAAACTTTTGGTCACATTTGTCATTACAAAACAACTCTGAATAGCTTACAATCCTTTAATGATTGATCTTTGATATCAATTTGTTGAAATTGTATGTGTGCTTTGTTTTACACTCGTGTCTTATTTTTAACCAATCACTTGTTGAAAGCAAACTGTTATTCAGAAAATAAAAACATAAAATTATATACACACTAATTTTACATTAACAAATAAAACTTTTTCCATCGTCTAAATGTTAATTAGAATTTTATAAAAATCAAGCATTTCCAATAAATACTAAAACTTCATTTATATCTATACAATTATAGGTAGTAATCCAATAACTTTAACAAGAAGATAAAGATATTCTAGACCATTCTGTATCGTAAAATGCACCTGTGAATTAAATATATATTGAATAATACAACTGTATAACAGAAGACATAAGGGCAATAAAATCTTTCTAACACCCTAATCCATTATAAGGATACAGAAATTTCTACGGCCACAGATTTCAAATCTTATACACTATGAAATGAAGTGTTTGAGAATAACAAGATCCCTCTTTTTTTTTTGAGAAATCAATGAACCCACTCATTGTCCCTTGTGGACATTAAAGTGGAAGAATCCCTTCGCTTTACAGTGTTTTCCTTCTTTTGTAACAAACACCCTTAAGATGAATTCTTACAGTTTTCAGTCTTTCTCCTCAAACTGAAACAAGCAGACATAGGGTAGTCCCAAACCATAGTAATTTATTACAGCAAGCAAAGTATATCTTATAACAGGAGTTTTAAATATTGGATTTGACTCTCGATCTACCATTCCATGGAAAGATGCCTCTACTGTAGTAGTTCTTCAGGCCAAGGCATAGAAGAGAAGATTGAAACTGTTCCATCTTCCATCACATCTGAATAAATTCCGGATAATATGCCTGCAAATGACTGATATTCTGAAGGAGTAGCCAAAGCTTCAATTTGCCCACTGCTACTATCGTTAAACTTGGTCACTCCATTTAGAATTCTCATTGAATCAACAGAACCTCTTACGAATTCCTCATGGGCTTGTTCGTCAAAATATTCTACTGTATTGTTGAGATTTTCAGTTTGTTGCAGGCTTGTCTCTGTTGGATTAGCCTTTTCTATTCTGCTGTTTTGCTGGAGGAATGAATTTGGCACACAGGTGGAATAAATTGAATGATATGATGATCCAATTCCACTGCTTACTCTGTGAAATCTTCTTTTAATCCTTGTCCTCCAGTAGTTCTTGATTTCATTGTCTGTCCGGCCAGGCAAACGCTGGGCAATTCGAGACCACCTATCAATAACCAATTAGAAATAGTAATTCGAAAAATTATTCATGGGTTACTGATAAAAGTTTATAATCAATGGCCATTAAGAATATTAACAGGAAATTGAATGTTTTTTGAATCTGCTGAGCCAAATTGCTGGTGGGTTATTAGTCAAGTGTTTACATAGATTGTAATAATCAGTGATCATAGACAAAATATTCAGAAGAGTAGAGAATCTATTTCGAACCTGTTACCCCAAAGGCTCTGTAGGTCTATGATCAACCGCTCTTCTTCTGGAGTAATGTTGCCTCTCTTAATATCTGGGCGTAGATAATTAACCCACCTCAGCCTGCAGCTCTTCCCACTTCTCTTCAGCCCTGCTCAGTCATCTCCACATATCACTCAATCCCTTCTTTGTGGATTTATACAAATTGCATAACTTTTATACACATGCAAGCGATATCAATGAGAATTGTTGTTGAATTGGATGTACGTTACAAGAATGATTGAAGGTCTAGAAATAGTTTCCTCTTGAAAGTCAGCTTGCAATTTCAAGCATACAACCTTACAAAAAAGTTTCCTCTTTAATCTCAGCTTAACCAATTTCTTGCAATTTCAAGTATAACTTTAATTTTAGCTTCCTCTTTACTTTCAGTGTGAATCAATTTCTTTCTATACAATTTTAGAAATATTTTCCTCTTTAATCTCAGTTTGAATCAATTCTTTGCAATTTCAAATATATAACCTTAGAAATAATTTTATCTTTAATCTTAGTTTGAATCAATTCCTTTCAATTTCTAGTATACAACCTTAGAAATAATTTTCTCTTTAATCTCAGTTTAAATCAATTCCTTCCAATTTCAAGTATACGATCTTAAAAATAGTTTTCTCTTTAATCTCCCTTTGAATCAATTCTTTGCAATTTCAAGTATGCAACCTTAGAAATAATTTCCTCTTTAATCTCAGTTTGAATCAATTCCTTGCAATTTCAAATATACGATCTTAAAAATAGTTTTCTCTATAATCTCCATTTGAATCAATTCCTTGCAATTTCAAGTATACAATCTTAGAAATGATTTCTTCTTTAATCTCAGTTTGAATCAATTCCTTGCAATTCCTTGCAATTTCAACTATTTGATCTTAAAATTAATTTTCTCTTTAATCTCCGTTTGAATCAATTCCTTACAATTTCAAGTATACAACCTTAGAAATAATTTTCTCTTTAATCTCAGTTTGAATCAATTCCTTGCAATTTCAAATATACAACCTTAGAAATAGTTTCCTCTTTACTTTCAGCTTGAATCAATTTCTTCCAATTTCTAAATATACAACCTTACAAATAGTTTCCTCTTTAATCCCAGTTTGAATCAATTCCTTGCAGTTTGAAGTATACGACATTAGAACCAATTGCTTTCAATTTCAAGTATACAACTTTATAAATAATTTACTCAGCTTAAATCAATTCCATGCAATTTAAGGTATTCGACCTTGAGATGTTTTTTTCATAAACCTTCTTCTTCAAATCCTAAATTTGCAGCTAATCCTCTAGCCTTGTAGGTTTTTGCAGCTAAGTACATGGCTTATTTAAGTAGACGACTACTAAAACACCCTTACAAGCAAATTTGTTTTTCAATTAATCTAAGCAGATCAGTACAATTGTGCCCTCAAATCCATGACCAACTGTTCAAGCTTTTCCTAAAACAGACTGCTTGGTTATGCCCAACTGTTTAAGCTCTTCCTAAATATACAGACTCCTTGATAAATCTATCTATACATTAAATAGGGAATGAACATACATGCAATCTCCATGATTGCAGAAAACAAACTGATCAATATGTTAAAAAGCAACCAATATATTTATCTTCTAGCAAAGTTATAACAGTAATCAATCTCTTTATCTTCTAACAAAGTTATAACAGTAATCAATCTCTTTACCTATCCAATTATTAAATATGTTAAAGCTAATCAAACCCTCTCAATATAAATTGACATTAAGTTTGACTGTTACCTGCAGCTTTGGCTAGGAAATTCCAACGGCCTTCAGCATGAAGAGATATATACCTAACGAGCTGCATATCCTCCTCTGCAGTCCATGGACCTTTTCTTGTCTTCTCTTTTTCCTCCTCGTACATGGTTGATACCTAGCCACAGTAGTTGCTTTGCTATATATTGCAAAATAAAAACAAATTTATTTTCTGCTGTTTTTGTCCTTTCTGCTTCCCTACAATCTCCTTTATTCTCTTCTGCTTTGTCATCCACGATAAAACAGTTGGACCATATGCTTAATATACATAAATATTTGCAGACATCAATGGCCGCATGATCAGTTGTATATAACACCGTATTGCCGACCTTTCCAGATGTATGGAAATAAATATATGGTTGCTAGAAGCTAAACAACAGCGAATATCCACCAGCAAGTCAAAGAGTAAAGTTTTCCAGATTCTTGGTACACTTGATGTTACGTGCAACTGTGAAATTACACTCAAAATACTGGCTCTATTTAAATATTAAATAGTTTAACAGTCGAAAAAAATAATGGTAAATAATTTTATTTTATTTTCATTTGATTTTTTTTTTGGGAAAAGAGTATGCTGGTGCAGGTATGAACTATATAGCTAAGTTTTAAATTTATAATTCAAGCTGTAATAATTAAAAGGAGAATTTTTGGTAAGGTGTTTTAAAAAAATGACTTGAAAATGCAGAAAGCGAAGGCAAATCTAGCAAGGTCAAATCGTATCAGGAGAGAAAACGTTAGAGAATCGTAATATGTATTTTCCAGGATGAAATGATTGGCCAACTAGATTACGACGTTGACATTACAGAGTAACCGACAACTCGACGGTACCAGATGACGTGTTACTCAAGCAAGTGAAAGAGAGTGACGTGACACATAAGGCGTGTGTAATTGTAGTTCTGCAAAAATATAAAAGAGATGGGTATGGGATGAATAATGTTAGCTGGGATTGTTTGGGTGTATTTAATATAGTGAAGATTTTTTAGTGGCTGTGGAGTGTTTAAGTAAAGGAGGCGAATTATTTCTAGGTATATTTAGAGTGTTTCATAAAGATTCCAAGTTTTTGTTTTTTTCTTTTTGGTAAATATAATATTTCTTATAAAATAATATATATGTTTATAATATCATATTATTTTTAAAAATATAAATAGGATTTATTTATCAAAAAATAATATAATAGATATTTATTATTTAATTATTTTTAAATGACACAATAGTTAAATTATGGTAGTGTTATTGTAGTCGCCAAGGTTCAAACTTCTCTTGGGTTATTGTGATCATGAGCATTGTTCTCTCATTGATCCATTGTGCTCACAAATTTGAACCTTCATGTTGAACTTGTTGGTGCTCATGGTTGTGACTTCGTGCTCCAAACCCTCATTGGGCCGGTGTACTTGCAATTGTGGACCTTTGGTAGACTATTGTGCTCGCAGATTTGAACTATTTGTGTTAATGTTTTGCATTCATGTTGAGGATGAATTCCACCATTTATGACCTATCCTAACTCAAGTTAGACAAAAAAAAATTGTATGATCAAAACAATATGTGTGTGTGTATATGTATGTGTAGACATGCAAAATTAGCATTCTACATTTGATCAAGTTCATTCATCAACTAAACTAGATTTCGCATTAGGTCCATTCATCGATTGATCAGATTCACCTTCATTCATTCAGCAAGTAATTTCATTAATCTCCATTTCCTAAGGTCATTTATTTAAAATCAAGCAAACATTATCATCAATCTTTTAATAAATCAAACATCCATTTAAATCAAATCCTAAATCATATTCCATCATTTTCTAATTCAAATAAATCAAATATCAAAGTCCTAAAAGTCAAACTCACCTAATCATCATTAAACTAACATAATCATCATTTATTTAATCTAACCATGATTAAATACTAATCTCACCCACTTGCATTCTCTAGATATCTCTACTTGCACAAATAAATCAATTTTATTGATTTATTAAAACCCTCATTTTCCCTCAACATGACAAGTTGATTTGTCCCTCCAACATAGCATTTATTGTTGTTTTTCTTGTCCCCCTCTCAAAATTTATTGTAAAATTTGAATTCAAATTCTCCCTCATGGGCACTCTTCCCAAATCTTGCAACCATTGGCCTATCATCACTTGACAAGTGGCCTATTCTCATTGGAGGATCTTTAGTCCCACATTCACCATCTTGGCCAATCTCTCATCAAGAAAATCTATAAAAGAAGGCCTTCATTCTCATTCAAGGATCCACAACTTTTATGCAAGGTTACTCTCTTAATTTGAGAACTCATCTTGCTCATCATTTCCATTGCATTTACATCATCTTGAGCTTTGATCAAGGATTGGGAAAGGGTCACTAGCACATGTAACACCAATCCAATATGGAATAGGTGATTATCTTGCTTTTTGAAATGTCTTTTTGATGTTGTTTTTGTTACTTGTGGCATTTCTTTAGCATAGGTATTTTATTTCATAGAGGTATTTACTGATTTGTATGTTTAGACTAACCCTTCTAATGAGTATTTGAAGTTGGTCTTACTTGCAGATTTAGGGTACTTCAATATGTATATGAATATGTATATATACACACACGCACATATATATCAAAATCATGACAATAGAAATTGTTTGAAATTCCTAGTTAAGATTTTTTTCTTTTATTCCTTTCTTAACTGTTAGTGATATTAGAATTAGTCATTTTAAATATGGATTTTTCGATTCCTACAAATCTTAGAGCTAAGAGATTTGCATATTCTTTGCTTGAGCAAATGAAAAGTGGTTTAAATATTGGTGTAGTTAATGATAAAGACCTTGGTGGGACAAGGGGATCCCTTCAAGTGGACTAATGATGTGAGAAACCCAACAAACAAGGTAAGGCTAATTGTAACATATGAGATAATCAAGGTCTTGGCATGTTTAGGGGTGCCCACCCTCCCAAGTTTAGGTCCATTTTGGAGAAAAAGGCAAGCCCTAAGACTATAAGCAAGGAGAATGTGGTGGTAGTTGACGAAAAAATGCACAAGCTAAACTTGGATCATTACTTGGGTCTCCATCTAGTGGTTTTTCTAGGTAGAGATGTCCTCTCAAAGGAGGGGAGAAAATTGAAACTAGATTTAATTTCTATGTTTAATTCATTTTGGCCTAATTAAGTTGTACACATTGTTGCTTAGGAATTTCTTTCATGCATTTAATCCAATTACAAATGATTATTTGGTCCTACCAATATGAGTTAGATTGTTATATCTCCCTCTTCAACTTTATGTTGATTTGTGTTTACAAGGTATTGGAAATGCATTGTGTGAATTTCTTACTTTACACCAAAAAGTTGATGGGTTGATACTTTTTGCATTTTCCATGATATATAGGTGGAGATTTATATATCAAAAGGTTTATCAAATGAGGTATAGCTTCAAGTTGAGGATGGGGTTTTGGAAGCAAGTGATGAATTATGTGAATGTAGCATTTAGATGTCACCAATGCTTTCAACTAGGTCATGTTGTAGTAGAGCAGGGCACCATTGTTCATCTTATGGTAAAGAGGTCACCTCCAAATTCCTCTTTAGCTGAGAGCAGGTCTCATTCTAAGGAATCTCAAAGCTCTAATAGGTCCTATGACTCATGGCAAAATCCTCCAAAGCAAGGTAAGCTAGGGGAAGATGGAGGGAATTCCCTCCTATCTCGCCTTCTCTCCTCAATTTACTAATGTGTTTCGACTATTAAGGGTGTATTTGATCAAAAGATGGGCATTGATTCAAAAATTAAATTTATTGTTAGAGGTTCATTATTTATTATTTTAGAAGGTAAACAAGCATCCTTCAGTCAATAAATAGATAATAGTTGTTCAGTAGTCCCCAAACTCCCATATCCCTCTCATTTAAATGTTAACTTATTTTAAATAGAAAAATAAGACTATCACATACCATTCTAAATTCTACATTCAATACTATTAATTAATCACTCTAGTATCTCTTTGAATATGTTTGTTCATTGATCTTTTAGGTTGGAGCTTCATGAAAAGACCCCACATACATATGTATCACAAAAAAATGCCAAAAATGTGGCCACACGGCCGTTTATTGTCCATGCGAACCACAACCGAAAACGCTAGCCTTTGAGTTTGTCACTTGACTTTTTGAACTCATTCAGATTTTGATTTTACGTTGTTGCGAGATGACGTCACCATGGCCGAAGTTAACATAGGCAAAGATGCTTCGTGTCCGTGGGGTTAATATTGACGGTCAATTTTTTTTTTAAGTAAGGCCGTAAATCTTTATTTGCCTTTTCTAGTGATCTTCAAGTGAGCAATGTGTGGTGTTCCGTTATGGATCATTAGCCATTCTTGATAAATTAATATTTTTGACTCTTTTAATAAAGATAATCCAACTAATTACAGCATATTTAATTTTGAAGGTACTAATAATAGTGTATTTATCTTTATATAAAATCTATATAATTAACATTGTAAGATATCTTTTTTGCACTTTTTCCTTGTAACGGGGGAATTTAAGGAAAAGTTTTCATAATCAACTATACTCTTTTGGATCTTTATTGGTCAGTTCTACTAACAAACAAGGCTATATCTTATAAATCATTAACTTTGAGTAAAGATAATCAAGATTAAATTAATGCACAATATGAACATTCAGCATATAGATACAATATGGCTCACCTTAAAGGACAACAAATATTTTTTTTAGAAAACCCAGATCTTTTATCAAGAAAACAAAAAGATTCAACAATCCTTGTTTTTTCTCCTCACTCCCATACTTTTATCCTTCCTTATTCTTATTATCATGATGTCTAGGCAGTTTTTTTTTATCTTCTCTTTAAGACCCTTCTTCTTTCATCCTATTCCTTCCATGTCCTCCCATCACTTGATTGAGTTACAGACATTAAAAACCAATGCCATTAAAACCTACCTATGAACTCTTGAACACTGAGCTTCAACAAAACAAAAAAATAACTATAAAAGACATACAACCATAAACATAACTAATGAATGTACTTCTCTTACCCTTGTTTAGCTACAACTAGACACAGTATAAAAATAAGATTAAATTAAAAATATACAACTATAATATATTTCACTATCAGATACCTAAGACAAAGGTTTTTTGTTATACAACTATAATATATTTAACTCTCAGATACACGAGACAAAGGTTCCCATAGAAAAATGATTCATTTTTCACATTTAAGAAAGTTTTCTTGTTTTCAAATATCTTATCATCTAAATTGGTTAAAATTTGGTAAATCCTTTTATATAAAGTTAAAACTAAAAGTTTGTCACTGTGAATCATTGGATGCTAAAGACAATTTCCTAAATATGTAAAGGACAACTAAAATTAGGTTATTGATAAGGTCCCTAAACAAATGTGTTCTACATTTCAACTCACCCCATTGCAAAGACTATTTGCCCATGTTTTGAGCCTAAAAAACAATCAAAACTCAAACTTGCATTAGTTTCTATGGGTAACACTGTACTTCAAATAGATTAAAGTGGGGAAATGTAAGTGCTAGAATTTATACCATCAACTCAACAAAGGATAAATGTTGGCATCCTCTGTAATATTCAATAGAAAAAATCAATTAATTGACCAGAGAACAAAACACCCAATAAACAACCCTAAATTATTAATCATGATTGTACTATAGACCTCACCTTGTAAGACCAACTTGTAGGTAGTGCACCAACCTACACCAATGAATATCAGATTGAAGGTTAACATACTCTTCATAGAATGAAAGAAGGCAATGCAAGATAAAGGAAGGGTATTATTCTAGTGTAAGTGATGATAAAACTCAAACCAAAGATTCAAAAATATGCAAACATTCTTGGAGCCATGAGTACTTTTCCCATCATTTTAGATCAACCCACAAAAAAAAACTCTCAAAACATCGAGTGGTAATGTTGAAAACCATCACATAGTCCTCCTTTCATAGAAATTAGACCTTAAAACGGTAGAAGTTTGAAAAACTAATGCTTACTGCCATTTGAATGAACATAAATTTGACAAAAGTCTATCA
>VDFB02281492.1:779879663-779945061 GCA_007258455.2 Sequoia sempervirens
AATCTTTTGTTATTTCTTTATCATTTGAGTTAGATTTAGGATTGAAGTATCATCATATTGCTAGATCTGATAAATTCAAGATTCAGGCTTTGCTTGTAGTAAGGTCCCTTTGTGATTACCAGCATTTTCACATTTATCACTGAGTTGTTTATGCATTGTCAAGACTTGACATTAGAGACCTTTGGGTTATGTCTTGAGGCTTGCTAATAGAGATTTACCTTTCAAGAGAGATAGGATATTATATTTTGTCTGAGTTGTTGCTATGTAGAAAATATCATCAATAGATTGGCACTAGAAGGAGGGCCTGAATAAGCTAAGTTGGATCAATTTTTATCTGCTATCTCTCCTAAAAGATTCAGAAGAAGAACCAGATCTACTCCAGGAGAGGAAGAATTTCAAAAATTACCATCCCCTACTAGGTCAAGAAGGGCCAATAGAAGGGGAGAATCATCATCCACCCAACCACCTCTGTCATCTCCATCATTATCATCTTCATCAAGTTCACCTTCATTTGAGTATGAGGACATTCCCATTCCATAACCTCAACCAACCATAAATCAGCCATTACCATCCCCACCTCCACCAATGGCTTTCTTCGCTAATAAACCATCTCCTTTGACTTTTTCCAATTACAATGTCATGCCCAAGAACCCTGAGCACTTTTGTTCAAAGTTCCATATTAATGATCCCAATAGAACTATTGAGGAACACATCAGGATCTTTCAAACTAGCCTTAAGGATAGGAGAATCAATCATGAGGATGTAGCATGTAGGATCTTTCCTTATTCCTTAGGAGAAGATGCATTCTATTGGTATAATCACTTACCTGTCGAGTCTATCCAACATTGGACTGGGCTAGAGACTGCATTCCTATAAAATTTTAGGATTCCCATCAGTCCCAATGAGCTATATCATCAGTTCACTAATTTTAAGAGAGAATTCAATGAGCCTATAGGGTGCTTTAACAATAGGTTTCATTATGCCTATACCCGACTATAGGCCCCCTATGCTATTGATGATACAACTTCTTTAGAAGTATATTATGAGGGACTTGATAGTCTGACAGCCACCTTCATGAAATTGAGAAACAATCCTTCTAATACCCTACTTGATGCATATGCAAAGGCTGTAAAGGTTAGTAATACCTTAAGACAACATTTTTCTGGACCTTTACCATCATTAGGACCTGCTGCTCACCTTGGATAGATCCCAGCTCTCAATCAGGCTCTCACTAATCATACTCCAATCATGAATCTAGTTCCTCAGTTACCTATGGTCCCTCACCCAGGGCCTCTAGTGAGTCAAATGCCACCTATAGTCAGTTATCCCCAGCAAAGTGTGAATCGGCCTCTTCATCCACAATCTCATGCTAGCTATCCCCCATATATGCTAAATTTTGAAGTTTTGAACCAGTCATTAAATACTAGCATTGCAGTAGGATATTCCCAAAATAATGTGAGCCAGCCTCCATATAGAAATCCTAACTAGGAGAGACTGGATGAATTGACCAATCAAGTGAAGAAGCTGAATATGGAGGTCACTTACTTGAGGAACCAGAACAGTTAGTTGCAAGCTGCTCAGAGAAATATGCAGTCTAATTAGAGTAGAGAAAGTTGAGAAAATCAACAAGGACAACACTTTTATAGAGGGAAATGTCCTGAAAAAGGATATAACCATGATAGAGGATACAACAACAACAGAGGATATAGTAATTACAAGGGATATAACAATGAAAAATGGCATAATTATAATAAAGGACAATCCTCAGGCAAAAACTTTGATAGAGGGCAAGGTGGTGGAAAAGGTTTTGACAGGAGACAACCATCCAGATAGAATGGCACTTGGAATACAAGGCCTAACAATGGGGGAGTCCCTACCACATTGGATCAACCAATCAATCAGCCAATCAATCAAGAGAAGCCTCCTAGTGGTGTGTATTTAGTTGAAGCTGCTTTATCAGGATGGTGTAGGCTCCACAAAATAAGTTAGCATTCTTAGTTAGATTGTCAAGAGTTCCAGATAGTAGCTTCAATCTTCCAGTATTAAGTGGAGAACAATTCAAGTAGTCAGGAGATGGTTCCATCCACTCCCTATGATTCACCAGTATTGGTACTGAATCATGCTCCTTTTCCACCAAGCAAGGAAAATGTACCTAAAGAAGAATCAGACCAGCTCAAGGAAGAGGCAGACTAGGTATGCAATGGGGATGAGATTACATAGTTTTTTGAGGAAAATCCAATGAATGAAAATGGCCCCATGGATGAAGATGAAACTAATGTTGAAGAGGTATAGACTTTCTAGAGGCCTGTTAAGAAGTATGATTTGAGAGACATGCCACATAGACATCCACCGGCTAGAAGCCCTTTCACCACCTCCATTCCGCCAAACAACTTCACAACACCTCCAGATCCTAATGCCAGCAATAATCCATTGTACCCTCATGTGTCTAAGAAGTATCTATCAAAGAAAGGACAAGCACAAATGGACATGCCAAAGGGAAGAAGTGTTGAAGCAAGCAGAGATAGGATGGTGGAATATCCAAAAGAGACTCTTGTTGATCTAAGTGAAGAACAACTGGCCCTATATGTTGCAGAAGAACTCAAGAAGTTAAAGGTAAGTCTATCTGCATTTGATTTATTGAGAGTTCCAACCATTAGGAATGCAGTTCTAGGATCTTATAATGCAAATTCCATATCACAAGATAGATCAGTTAGTGAAAGTATCAATAAAGTATCTATCTCTTAAACAATAGGAAGGAAAAATTAGACTCATAATCAAGTTCATGTGCCTCCTGGAGATAAGGGAAAAGAGAAAGATAAAACTTAGGTTGCTCAAGTAGATACTCCCTTAACTCTGTTTCAAGGGAAAAAAAAGACTCCTCCATAACTGATTTATGTACGTATATTTGGTAAGCACTTGCACAATTGCTTGTTAGATTCTGGTGCCTCTACCAATGTAATGCCCTTTGGTGTTTGTCAAGCTTTGGGTATTACTCCTGCTGATTCCCAAAAGAAAGTTACTCAATTGAATAGGACTGAAGTTAACATTGTAGGGGAATTAAATATGATTCATATGCAGGTTTCTTCTGATCCTAGGATTCATCAGGTTATCAATATACAGGTGGCTGATATACTTGATGCTTATGGCCTGATTATGGGAAGAGACTTTACCAGGTCCTTGAATGGATATGTATCAACCAATAACTCTCATATGTGGCTTCCCTGGAAGGGAGTGCCAAATCAGATTAGAATTGAAAGGGAACCTAGGATGATGTACATGATTACAAAATATCATAACACCTCTAATGAAATTTTGATAATAGAGGTGAGTATGGGTAACTATGTGCTTGTAGCCCCTTTTGAGGAGTCAGATGTAGAGGAAGTCCTTATGTTCCACATAACGCTTGTTGACCTTGCAAAAGAATCTAGTAGTACTGAAGCCTTGGTAGAACTAGTTGAAAATGAAGATGATCTTGAAGACAGTCAGCTCAGTTTACTGGATAATCTCCAGGAATTCATTCAGAATAAGGATCCAATACAGACTAGACATGAAGAGTTTGTTGCCGGGATTATAAAAGATTGGTCAAGCTTGAGTTATAGAATCAACCTAGAGGACTTGTTGTTACCAGCTTGGTGCAGGATACACAAGGAAGAGCATTCAGAATTCACATGCTTCTAGTGTCAGGCAGCCATAAAAGAGGTGGAAGAATAAATGTAGCTGCCACAACATATGAGGGATACACATAAAAATACATCAAACAGGTCCCTGATAGAAGAATGTTAACAAGCTACTGATGAATGTCTTGAAGAACATGATGAATCACTTAATGGAGTGGTCGACATTCCTGATGACTGTGATCAAAATTCTGAACCAATGCCAAGAGAGGAAGAATTCAGGGAGTTCTCTCATTTATCAAATTCTACTTTTCCTTTGTCTGTTGTTGAATTAAGCATTGAAAATTTATAGACTTTATTCATCAATGATGAGATAACTAATGTGGCTAATATTGATATGCAGGAAGATTTGAATGATGCTTAAAAAAATAATATTACAGTCATAATTGATGGGAATGATCACACAATTGCAAGTGAAAATTTGTTTGAAGATCAGTCTGCGATGCCTTCTGATGAACATCCTGTTGAGAAATTTGTTGAACAAGACAATACTTTTGCACATTCGTCGTTGATACCTCATGAAGAAACTCCAACAGGAGAAAGATTCCATGTTGATAATTATGAACTTGTTAGATCTAAATTTTGCTTTGTACTGGATAGAGATGCCTCAAGTTCTGTATTGCATGTTTCCAACACAAGGGGGTTGTTATACCATCAGTGGAGACCTCCTGATGACATAGATATCAACTCTTTACAATTGAAGAATGATGAATACAACATTCGGTCTACTGCAGTATAAAATTAGGTTGTTTCTTTCTTTACTGAAAATTCTGAAGCTTATCAATTTGATTATGGTAGTTTAGGAAAGACAACTTGCATACGGATTGATCATTGTTTCAATGAGTTGCCTCAATTATTGATCATTCCAGATTATGAGGTTGAGTTTGAATGCTACATTATTGAGCCTTATTTTGCTGAATATAAAGATAATTTTTCATTCTTAAGGACTGTTACTTTCACCTTATTGCTTGTTCATGCACTCAAAAGTCAAGTAGGTGTAGGTCTCAGTTTATCATGTTTGGTGATGAGTCATTTTGGTGTTTCTTTGTATATAGTTTGGTTTGAATAAATGCAGATTGCTCTGCTCTCTTTAAGTTTTCTTTTATGCTCTTGCTTTCTTTAGTTTAGGCATTTTCTTTTGGTTTGGTGTGTTTTTGCTCTACTTTTGCTTTGGAGGTCTTCTTGTTTTCTTTTGGATGTGTTGCACCTACATAGAAAATATTCTTTTGTCTGGGACTATTCTAATTATTTCCTTGATCAAATTTAATCATGTGTCTTGAATGGATGGTTGAGGTCTTTATTATTGTCATGTAGTCTAAATGTCTGATTTAAAGAGGATGGGTCACTGGTTTGAGTTGAATTTGAAGTATTTTGAAATCTTATATCTTTTATACATCTTAAAAATCCTAAGGTTGCTGTAGGATCCTTGTGAGGTCTTGTCAGGTGAAAAATATTATTTATGCTTCAGTGCCACTGTGCTTCTCAACCCTGAGTGTGAACTTCATTGTTCACAAGTTGAAATGAAAAAATGAAACGAAAAGAATAGAAAAAGAATAGAAAAAAATGAAATGAAAAGAATATCAAAATAAGAAAAGAGAAAATATTGAAAATTAAAAGAATGAATTCAACTTATAAGGGGTATCTAAATATCTCTATCAGGGCTATAGATGCCTGGTTGGCAATAGAGCTATGTTCAGGAGAGTCACAGCGATAACCTCATCAGGGCTATGGACGCCTGATTGGCAACGAAACTCTATCCAGGTTGCTTTTGGAGTTAGAATTTTTACGTAGCTTGACCTGATTGAACTTGTTTTTTGCAATAGCTCGAGGGAAATGAACTCATGTGCACACTCTTGGATTTTTAGTCTATGGAAGGATTAGTCTGCCTTTGGTTCTGATGCTTTAATCTTTGCATTTTGATTTGTTTGTCAGATAGTGAGATCGAAACCAGAGATTCTAGGTTCTTGATTCTTGATCATCATCGAAATGCTCTGGAGCATTTCCACAACAGTCGCCATTTTTTGTGCAGATTTTGCACACACGCCCCGCTAAAAGCAAGGACCCTCTTTTTCTTTCACTCTTGTTGTTTTTCCCCTTTGATTTTGAGGATTTGCATTGCCTTGGCATGAACTTACAGTGTCCATCTTGCTTTCCCAAGCGTTTACCCCAAGTTGCTTATTGAAAATCCTAAGTTTTGGGTGATGTTCGGGTGTTTGCTCTGGTTCAGGATTTTCCACCCCGTCTAGATTTTCCTAGATTGCACTCGGAGTCTAGCTCGGCCTATTTTACACTACAATTCAGAGAATTTGGGTCTTCGTGGAATTCCGCTGGGCCAGATTTTTTGAAATTTCGTCGTCCTGTCAGGTTTCCAGATTTTGTCTGGCTATCTTGTCAGCTTCATTAATGCTCCTTGTATCAATTGTATTTAGTCGATCTTTGGAGATTTTCTTGCCATTATGCTTTCTCATTCAAGTTCTGTTGAGTTCAGATATTTGATCTTGTGGTGCTTTGGCGTTATAAGCTTGCTCTGTGCCTTCATGGTTAAAATTTAGGGTTTCATGCCTTAGGAGTTGCCATTTCTTTTCGATTTACGTTCGATTGAGCCTAGGATTCAAAGAAGATTTGTTGAAGGTTTAGAGTTAGTTAGTTTCGTGCCCAGGGTCCTCAAATTTGTGATCTTCGATCAATTTGAGTGGCATCATGTTAGATTGTCAATATTTGGGTTTTCTTCCGTCCTTGGGATTTTCCTATCCGGTCAAATTTTCCCTATTTCTCCTTCTTCCCTTCGTTTTCCCGAAGTTCATGCAGTGTTATCATTTTTGCAGAAATCTGGTTTGGCCGAATTTTTTCGGATTTTCTGGGAAGCATTGTGAAACTTGAAAATTGAGTGAAATGGACGATTTTAATGATAAATTATTGTCATTCCATGCTTTTAATTGATGAATTACATAATTTTTATTCATCATTTATTCATTTTTAATGATTCATGGTTGATTTTATGCCTTCTTTGAGAAAATCCGTCTGGCCTAGATTTCTCTAAAATTTCCTTTCTAGCCTGGATTATGTGGTTGGCTTGAAATCCTGGATTGTGTAGACTGTGCTTTAGCGAGGTTTTTGGGTTGATTTTGATCTTCGCTCATATTTGTTTGAATGATGAATATGTTATTTGTGATGGGATAATTCTGATCTTCATGTTGTGATGAATATGATTGATGTTGGTTTTTGCTAAGTGCAGGCTGAGTCTAGCATGGAGTTGCACTCAAGATAAGAATGGAAGGAAGCAGTTAATATAGGGTTGCATTCAAATTTGTGCCTTGGTTCGAATTGCATTGGAGATCCCAGGCCAACTTGGATGAGTTCTTGCATTTAATGCATATTTATCCTATTTTGAATTCTCCTTGGGCTGACCTATTTGTGGCCATTCATTATTGTAAACATTAGTTGGGCTGACCTATCTGGGGCTATGTTATTATTGTAAAATCTAAATTGGGCTGACATGTTTTCGAGATTCCTATAAATTGGGAATTTTTCCTCATTTGTAACATATATAGAATAGAGCATATTGAATAGAAAAGAACGAATTAGGTAGTAGAGCAGAGGTAGAAGTTAGTCAACTTCTGAGCAAGTGTTGTAACAAAACATTGGAATTGTTGCTGAAATTTGGTGATTCAATACAATTGAAGACATTGTGATTTTTTGGTGATCTCTTTTGTGTTGACTTATCTTGCATGGTTCTTATGATTCTATGTTTCAAATTGCTCAAGGTTATTAAATATATGTTAGATTTAGATTTAGATCTGATTCAATAGTGTTTATGGTTTGATGCTTGAAGTGTTTGCAGTAATCCCTGGTCCATACTTTTTGTAGCTAGCTGATTGTTAGTTGCTTTGCAAAGTTAGTCTGGACCTTTATATTCATTGTGCTTAGTTCAATTATGAAGATTTATTCATTTCAATTGCAATTGGGTTGTCTTGGATGAATGTTCATGACTTGAAAATCTTAATACCTTAGAAGATTACACTGTTTCTGTGAGATTGTAGATTTATCTTGGTTAAGTAGGAATTAGTTTATATGGGATTGGTCCATTTCAAGTATTTCATCTTTTGCATTGTTAATCTTAGAAGTAGTTAAATCTAGATATCTCTTTGAAACCCTAATATTTTGTTATTTCTTTATCATTTGAGTTAGATTTAGGATTGAAGTATCACCATATTGCCAGATCTGATAAATTCAAGATTCAGTCTTTCCTTGTAGTAAGGTCCCTTTGTGATTACCGACATTTTCACATTTATCACTGAGTTGTTTATGCATTGTCAAGACCTGACATTAGAGACCTTGGGGTTATTTATTGAGGCTTGTTGATAGAGATTTACCTTTCAAGAGAGTTAGGATATTATATTCTATATGAGTTGTTGCTATGCAAAAAACATCATCAACAAAGTGGATTCACTATCCACAGAGAAAAAAATAGAATAGAGATAGTGGCTCATAGTCTATTTTGAATTGTTACAAATTCATCTACAATATGTAGGAACATAGTTCCAATGAAGCACAATAACAATCTTTGCACTAATTCTGATTCAACACTTTGCAATGCTCTTCATTCATGCAACTTAGATCTTCCACGACACAATTTATACTGATCTGCACAAATTCACATCACACACAATACATGCATTCATTATCTCCAAATACCAAAAATAATCCAACATATTTATCAACATCAAGTATAAATTCAATTAGGTTGGCCTAATTAGATGTAATACCCAAAATACAACTTGTAGACTCCAAAAATTATCATCCATAACACACGCCACAATTCAAATCTCAAAACACCTTAAGATAGGTTAGCATGGACCTATAATAGATCCCACATAAGATATAAATACACATTTACCCTTTGCATGTACCTTCAAACATATTAGGTCAGCATCACATAAGACCTAAATACAAAATCTTCATCTATGTATCCACATCTAAACACATGGACCTCAAGTATCGATACCATCTCGAATTCATGTTGAACTAACATCTGGCAACTTATCTTCAACACCACAAGGCTAAAAATTCATCCATAGAGAAGTGTTGAATCTCCCACATAGACACACTGTAGAGAAAGCAACTATAATATGGCAGGCCAAACTTTGTTACTCATATCTCTCAAATTTTTTGTCCAATCAAGATGAAATTTTAGATTTAGGTGCATTTAACATCCAAAAAATTAGTGTTAGAAGTGGAGAGTTTTATCTTCATTTGTGGAGTGGTGCAAACCCAAAAACTAATGCACTATAACACTAAACTGGTAGATTTGACACTTGGTCAAATTTCTATAAAATTGATCTTTTTAGACCAACTCAACTTGCTAAAATGTCATCCATAGCAACTCCAAAACTTGTTAAGACTAATCAAGATAGTCCAAAAAAATGTTGACATCAATAACAATGCTATAATACACAGTTATATACAATCCATTCTCATGTTTCCAAACAACATCATCAATGACGAAATTCAACAATCTCTCCAAACTTCCAATAGTCTCCTCCTTTGTCATTGATGGAAACATGCCAAAAACTTCAAAAATACTCTCCACCTTTGACATCAAGGAAAAAGGGCACCTATAGAAAAAAAAATTGACTCTTATCGAAACTCCCCTTGAAAAATATAAGAATATGTACAAACTGAAAAAGAATGAATTAACTCCCCCTGAGTCATATACTACAGCAAAAACCCAAAGTTGTAATGAAAAAATATACTATACAGTTCGCATATGTACAAGTGGTATGAACAAAGATATTAAAAGTGCATAAAAAATAAGCAATGAGTCAATCAGAGGTGGTTGATTCTTTTAACTTCTTTAACTAATCTTCCCAAGCCTGCCTTCCATCTTCCCATTCATGCTTAGCCTAAAAAAGTAGCTTGTTTTGCATTTCAAACTCTAATAGAAGTTCATCTCCTTCTTTTGGTGTAGCAAGTACCAGATTCATCTTCATGGCCTTATTAGAACTAAGGAGATCTCTTGAAACAAGTGTAAGTATGGGGTTTACCATGTCCCTTACCTCTCCAAACTATAGAATAATATTTTTTCTTGTGCTTGTAGTTGGAAGAACTTCTTGTAATGATCTTTGTGTGGCTCTGATCCACTTCATATCATAATGCAACAATTCCTTAGCCTCATTCACACACCCTTTAACATCTTTTAGTAATTCTAAAAATTTATTATGTGCAATAAGCACATTTATATGTGATCTCCAGCATCCTTTTGTTAATGATCCTCTTCTTGACCTCTTTCTCTTCTTTTATCTTTAGTACAGATGCATATGTTTTGAAGGAATCATTCAATAGTTTGAGATTATCCATACTAAAGAGAGATGTATCTACATTTGATCCAGGTATGATCTCTTGTAATTCCTTAACTACTTCATCCATTAATTCTCAGCTCCTTTGATGTGATTCATCGATTTCCTTCCTGGCAGATGCATGAAACATGTCTCCTAATTGAAGCTTGTGGATAGGAGAGATCTTCTTCAAGTCAACATTTCCTTGATTCGTTGGCAGTTGCACCATTCATGAGGACACTTGACTAATTGAAAACTAGGTTGTACACTTAATAGATTTCTCAGAGAATCTTTGGAGGAGCCGAAAGATTCACCAAGAGTCTTTTTTATCTCCATATCCTTTCCCTTATCATTTGCAGTACTGAAGTCAACTAGTTTGTCTTTCTCTGCATCTATATATGCATCCTTATTTTTTTCTTCATCTTCCTCTTTGTCCTCTTCTGTCTACTCATTTGTCTTCCCTTCATCTTTCTTTTATTTCTCTCCTTCTACTTCTGCATCTGCATTATCATAATCCTTATTAGTGTTCTTTGTGTTTATTAGAGGAGAATTTTATCATTTTGTAATAGAGGAGTGGTGACATTTTCCTTTGCAATTTCTTCTCTGATCATTGCATCTTTATCATTCTCTTTTTCCATGTCCTCCACTTCTGGAGGAGTGTTATCTAATGCAAATTCATCATTTGTATCCTGCTCATGTTGAGCATCATCTATCTGCACTTCTTCCTTTGTATTCTATTCTAGAGCACTAATTTGAACATTCATTTCTTCTTCAATAACCAGATTTAGTTCTAGCTTCTATACAATCTCTTTTGCTTTATCATTGATCTCTTTTCTAATTCTCTCTAGATCACCTTTTTCATTTCCTATATGGATTCTATCCCTTTTCTTGGTTCTCATATGGTGGCCAATGTGGCTCTGTCATCTTCATAAAGTGGAGCACCAACTCTTTCCAAGGCTTCATCATTTAGCCTTTCATGCTCTTGTATTGCCTCTTGTCTCCTTTTTAACAAAATATTCCATAGCTCATCATCAGTAATATCCTTCTTGATATTGCACATCTCAACTTCAAGCACAACTATATATATTTGATTATTGCCTCAATGATGGTGGCCTTATTCACCTCATCTGAATCCTTATACAAAGAAAATGTCTCCTTCAACATCTCATTTTGTAGAATGCTATTAAATAGTACCTCAAGTTTCATTGGAGAGTGAGGCATTACCGGTTCAGATTATTTATTTTCCTTGCTTTTACCTGGAGTCTTCTTTGCTTCTGCAATATTTTTCTTCTCTGGTGAAGCTTTCTTGACTTCCTTCTTCTCCCTTATATGAATTTTGAATGCTTATTTTTCCTTTTTTGTTTCCTCTTCACTCTCAGTATCAATTATGTCAACCCTTCTCTTTTTGGTGCTTGCTTCACCTTATGAAGCATCACTTCTTCTTCCTCTAACTAGTGGGGGTACATCTTCCAACTCTTCTTCTTCATCAACAACATTTATCCCAATATCCTTTTCTCTTGTAGCTTTTTGTTTCATTCTTCTCTTGGCTAGGGTAGTAGGAGGTTTGGTGGTAGTAGTTTTATTCTTCTCTACCCTAGTGGCATGCACAACTAGAATGGATTTCTCCCTTATTGGAGGATTGGCGGTAGATTTTCTCTTCTCTCCAATAGAGGGTAAAGCCCCAAAGGACTTCTAGAAATATTGTGGAGTGCTAGCTATTCTACCTAATCTCCTTGAGCTACTTGAAGCTTCTCCAACACTCATATCTACTTTGGCTCTCTCTCTAACATACCACACTTTCTCCTTTGAAATGCCAAATTCTTGTGCATATATATCAACCATGGCATCAAAAAATTTCTTGATCTATGGCCCCTTTTGTTTCATGTGAACTTCCATGGATTTTTCCTCCAAAGTATCATACCTAGGTTTTGTTTCATCCTTTGGACTTTTCAACAAAATATCTACATAGCCATTAAGATTTACCTCTATTACCTCATAACCTAACTCAAGAACCCAAATAGATCTTGGTTCCACTTCCTCCATAACACAATGATCTTTCAAAACCAGGAATATGATATTATTTTTGTATTTTTCCATAATACTCCTTGGAATTCTCTCTCTCATGCATTCTCTTCTAAAATACTGCAAAGAAAGCAGTAAGGGCATCATCTTGTGCATGGACATCTCCAAGGCTCCTCATGTAATCTACAGTTTGGTGTGCAACATGTCTTCCACTTATCCAATTTACCTTTCCAATTATAGGAACCTCCTTCAAAAAGTAGAATAGGAAGAACATAACCAAAGTGCCATACTTAAACATAGACTTCTTCTCCTTGTTCTACTTTAGGTTCTCCATTAATTGTTCCCTTAGCAACTCATATAGTTCATATTCTACACCATTCTCTACCATCTCATGTTCCACATGGATTGTAGTGGTAGAAATAAAGTTATCTTTGTTAGTGAAATCAATTTTGTAGCTAATGGCCATAGCAACATACCTAATGGCTAGATTTTTGATAGGATTCACTACAAGGGCTCTTTGATCAAATGAAGCACCTTTTTTATTCATCACTTCTTTATTTTTAATATATTTTAGAACAAGGACAATTCCTAATAGGGTAGGATTGAGAATTCATAAACAAAATGCTTTAAAATTATATCCAATCATTTGAAACAAATCTAGGAGCGATTACATTATAAAGAAGAGGCAAAGACAGTTACACAGTCTATCAAAGCTCAAAAAACTGTAAACTAAAAACTACCAAATAAACAACAAAAAATAGAAAATTAACCCCAAATGATTAATGGTAACATTCCTCCCTTAATCTGAAGGGGTCAAACCAAGCATGCTATGAAACTTCTCAAACTTTTCTCATCCCAAGGCTTTGGTGAGAATATATGCAAGTCGATATGCAGTAGGACAATATTTGAGTTGAACACTACCATCGTTCACATGGTGTCAACTTAAATGAAACTTGGTGTTGATGTGTTTGGTGTGATCATGAAAGACTATATTTTTAGCCATTTTGATAGTAGATTGATTATCAACAAAGAGTGGGGTGGATGAAACTTGTGGTACCTGTAAATCTGCAAGAATTCATCAAATCCATAAGATCTCTCGAGTTGCTTCAAAGGCTACCATATATTTATCTTATGTAGGGGAGAGGGCCGAGACTAGTTGTTTTTTAGATTTCCATGAAATGACAGTAGACCCAAGATACATTAAAAAACTTGATGTAGATTTTCCATCTTCCATGTCACCTACATAATCTGAATTTGAATATCCAAGAAAAGAAAATTGTGATGTCTTGAAGTATTTGAGCCCATAGTTCTGAGTGCCTTTTAGATATCAAAGAACTCGTTTGGCTGCCAACCAATGGGTTTCTCTAGGTTGTTGCATGAATTGGGAGAGAATACCAACAAAAAAATAAATATCTAGATGAGTAGTTGTTGCATAAATCAAACTACCAACAAGTTGCATGTGTGGAGTTGTAGCAACTAAAGAAGTAGAATCTTTTGATGAGAGTTTCAAATTTTGCTCCATAGGAGTACTAAGTGGTTTGCAATCAGCCATGTTGAACTTATTGAGAAGGTCACTAATATATTTTTGTTGAGTGATAAAATAATAATTTGGTATTTGAATCACCTCAATGCTCAAATAGTAACGAAGAGGGCCCAAATCAGTCATTTCAAAACCTTGCTTTAGTTGTGCTTTGACATCCTGGATATAGTCGTCCTTATTATTAGTGATAAATAAATAATCCACATAAACAACAAGATAGATAATAATTCCATCAATATTTTTAACAAAAAGAGTAGTATCATCAAATTCAAAATGCTGGAAATTCAATGCCAAGAGATGCATAGTAAGTTTTTCAGATTAGGCTTGAAGGGCTTGTTTTAAACTATATAATGATTTTACAAGATTACATACCTGGTGTTCTTAACCTGTAACTTCATAGCCTTAAGGTTAGTCGTAAATACTATTTCCTTAAGATCACCATTCAAAAATGCATTTTTGACATCCATTTGATGGAATTTCCACCCATTTTGTGTTGCAAGTGCTAACAAAGCACGAATAGTAGTCCATTTTTCTGTAGGTACAAAGTTTTCATTATAAATGATGCCCTTCTTTTGATCGTAACCTTTTGCAACAAGATGAGCTTTATGTTTGTCAAGTGAACCATCTACTTTATATTTGTTTCTAAAGATCCACTTATAAGCAATAGGTTTACAACCAAGTGGAGGATCAACCACTCCCAAGTACCATTTTTCAAAATAGCATCATATTCCTTTTGCATGGCTTTCCTCTGTACTACATTATCCTTAGATTCTCTATAGGAAGTTGGTTTTGAATCTTTTGTGATATTGACTTCATCAATAGATTTCAAATTACCTTCAATATTAGATTGAGCCTATTTCCTTGCTTTATAAGAACTTCTTGTACCATTTTTACCAATTCCATCAGGTCTTAAATATTTTAACATTTTTTGGACTTGTTTGGCCCACTTATGGGAAGATTGGGTCTGGACCAAAGGTGCTTCAAGTTCCTGAGTAGAATCTTCATTAGAGGCTAATGGTGCTGAAATTTCAAACTCAACATTATAGGGAAGATCATTATGAGAGGGGGCTTCTTCTTGCAAAGGAAGAGGTGGAGCAACTTGAGTTGGGAAGCTTGGGATATAGGTTTTTCACATGTATCCATTCCCTCAAAGGGTAAAATATCACAAGGATGTTTTATCCAAGGAGAAAATTTTGCAAATTTATCAAGCTATATTAACTAACATTCAATATTTGTATCACTTTTGGAAGATTCAAAAAATACAACATCACAGACAATAAAGAAATTTTTATGAACTTCATCATACAACCTATAGGATTTTGAAGATTTAAAATAGCCAAGAAAAATGCACTTATAACTATGATGATGCAACTTATTCCATTTTTCTTTAGGAATCAAAACATAGCAAATAGAGCCAAAAAATTGAAGGTGCCGAATAGATGGAGGATAGCCATACCAAACTTCATATGGAGTTGCTTGGTGAAGAGTAGATGATGGAGATCTATTGTGAAGATAAATTGTTGTTCTTGTTGCTTTAGCCCAAAAATGTAACTTGACTCCTTTGAAATATAACATTGCTCGAACCATGTTCATGATAGTCCCATTCATTCTTTCAATAACACCATTTTGTTGTGAAGTACCTAGAATAGTGAGATGATGTTGAATCCCATTTTGATGAAGATAATCCTCAAAAATAGAGAAGTAAATTCTCCACCATTGTCTGTTCAAAGAGTAGTAATTTGAGACTGAGCTTTATTTTCAATCATAATACAAAACTTTATAAAAGTTTCAAAATATTCTGATTTTTGCTGCAAGAAATAAATCCAAGTCATGCGACTGTAATCATCAATGAAAAACGTGAAATACTTAGATCCTCTAGCAGAAGTTACTAGTAAAGGTCCACATAAATCTGAATGAATGAGTTGCAATTTTCTATGTGCTCTCCAAGTGGAGCGAGAGAGAATTTCTATGTTGTTTGGAAAGAATACATGCTTTGCATTTTTCAATTGTTTTAGGAAAAATAGGAAAACCATCAACACCATTCTTTTGCATGATATGAATGTTATCATAACTAATATGCCCAAATCTCACATGCCTTAAAAGGCTTGGAGATAGACTACCTTCTTCAATAAGATATGCCAAATTTATAGAAAGAGTAGAAGTACCATTTAGTATTAGTAAACTTTCATCTTCACAACCAGTAAATACAACTTGATTATTAGATATTTTTCTTACAAAAACTTTCCCATCTCTTAACAAAATAGAATAGCCTTGTTTTTGAATCAATACTAGTGATAAAAAAATTACGTTGTGCCAACACAATTAAGGAATAAACAATACATCATGAAGCACAAATTTTGGAAGATCGGGCAACTTAAATTGAATAGTTCATTTTCCAACAAGCTTGAGACTTGATTTATCTGCTAAGTAAATTGGACTACAAGCACCTTCATGAAATTATTCAAACTAATCACATTGAAATGTCATATGTTTTGTGGCTCCAATATCTAAGATCCAAGAATCATACCATGAGGAATTAGATGTAAAGTCTGAAATAGAAAGCACACATTGATCACTATCACTGTCACAAGAAAATTGGGCTGCTCCTGAAATTTTATGATCTGAAGTTTTATCATCATTGTGACTTTTTTTGTATTTTTGTTTAAAAGAATTTTCTTTAAAACTTTCTATCTTATCCCATGAAAGCTTGCATTCATGTGCTTCATGACTACATTCTCTACCACATCTTTTACAATATAAATGTTGCCTATCATTGTGATTATCATTTTGCCTACATTGACCTCTACCTTTTCCTCTATCATTATAACTAGCTCTTGAAGAGATCTTATTTAGAGTTTTTTCTTTTTGATGGGAAAGACAAACATTTTCACTAGTATTATCTATTTTCCTTCCAAAAACTTTTTCACGTTTGGCTAACTTTTCAACCAATTGATCAAAAGTAATGGTTTTCAATTGGTTGCTTGCTTGAAGAGACTCTAGATAAGTGGAATGTGTTGGAAGAAGGACCCCTTAATAAAATTTGTGAGATATATATCAACTTTCCTACTAGTAGCATCAACATCTTGTTTTATGGCTCTGATTTCAGAAGCTATACTCATAACATCACCATTCTTCAACTCAAGATTAAACAATTTTAACTGTAATTGAATAAAATCTGATTCTGTATTAGAATCAAATAAATCTTTTAAATTTTTGTGAAGGGCTTCCCAAGAAAATGTGCATCCTTGTATATGTCGATACACATCTTCATTAATAGAAGATCTTATCAAAGCCAAAGCTTTTGAATTTTTATATTACCAAATCTATTTTTCTTTAGTATGAGTTGGTGTTGTAGGTTGGGCATTTCCATCACATATTTTATACCATAAATCATTAAAAATGAGTGTATTTTCTACTTTTCTATGCCATTCCAGCCAAGTATCTTTTCCAATTAAAGTTTCCCCAATCAATGAAACAATAGACTACATTGTGAATCTACAAGAAATATACACAATTTGTATTGTCTGCAGATTTAAACTGACTGCTCAAACTTTCTTGCCTGAATTTAGAGAAAAAAGCATGTGAAATCCTTGTAAAAAAAATAAATGAATTGATTTCACTTGAATCAATTTACTGTTTCTGCAGAGTGCTCCAATCTTCAAAAGTTTCACATATAAATGTATTCCAGTGCTCTAATACCACTAATAGACCAAGATTGGGAATTCATAAATAGAATGCTTTAAAATTATATTGAATCATTTGAAACAGAGCCAGTAGTGATTACATTATAAAGAAGAGGTAGAGATAGTTAAATAGTTTGTTGAAACTAACAAAACTATAAACTAAAAAACTACCAAAATAAAACAAACAAAATAGAAAATTAACCCTGAATGATTAACAGTAACAAGGTCTAGTGGAGTATAGATCAGTGACCTCTCTTATCACTTCATTTGTAATCATGTGTGGCATATCAGTCTAGACAAACTTATCATGAACTCTGCTCAAGGCCATTCTAATCCATTTGACATCATAGAAGAAATTTGGAAACCATTACCATACATCTAGTTTCTTCTCAACTAGGTTTTTGTATTCTAGATTTAAGGTGAAGTCCTCACTAGTTAATTCATTTTTCCATACATCACTTAGCTTATTGGGGGAATTTTCTTCCATTTTTCCATGAATGTATTCCCTTATATCATCTGTCAATAAAACCCAATATGGAAAGTGTGAGAAAGCACCTAGTGGGTCATCTTCTAGGGATTTTGCAGGGTATCATTGGAATTTGGGTTGTGGTTTCTCTGTGACCTCTATAACTTTTGGTGTAGCCATTGAAATATATACCCAAATTAATTTCAAACAAATATTTATGTAAACTAGGGTATGCAAGATTCATGAAATATATTTTTTACTATGTTCGCCGAATTAGGGTTTTGATGCTTTGTATCTCAAATTTCCTTATGCACTTCAAGATCTCTTCTTACAGCTTTGCTCCTTTTTGAATGCTTGTGTGAAATGAATGTTCCTTAGTAAATTTTCTTATAACTTCTCAATTTGACCTAATTATATATTGAATGCTCCAACACATAAAGCTGGCAACACTTAAATTGTATGCATAGTCAGCTTTCAAAGCTTTGGAAACATCCACATTAACATATTTTCTTTTGCAATCTTCACCAATAGATCAAATATGTTGGTCTTCATCTCATATCTTCATGTTGTGGCCTCAACACTATTTTTCTAGTAGGGGATAAAAGATATCCATTAGAGCTCCCCCTAAGCCATAGCTCTTGGTTTAGTTTTTGAAGGAAACATCTACACTAGAGGATGGTATAGATTCCCCCTTGTATTTTGTCTCTTCTTTCTTTCTCCAAATATTTTTCATTTCCTTCTTTACTTCAATCAGATCAATCTTTTTTACTGTTCATTCATCTTTATCGGATTATCTTTCCTTGGATTTCTACTTCTGCAAAATTTAGCAATATGTCTAGGTATACTACAATTGTGACATACAAAATTCTTATGAATGGTAGTCCTTCCATTCACTCTAGATTTGCATTGATTATCCTTGTGTCCAAATCCATCTAGCATGTATAACAATAACCATTGAAAGATTGAATCATTCTACCATTTTTATAACCATTCATCATTTGACTTCTACATTCACTTGCTCTATGACCAAATATTTTGCATGTAAAACATTGACCAGTAAAGGATGGAACATTTTGATTGATTCAGCTTCAAGATTTCATTGCTTTATGTCTAAATTTATTGCAAGAGTAACAAAATCCATTGAAATATGGGTACCTTTGAGCATTTGGTTGTCTAACTGAATGTCTTCTAGCTTCATTTCTTTGATTTCAGATCTTGTCATTATTCTTCTTGTCTTTAGTCTTCTTTGGTTCATTGATCTTCTCTTCTACATTAGGCATTTGATCTTCTTTTGAGCTTTCATCTTTTTTAAATCCTAAACCATCTTTTTTTTTGGATGCTTTTTGACCTACAATCAACTCATTAAGCATTGTAGAAATCATCTTGAATTTTTCTTCATGATTTCTTGCTTTCATATTTACCACTTCTTCAATCCTTGTGGATTCATTGGATTTTCTTTTCACCATTGCATTCAAGAAATCTTCAATTCTTTTCTTTTCTTCAACTTGTACTTTCAATTCAATGATAGTCTCATTTACTTGTTTCAACTAATCACTAGCTTCTTTATTCCTTTCTCTAAACTTATTGATTTTCTCTCTCAATTTTCTGATGCATTCATTTGCTTCTTTGACATTTTCCTTCAGATATCTATTTTCACCTTCAATTCTTTCAAGATCTTCAAGAGCAACTTTGGGTTCTCCATTTTTTTCAATCATGTAATCTTCCTCTATAAAATCAACAACAAGAATCTCTTCTAGAGGAATAGGAAACTTTCTATTTGTAACACCTCTCCATTTTTGATATTTGGATTGGCAAGGTTCTTTGTATGTCTGATTATGCTTATGATGTGATTGTGTACTTAGTGATTATTTGATCATGAACTATTTGGTGATGCACATGTTATATCATGATGCGACGACTATGTCTGAACATGCTTCGACTTTGGAACTTGATTACTTGTGATCGTGATTGATTAAATGATGTGGAAGTTATATGTTGATGTGATGTTCTTTTATTCCGATGTTATCCTTATGGCATGATTCAGAATAACTTAGAAGATATCTGATTAAATGTTGTTTTATGCTATTGATCATATCATTGATGTTAGATGCGTCAGTTAGAGATACTGTATTGGTGGAGGGAATGGGTTGTATCACTCACTTGCGAGTGCCCTACAATTCTAAGATTTCCTCTTCACGGCGTGTTTGATCATAACATACATATATATGTTGCACGTTCGACATGTTCTTTGTTGCAGATTTGCAGGTACATGACATCGACTCCACCTGGTTTCACAGGTGTGAGTGTGTCCATTTACCAACGGAAATTGATTGGGATATAGTAGCTTGGTTTTCCAAACCAAGTCGTCACCCTAGTCATAGCGTGTTGTCGAGTTGTCGTCGGGGTCAGTTGTTTTAACTTGGTCAATTTTCCCTTGAGTGTTTATTTAATTTCAAGTTTAAAGTTTATTAAATGACTTGCGTAGTTTAATTAATGATTAAATGTGTTTAATTGCAAGTTAAAAGTGATTAAATGGCTTTTGAAATTTATAAATGATGATTGTTTTGTCTTATTGAGATGTTGGAAAATTAGTGATTAATTAATTAATTTAATTTAATTAATAAAATAATCTAATTTTGAATTAGATTTATTTTATTGACTAATTAAATTAATAGAGATAAATTAAATCAATTTAGTCATGTTGGCATCATTAGATATTTGGATTAAATCAAAATTAGAAATATGTTTTATATTTTACTCCTAGAAATAAAGTTGAAAAAAAAAAATTGTTATTATGAATTGTTGAATTATATTTTGTTAAAGGAAATTTATTTGACCTTGGGGTTGTAAATAGATTTTTATTTTAAAAGGATATTATGCAAATTACACTTGGAAATAGAAATTGTTTTATGATTTTGCAAAAATGGAATATCTTCATTTTAGCAATAAGTTTGGTGGGTGAGTCCATTATAGGGCTTTGAAAAATTTGGGGGAAAGGCTTGCATAAGGAAATTAGGATTTTATTTTCTTTTTAATTTTAGAAATGGAGGATGGAAATTGGAGAGCAAAAAAAAATTCTTCTGAGGATTTTGGTGGAGAGCTTGGAGGAGACTAAGATTGTGGAGTTGAAAGAGTGCTTGAAAATCTCCATTGTGGAAGCTTGCAAATTTTGGAGAAAACATAAGGTTCCATCCTTTCTCCCTTCATCTTCTTGCTCTTTTTTTTTATGATTGAAAATATAGTTTTGGATTCAATGAAAATTCATGGAAAAGCTTTCCAATTTGCAAAATTGTAGATAGATTTGGAAATAGAAACCAAACAAGAAATTTACACCATGAAATGGAAACAAAATCAAAGAAAACTCTATTTTAGAACTAGATTTTGAAACCCTCTTAATGTTTTTTGAAAATAACTTCTATTCTTGCAAAGTATTTGGATTATTTTCACAATTTAAGTATGAAATTAAATCTGGGTATATAAATTTGTGAATATACCCATGCATATCAATACATGGATATATTCACAAATATATATACAAATATGTTTGTATATATTTGAAAAATTCTGAGTTTGGGTTAAACCCAGAAAAAACCCCATGAAATTTTGATTTTTTTTTTTCGTTTCTGGAAAAACGCAGAAATAAAATAATATAATTTTTTTTGTAATTTATTGTGGGGTGGGGAGACCAACCCCCACCACCACCACGGCTACCGCTGCCGGGAGTCGGGCACTGTGTGCTCGTGCCCCCGCCGCCACACAGCAGTTCCGCCGGTTGGCGACGGATGTGTGTGCTTTGCACAGCCCCGCCGCCGGTGGTGACGGGCGGTGGGCGGAGCACACAGCCCCGCCGGCCACGGGGCAGGGGGCTGCGGGTTATGGCTTCGGCCATTTACCCTTGCTTTTCAAAAATAAAATAAAAGTTAATAAAATTTGATTTTGGGTTAATTGTTATTTTAATGTGTTAAGTCATATGTATATTTTATAATATATAAATATAATATATATTATAATATTATATTATTATAATATTATATATATATATATAATATATATTATATGTTATTAAAATATATATATAAATATAATATTTTAATTAAATAAATTTTGCATTATGGAAATTTAAAAAGGGAGTTTAAATTTAAACTTTAAATAATTTATTCTTATGCAAATAAAATAATATTTTATTTAACTGATATTTTATTGAGCATAATAAAAGGATGTTAAATGTTTAGTTGAAATTTTATAATGATCATGGGGTTATTACAATTGAAGAAATTGGCATTTTTATAAATAGCCGTAAATTTCAAAAGAAGTGAATTTAAGCTATCATTTAAATGTATATTAAAGTCATATTTCGTTTATGCAAAATAATAAGGAATAAAATATGATTAATTGAAATATAGGAAATTATTAGATATATTTTAATTAATGGGGTTTTAAATGATGTTTTGAACGGGAAATCTTGGAATCCTAAATGATCTTTTAGGGGTACACATTTAGATGATATGTGAATATTGAAAATATAACTTACTCTAAAATGATTATTGCAAATTGGTATTGAAGAAATGAAAGTTGATGTTGATCATTTGTAGTATCTAGAATATTGAATTCGATTAATTTATTTATTTAATCCATGTGGTAATTTAGATTAAGTGACTTGATTAACATTTAGTTAAATCATTGATGTGAATTTCAATTCAAGATTAATTTATTTCATCTAGATGTCTATTTATCAAAACGTTCTAAGTATGGAAGACAATTGAGAAACTTAGAAATAATGAATTTCTTAGTTCACACAGATGGTTATGATCTTTAACTATGGAACAAAATTGAAGAGCTTAGGATTAACGGATGATTTATTGTAATCAAAGAACTTTATTTGTCAAATGTTGATTTATTGATAATTTGATTTTGATTAATTATAGATTGATCAAGTAGAGTTGTATTATTGGATTAAATTCTTTAATGTCGGCAAGAGGATATATGCATTTACTATTTAGTATAATTGATTGGAATATATTGTGTTGAAGTAGAGATGAGTTTTAGTTGATTTATTTATTGTTGAGTTGAAATTGAAGACTGATTTGTTGATGTAAGTGTTATTATCAATATTTTTTAATTATAGAATATAATGGCAAAACTTAGAGAAAGGAAGGACTTATTATTTAATTGAAATGTTTTGTTAATCAAGTAATTTTATTTATAGTATATGATTGTGAGACATAGAGTGATTGATTGGTCTAATTCCAGTTCAATGATGTTATTTATTTAAATTTCTTGGTTTTTTTTGGAATATGGTTGTGAAATTTAGAGTATGTGATATGCTCTTTGCATATTTATTTGTCGTGAAAAGAAATGGGTTTGATTGTTTGGATAAACGCAAGTCATGTAAATTCTGTTTGACTGGATTTAAGAAAACCAAACATTAGTTTACTTAACTATCTAGAATGCTTGTAGTGTTATAATGTTCGTCCTCAATGTTGGGAGAATAGAGTCAATGTTGAAGTCTTCCAGATAGGAGTTCATGTATTGGTATGGGATTGTGGTACGTGAGTCAATTTTGTTGTGCCATGGGAAAATGTGCATGTGACACCATGTTGTTTCACCCAGTTTTCACGTGTGGGTTTTTTAATTTGTACCTCCTTGGGAATAGGAGAAGGTTTTGTAATATGTGCCCCCTTGGATGCAGTGGTTTTATTTTGTTGTTTTCCTCCAGTGTTGGTGTGAGTTATTGATTGTTACCTCCTTGAATGGAGAGGTTGTGTTTATCGGGATACCTATTTTGGTTATTACCGTGCGTGTTGTCTTAGGAGAGTGGCTTGCAATGGGCGCCAGCGCACAAAGTGGTGCTAGGATAACCCTTTGCAAGTTGGTTAATTCAGTGATAACTAAATTAAACTTTTAGAAGCTTAGGTTGCATCAAACATTAAACAAGATAAATGTGCCTCGCTCATGGACTCAAGGGCTAGTACGAGACTTGGGATGAGATAGGAAGGCCTGGAATGGAAAGATCATCTATCTCGTCTTCACAAGAGGTATTTGATTCCGCATGAGTGAGCATGGGTGCCAGGATTTTGGTAGAGGCCACTAGGATAACCCAAGGTGGGGGCCAGAGCCTAGGAAGATTCCCAGAGGATATCCCTTGACGAGCTATGCGATGACACTCTTCCTAAGTCAGAAATTGGTACTTGTTATTTGTGACACTCTTGATCTATTCTATGTCTGGAAGCAATGTAACCTATGTCGGTGTTGTGAGAGTTCGTACCTAGAGTTGTACGTATGACCGTTTAGTCATGTGATGAGGTCTTGTATTTATTTCGTATCAGTTTTGTGTGGCCGTGCCTAGTGGTAGATGGTCTTGTGTAGGAATTCCTGGTTACTATCTCCTAGCACGGAGGGAGTGGGGCCTTTGGGTTCCACGTGGTTGGGTGGCATGCATCTTATTCCGTTGGTTCTTCTTCATGTTCGTGTGTTCATGATTTCCAGTTGGAGAGCTCGTGGGAATCAGTTTCTTCTCATGCTTTGTTCTCTCAATTCTTATGGTATTTTATTACCCCTCAGTTGTTATCAAGGTGGAATTGTATTATGTAATCATTTTTGTTGAATTACCTCATTCGGGGAATGAGTGTTGTAATCTTATTGTTTAAATATTGTTAATTGAAATATTTTGGTATTTCTTATCCTTCGTTGTAAGTTATCTTGTATGGAATGTATGTTGTCTCATTTCCTTAAGTGTTTGATGTTTCAGTTTATAGTTATGTTTGTTGTTGTTTGGGTATTAAAGTAATCTTTATCTCGTGGCCTTAGAGGATGTTGGCAATTTGTATTCATCTTACATGTTATTTGTACTTAAACAAAAAAAAAAATTGGTGCATTTAAGTAGTGAATTGCAACTTCCTCTAGGGTTGCGTGGTGGGGCATTACACATGGTATCAGAGCTTAGGTTTAAACACTGGGAACTCTGGGATTATGTTGGACCCATTATGTTGTAAATTGTGTAGGTTTATACTCTAGGCACTATGAGCCCATTGTATTGACCTAGTTGTTTTTCTCTTTCGTGTTGTTTTCCTTTTGGGTTGATTTCTCTTGTTTGCCTAGAAGTTGTTGTGAGATGGTATAGGTCCAACGGTGCAGGAATCCAGTGGAAAGGATAGGACCCTCGGTGTAGTGCGCAATGCACCGATATCCTTTCTACTGGAAGAATGCATTATGGAAAACTGTGTAGTGTGTGTTTTGGTGTGTGTCTTGTGTTGTGGTGGAATGATGCTCATGTTTTTTGGAAGCTCTATTTGACCTTGAGGGTATCAAGGAGTTCCTTGGGTGTGTATTTTCTTTTGGAGTCTTGTTGTTTTCCCCCTCTCCATGCAAGTATCTGATGCATGTTTTCTTGTGCTTTAACTCTTTGTGCAAGTGATTGCGTGATTGACCCTTATGTGGTGTTGAAGTTGTCTTTTGCATGTAGTATTGAATAGAGAATTATGAAATATGAAATAGGAAATGAATGAGTATGTTGTTAATTATAGAGATTTTTACATGCTCTCATGTGGTTGATGCATTGTGTGGAAGTGCGTGTGTGATTATGAAACCATGATTACATTCGTACCTATGTTAGATCTGTAAATATCTTGTCTTCTCTCTCTCTTTCTATTGGGTTAACGAAGATGTTTGTCCTTAACTGTGTGGGATATGTTGCATCTTATGAGAAATGTTTAGGTATCCATGAAAGTTTTTTTATGAGAATCAAACCTTGGGTAAAGGACCTAAGTCCCCAAGTTGCATTCATAAACTGTGGAAAAAGTATAGTACGAATAGAGAAATCATTTTGCAGTAAATAAAAGTTTAGAGAGATGAAACTAGTGAAACAACTGCATGTTAAGGATAATTGCATTATAGGTGCATATGTTGTTGGTGAGACCTATAGTCCCCAACTTTATTGTTGAGTCTTAAGAGATCATATAGATGTTAAACTATTGTATCTAGATTCAAAATGCAAGAGTTAGATGAATGTTGAAATGATAATGTTGCACACCTTGCCTTGAGTAAACATTGAAATGATATTACATTAGGTGTGGCTTTATGATGATTCTTCAAGATGTGTATTGGTGCATAGGGCACTACGTATGTTAAATCTATGGTTATATGATTTGGAGATTTGATGGTGGGATGCTTCACCATGTTGAATGTATAGGTTGATAGTGTGTTAGTTGGCTTTGAGGGAGTTCTGTCCCTATTCTTGTTTGTAGGCTTCCAGGAGTAAGCCTAACCCTTGGGGGGGAGGATGTAACACCCCTCCGTTTTTGATATTTGGATTGGCAAGGTTCTTTGTATGTCTGATTATGCTTATGATGTGATTGTGTACTTAGTGATTATTTGATCATGAACTGTTTGGTGATGCACATGTTATATCATGATGCGACGACTATGTCTGAACATGCTTGGACTTTGGAACTTGATTACTTGTGATTGTGATTGATTAAATGATGTGGAAGTTATATGTTGATGTGATGTTCTTTTATTCCGATGTTATCCTTATGGCATGATTCATAATAACTTAGAAGATATCTGATTAAATGTTGTTTTATGCTATTGATCATATCATTGATGTTAGATGCGTCAGTTAGAGATACTGTATTGGTGGAGGGGATGGGTTGTATCACTCGCTTGCGAGTTCCCTACAATTCTGAGATTTCCTCTTCACGGCGTGTTTGATCATAACATACATATATATGTTGCACGTTCGACATGTTCTTTGTTGCAAGTTTGTAGGTACATGACATCGACTCCACCTGGTTTCACAGGTGTGAGCGTGTCTATTTACCAACGAAAATTGATTGGGAGATAGTAGCTAGGTTTTCCGAACCAAGTCATCACCCTAGTCATAGCGTGTTGTCGGGTTGTCGTCGGGGTCAGTTGTTTTAACTTGGTCAGTTTCCCCTTGAGTGTTTATTTAATTTCAAGTTTAAAGTTTATTAAATGACTTGCGTAGTTTAATTAATGATTAAATGTGTTTAATTGCAAGTTAAAAGTGATTAAATGGCTTTTAAAATCTATAAATGATGATTGTTTTGTCTTATTGAGATGTTGGAAAATTAGTGATTAATTAATTAATTTAATTTAATTAATAAAATAATCTAATTTTGAATTAGATTTATTTTATTGACTAATTAAATTAATAGAGATAAATTAAATCAATTTACTCATGTTGGCATCATTAGATATTTGGATTAAATCAAAATTAGAAATATGTTTTATATTTTACTCCTAGAAATAAAGTTGAAAAAAAAAATTGTCATTATGAATTGTTGAATTATATTTTGTTAAAGGAAATTTATTTGACCTTGGGATTGTAAATAGATTTTTATTTTAAAAGGATATTATGCAAATTACACTTGGAAATAGAAATTGTTTTATGATTTTGCAAAAATGAAATATCTTCATTTTAGCAATAAGTTTTGGTGGGTGAGTCCATTATAGGGCTTTGAAAAATTTGGGGGAAAGGCTTGCATAAGGAAATTAGGATTTTATTTTCTTTTTAATTTTAGAAATGGAGGATGGAAATTGGAGAGCAAAAAAAAATTCTTGTGAGGATTTTGGTGGAGAGCTTGGAGGAGACTAAGATTGTGGAGTTGAAAGAGTGCTTGAAAATCTCCATTGTGGAAGCTTGCAAATTTTGGAGAAAACATAAGGTTCCATCCTTTCTCCCTTCATCTTCTTGCTCTTTTTTTTTATGATTGAAAATATAGTTTTGGATTCAATGAAAATTCATGGAAAAGCTTTCCAATTTGCAAAATTGTAGATAGATTTGGAAATAGAAACCAAACAAGAAATTTACACCATGAAATGGAAACAAAATCAAAGAAAACTCTATTTTAGAACTAGATTTTGAAACCCTCTTAATGTTTTTTGAAAATAACTTCTATTCTTGCAAAGTATTTGGATTATTTTCACAATTTAAGTATGAAATTAAATCTGGGTATATAAATTTGTGAATATACCCATGCATATAAATACATGGATATATTCACAAATATATATATACAAATATGATTGTATATATTTGAAAAATTCTGAGTTTGGGTTAAACCCAGAAAAAACCTCATGAATTTATTTTTTTCGTTTTTTTCGTTTCTGGAAAAACGCAGAAATAAAATAATATAATTTTTCTTTGTAATTTATTGTGGGGTGGGGAGACCAACCCCCACCACCACCACGGCTACCGCCGCCGCCGGGAGTCGGGCACTGTGTGCTCGACATACAGCCCCGCCGCCCGCGGGGGACGGTCACTGTGTGCAAAGCACACAGTTCTGCCGTCATTGGCGACGGATGCTGTGTGCTTTGCACATAGCCCCGCCACCATGAGTGGCGATGGGCGGTGGGTGGAGCACATAGCCCCGCCGGCCACGGGAGGCAGGGGGCTGCGGGTTACGGCTTCGGCCATTTACCCTTGCTTTTCAAAAATAAAATAAAAGTTAATAAAATTTGATTTTGGGTTAATTGTTATTTTAATGTGTTAAGTCATATGTATATTTTATAATATATAAATATAATATATATTATAATATTATATATATATATATAATATATTTATATGTTATTAAAATATATATATAAATATAATATTTTAATTAAATAAATTTTGCATTATGGAAATTTAAAAAGGGAGTTTAAATTTAAACTTTAAATAATTTATTCTTATGCAAATAAAATAATATTTTATTTAACTGATATTTTATTGGGCATAATAAAAGGATGTTAAATGTTTAGTTGAAATTTTATAATGATCATGGGGTTATTACAATTGAAGAAATTGGCATTTTTATAAATAGCTGTAAATTTCAAAAGAAGTGAATTTAAGCTATCATTTAAATGTATATTAAAGTCATATTTCGTTTATGCAAAATAATAAGGAATAAATATGATTAATTGAAATATATGAAATTATTAGATATATTTTAATTAATGGGGTTTTAAATGATGTTTTGAACAGGAAATCTTGGAATCCTAAATGATCTTTTAGGGGTACACATTTGGATGATATTTGAATATTGAAAATAGAACTTACTCTAAAATGATTATTGCAAATTGGTATTGAAGAAATGAAAGTTGATGTTGATCATTTGTAGTATCTAGAATATTGAATTCGATTAATTTATTTATTTAATCCATGTGGTAATTTAGATTAAGTGACTTGATTAACATTTAGTTAAATCATTGATGTGAATTTCAATTCAAGATTAATTTATTTCATCTAGATGTTTATTTATCAAAACGTTCTAAGTATGGAAGACAATTGAGAAACTTAGAAATAATGAATTTCTTAGTTCACACAGATGGTTATGATCTTTAACTATGGAACAAAATTGAAGAGTTTAGGATTAACAGATGATTTATTGTAATCAAAGAACTTTATTTGTCAAATGTTGATTTATTGATAATTTGATTTTGATTAATTATAGATTGATCAAGTAGAGTTGTATTATTGGATTAAATTCTTTAATGTCGGCAAGAGGATATATGCATTTATTATTTAGTATAATTGATTGGAATATATTGTGTTGAAGTAGAGATGAGTTTTAGTTGATTTATTTAATGTTGAGTTGAAATTGAAGACTGATTTGTTGATGTAAGTGTTATTATCAAGATGTTTTAATTATAGAATATAATGGCAAAACTTAGAGAAAGGAAGGACTTATTATTTAATTGAAATGTTTTGTTAATCAAGTAATTTTATTTATAGTATATGATTGTGAGACATAGAGTGATTGATTGGTCTAATTCCAGTTCAATGATGTTATTTATTTAAATGTCTTGGTTTTTTTTGGAATATGGTTGTGAAATTTAGAGTATGTGATATGTTCTTTGCATATTTATTTGTCGTGAAAAAAAATGGGTTCGATTGTTTGGATAAACGCAAGTCATGTAAATTATGTTTGACTGGATTTAGGAAATCCGAATATTAGTTTACTTAACTGTCTGGAATACTTGTAGTGTTATAATTTTTGTCCTCAATGTTGGGAGAATAGAGTCAATGTTGAAGTCTTCCAGATAGGAGTTCATGTATTGGTATGGGATTGTGGTACGTGAGTCAATTTTGTTGTGCCATGGGAAAATGTGCATGTGACACCATGTCGTTTCACCCAGTTTTCATGTGCGGGTTTTGTAATTTGTACCTCCTTGGGAATAGGAGAAGGTTTTGTAATATGTGCCCCCTTGGATGGAGTGGTTTTGTTTTGTTGTTTTCCTCCAGTGTTGGTGTGAGTTCTTGATTGTTACCTCCTTGAATGGAGAGGTTGTGTTTATTGGGATACCTATTCTGGTTATTACCGTGCATGTTGTCTTAGGAGAGTGGCTTGCAATGGGCGCCAGCGCACAAAGTGGTGCCAGGATAACCCTTTGCAAGTTGGTTAATTCAGTGATAACTAAATTAAACTTTTAGAAGCTTAGGTTGCATCAAACATTAAACAAGATAAATGTGCCTCGCTCATGGACCCAAGGGCTAGTACGAGACTTGGGATGAGACAGGAAGGCCTGGAATGGCAAGATCATCTATCTCATCTTCACGAGAGGTATTTGATTCCACATGAGTGAGCATGGGTGCCAAGATTTCGGTAGAGGCCACCAGGATAACCCAAGGTGGGGGCCGGAGCCTAGGAAGATTCCCAGAGGATATCCCTTGATGAGCTATGCGATGACACTCTTCCTAAGTTAGCAGTTGGTACTTGTTATTTGTGACACTCTTGATCTATTCTATGTCTAGAAGCAATGTAACCTATGTCGGTGTTGTGAGAGTTTGTACCTAGAGTTGTACGTATGACCATTTAGTCATGTGATGAGGTCTTGTATATATTTCGTATCAGTTTTGTGTGGCCATGCCTAGTGGTAGATGGTCTTGTGTAGGAATTCCTAGTTACTATCTCCTAGCATGGAGGGAGTGGGGCTTTTGGGTTCCACGTGGTCGGGTGGCGTGCATCTTATTCCGTTGGTTCTTTTTCATGTTCGTGTGTTCGTGATTTCCAGTTGGAGAGCTCGTGGGAATCAGTTTCTTCTCACGCCTTGTTCTCTCAGTTCTTATGGTATTTTATTACCCCTCAGTTATTATCGAGGTGGAATTGTATTATGTAATCATTTTGTTGGAATTACCTCATTCGGGGAATGAGTGTTGTAATGTTATTGTTTAAATATTGTTAATTGAAATCTTTTGGTATTTCTTATCCTTCGTTGTAAGTTATCTTGTATGGAATGTATGTTGTCTCATTTCCTTAAGTGTTTAATGTTTCAGTTTATAGTTATGTTTCTTGTTGTTTGGGTATTAAAGTAATCTTTGTCTCATGGCCTTAGAGGATGTTGGAAATGTGTATTCATCTTACATGTTATTTGTACTTAAACAAAAAAAAAATGGTGCATTTAAGTAGTGAATTGCAACTTCCTCTAGGGTTGCGTGGTGGGGCATTACACTATCAACCATGTGTTCAATCTCCAAGACCTTCCCAAAATGGTTAAGATCCTTCGAAGGAACCAAGCTTTGATACCAATTGTTGAACACCCAGAATACTAAGAGGGGGGGTGAATTAGTATTCTCTTAAACCATTCAAACATTAAACATTCAATCACTAATGCATATTCAACTACAGTAAGGAAACAAAGCATGAAACATCCAAAATATCACATAACACATGAGCACCAGGACTTTTATGTGGAAAACCCAAAATGGGAAAAACCACAGTGAAGGTTAGCTCACTATATATTATAACCAATTATAGTGTATTATAGAAATGCTCACTACAAGTGAACTTAGTGTCCAAGTGGACTCACTGTCCACAAAGAAAAATATAGAAGAGAGATGGTGGCTCACATCTTATTTTGAACTACTACAAATACATCTACAATACGTAGGAACATAGTTCCAATGAAGCACAATAACAAACTTCGCACTAATTTTTATTCAACACTCTCCAATGCTCTTCATTCACACAACTTAGATCTTCCAGAACAAAATTCACATTGCTTTTCTCAAATTTACATCACACACAATACATGTCACATTCATCTTACCTAAAAATATAAAAAATAATCCAATATATATATCAACATCAAGTACAAAATCAATTAGGTTGGCCTGATTAGATGTAATACCTAAAATACAACTTGTCAGCTCAAAAAATTATCACCCATAACACACACCACAATTAAAATCTTAAAATACCTTAAGATAGGTTGGCATGGATCTATAATAGATCCCACAAAAGATAGTGATACACATTTACCCTTCACATACCTTCAAACATATTAGGTCAACATCGCATAAGACCTAAATACAAAAATATTCATTTGTGTATCCACATCTCAACATGTGGACCTCAAATCTCGATACCATCTAGAATTCATGCTCAACAAACATATGGAAACTTATCTTTAACACCACAAGTCCAAAAACTCATCTGCAGATAAGTGTGAAATCTCCCACATAGACACACTGTATAGAAAGCAACTATAATATGCCAGGCCAAACTTTGTCACTCATATCTCTCAAACTGTTTGTCAAATCAAGATGAAATCTTAGATTTAGGTGCATCTAACATCCATGGAATTAATTTTGGAAGCAGAGATTTTTATCTTCATTGCAGAGTGGTGTAGACACAAAAATCAATGCATTATAACACTAAACTGGTAGATTTGACACTTAGTCAAATTTCTATAAAACTGTTCTTCCCAGACCAACTCAACTTGCTAAAATATCTTCCATAGAAACTCCAAAACCTATTAAGACTAATGAAGATAGTCTACAACAATTTTGACATCAATGAAAACACTATAATACACCATTATATATAATCGATGCTCATGTTTCCAAACAACATCATCAATGACAAACTTCAACAATCTCTCCAAAATTCCAACACATTTTCTGAGCAATTTTTTTTATTTCGGGAATAATTTCACACTCTTCATAGTGGTGCAATTTTTTTTGGATTTTTTTGCTTGGTTTTTCTAGAAATTACAAATTCTCACAGCTTTTGTTGAGTGGTTCTCATTTTCTGAACTTCCAGGGCTTCGTTCTTGCTCCTACGGTAACATTTTTGGTTGAATTTTTTTAAAGTGCATAATTTTTTGTGTACTTTCTAGTGGTGTGATTAGATTGATCTCATTTTATGTATAAATTTTACTTTGAGCTTGTGGCCAAATTTGGCAATCTATAAGCACTAGGATCAAGTCCACTTCATTTTTTTTGGCAAGTGGCACTTATAATCACACTAAGTATAAAGTTCCAAAACATATGTTGTTGGGAGTGTTTATTGAGTGATTAATTTGGGGGGGTAATCATGCAATGGTTGATTTATTTATTTTGCTTGGTTTGTGTTATTGCAATGGGAAATCTCAACTTGAAATCCTAACTCCATATAATTATGCTACATGGAGAAATTCAGTATGGAATTATCTCATGGGGAAGGGTCTAATAGGTTGTCTAAAGGAAGCCATTTCTCAGCCTACTAATGCTAAGGAATTGGAAAGATAGGAGATGAATCATGAGAAAAAACTTGGATCTACATATGTTCATTAGTCTTATTTGATTTATAATTTCATGTTGAATCATGCAAAACACCTAAAGAGGCTTGGGAGGCTTTTAAAAAATTGTATCATAAAATAGATAAGATTAGGGGATATCAAATTGATAATGATTTGATGAATCTTGATCCTAAAATTTTTGACCACATCCGAGACTACATCTCCAAGGTTAAGCAACTAAGAACATAACTAAAAGATTGCAACAATTATAAAGAGGATTTATAATTGATTTTGAATGTATTTTCCAAGCTTGGTCTTGAGTATTGAATATTTGTTTATGGCTTTCATACCCATCAAATTTCTATGGGAGCATCATATGTTGATCCTAAGTTTTATGACTTTGCAAATATCCTAATCCAAGAGGAAGTTAAGTTAATGAACATGGGTGTAATCAAGTCTTCCAAGTCACAAGCATTATTGGATAGTGAGTCTAAGGTATAGAAAGAATCAAGGAATCTGATAGGAAGCAAAAGAAGAAAAAAAGAAAGCCACATAAAGAATTTGAATTCTCTCCCTCTAAAGGGGAATCATCTAAGAAGGAGAAGCCTACATGTGCATATTCAAGAAATCAGGGCATGATGAACATCAATGTTATTCAAAATAGATTGATGGGTTGAAGCATCTTCTTAAAAAGCATCAAATCAATGTGCTTTAAACATCAAGGGGTTAATCATCTTTTTCTTCATCAAAGTTTGATAGATATAAGGGGAAATAACTTGTTGTAGTTGTAGATTCTTAGTCGAAGAGGTGGATACTTGACTCAGGATCCTCACATCATATGGCTTCATCAAAGAGTATGTTCTCTTCATTTGATACTTTTTAATCACCACACAACTTGATGGTGAACAACATATATATGTGTGTTTGTGGGAAGGGATCCATTCCCATGGATGACAGAGCATTTAATGATGTTCTCTATGTGCCTTCATTCTCAACCAATATCCTTTCTTTGCATTAGATCACAAATGGTGGATCAGGCAAGAGTGTTGAGTTTACAAAATATTTTGTTATGATTCAAGATTTGCATAGTAGAGATATAGTTGTAGTTGGGGAGGTTAATCACCAATCTCGAGTCTACAACTTCTCACATTTTTCTCTTAATGATTTGCTAGATGTTCACATTGAAGCATCTACTATGGACTCTTTTTGAGGAGATTCAGTATGGTCATTTGAATCTTGGTATTGTTTCATCCACTGTGGATCTAGTGATATGTGTTAATGTTCAATCTCCTTCATCTACTATTGTACCTGGGGATGCTTGTGATTCTATAATTTTGGTTCCATGTGATTCAGTGTAGTAGGTCATTCATCGTCTTCTAGAGATGGCTACTTGGGATGAGTACTTGATAGACATTACTAGTTTGTTTTGTGAGTCCCACATTTCATATTTGGGAAACATCATTGATGACATTCATCTTCTCTTTGATGGACATGATCTTTCTTCAACTATTGTAATTGAACACTCTAACCCTCTTGTTCATTCCCTACATGATCATTCTTTACAATTTGACGTGAGTGTGGATTATTTTGGATGTCCAACATTTGGAGGAGGCTTCTTTGTCCTTTGAGGAGGTATTCTTGTCTTTGGATTGTGTTCTATATTTTTTTTAGGAGATTTTGGATTGTCTTCTTCAACAGTGTGGCCTAGAATGTCTATTTGGAGTCTGACATCTTTCAACATCGACATAGAGACACTTGAGCATTCTTCAGAGACATCACACATCATCCATCTTCTCGCATCTTATTTTCAAGAATGTGAAGACACCATATATACCATATTGGTTTTGTTTCTTCCTAAGGGGAGGAACGTTGTTCAACATTATTGGATCGTCTTCAGCATTCAATTTTGAGCTTCTACCACCATTGCAAGAGACTCAACATTGAGGGGGGTTGCATGGTCTCTCTTCTTCTTCTCTCTTATGGGGAAAACTTTTTCCTTGCATGGGGTTTTTTCCTTCTCATTGTTCATTGTGAGCATTTTGTTTTCTATCTCTCTTTTGGGGAGGAGTTTTGTCCCATTGAGTTTTTTCATTTTCTTCGTTTGTGAGAGATTGCATTTGAATTTGTACATGGGTACCTAACATGGCCTCATAGCAGGGGCCCATCCTTGTATCATTTGCATAATAATCAGCTACTCCCTAAGTTGCACTTAAGGGGGGGGGGAGCTATTGGTGTAAGTAAAGTCTTGTGCCTAGTTAATTTATTACTAGGGGACTTAGGGGACTTATTTACATGTTAAGTTTACTTAGGTCTTAGGATGTAATATTTCTAGAAGGTGTTAAAGTTATCATTAGATCTTATCTTATCTTTTTACTTTTAACATATGTGTCCTAGGTAGTTATGATATGTTGTCACATGTCATAGGATTAAGACACTTGTCATAATCCTGTTTAATCCTATGTCTCACCTTGGCTATATAACCAGGTGGTCTCATATGTAAATCATAATAATTAAATTCTTGGATAATCAATTCCATTGCAATGGTGAGTTATTCTATACCATCTCTTATAGAATCTTTATTCTTTCTCTATGTTATTTCCAAGTGATATGATATGGTAAAATTAATATATAATTTGATATACAAAAAAAAAGGTTCTAGTACAATCATTGACTATAATTTTCTATAGTTCATAAATTTAAAGTTGTTTTTTTTGTAACAATCAAATTAGATGTTTTATTTACTATACATTAATTGTTTCCTTATATGCATAACTGTATATTTGTCCTATTTTTCTTATTTTATGGTAGTTGCAATTGTTACTTCCTTTATGATTGTTTGTCCTACATCTTGTGAATCCTCTTCCTCCTTGAACTTTGTTGCTTTCTCTTTCTCTATTCATGGTTGGATATGGTCCCTATTGAAAGTCTACTATTTTCCTTTATCCTTTTGGTTCTTGACAACAACATGTGATTAAATGCTTGCTCTAGAGAGGTATTTATTGTCTTATTCATAAGTTTCTAAAGATCTCATGAACTCTTTAATATACATTTTTGACAAGTCCTTTGATTCTTCTATTCCAACCATAATTAGATAATAATTTTTTTTGGTAAACTTCTCAATATCTTATCCACTTCCCTTAGATCTTTGAATGTTTGTCCATAAAAAATTATTTGATTAAACATACCTATTGCACATGTAAAAAAATTCATTTATTGATTGTGAATCTTTCATTTACAAGTTCTAAATTTCCTTTTTAACATTTTTAATCTTACCAATTTTACTTTGTTGGTGTTTTATAAATATTTGGTAAACTATCCTATGCTTGTTTAGTGTTTTTTATTATTACAACTCTTAGAAATATATGTCCATCCATTGCTCTATAAAAAATAGGGTTTTACATATTTCTTCCTATTTTGTTTGAAAAGATTCTTTTAAATCTCAGCCTGCTAGTTTTGAAAAGCCATTCTCCACTAAGTCCCATTAATCTTGTGAACAAGACAATATCTTCATCTTAATGCTCTAATATTATCATAATTCTACTCTTTGTGGTATGGAATTTGAGGTTGATTGAAACTTTTGGTCACATTTGTCATTACAAAACAACTCTGAATAGCTTACAATCCTTTAATGATTGAGCTTTGATATCAACTTGTTGAAATTGTATGTGTGCTTTGTTTTACACTCGTGTCTTATTTTTAACCAATCACTTGTTGAAAGCAAACTGTTATTCAGAAAATAAAAACATAAAATTATATACACACTAAATTTTACATTAACAAATAAAACTTTTTCCATCGTCTAAATGTTAATTAGAATTTTATAAAAATCAAGCATTTCCAATAAATTCTAAAACTTCATTTATATCTATACAATTATAGGTAGTAATCCAATAACTTTAACAGGAAGATAAAGATATTCTAGACCATTCTGTATCGTACAATGCACCTGTGAATTAAATATATATTCATTAATACAACTGTATAACAGAAGACATAAGGGCAATATAATCTTTCTAACACCCTAATCCATTATAAGGATACAGAAATTTCCACGCCCACAGATTTCAAATCTTATACACTATGAAATGAAGTGTTTGAGAATAACAAGATCCCTCTTTTTTTTTGAGAAATCAATGAACCCACTCATTGTCCCTTGTGGACATTAAAGTGGAAGAATCCCTTCGCTTTACATTGTTTTCCTCCTTTTGTAACAAACACCCTTAAACTGAATTCTTACAGTTTTCAGTCTTTCTCCTCAAACTGAAACAAGCAGACATAAGATAGTGCCAAACCATAGTAATTTATTACAGCAAGCAAAGTATATCTCATAACAGGAGTTTTAAATATTGGATTTGACTCTCGATCTACCATTCCATGGAAAGATGCCTCTACTGTAGTAGTTCTTCAGGCCAAGGCATAGAAGAGAAGATTGAAACTGTTCCATCTTCCATCACATCTGAATAAATTCCGGATAATATGCCTGCAAATGACTGATATTCTGAAGGAGTAGCCAAAGCTTCAATTTGCCCACTGCTACTATCGTTAAACTTAGTCACTCCATTTAGAATTCTCAATGAATCAACAGAACCTCTTACGAATTCCTCATGGGCTTGGTCGTCAAAATATTCTACTGTATTGTTGAGATTTTCAGTTTGTTGCAGGCTTGTCTCTGGTGGATTAGGCTTTTCTATTCTGCTGTTTTGCGGGAGGAATGAATTTGGCACGCAGGTGGAATAAATTGAATGATATGATGATCCAATTCCAGTGCTTGCTCTGTGAAATCTTCTTTTAATCCTTGTCCTCCAGTAGTTCTTGATTCCATTGTCTGTCCGGCCAGGCAAACGCTGGGCAATTCGAGACCACCTATCAATAACCAATTAAAAATAGTAATTCGAAAAATTATTCATGGGTTACTGATAAAAGTTTATAATCAATGGCCATTAAAAATATTAACAGGAAAATATTGAATGTTTTTTGAATCTGCTGAGCCAAATTGCTGGTGGGTTATTAGTCAAATGTTTATATAGATTGTAATAATCAGTGATCATAGACAAAATATTCAGAAGAGTAGAGAATTTATTTCGAACCTGTTACCCCAAAGGCTCTGTAGATCTATGATCAACCGCTCTTCTTCTGGAGTAATGTTGCCTCTCTTAAGATCTGGGCGTAGATAATTAACCCATCTCAGCCTGCAGCTCTTCCCACTTCTCTTCAGCCCTGCTCAGTCATCTCCACATATCACTCAATCCCTTCTTTGTGGATTTATAGAAATTGCATAACTTTTATACACATGCAAGCGATATCAATGACAATTGTTGTTGAATTGGATGTACGTTACAACAATGATTGAAGGTCTAGAAATAGTTTCCTCTTGAAAGTCAGCTTGCAATTTCAAGCATACAACCTTACAAAAAAGTTTCCTCTTTAATCTCAGCTTAATCAATTTCTTGCAATTTCAAGTATAACTTTAATTTTAGCTTCCTCTTTACTTTCAGTGTAATCAATCTCTTTCTATACAATTTTAGAAATATTTTCCTCTTTAATCTCAGTTTGAATCAATTCTTTGCAATTTCAAATATATAACCTTAGAAATAATTTTATCTTTAATCTTAGTTTGAATCAATTCCTTTCAATTTCTAGTATACACCTTAGAAATAATTTTCTCTTTAATCTCAATTTGAATCAATTCCTTCCAAATGATCTTAAAAATAGTTTTCTCTTTAATCTCCCTTTGAATCAATTCTTTGCAATTTCAAGTATGCAACCTTAGAAATAATTTACTCTTTATTCTCAGTTTGAATCAATTCCTTGCAATTTCAAATATACGATCTTAAAAATAGTTTTCTCTTTAATCTCCGTTTGAATCAATTCCTTGCAATTTCAAGTATACAATCTTAGAAATGATTTCTTCTTTAATCTCAGTTTGAATCAATTCCTTGCAATTTCAAGTATACAACCTTAGAAATAATTTTCTCTTTAATCTCAGTTTGAATCAATTCCTTGCAATTTCAAATATACAACCTTAGAAATAGTTTCCTCTTTACTTTCAGCTTGAATCAATTTCTCCCAATTTCTAAATATACAACCTTACAAATAGTTTCCTCTTTAATCCCAGTTTGAATCAATTCCTTGCAGTTTCAAGTACGCGACATTAGAACTGGTTTTCTCTTTAATTTCAGCATGAATCAATTGCTTTCAATTTCAAGTATACAACCTTATAAATAATTTACTCAGCTTAAATCAATTCCAGGCAATTTAAGGTATTCAACCTTGAGATGTTTTTTTCATAAACCTTCTTCTTCAAATCCTCTAGCCTTGTAGGTTTTTGCAGCTAAGTACATGGCTTATTTAAGAAGACGACTACTAAAACACCCTTACAAGAAAACTTGTTTTTCAATTAATCTAAGCAGATCAGTACAATTGTGCCCTCAAATCCATGACCAACTGTTCAAGCTCTTCCTAAAACAGACTGCTTGGTTATGACCAACTGTTTAAGCTCTTCCTAAATATACAGACTCCTTAGTTAATGATAAATCTGTCTATACATGAAATAGGGACTGACATACATGCAATCTCCATGATTGCAGAAAATAAATTGATCAATATGTTAAAAAGCGATCAATCTCTTTATCTTCTAACAAAGTTATAACAGTAATCAATCTCTTTATCTTCTAACAAAGTTATAACAGTAATCAATCTCTTTATCTATCCAATTATTAAATATGTTAAAGCTAATCAAACCCTCTCAATATAAATTGACATTAAGTTTGACTGTTACCTGCAGCTTTGGCTAGGAAATTCCAACGGCCTTCAGCATGAAGAGATATATACCTAACGAGCTGCATATCCTCCTCTGCAGTCCATGGACCTTTTCTTGTCTTCTCTTTTTCCTCCTCGTACATAGTTGATACCTAGCCACAGTAGTTGCTGCTGCCAAGTTGGCTTTGCTATATATTGCAAAATAAAAACAAATTTATTTTCTGCTGTTTTTGTCCTTTCTGCTTCCTTACAATCTCCTTTATTCTCTTCTACTTTGTCATCCACGATAAAACAGTTGGACCATATGCTTAATATACATAAATATTTGCAGACATCAATGGCCGCATGATCAGTTGTATATAACACCGTATTGCCGACCTTTCCAGATGTATGGAAATAAATATATGGTTGCTAGAAGCTAAACAACAGCGAATATCTACCAGCAAGTCAAAGAGTAAAGGTTTTCCAGATTGTTGGTACACTTGATGTTACGTGCAACTGTGAAATTACACTCAAAATACTGGCTCTATTTAATATTTAAATAGTTTAACAGTCCAAATAAATAATGGTAAATAATTTTATTTTTTTGGTAAATAATTATTTTCTTTTCTTTTCATTTGATTTTCTTTTTGGAAAATATGATTCCACTTCTTTAGACTTTTTCAATGATGAAAGCTCGTGTGGAAAATAAAAACGGAAAAGAGTATGCTGGTGCAGGTATGAACTAGTATATAGCTAAGTTTTAAATTTATAATTCAAGCTGTAATAATTAAAAGGAGAATTTTTGGTAAGGGTGTTTTAAAAAAATGACTTGAAAATGCAGACAGCGAAGGCAAATCTAGCAAGGTCAAATCGTATCAGGAGAGAAAACGTTAGAGAATCGTAATATGTATTTTCCAGGGTGAAATGATTGGCCAACTAGATTACGACGTTGACATTACAGAGTAACCGACAACTCGACGGTACCAGATGACGTGTTACTCAAGTAAGTGAAAGAGAGTGACGTGACACATAAGGCGTGGGTAATTATAGTTCTGCAAAAATATAAAAGAGATGAGTATGGGAAGAATAATATTAGTTGGGATTGTTTGGGTGTATTTAATATAGTGAAGATTTTTTAGTGGCTGTGGAGTGTTTAAGTAAAGGAGGCGAATTATTTCTAGGTATATTTAGAGTGTTTCATAAAGATTCCAAGTTTTTGTTTTTTTTTTGGTAAATATAATATTTCTTATAAAATAATATATATGTTTATAATATCATATTTTTTTAAAAATATAAATAGTATTTATTTATCAAAAAATAATATAATAGATATTTATTATTTAATTATTTTTAAATGACACAATAGTTAAATTATGGTAGTGTTATTGTAGTCGCCAAGGTTCAAACTTCTTTTGGGTTATTGTGATCATGAGCATTGTTCTCTCATTGATCCATTGTGCTCACAAATTGAACCTTCATGTTGAACTTGTTGGTGCTCATGGTTGTGACTTCGTGCTCCAAACCCTCATTGGGCCGGTGTACTTGCAATTGTGTACCTTTGGTAGACTATTGTGCTCACAGATTTGAACTATTTGTGTTAATGTTTTGCATTCATGTTGAGGATGAATTCCACCATTTATGACCTATCCTAATTCAAGTTAGACAAAAAAAAAATTGTATGATCAAAACAATATGTGTGTGTGTGTATGTGTAGACATGCAAAATTAACATTCTGCATTTGATCAAGTTCATTCATCAACTAAACTAGATTTCACATTAGGTCCATTCATCGATTGATCAGATTCACCTTCATTCATTCAGCAAGTAATTTCATTAATCTCCATTTCCTAATGTCATTTATTTAAAATCAAGCAAACATTATCATCAATCTTTTAATAAATCAAACATCCATTTAAATCAAATCTTAAATCATATTCCATCATTTTCTAATTCAAATAAATCAAATATCAAAGTCCTAAAAGTCAAACTCACCTAATCATCATTAAACTAACATAATCATCATTTATTTAATCCAACCATGATTAAATACTAATCTCACCCACTTGCATTCTCTAGATATCTCCACTTGCACAAATAAATCAATTTTATTGATTTATTAAAAACCCTCATTTTCCCTCAACATGACAAGTTGATTTGTCCCTCCAACATAGCATTTATTGCTATTTTTTTGTCCCCCTCTCAAAATTTATTGCAAAATTTGAATTCAAATTCTCCCTCTCATGGGCACTCTTCTCAAATCTTGCACAACCATTGGCCTATCATCACTTGACAAGTGGCCTATTCTCATTGGAGGATCTTTAGTCCCACATTCACCATCTTGGCCAATCTCTCATCAAGAAAATCTATAAAAGAAGGCCTTCATTCTCATTCATGGATCCACAACTTTTATGCAAGGTTACTCTCTTAATTTGAGAACTCATCTTGCTCATCATTTCCATTGCATTTACATTATCTTGAGCTTTGATCAAGGATTGGGAAATGCTCACTAGCACATGTAACACCAATCCAATATGGAATAGGTGATTATCTTGCTTTTTGAAATGCCTTCTTGATGTTGTTTTTGTTACTTGTGGCATTTCTTTAGCATAGGTATTTTATTTCATAGAGGTATTTACTGATTTGTATGTTTAGACTAACCCTTCTAATGAGTATTTGAAGTTGGTCTTACTTGCAAATTTAGGGTACTTCAGTATGTATATGAATATGTATATATACACACACGCACATATATATCAAAATCATGACAATAGAAATTGTTTGAAATTCCTAGTTAAGATTTTTTTCTTTTATTCCTTTCTTAATTGTTAGTGATATTAGAATTAGTCATTTTAAATATGGATTTTTCCATTCCTACAAATCTTAGAGCTAAGAGATTTGCATATTCTTTGCTTGAGCAAATGAAAAGTGGTTTAAATATTGGTGTAGTTAATGATAAAGACCTTGGTGGGACAATGGGATCCCTTCAAGTGGACTAATGATGTGAGAAACCCAACAAACAAGGTAAGGCTAATTGTAACATATGAGATAATCAAGGTCTTGGCATGTTTAGGGGTGCCCACCCTCCCAAGTTTAGGTCCATTTTGGAGAAAAAGGCAAGCCCTGAGACTATAAGCAAGGAGAATGTGGTGGTAGTTGACGAAAAAATGCACAAGCTAAACTTGGATCATTACTTGGGTCTCCATCTAGTGGTTTTTCTAGGTAGAGATGTCCTCTCAAAGGAGGGGAAAAAAATGAAACTAGATTTAATTTCTATGTTTAATTCATTTTGGCCTAATTAAGTTGTACACATTGTTGCTTAGGAATTTCTTTCATGCATTTAATCCAATTACAAATGATTATTTGATCCTACCAATATGAGTTAGATTGTTATATCTCCCTCTTCAACTTTATGTTGATTTGTGTTTACAAGGTATTGGAAATGCATTGTGTGAATTTCTTACTTTACACCAAAAAGTTGATGGGTTGATACTTTTTGCATTTTCCATGATATATAGGTGGAGATTTATATATCAAAAGGTTTATCAAATGAGGTATAGCTTCAAGTTGAGGATGGGGTTTTGGAAGCAAGTGATGAATTATGTGAATGTAGCATTTAGATGTCACCAATGCTTTCAACTAGGTCATGTTGTAGTAGAGCAGGGCATCATTGTTCATCTTATGGTAAAGAGGTCACCTCCAAATTCCTCTTTAGCTAAGAGGAGGTCTCATTCTAAGGAATCTCAAAGCTCTAATAGGTCCTATGACTCATGGCAAAATCCTCCAAAGCAAGGTAAGCTAGGGGAAGATGGAGGGAATTCCCTCCTATCTCGCCTTCTCTCCTCAATTTACTAATGTGTTTCGACTATTAAGGGTGTATTTGATCAAAAGATGGGCATTGATTCAAAAATTAAATTTATTGTTAGAGGTTCATTATTTGTTATTTTAGAAGGTAAACAAGCATCCTTCAGCCAATAAATAGATAATAGTTGTTCAATAGTCCCCAAACTCCCATATCCCTCTCATTTAAATGTTGATAAAAAAAATTGATCAACTAACTTATTTTAAATAGAAAAATGAGACTATCACATACCATTCTAAATTCTACATTCAATACTATTAATTAATCACTCTAGTATCTCTTTGAATATGTTTGTTCATTGATCTTTTAGGTTGGAGCTTCATGAAAAGACCCCACATACATATATATCACAAAAATCTGCCAAAAATGTGGCCACACGGCCGTTTATTGTCCATGCGAACCACAACCGAAAACGCTAGCCTTTGAGTTTGTCACTTGACTTTTTGAACTCATTCAGATTTTGATTTTACGTTGTTGCGAGATGACGTCACCATGGCCGAAGTTAACATAGGCAAAGATGCTTCGTGTCCGTGGGGTTAATATTGACGGTCAATTTTTTTTTTAAGTAAGGCCGTAAATCTTTATTTGCCTTTTCTAGTGACCTTCAAGTGAGCAATGTGTGGTGTTCCGTTATGGATCATTAGCCATTCTTGATAAATTAATATTTTTGACTCTTTTAATAAAGATAATCCAACTAATTACAGCATATTTAATTTTGAAGGTACTAATAATAGTGTATTTATCTTTATATAAAATCTATATAATTAACATTGTAAGATATCTTTTTTGCACTTTTTCCTTGTAACAGGGGAATTTAAGGAAAAGTTTTCATAATCAACTATACTCTTTTGGATCTTTATTGGTCAGTTCTACTAACAAACAAGGCTATATCTTATAAATCATTAACTTTGAGTAAAGATAATCAAGATTAAATTAATGCACAATATGAACATTCAGCATATAGATACAATATGGCTCACCTTAAAGAACAACAAATATTTTTTTTAGAAAACCCGGATCTTTTATCAAGAAAACAAAAAGATTCAACAATCCTTGTTTTTTCTCCTCACTCCCATACTTTTATCCTTCCTTATTCTTATTATCATGATGTCCAGGCAGTTTTTTTTTATCTTCTCTTTAAGACCCTTCTTCTTTCATCCTATTCCTTCCATGTCCTCCCATCACTTGATTGAGTTACAGACATTAAAAACCAATGCCATTAAAACCTACCTATGAACTCTTGAACACTGAGCTTCAACAAAACAAAAAAATAACTATAAAAGACATACAACCATAAACATAACTAATGAATGTACTTCTCTTACCCTTGTTTAGCTACAACTAGACACAGTATAAAAATAAGATTAAATTAAAAATGTACAACTATAATATATTTCACTATCAGATACCTAAGACAAAGGTTTTTTGTTATACAACTATAATATATTTAACTCTCAGATACACGAGACAAAGGTTCCCATAGAAAAATGATTCATTTTTCACATTTAAGAAAGTTTTCTTGTTTTCAAATATCTTATCATCTAAATTGGTTAAAATTTGGTAAATCCTTTTATATAAAGTTAAAACTAAAAGTTTATCACTGTGAATCATTGGATGCTAAAGACAATTTCCTAAATATGTAAAGGACAACTAAAATTAGGTTATTGATAAGGTCCCTAAACAAATGTGTTCTACATTTCAACTCACCCCATTGCAAAGACTATTTGCCCATGTTTTGAGCCTAAAAAACAATCAAAACTCAAACTTGCATTAGTTTCTATGGGTAACACTGTACTTCAAATAGATTAAAGTGGGGAAATGTAAGTGCTAGAATTTATACCATCAACTCAACAAAGGATAAATGTTGGCATCCTCTGTAATATTCAATAGAAAAAATCAATTAATTGACCAGAGAACAAAACACCCAATAAACAACCCTAAATTATTAATCATGATTGTACTATAGACCTCACCTTGTAAGACCAACTTGTAGGTAGTGCACCAACCTACACCAATGAATATCAGATTGAAGGTTAACATACTCTTCATAGAATGAAAGAAGGCAATGCAAGATAAAGGAAGGGTATTATTCTAGTGTAAGTGATGATAAAACTCAAACCAAAGATTCAAAAATATGCAAACATTCTTGGAGCCATGAGTACTTTTCCCATCATTTTAGATCAACCCACAAAAAAAAACTCTCAAAACATCGAGTGGTAATGTTGAAAACCATCACATAGTCCTCCTTTCATAGAAATTAGACCTTAAAACGGTAGAAGTTTGAAAAACTAATGCTTACTGCCATTTGAATGAACATAAATTTGACAAAAGTCTATCATAGGTGTTGAGGGTGGAAGATAATGTTGGTATGTTGATGGAAACCTGCAATAAGTTTCAAAGGCACCTCCAACAATGAACACTTACTAGAAATCTATTGAAAACCTATAGTAAATTTTGTCTTCATTTGTCAATGAAAAATTGGATTAGGAAGATATAATGACTAAACACTCTTTTATGGGATGAAAGTTGTAGACATCTAAATTTGACCACTTCCATATGGTCAAATTCATCTCCTTAATCATCCCTTTGTTCATTTTCTTCATCCCTTTTGCTGGTATTAATTAAATCACTTATTTAATTAATATTTCATGTTTTCCATAAGGTTTCTAAAGTATTTAATTTAATAAATAATTTTCCCCTCTTTCCTCTCTAAATTAAATAAATGTATCACTTTATTTAATTTAGTCATATTATCTTTTGGAATTTTAAATTTATTTTTAAATTCCTCACTTTCTCTCTCATTGTCACATCCTCCAACTTTTGCAAGTTGGTCTCTAATCCCTCTTAGCAATTTAACCCTCTTTCTTCTAGTCATAATTAATTTATGGTTAAGATGTGCACACCCCTAATCTTCATTAGGGTCCCATCCTCCATAATTTCCCACTTACCTCTAATTTGTCATTAACTTGTCTAATCAAGTACTTGCACAACCTTAATCACTTAATTAGGTCATCCCTAATCCCCATATCATTTATGGAACGTGTCCTAAGTCAACCTTCTTAAAGACTTTCTCTTTTTGAAGAAGGCACTCCATTCCCTATGTGAATTTTTAATTCACATTTAATCCCCCAATGCATTCCTTGGAATTTAAAATTTCTTCTCTCATCCCCATGAGGATATTTGAGGAATTTTTAATTCCCCACATGTCCTCTCACCCACATGGGGACAAGGACCTCCTTTATGAGGAGATCTTGTCCAATCCCAAGGTACTATGTACCACCTCCATGTCATGTACTACCCTTCCACCTCATATACACATCACCTCTTTTAAGCCACTTCACATGCAACATGTCAAGATGTGAGGGCTTGTGAGTTCTCAACTCACCTTAGCCCTACATCTTGATCTTGGTGGCTCAATCTTGACCATCCATTTCCCTAGAGAACTCTAAATTCTCTATAAATACCCCCTCTTTTCTTTCATTTTGGGGGAGATCATTCATACTAGCCAAACTCTTGCAAAAAAATTCCTTGAACCATACTTAGCAGTTTTTCATACTTTCATCTATTTTCCATCTATCTTACAATCCACATTTGCATCTCTTGCTATCCAAAGAGCATATAACACCAAAGATCGAAGGTCCAACCAAAGGATCAATTTGAAATAGGGTAAAAGGTTTCATTTTGTTGTCTTTATCTTGTATTGAATCCAACTAGGCTAATCTTGAGGTGTAGGGTGTCTTTTGTTGTTATTTGCACTCTCTTGTTTGTTGTTCATTTTCTAACACTGAAATTCACCCTATCACATTTATGGCACGCCTGGTGGGACCCACAAATGGGTTTCTTACTTTCACGTTTGTTGTTTTTTAACTTTTTTGTAGGTACAGGTTACAGAGGGGTGGACCTAACCTATAGAAGGGCGGCCCTGACCTTCCAGGGGTGGACCCAATCTACAAGGGTAGACCTGACCTAACAGACAGGCGGACCCACTCTCCATAGGTGGACCCAACCTTGCCCAGGGGCGGAATTGCCCTCCACAGACCTCAGAAGGTGCTTTTGGCCAACTTTTCATAGAGGGGTGGACCTGACCTGCAGACAGATGGACCTGACCTACAGACAGGAAGACTTGACCTCTACATAGCTGGATTTTCTGTAGACAACTTTTTCCAAAAGGTAAAATTTCACTTTTTAGCAATCTTTTTTGTTGTTTTAAGGGTTTTTAACCCCTAATTTGGGAACATAGTTTAACTAGGGGTGTCAATTAACCTTGTTTTACATCTTTGTGGGTGAGCTATTTGATGTCTCCAATCCCCTTACGCCATTCGGTGATCCTGGGTGATGAGAAATCATAGCTTACCAACTCCTTTGAGTCATCCTTTTTTATTTTTCTTAGTGGGACCTGCCTAGGGATTTCATCACCCCAAAGGATGATTCCAACCATGTGTACTGGCGGGGTATATAAAGGAGGGAGAGCGAAAGTTGTACCTCAATCCAACCATGTTGTAATTGGCGAAGTGTCGGGATGACATGAAGAGTTGGTCTAAGCCTTTAAGGTTCCCGACTCATGCCTGTAACAGGTTGGTGTTCATGGTTTGGGCCTCATGTACCGGGTGTATATCGAGGACTCCCTAGTAGCCATGTTCATCCTAGATTAGAAGACTTTGTCGACCATACCTTTTCTACTAGACTTAGGTTTGTGTTGTCTAAATTGTCTTCTTTGTGTGAAACCAGTGATTGTCTAATTCATTTCACTCAGCCATATCCTTTTCTTTGATGATTGTTGTGTTTTGAGTCCTTTGCCTTAGTCATTTTGTCAAAAGTCAAGTTTAAACCTGCAGACAGCCAAACTTGACCTGTAGATAGGCGGACCTGACCTTTGGACAGGCGAAAGTGAATTTGCCTCCCACAGGCGGACCTGGCTCATCTAGGGGTGGACCTGACCCTTGACCCACCCCTTTCAGGCCTGTTTTGATAAAATTTGACCATCTTTTGTTCCTTAGGTGGACCTATCCTTCACAGGGGTGAACCTGACCTATAAACCAGTCCTTTTGGAGCCTGTTTTAGCCATTTTTGACCAGCTTTTGCTCTATAGGTGGACCTGCCCTCCTGATAGGCAGACCTGACCTCTAGACAGGTGAACTTGCCCTCCACAGGTGGACCTGGCCCATCTAGGGGTGGACCTTCCCTTCACAGGTCAGAGCTGACCCTTGATCGATCAGCTTTTTCATCCATTTTGTCATCTAGGACCCTCGTTTCATCATTTCGATCACTTGGCTCCCTATTCCAAACATCCACACACCCATTTCGGGAATCCGTTCACCATCCTAAACATTCATCCCCTCAACTTGTGCATCCATTCACCCATTCAGAGTCCTCATTTACCCATTTCGAACCCACGTTCTGATTATCATTTCCCCGTTTCGGACCACCAATATCCAATTGAAACCTTGTTAGAGCGGTTATCCCAAATTGACCTAGGTGTTCATCTCTAATTTTTATCCATCAAAAATGACTTAGGGTAGTCATCCTTCCTAAGTCAGTCATCCTTGTCAGCCCAATCAATCCACTTTGATCTCAAGTTGGATTCGGTGCCGCTATCACACTTCCACCTTTTAATCAATTAATCAACACCTAGTGTTACCAAGGATCACTCTTGGACTCAGTTTCAGATTCTGATCATTATCATTCATCCTAATCAATCATCAATCCAAATCAAATCATCATATCATCCAATTTGGATCGACCAATTGTCTACCAATCAACCCAATCTGATTGCATCAAACAAAATCCACTTCGGTCGAATCAAATCAATCCTATCAAGCCACATCCTCGTTGACTAATCAATCATCAAATCAAATCAATCCTATCAAGCCACATCCTCGTTGGCTAATCAATCATCAAATCAAATCAATCCTTTCATCATCAAGGTCATCCTAGTCCATCATAACATCTTGCATGCCCATTTAGACTTGGTCACAAACAAGGAAAATGGCTGAGCAACAAGATCAACCAAACATCCCTCAAGATCCCAACAACCCAGTTAATGTCTCACAAGACCCCCATAACGGTGTGAACATCCCCCGGGATCCACACAATGGTAGATCATCACAATCCAATATTGATGGTCAAAACACATCACCACCCGGGGACGAGAACATGGTCAACCAACCTAAACTTACCTTTGAGGAACACTTTAGTAACCCTGTCAATGTGCAAATGACAAATCGCCTTCTCGAAAAGCATGGGGAAGAAATCTTGGCTCACTTAATTGAAAAAGGTATCAAGCTACCATCGAGTATCGACCTATCCAAATATAGCGGTTTCACACCTAACATAACCCAAGGTTCACAAAACGCACCAGGTAGTTCATATGTCCCCAATGTTGCTCCCGTAGAAGGTTGGCATCAACCTGAATTCGGCAATGTCATTCTATATCCCGTTAGTAATCCTCTGCATATCGCCATCTCAGTCATAGGGGCTCCTCAAACAGCTGATCCCAATGATCCTTTTGCCTTTGGCATGCCACAAAATGTTCCGCAACCACAACCATTAATGCTAACGACACCACCCCTTTCAAATCCACCTCCTGTCAGCACTGGGGGCAATCCTTTTACTGCAGTACCCCTGCCTTCTAGGGCCATAAACCTACCATTGCCTTCATATGCATCCCCACAACCTCCCTAATCTAACCTACTGCCTCCATCATTGCCACAAGGTACATCCCAACTGAATGTCCCCTTTGGTACCCAACAACCTCCTTTGCAAAACACCCCTATGTAATCTCAGCCGCCCCAGCAACAACAATCGTTGTATAACCCACTAATTTCTTCACAACAACCACCATACTAGTCACAAAGCAATCCATCCCAACCTCCCACTCAAACCATATGTTCATTCCTTGCATCCATCCTACGTCCACGAGCTCAAACACAACACAACATCCTATCCCAGCCCACACAACATCTCACATCACATCAGCAACCGCCACAAAATCATTATTACCATAACCAACAGTAGTCCCAGCAGCAACCACCTTATGCGGCTTCCCAACAGTCATAGTAATACCCTTAGTATCAGCAGGTCAATCCGCAACATCACATCCTAGCTCCTCAGCAGTCTACCTCACATTTTCATCAAAGGAATCCGTACTATGCCTCACAACAACAACCCCCGTATCAACAAAATCCCTCGACATACCAACAAGGGATGTCATCATCCCACTATCAAAATCCATACCTCAACAATCTGACACTCTCTTAGTAGGATCCTTTATCATCCTACCATCCATATCCATCCAACCTGCTACCAGTCAACTCAGATCTGTTGGAAATCAAAGCCGCTCTGAAAGATCTTCAAACTGGGACTAGCAAACAATCGTTCAAATTCGAAGACATATGCCCATATCCATTTGATCTCTCCATCTCATTGATCCCCTTCCCTAAACATTTTGAAATACTGAAATTCGACATATATAGGGGGAACAAATATCCTAAGGCCCACTTGCAAGAGTTCTTCTCCCAGTGTCAGAAAGTTATGCACAATGACAATTATCTCTTGCACCTATTTCTGTGGATCCTGATAGGCATTGCCCTAGAGTGGTTCATGACCCTTGAAAGAGGATCCATAAAATCTTTTGCGGATCTGTCAAAAAAAATTGTTTCTTATTTCTCCTTCAATTTGGAGAAAGACACTGATACCCTGGATCTCCTCAAAGAGAAACAACGTGAGGGGGAAACCTTTGCTAGCTATGTTCAAAGGTGGTGTGTGCTAGCAAGCCGAATGAAAATCCCTCTAAAAGAAAAGGACATGGTCACCCTCTTTGTGGAGAACTCTCATCCCAACATGGCTCATAATTTTAGGTTACATTGTGTCACCACTTTCATAGAGCTAGTGGAAAAGGGACCTATCCTTGAGCATGCCCTTGTTGCCAAAGGTCACATCAAAATAAATAACCATGATAAAGAAAGGTCATTCGGTGACAAGCCACATTTTTGGAACAAGAACAAGAACATAGTGAATGACGGCGTCACTGACAGTAAACAAGTCCAAGTGGCTAATACATCCCAGAGACAACAACCATCCATACCTAACACCATATCTGTACCACAAGGGGCACCTCGTCCTCCTCAACAGCCAAACTAGAACAATTACAGGAACACTAAATGTTAGTATACTCAATTAGGAGAACCCCTAAGTGTCATCTTCAATAAGTTGTTACAGATCAACTACCCGATCACCTACCCTGTCACCAAACCACTTGACGAATCCAAACCTAAGCCTGCCTGGTTTAGAGAAAATGAATATTGTGATTTCCATAAAATCAAAGGACACTCTTTGAATAAGTGTCAAGGTCTCAAAAACTATGTCCAAGATCTCATTGATCAAGGAGATATCAAAGTTGACACTAGTCAAGCTTCGTCGTCCAATGCTCAAATGCAGATATATCAAAATGCCTTTCCAAACCATAATCAAGGCACAAGCACCTCCAACAACAATCCCCAAGACAACAACACCAATAACATAAGCTATAAGAATGTGCCCCTCAATTACGAGGGTATTATCCATTACATTGAGCAAGTAGAACCCTGTGTGTCTATGATACATGTCAAAGCCAAATACCCTCAGTGTGTTGTTACTACACGACGAGCCTGCATAATCGTCCCTGCGGCCTCTGCACCTGCCCAACCAAGTCCTGTAAACTCTAAGTACAACATTCTAGATCACTTAGGGAAGACCCCTACTTAGATCTCAATCTTGGATCTACTTAAGTCTTCTCCTGTACATCAAGAAATCCTCAATAGAGCCTTACAGGAAACCCATGTACCTAATGATATCAATCCTACATGATTCTAAGCTTTGGTAGGGAACCTGGCTTTATCTTATCAGTTGCACTTCAGCCATAATGACATGCCAAATATTGATTCCTATCATAATCTCCCCTTGCATATCAAAGTCTTGGTTGCTCATCATAAAGTAAAAAGGGTCTTGGTAGATAATGGCTCCACCCTCAATCTATGTACTTTGAAATTCATAAAATAGGTGGGGTAAACTCAAGCAGACTTAAGTAATCAAATCATCACGATCAAGGCCTATGATAATGCAGAAAGGAATTTAGAAGGAATTATCAGTCTTCCTATTCAAGTTGGACCTATAGTTCAGTACACTACCTGGCATGTCCTTGATCTGGACTTACCATATAATCTCCTCCTTGTCCACCCATGGCTCCACACTATGCAAGCCATCCCCTCCATGTACCATCAGTGCCTAAAATTCCTGATCAATGGACAAGAGGTCACCATTTATGCTGACCCCCAACCATTCGAATACTGTCATGCTTTAGAGGCATCATTTCCCCATTTACATTATTGTCCTGGGGTTGAAATGGGGGCATCTCAGTCATCATCCGCTAATCCATCCTCCACCACAACAACTGCTTCATCTTCCGCCACTGATCCTACTATCACAAAAGTCTAGATCATTGACAAGGGGTGTGGTGAATACGAAATGCATACTGCTCTTAATGTAGCAACCATGCCACCATCACCACACGAGTATGGTCAACCTTCACATGCTACTCCAAAGGAAGACAATACTATCACTTTTAGTGTTAAAAAACATCCCTACTACCACTTTCAGGTCCCCAAGTATCAAGATTGATGCACCAGAAGAGGATATAAGTCAATGGGTATACCGAGAATAACCCCAACCAAATCCTCCTCTAAAGGAATATTTTCAGGAAGCATATCCTTGGTCAGCTAAGTTTGCAGAAAAGTATAACTACCAAGGTAGGGGCCTAGGTAAAGAAGAACAAGGGTGGTTGCAACCTATTGATACATCAAAGTTGCCAAAGAACATAGGCATCAGATACGACAAAAAGCAGAAAGGCCCTACAACATCGTCTAATACCTCCAATAGTGTTGCCATGGACGATGGCTCATTAGAAGACATACCCGAGGAGGAATCCATCATACGTGCATACGATGATGTCGATCACACTAACCTATCATCCATGTTCGAATGCCTATCCATTTGCACCATTAACCTATCCCTTCATCACCCTAAGCTTATTGATTGGGACCTGCATGACAGCACACCTGTCAATATTTCTGTGGATACATATGTCAACCTCATGGGATTGGGGGAGGATGAACACTCCAGTCACAAAAATAAGAATAAGAGAAATAAAAAGTGGTCATATAGTGAAAACCTCCCTGAGGCACTTCTTGACCTTGAAAAAGTAAAAATAAAGGATGCATCCGATGGCAAAAACCTCAAAGAGGTGCTAGAGGATGGAGATGTTCATCTTCCTCTTGTGGGAACTCAGTTATCTACACGGTCATCCATTTTACTTGAAGAGACTCGAGAAGTTAATCTGGGTACTGCCGAAACTCCTAGGATCACATATGTGGCCAAATCACTCTCAGATCCAGAATATGCAGTCATTGTTCAGTTACTCCAAGAGGGTGTTGTTAACTTTGCTTGGTCATATTCAAACATGCTAGGCTTGGACCCCACTTTAATGGTCCATCATCTAGACGTTCGCCCTTATGCCAAGCCTGCCAAACAGAAGCTCTGCAAGATGCACCCACAGGTAGCACTATTATTCAAGAACGAACTGAAGAAATTACTGGATGCAGGTTTTATCAGACCAATTGACTACTTTGAATGGATCTCCAATATAGTACCAGTTGCAAAACCAAATGGAGACATTCAGATCTGCATAGACTTCAGAGATTTTAACAAGGCCTGCCCAAAGGATGACTTCCCTCTGGCTAACATTGACATGTTGGTTGACCTCACGACATGACATGAGATGTTTTCCCTTATGGATGGTTTCTCTGGTTATAATTAGATCCAAATTGCACCTAAGGACCAACACAAGACCACTTTCACAACACCTTGGGGTACTTTCTATTACAATGTTATGCCCTTTGGTCTCAAAAATTCCGGGGTGACATATCAAAGGGCAATGACGGTCATCTTCCATAACCTCATCCATATCATCATGGAGGATTATGTCGATAACTTGTTAGGAAAATCCAACACTTGAGCAAAACATCCTACTATCCTGAAAAAAATCTTTGAACGGTTGGAACAGTACAATTTGTGACTAAATCCCAAAAAGTGTGTCTTTAGTGTCACATCAGGAAAATTGTTGGGTTTCATAGTCTCTCGAAGGGGTATTGAAGTTGATCCCGCCAAGGTGAAATCTATTCTGGACATGCCACCCCCGCACAATCTGAACCAGTTAAGAAGCCTCCAAGGGAAGATGCAATCCATCCGTCGGTTCATAGCCCAGCTCACGGATAAGTGTCAGCCATTCACTCATCTTCTAAAGAAAGACTCCACCTTCTGCTAGAACCAACAGTGTCAGACAGGTTTCGATAAGATCAAAGAATACTTAGCTCATCCACCGATCCTAATTCCACCTATTCTAGGGAAACCCCTCTTGCTATATATCTCTGTCACTTCAGTTGCACTAGGGGCATTGTTGGCACAACATGATGAATCATTGAAAGAGAGAGCGATCTACTACATCAGTCGGACATTGGTCAACTATGAATTAAACTACTCTCCCATGGAAAAAGTGTGTCTCGCAGTAGTCTTCAGCACACAAAAACTCTGACATTACATGCTTAGCCATTCGGTCAAATTAATTGCTAAGATTGATCCACTAAAGTATCTGTTATCTAGGACAACCTTGACTGGCCACAAGGCCAAGTGGGTCATGCTCCTAAGTGAATTTGACATAGAGTATGTGGAGTGAAAAGCCATAAAGGGACAGGTCATAGCTGATCAGTTGGCCGAGGCACCATTAGTAGATGCTTACCCTCTGGACACTAAATTTTCATACGAAGAATTTTACACAAATGCAGAAGCACTAGCTTGGACACTGTATTTTGATGGCTCATATACTCATAATGGATCAGGTGCAGGGATTCTATTGGTTACCCCTCAAGGTGACTACATTCCAAAATCATTCAGGATAGCATTCTTGTGTACCAACAACATCGCAGAGTATGAAGCCCTTCTCACTAGCCTCCAAATTGCAAAGCAGTGGCATATAACTCACTTGAAAGTCTCTGGTGATTCATTGTTAGTCATCAAGCAAGTTAATGATGAATTATTAACAAAAGATGATAAGTTTTTTCCCTATAAATGTATGTGGATGATTTCAAGAAATATTTCACCTTCTTACAATTTGATCAAATTCCTAGGGTACAAAACAAAGCAGCTGATGCAATGGCCACTATCGGATGCAATGGCCACTATCGACTCCCTTACTGACATGCCAAAAGATTGAACAGAATGTGAGTTCCTTGTCAAACAACTTTTAATCCCCGTGTATGATATTCCTAAGACTGACATGGTGTGTGATATTGTGGTTCCCACTTCCCCCTGGTACTAGGACATATATACCTATCTCCATGATGATGTTCTACCCCTAGAACTCACATGCAATCAACACAAATCCTTTGTTCATCGCTCTTCTAGATACATTATCGTCGGTGATACGCTTTATCATCGTGGGTATGATGGAATCCTCCTTAGATGTCTGACTGAGACCAAAGCCCGCATGACACAAATAGAGGTACATAGTGGTGTTTGTGGAGCTCATTCAAATGGTATGGCCCTGGCCAAAAGGATTCTCCGAGTTAGATTTATTGGCCTACATTAGAGCATGATGCTTGTGAATTTGTGAAGAAGTTCCTTCCCTGCCAACAACATGCAGATTTGATTCTTGCTCCAGCACAGGATCTTTAGCCCCTCCTAGCACCATGGCCATTCTCTCAATGGGGTTCGACTTGATTGGAAAGATTTACCCACCATCATCCGATGACCATACATTCATAAGTACTACCACTGAGTACTTCACTAAGTGGGTGGAAGTAATGCCACTCTCACAGATCATCAGTATTCAGATCTCAAAATTCATCCTTTACCATATTCTCTGCAGATATGGTATCCCATCCACCATCCTCTCCGATAATGGAAAACCCTTCAAAAATAAAGCCATGAAACACCTCTGCAACACCTTTCATATCCGACATCATTTTTCAATGCCTTATTACCCCCAGGGTAATGGTCAGGAAAAAGAAACTAATAAGACCCTTATCCACATCCTCAAAAAGGTTGTTAATAATACTGGTCGAGATTGGCACCTCCATATTCATCCCACCCTCTAGGCATATCGCACATCCATCTGCACCCCTATCGGTGCCACCCCCTATTCTTTAGTCTATGGAATTGAGGCCATCTTTCCAATTGCAGTTGAGATCCAATCACTGAGAATTTCTCTAAAAAATCTTATCAGTGAGGAGGATGCTCATGTTGCATGACTTGCATAACTGGAGTTACTTGATGAAATAAGAATCAAAACCTACGATCATCTGCAAGCATATCAGAACTGCCTCAAGCATCACTACAACAAGAAGGTTTGACCTCAACAGTTTTAGGTGGGTGATCTTGTCCTCAAAGAGAATTAGCGTACTTAGCAAGATCAAGACAAGAAAGGAAAATTTGAAGCAAACTGGTTGGGGATTTATATCATAACCACCAAATATGGATCTGGGGCATATAGGTTGACTACTCTTGAAGGAGAGCCCCTTGAAGAACCCATGAATATCATGCATCTGAAGAGGTTCTACACCTAAGTCCACTTCGTAACCCCACCTAAAAAATCAAAAATCAAAAATCAAAAAAATCAAAAAAATAAAAAAAAATCAAAAATCAAAAAAATCAAAAAATTAAAAAAAAAATCAAAAAAATCCAAAAATCCAAAAATATTAAAGAGAAATAAGTTTGTCTTATGGTGAAAACCACTTCTTGGTGGTGCCTTGGATAAGTACGGGTGGTGAAAACCTGGTAACAGGCGTCATTCGTAGAGCGCTTAATCATTATCTACCTGGCATCCTAGTTATTTTATGCTTTCATCTGCACTATCATCCTCACCCATCCCATTCTTGACCACTTGGTATATTTTGATTGAGCATTGGACGATCCCTTTAGGTTGTCCTTCATCTTGAGCTTTTTAGTATCGCACTCTGAGCTTATGTCTTTCTTCTCCTCGTCGGTCGGTCTGTGTCATCACATAGGATCATTCATCATGTTGATCTCCATCTAGATCCCATCCTGTTGCATCCTTGGTCGAACTACATTGCCCTTGCACTGTCAAGTAGGCAAGGCTGATCATTTGATCTACCCCCGGGGTATTCTGACCATCCCGTGTTGGTCGTCCATCATCTGCCATTATCATCCTCTTTCCACTTTATCCATGGTCTTTTCTTGAACTACAAGGGCTCTGCACTTTCACGTAGGCAAGGCTAATCTCTGATTGGCCCCGAGCCCCTAGGTCTGTAGGGTGTGTTAGTTAGTGTCCTTGTCTAGCTCATTCTTCACAAACAAAATCCCCTAGTGTCAAAATATCTGGCTAATGGAAAATATCTTATGTCAACTGGGTCATTCTAGTTTAGTACCCATCATCGGTCTCAATGGGATGCATCCTTCATAGCAGACCTCATCAATCCCATCCATCCCTTTGATCCTATGGAAAATGACGTTTTGAAATTGATTGTGATCTTTTAATGTTTTTGGATTTTGTTTATCATTTGAGCTCACTATCAACACTTGTCATGGTCGCCTTGATCCATCATATCATGGTGTGATTTGACTCATCTACATAGGGGCATGTCTTGGTCTTTTTTTTTGTTGATGTCTTCTTAGTTGTCCCACGTAGTACCCACCAAGATCCTTGAGGTCTTGTGTTACGATGGGGAATCCTTGTGTGTTTGTGGTTATCCCAATACCTAGCTCAACCAAGGTCATCGTGACCTTGGAGTTTCTATTTGTTGTGTTTGTTTTATGCATTAAATGCCAACTCGCCTTGGTCTTACATATCAGGGTATCCGGTATCTTATGCTATAGAAAAAATCAATGCTCCGAAGATGGAAAATTACGTTCTTGATTGCACTACATTTCATTTCACTACATACACCCTTCATTCAACCTTTTCCATGGCCCATGACTGGTGATTTAGGTTGTGCAAGTCTTGACTCTTTTTCCCTCTTGATCTTCCTCTCAGGGTACTAATGGTTTTTTGACAGATGCAGAATCACACCCACAATATCCCTATCACCTATCCGCATTCCCATACAAGTCCTTATTAACACTTAGGCTTGTATTATAGGAACTCATGTTTCATTCATATTTCATGTTACATTATAGGTTCAATGTATTTCATAGCTCATAGGCTGATTAGATTAAGCATCAATAGTTTCATTTACCCATACATGTCCATATTAACATCTACATCCTAATTACATTTCATACCAAATATCCATATCATCCTGCATTATCAACATTAATATATGCATAATCATCCATCCACATAGCAATGAAATATCATAAACATGTGCATACATAAACCAAATCATCCATTATCATATCATAAACATGTGCATAAATAAATCAACTCATACATCCACATAGGCATGAAGTATCATATACTCATACATCCACATAAGCATGTAGTATCATAAACATGTGCATAAATAAACCAAAGTATCCATCTACATAAGCGGGAAATATCATATACATGTGCATACATAAACTGAATCACCCATCACAAAAAACATAATGCATAGTGTCAATAAGGACTGTCCCATATCATACTCAAAATAATATAATGTACATCATATATCCATCATGCATTATCAAATGAGGTACAAAATCTAGCATAATCTACCACATATCCATCATATATCATCAAATAAGGTACAAAATCCAGAGATGTAGAGCATCTCTGATCTCTGCCGATAAGTACTAAACACTCCATCCTGTGTCTGTCAAAAAATTGGTATCCTGTCATCTGATCTCTAGCTGTCCTACTATGAGCTACCCACATCTGATCTCTGAGGAGAATTTGACACTGACCCTCTATGTGTGGGAGTCCCCTAATACTCACAGGTGGGAGTCCCTTGGTAACCATTGAGAGGAGTCCATCGATAGTCACTGTATCCTCTGGTACGTGTCCCTAATGACTGGGATGGTGCCGACATCTATGGTACCTATCTGATATAGCACGTTGTGCACTGCATTGGATCTGGAACATCATGCTCATACACGCACCTCCAATAACTCGCCTCCTGCATATAGTCATCCCACTAAGCAGCCTAATGCCTAATGACATTCTGCTCAAGTCTATACCTGTCCTGATCTCCACTAATATCTCTCTACTCTTGTACCCAGGCCTCCTATGCCTCTATCAACTATTGTACCTACCCTGTAGCCCTATCTCTCTCAGCCTCTGTAGCCTCTAACTGGGCCCATAACCCCTATACCTCTGCCCCTGGCTTGCCCCTGCACCATGCGCTACCTACAGCTGAGCCTATGCTATGTCTCGCTCACTCTACAATGTCTGCATCCGTATCTCTATAGAATCCCTCTCTCTCTGTGCGGCTTGTGTCTAAGCCTTTGCTGCATCCCTGTCCCTCTGAAGTGCCTGAAGTCTCAACTCGGCAGAATCTCGCTCTGGCCAAAGACCTGACACCTGTGACACCGTTGCATCCCTCTCTCTCTGGAGAGACTGAACCTTTGACTCTGCCACCTGCCACTCACTCTCGGCCACTTGAGCACATGCCTGTAGAACATCCCTATCTGCCTCTAAGACCTGTACCTATGCCTATGCCACATCTATCTCTGACCACAACATGCGCATCTCTCTCCTCATCTCCTCTCTCTGCTGCATCAACCCCATATCCCTAATTGTCTACTCTAAATATTCCACCCTATCTCTAAGCTTAGCCCGCTCCTGGTGCAGATCTGCTCTCTCCCTTCATAACTGCTCTAGCTATCCCTGTAGACCCTCCGTCTCTCTAGAAGTCCTTGTCCCAGTCTCTGACGACTCCTGCACTATCACTCCTCCAACAGCATGTCATATCGCCGCCTCTACCACCAAATAGTCTCACTCCCACCTCATTGCATCTCCCTCTTCATGCTCCCTAGCCACCTCTGCTCGCAATCTCTCTATCTCTGCCCATAATTCAACTGCCTCATCTCGTACCTTATCCCTCTCTCTCATTAATATGCTCTCTGCATCAGACACCGACATGGCCAAGACTAAGTAGTCTCTCTCACCCTGGGCAAATCGTGCTTGTAGCTTGCTCAACACTACCTCTAATTTGACCCACTCTGCCTCTGTCTACCAAAATCATTGCTCGCTAAGGCGCAGTCTCTCCAGAGTCTCTCTCAACACCACCATGGGATCCTCTCCTTTGGGAGGTGTTGTTGACAGTGGTTGGAGGTCATACACATCAAAATCAATGTCCATCTCCCATGGCTCATACCCCTTGCTCTCTACCAATGCCTCCATCGCATCCACATCTATCACTGAGGGGGCTCCCCCTCTCCCTGTCATCCTCTCTTGTACTCTGTTGGCCTCGACCTCCTAGTCTTTGTCGTTGATGCCCTCTTGTGGCCTTGTCTGCCTCCTGTCTCTCCCGCGCTCTACTGGTCTCAGCCTCCTCCCCTCTCTTGCTGCTGACCTCCTAGGGATGCATGTGCCTCTTGGCTCCTCTCTCTCTTGATCTTTGGCCCCCTATCTTGTTGTGCTGTAGCCCTGGCCTCATCCTCTCCCTCCTCTGCTCCATCTCCTCCTCGAGCTCTACACCCTCGTCTCCTCCTCCTTGGCTCCTCAGCTACTCCAACAACCTCTTATCTCCTCCTCTTGACTGCCCTCACTGGCTCCTCAGCTGCTCCAACCACCTCCTGTCCCTCCCCCTGCTGTCCTCCTCTCACCTGAACTCCTCTTTGTCACCCTTGGGGTACTGGTCCTACCACCCTCAGCTGTCTCTCATCCTCTGACCTGAACCCTAGTGTTCCCTCAATCGACACTGTTGGGGTAATTTGTGGTGGTGAATGTTTCCTGAACCACTACCGATATCGATCTATCACCCCTACATCCCTCTGCCCCTCCCGCCTGTCTGGGTATGGCACAAACTGTAGTGTCTCCAGCTCCGCCCACACTGCATCCAAGCCTAGTGAAACCCCCCATGGCCGCTCTCATGACAATTGTTAGAACATCACTCGCCCCGTGGGAATATCCTGCCTCACTCCAAACTGTCGTGTCACCTGATTAGGTCTGTGTAGTTCCACTATAAGTGAAACTCTTCCAATAATATAATGAGTGAAGAAGTAACCGATGTGTGTCTCCTCATTGTCCCTCCAGCCCCTAAAGCGCCGCATCATATAAGGCCGCCACACTATCATCTCCGCCTGCACATCATCTAGTTGTCTCCTCCATACATCTACATCTCTCACATCTCGATACCTCAGTATCGCTCCTGCCTCTGCCCCCCATCCCTAGGCCACGACCTCTCTGTCATCCTACTCTGCTAATCTATGCACAATCGGCCTGGTCACCCTGATGTGCTCCCAAGCCCAAACTTGTAGCAGTGTGACATGTGCCACACTTTGCACCCTCTGGTAACATACCCAGTGCATATCCTAATACAGTTGTGCTAGCGTGCAGGTCCCCCACGTAAATTGTCCCTCTCGGCCCTCGATGATATGCCAAATCACCTCGACAAACCTAAGATGCAGGAATTGACCATTCCAGTCTGGCACCAGGATCCCGCTAATCAGTCCCGCTAGGTACAGTGACAATGCCAATACCCTACAAGACAGAAATTTCTCCACATCCAACTACCCTCGCTGAATTGGTAGATCATCACTGCCAAATACAACAAGCACAGACTCATTCAACACCTCGCCCGCTGTCCAACGCTCGCTAACTGCAAGCCCTGCTATAGAGAGCCTTAGCATCTGCCAAACATCCTCCAAGGTCACTGTCATCTCCCCTATTGGTAGATGGAACGTCGATGTCACCGAGTCCCAACGCTCTACCAGGGCTATCAGCATGGCCCTATGGGCCTTAATCATTGGGTAGGATAGCATGTGAACTAGTCCTACCTCTGCTAGTCTCTGGTGATCAACACCTTTCATCGCCGCAATGCATCTAGTCAACACCTTGGATCGCCTCTCCTGCATCCGCAAACTCTCAACATTCTACATCCATAGCAGTAGTCCTTTGTCAGTTTCTTTTGATGTTGTCTTGCCCCCATTTTTCTTATCCTACTTCTTCCCGCCCCGAAATTTCCCATCCCCATCCCACCATTTCCCCATCCCACCCTTAACCTCTGTTTTTTCCCATACCTTTAGCTATTTTTGCCTTGGCCCCTGGGTAGACCCGCCCCAAACCCACACGGGCCCACTTGAGCTCTTGGGCGAACCCGCCTGAGCTCGGGTAGACCCGCCTCCAACTCGGGCAGACCCACCCTAGCTTGGGCGAACCTGCCCAAGCTCGTGGGCGAGCTCGCCCGCACCAAGGCAGACCCGCCCGAGCTCGAGCAGACTCGCCCGAGCCCGGGTGGACCCGCCCAGGCTTTGTTGGGTGGGTCTCCGCCCAACACGAGGGGACCTGCCTGAGCCCTGGCGGACCCGCTCGAGCTCTATCGGGCGGGCGTTCGCCCGAGCCCAGGCGGACCTGCCCGAGCTTGGCTAAGTGGGCCTCCGCCCAGGTTAGGAGGACTCGCCCGAGGCATGGCAGACCCGCCCGGGCCCATCCAGCCCCTACCTCCCTACCCCTCCCCAAAATGTTTTTTTCAAAAAAATTCCCTCTAACCCATTTTTCCTCCCGAACACCCCCACAAAACCCATATTTTTGTTTTTGCAAAAAATTAGCTAAATTGAACAAAATCACAAGGTGGGGTTTCAAACTAACCTGGCGTGGCATGACACACTCGATGAAGAATCGTCATCTCTCATCCACCTGATGAGTGATGTCAGTATCATACTTTGACATCGTGTCTCCTCCCTCTTGCCCTCTCCTCTTCTCCCTCTTCTCCTCATTTGACAGCTGTCCAAATGAGGAGAGGTAGTTCCTAGAATTACCTTTTATAGCTTTTTCCCTCCATTTTTTTATCTTTTAAAATAAAGGGAATTTTTTCCCTTTATTTAACCTTTTTTCCCTCTCAACTAATTCCCTCACCCCCTATCTCCCTGGGGCCGCCATTTGCACACTGTGAACCTGTTTCCCTCTATTCAAGTGCCAATCTTCTCGATTTTCCATGTTCTTTCCAATGACATATGCCACTTTATACTTTTGCGAACTTGCCCGGGGCCCCTTTTCCTTCCCCGTCCACCTTCTCGAGGGGGCATACCCTACCATTCTCTCCCAATCTTCTGTCATAAACTTTCTTTTGCGAGACCGGGGCATCCCCTTTATTTCTCCTCCGTTCAGGTAGCTCACACAAACTCTCCCATTTTGGGGCATCTCTTTTCCAGTCGCTCCTTCCATAGAGTCGCCTGTATTTTATTTTTCTTCGAAACACTATTATCCTAATAGTATTTTGAAGAGGGAAAAAATGTAGACATCTAAATTTGACCACTTCCATATGGTCAAAGTTGTCTCCTTAATCATCCCTTTGCTTATTTTCTTCATCCCTTTTGTTGGTATTAATTAAATCACTCATTTAATTAATATTTCATGTCTTCCATAAGGTTTCTAAAATATTTAATTTAATAAATACTTTTCCCCTCTTTCCTCTCTAAATTAAATAAATGTATCACTTTATTTAATTTAGTCATATTATCTTTTAGAATTTTAAATTTATTTTTAAATTTCTCACTTTCTCTCTCATTGTCACATCCTCCAACTTTTGCAAGTTGGTCTCTAATCCCTCTTAGCAATTTAACCCTATTTCTTAGTCATAATTAATTTATGGTTAAGATGTGCACACCTCTAATCTTCATTAGGGTCCCATCCTCCATAATTTCCCACTTGCCTCTAATCTGTCATTAACTTGTTTAATCAAGTACTTGCACAACCTTAATCACTTAATTAGGTCTTCCCTAATCCCCATATCATTTATGGAATGTGTCCTAAGTCAACCTTCTTAAAAGCTTTCTCTTTTTGAAGAAGGCACTCCATTCCCTATGTGAATTTTTAATTCACATTTAATCCCCCAATGCATTCCTTGGAATTTAAAATTTCTTCTCTCATCCCCATGAGGATATTTGAGGAATTTTTAATTCCCCACATGTCCTCTCACCCACATGGGGACAAGGACCTCCTTTATGAGGAGATCTTGTCCAATCCCAAGGTACTATGTACCACCTCCATGTCATATACTACCCTTCCACCTCATATACACATCACCTCTTCTAAGCCACTTCGCATGCCACATGCCAAGATGTGAGGGTTTGTGAGTTTTCAACTCACCTTAGCCCTACATCTTGATCTTGGTGGCTCAATCTTGACTATCCATTTCCCTAGAGAACTCTAAATTCTTTATAAATACCCCCTCTTTTCTTTCATTTTGAGGGAGATCATTCATGCTAGCCAAACTCTTACAAAAAATTTCCTTGAACCATACTTAGCCATTTTTCATACTTTCATCTATTTTCCATTTATCTTATAATCCACATTTTCATCTCTTGCCATCCAAAAAACATACAACACCAAAGATCGAAGGGCCAACCAAAGGATCGATTCGAAACAAGGTAAAAGGTTTCATTT
>VDFB02281492.1:779945161-780001048 GCA_007258455.2 Sequoia sempervirens
CTAGAAGACTCAATATGGAGCATTTATTACTTTGCTATTTTGGGAGTGAGTGGGAATCTTTGATTCATTTAATATACCACTCCCTTATTCTGGCAGTTTTTAGGGTTAGGGCCGAGGTGGCACGATTCTGGCCACTCTATTGATTGTAACCCTAGCCGTCCTTTGGGACTTGGCTAGCTATAAAAGGGGGAGTCCCCCTCATTTGTAATTCATTAGAAAATTAGGAGTCAGAACCAGAGTAGACATTGAGAGAGCATTAGCTTTAGAGCTAGATAGTGTAACATTGTAGAGCATTTTTGCATCATTTGGAGAAGAGAGAAAGTTTTCCCTTTGAGAACTTTTGAAGAGATTGTTGTGTAACACATTTTATGATAATAGATCTTTTCATTGATGATGAAATTCGTCTTGTCATGAAATGCTAGCAAGGTTTCTTCTTCCTTTCGTATCCAAGTAGATTAGATTCATGCAAGTAGCTTACTTTGGTGTGTGTTGTTTTATTGAGATAGCTTCGCTTTATTCCATACCACTAGCGGCTTGTTGATGATAAGTCTGCCTTGTGTGGTCAACTGGACATTATCTTGTGTCTAACTTCGGTTGTGGTTTACATACTTATATGCGTTGTTCTGATGGTGTACGTATGTTAATCTATAACTTGAACACCTTTCGCTATCCCCTTTGAAGATTGCAACGATTTTACTGAGGCTGTCCGACGGAGGCTAGGTGAAATCTGGTTGAAGTCTATCAAAATGAAGCTCCACATATCCTGCATTTAGAATATAATATAAATTTCTTAGGCCCTTTCCCCTTTACTTTCCGTATATTTCTTATTAGTCTTAGGAAAAGATGCACATTGCCAAATCATACACGTAAGAATTCCCCTTCAATATCATACATTAACTGCTGACTGCAAGAAATCTGGACAATTGTGTAAGTCCCCTCGTACGAACACAGCAATACACATCAACCAAACTGGGTCTATTCGCACTTAAGGAACCTTGGAGTTGAACATGCGAACTTTCTCGCAATCTTAGCGCATGGAATACTTTGATCAAGAGAGAACGGAGTAGCCCAAACTATTTTGTTCTGCCTTTTTGGTATGGTCACAAAAACCGCATCAACAGACGTCATTGCTGCAAAACTTAAAATGAAGTTAGCCTTCATCGAATACGTCAAATTAAATTTGTTGAGTTTTTATTGACGTAGACTCGTTGCTTCGTTGCTTTCACTGTATAACGCCTCTCGGCGTAATAAATACTAGCAATTGCACCTTGGTGTGCAATGGGTATGCCTATGGTTTTTTTTGTTAATTTAGAATTTATGTGTTAGTTTGAATAATTAATCTATTCACTATACTTAAGTGTACTTAGGTTGATGAGGTTAGACAACTTCTTGTCTAACCGAATGTGCAACCTTTAAGCCTCTAGAGGTTACCAAGTTATTTGGTTAACCTCATGCACACACCTTGAGGTTGGAAGTCTTTCCATCTCACCTCAAAGGTCACTAAACACTTGGCACACAAGGTTGATGACTTGGTCATAGAGGTTGTTGGTTTGCACACTCCAAGTGTTCCTAAAGTTGACACCTATATGACACTTGTCTACTCTTTTGTGCCACTTCATGGGGAACTTGTCAATTCACCTCATAGGTGGATTGCCTCATCCTTTCCTATATGAGCAAGGCTTTGTACTCAATGTAACTTGGGTCATCTAATACAATATTGCATATTGTTCATGTGCTCACCTTTTTTTGCCCCTCATATCTGTGCACCTTGGGTTTTGAGCCTTCTATTTTTTCAGATTTCTGAGTTCAAGGATTTGTGTACCTCTTTTTTGTTAGATTTTGTCTGTGAAAAATGGCCTCTTTGTCTCATATTATGCTGGAGGGAAGTCAAAAATTCAACGACCGCAACTACAACACCTGGAAGCAGCGAATGATGACAATTTTTGAATATCGGTGCCTTGACCAGATTGTTTTGGGCAACAAGACATGACCTACAATGAAAGATAAAGATCGAAAAAAGTTTGATGAGAAAAATCGGGAAGCTGTGATGCTTATTAAACTGTTTGTCACTGATGACCAACTACCTCAGGGACTATCTGGCAAATTAGCTAAAGAAATTTGGGATCTTATGAAAGATTTTCATGAAACATCCGACAAGAGTTGTGCGTTCTTTCTAAAAAACATGTTGTTCTCCATCATGATGGATGAGAAGACAACTCTGCAGGTGCACTTGATAAAAATCAAGGACATTCGTGATCAGCTAGAGGCTATTGGTCGGAAAATGGAGGAAGATATGGTAGTCATCACTTTGAAGAGTCTCCCAAAACCTTATGAGCACTTTATTGAGACACTCAACATTACCTCAGCTAATGTTGGCTTGCAGTTTTTAGATCTTTGCGCCATACTTCTGCAGTAGGATCGTTGGAAACAACAATTTGGTAGCAGTGCTAGTTCATCCTCCACAGAGCAGGCATTTCCTCCCAAGACATTTAAGAAGAATAAGGGCAAGAATCAACCCTCTCAACAAACCAATCAAGCACAATCTCAAGATTCTTCCAAGAAGAAGAATGTATAGTGTAACTATTGCCACAAGTATGGTGACATGAAAAAAGATTGCCGGAAATGCTTGGCTTCTGAACAGAACAAGCAAGGAGAGTTTAAACCCAAATCCCATGTTGCAGAGTACATTGAGCAAAAGGAATCTATGTTCTATGCCTTTATGGCCAAGAGTCCAACAGATCTTGTTAAATCCTTTGCCTGGTATATTGATTCAGGTGCATCTCGACACTTCACTCATCGTCATGATTGATTCATTGAGTACATGCCATTCAGAGATTTTGTTATCTTTGGAGGCGAAGAGTATACTATTGTTGGAAAGGGCAACGTACAGATTCATTCTGGAGGGAGAAATTTATTTTTTCTCAATGTATACTTTGTACCTGGCATGGAGCTGAATCTACTTTTAGTCAGTTAGATCATGACTCACTCTCCTTAGCAAGATATTGTTTTCAGCATGCATACATGCAACATTATTGATAGACTCGCACTACAGTTGTTCAGGGACTTGAGGATCATGGTCTAGACTCTATATAGACTTGTTGATTCTAGTGATTCTCAAGAGCACACTATGGCAGCCAAGAGTACTTCCATTAGCAGCCTTTGGCATCAACATTATGGGCACCTGAATATGCAATATCTATCTTAGCTATCTCGAGATGATCTGGTTGGTGGTCTACCTGCGATCCAGACTTAGAATCATGGAGTATGCGAGGCTTGTTAGGCTGGAAAGCAACATTGGACTCCGTTCTCAGATGGTGACTCATGGCGAGCTTCCAAGGTATTATAGTTGGTTCACGCTGATTTATGTGGCCCATTGAACACTCCTTCAGTTACTGGTTGCAGGTATTTTTTGTTATTTGTTGATGTTTTTAGTAGGAGAATGTGGGTGTACTTTCTTCAAAACAAATGAGAAGTGTTTGGTATATTTCAGCAGTTTAAAGCCTTAGTTGAAAGAGTCAGGCTCTCTAATAGTCACTCTTAGGTCTGATAATGGGGGGAGTTTTGTTCTTCTGACTTCTCTAGTTTTTGTGTTGCACATGGCATTAAGCGCCAACTTATCACACCCTACACCCCTTAGCAGAATGGTGTTGTTGAATGTCGCAATCACACCATTACTGAAAGGGATTGTTCTATGCTGGAGCAAAGAAATGTTCCTAAGAAGTATTGGGTTGAAGCAGTTTATATTATAGTCTATCTTCTGAACCAGTCTCCTAGTCATGCGGTTAAGAAGATGACTCCTGAAGAAGCCTGGCTTAGACGCAAGCCTAAGGTCAGCCACTTGAAAGTTTTTGGCTCTACTGCTCATGTGTGGATTCCAGATGCCAAGAGCACTAAGTTGGATTCCAAAAGACAGAAACTCATGTTCACTGGTTACAGTGAGAATCATAAGGCATACAGGATGATTGATGTAGATACAACTCGTCTCATCTTCAGTCGTGATGCTATGGTTGATGAAACTACTGGGCCTTTCCTTCCGTCTTCTACTTCTATGAGCCTTGAGGATTAGTCTATGCAAGCTCCTGATTTGTGCGTCTGTCTTCCCCTAGCTCCACTTGGTGGGAGGGATTCTATAGTTGAGCAGCTACCTCACCAGAATGTTCCACCGCTCGCCCCTCAAGACAATGTGGATCCTCATCCAACTGATTTTGTTCCAGCCACCCCAGGTGATGTTGTTCTCCTGTTTTAGATATTGGTATTTCTACTCTCCGGCCTAAATGGTATGCTAAAACCATAAGTGATCTTCATGATGATGAATTACTTGAGGGTAGAACTTCTTGTAAGAAGAGCAAGAAACAAAATATTGTCAATTTTTCTCTTATGGCCAATCTTCACAGCATCTCTGCGCCTCAAACATATTCAGAGGCTAAAGGTGTTCTTGAGTGGGAACAGGCTATGGAAGCTGAAAATCATAGCCTTCTGAAGAATAACACTTGGGTCCTCTCTGATCTTCCACCTGGGAAGAAGCCCATTGGCTGCAAATGGGTGTATAAAGTTAAGTACAAGGCTGACGAAACTCTTGTTAAGTACAAGGCTTAGCTAGTAGCCAAAGGGTTCTCACAGAGAGAGGGCATTGATTATGAGGAGACTTTTGCTCCTATAGCCAAAATGAGTACTATTCGGCTTGTCCTCGCTATTGTAGCCCAGTTTGGTTGGAAAGTCCATCAAATGGACGTCAAGAGTGCATTTCTCAATGGTGATCTACAGGAAGAAGCCTATATGACGTAACCTCCTGGTTTCAAGGTTCCTGGGAAAGAACACCAGGTTTGCAGACTCGTGAAAGCACTCTATGGCCTTAAACAGGCTCCACGGGCATGGTACATGAAAACTGATAAGTACCTTGTTGATCATGGTTTTTAGAGGAGCCCTTCTGATTCAAATTTGTATGTCAAATAGTCTGGTGATGATATTCTTTTGCTTGTTGTCTATGTTGATGACCTTATCATTACTAGCAACTCAGAACATCTGATTGAGGAGATAAAACATAATTTTACTCAATCATTTGACATGATAGATTTGGGAATTCTTCATTATTGTCTCGGTGTTGAGGTTTGGTAGATAGTTGATAGCATCTTTATTTCTCAGTCCAAGTATGCTCGCAGTTTGCTGATAAGTTTAGAATGAATGATTGCAAACCTGCATCTACACCTATGGAGAAAGGGATAAAACTATCAACAAAATCAGACTTGCCTGTGCAAAATGAATCAACATTCAAACAACTAGTAGGCAGCCTCATCTACCTCACTGCTACTAGACCTAGCATCAATTTTGCTATGAGCTACATATCTTGCTTCATGACAACCCCTAAAGCTGAACATTGGGTTGCAACAAAGCGTGTGTTGCGATATGTGAAAGGCACTTCCGACTTTGGCATTCTGTATGGAAGGTGCAAAGATCCTAAGCTGATTGACTATACAGACGCAGATTGGGCAGGCTTTGTTGATGACAGAAAGTGATGCAGAGTCAAGGTGAAGAATAATCAAAACAATGCCAATGTCAATCCAACAATAATTCAAGGCAAAATAAACAAACAAAGTGATCTGCTGATCACAAAACAAGCAAACATACCAAAGCCCCAAATTGCCTTGAGAAGATGAGAGGCAGGGCATCTATTATATAGAGAACTAGATTTACAAGGTAGTTATGGCACACAACCATAATGACCAATAACTCAACCATAAAACTAAATGCAAAACTTGAAAGTCAAGAAAGGACAGCTACATATTTAATAAGCCCAATGGGCATTACAAATAAGTCAAGAAAAGCTGCTGCACATGCTATAGACCGATAGATGTTGATAAATGCTGTCATTCTCCCCCATTATGACCATTGGGAAGAACATGAAGTAGATTTTTGAGTTTCTGGAACCTTTCACGAGCTAGAGACTTTGTGAAAATATCTGCTAGCTGATCTTCTGTACTACAGTACACAATCTCAATCAATCCTTGTTGAACCAATTCTCTGATGTAGTGGTGTTGAATCTCAATATGTTTGGTCCTGCTATGAAATACTGGATTCTTTGTCATTTGTATAGCACTCTTGTTGTCACTATACAACAATGTAGGTCCAGTTTGTATGTAGTGTAAATCCTCTAGTAGTCGTCTCAACCACACAGTTTGGCAAGCTGCTGATGTTGCGGCTTTATACTCGGCCTCTGCTGTAGAAAGTGAGACAGTTGGTTGTTTCTTGGACTTCCAAGAGAAAACTGTTGAACCAAGACTGAAAGCGTAACCAGAAGTAGACTTTCGGTCATCTGTGGAGCCTGCCCAATCTGAATCTGTATAACCAACCAACTTGCTATCCTCTGAATACTGAAATTTGAGTCCATAACTCAATGTCCCTTTGACATATCTAAGAATCCTCTCAGCTGCATTCCAATGTGTTTGCTTAGGTTCTGACATGAACCTAGATACCAAGCTCACTGCATAAGTGATATCTGGTCGAGTAGTAGTTAAGTAGATCAAACTACCAATCAACTGTCTATATAGAGTAGGGTCCACTAGATTTGACACATCTAAGCTAGACAATTTAAGTCCAACTTCAATAGGTGTTGCAACTGGTTTGCAACTATTCATCTGAAATTTCTGTAGGATGTCTGAAGCATATTTTTTCTGAGACATGAATATTCATCTTTGTTTTGCCATACTTCTATACCAAGAAAATAGTGCATCTGTCCCAAATCTGTCATCTCAAATTCAGCAACCATAGCCGCTCTAAACTCTGCAAATAAAGCTGAATTGTTCCCAGTGTAGATAAGATCATCAACATAGAAAACTAAGATAAAAATATCCTTGTCTGAGCTTCTAATATAAAGATTTGGATCTGATTGACTTCTTAAGAAACCTTTCTGTTGTAGGTATGAGTCTATCCTTGAATACCATGCTCTTGGTGCTTGCTTAAGACCATACAAGGCCTTCTTTAATCTGTAAACATAATGCGCTTTAGAGGGTATTTCAAAACCTCTAGGTTGAGAAACATACACTTCCTCATCAATATATCCATTCAAAAAAGCACTCTTTACATCCATTTGATAAACTATCCAACTTTGCTGAGCTGCCAAAGCCAAAACCAATTTGATAGTATCCATGCGTGCTACAGGTGCAAATGTTTCAGTGTAATCAATACCTTCCTGTTGAGTGTATCCTTTGGCTACCAATCTAGCCTTATGCTTATTAATGCTTCCATCAGATTTATATGTAGTTTTATACACCCATCTTGTACCAACAATTTCCTTACCAGGAGGTAGCTGAACCAAATCCCATGTGTCGTTCCTTTCAATTGTTTCTATCTCACTATGCATTGCTTCAACCCACTCTTCTTTTTCTTGAGCTTGTTCAAATGTTTGTGGTTCATTACTTTCCATGATTTGAGTCATCAAAGCATAATTCACTTTTGCTTGTGATCTTGTTGTCATTTTCTCAAAATTTGAATCCAACATAAGAGTTGATGGATGATTCTTTTCTGTTCTTCTTTGATATTTTTGATACCTTCTTGCTCCTGTACTAGAAGACTCAGGTTCATTTTCTTTGTCTTCTCCTTCTTCAAATTCATCAATCATTATCTCTTTTCCCTTTGTTTCATTTTCCTTGCTATATTCTGTTGCTTCATTGAATACCACATCTCTACTTATAACAAGCTTCTTTCCTATTGGGTCATACAATCTATATGCTTTATTTTCGGATCCATACCCAATAAAAATACATTTTAGGCCTTTATCATCTAACTTAGACCTTTTTTCTTTTGGTATGTGTGCATAAGCAACACAACCAAATACTCTCAAGTGATTAACACTTGGCTTTACCCCAGACCATGCTTGTTCAGGAGTCATTCCTTTAACTGCTTTTGTAGGACTTCTATTTAGAAGATACACTGTTGTACATACTGCTTCTGCCCAAAACATTTTATCTAAATTCTTCTCTTTCATCATACTCCTTGCCATTTCAACAATGGTTCTATTCTTCCTTTCAGCAACTCCATTTTGTTGTGGAGTGTAGGAAGTAGTGAACTCTCTCTTGATTCCATGATTTTTGCAAAAATATAGAAACTAATTTGATTTGTACTCACCTCCATTGTTTGACCTTATCACTTTGATGTATTTACCACTTTGTTTTTCAACCAACTTCTTGAATTCTACAAATTTTTCAAACACTTCTGATTTTGAAACCAAACAATATACCCAAGTTTTTCTTGAGTAATCATCAATGAAGGTTAGAAAATACTTAGATTTATTCAAAGAAGGTGTTTCCATAGGACCACACAAATCCGTGTGGATTATCTCAAGATGCTGCTTAGCTCTACTGGATTTACCAATTGGAAAGCTAACTCTGTGTTGTTTGCCGACAACACATTCTTCACACACTTCTTTTGTATTTTCAATGAAAGGTAGACCCTCAACCATTTTGAATCTCTTTAGTAAAATTAACCCACTAAAGCTGAGGTGACCGTATCTTTGGTGCCAAATTTTACTTTCATTCATTTCACTAGACCTCAATGCTTGGTTTCCATGAGTGAAATGAAGAGGAAACATCCTATCACCTGTCATCCTTGCTCTTGCAACAACTGCATTCCTTTTTAACTTGTCTCTTATTATGCACTCATTCTTATCAAAAGTTACTTGATAATTTTGTTCTAGCATTTGTCCAACAGACAACAAATTCTTTTTTAGTGCTGGGACCAATAGTGTTTCATTGATATGTTTAACTTCACCATATTCTGTGGTAACTGCAATTGTACCTTTTCCTTTGCTTCCATGAGATTGATTATCTCCTAGTACTACTGTACTTTGATGTTTCTCATCCAAATTAACAAATAAATGCTCATTAGATGTCATATGTGAAGAACATCCAGAATCAATATACCAAACATTATTTTCATTGGCATTTGCATTAAAGCAAGACATAAACAAATTTTGTTTATTTTCAACAATACTATGAGCATTTCTTTTTTCTGTTTCACCTTGTTTACTCCAACAGTCTGATGCATAGTGTCCAAACTTGTTGCAATGAAAGCATTGGACATTCTTTTTATCATAGTTTCCCCCATTGTTTCTACCTCTTCCTCTTCCAGTACCTCTAAAGTTGCTATTTCTTCCTCTGAAATTATTACCTCTTCCTCTAAAGTTACTGGATTCACCTTTGTATTCATTTTTATTTTGATTCCTAGAAAATGTGTTTCTTTTTCCTCTTATGCTTGCTTTAGAGGAAAATGCTTGTTCTAGACCTTCTTCATTACTTTTCATCCTTTCTTCAGCAGTTAACAATATTCCACTTAGTTCATCTATGTGCATAGTTGTGAGATATTTGGAAATCTCAATTGTAGAAACCACACCATCAAATTTAGAAATTAAACTCCTTAAAATTTTCTCAATGATATGCTTGTCATCTACATCTTCCCCTAAAATTTTCATTTGACTTACTAGACCTTCTACCTTTGTTAGAAATTCATTCACAGATTCACTAGTAGTCATCTTTACGTTCTCAAATTTTTTTCTCATTGTCTGTAATTTTGCAGTTTGCGCACCTTGATATGCATTATTCAATATTTTCCATGCTTGCTGAGAATGAATAGCACCACTTATCCTAGGAAAAATAGCTTGATTAATTGCACCTTGAGTCAGAAATAGGGCTTCATTATCCTTCTTTATACTTGCTTTGTATTCTCTTTTTTGTTGATCATTTAATGCATTAAATGCAGTTGTATCTAGTTCTACACACCCTACTTGTACAATTTCCCACAAATCTTTAGATTTTAGTAAGGTTTGCATCCTAGTACACCAATATGTAAAGTTATCTCCTTCAAATACAGGAATTAGCATGTTAGACATAACATTTCCTGCCATGTTTGCCATGAAAAATGTGCACAATGACCCAAAAGTTCAACACAAGTTTCAGAGAGATCTTTGCAAATAGATACTCCCCTTGTCCTTTCAAATAGGACCCACACGCAAAAAGATTTTTATATTATATTGATTATTTTGAGATTAAGTGTCAGTTGCAACCGATAATACACATAATTACACAATATTGATTTAGCACTAAAAAATTATTTTCAAAAACAATTATATCACTTTGAAAATAAAATTTTCTAAGCTTAAAAAATTGCTAAAACTTTGGATTTCTTTTGAGACATGACTTTCACGTGCTCCTCATAAAAACTCTTAAAACTTTAATATTAAAGAATTAAAAGATGAGGCTTTGACTGTTTGCGTGTATTTTAGAGAAAGAAGAATTCACACGCATCTTTCTCCTGCTGCGCACTGCACACCTCTTCCTGCTGCTCCACAAATTACATACAGCAATTACAGTCAACAAGATAATCTCAGCTTGAACGCCTCCTTCCACGGGCAATGGTGATAAGCAAGTTTCTCTTTCTCCTTCAGCAGTCTACATGAAGAGATTCCAGTCGCTGCTTCTTTCAACCAGATTTCAGGCGCTGCCTCTATCAAACAGCCGTTCTGATTTTCTCCTGCACGCCTTCTTTCAACCTACAGAAACACAAAACACAAACACAACAGTTACCCTTCACTGCTATCTTCAATCAGCACTTCTCTCCAGCGATCTTCCTTTATGCAAGCAGTTTACAGACTTCAAGTCATTGAGATACTGCACTCTGAATCTCCTACGATTTTTGATGGCTTTCTTTTAAACTGGCTCTGATACCAGATGAAGGCAAAATAAACAAAGTGATCTGCTGCTCACAAAACAAGCAAACATACCAAAGCCCCAAATTGCCTTGAGAAGATGAGAGGCAGGGCATCTATTATATAGAGAACCAGATTTACAAGGGAGTTATGGCACACAACCATAATGACCAATAACTCAACCATAAAACTAAATGCAAAACTTGAAAGTCAAGAAAGGATAGCTACATATTTAATAAGCCCAATGGGCATTACAAATAAGTCAAGAAAAGCTGCTGCACATGCTATAGACCGATAGATGTTGATAAATGCTGTCAATAATGAACTCTTCCTTGAAACACCTTCAACCTGCAAGCATCAACTCACCCTCAAGGGTCTCAACCCTTCAAATTTGCAAAACAACTACCAATCTCCACCAAGACCCTGAAAAAGTTCCTCAACATGCCAATGATGACAATTTAGTCATTCAAATGCAATCTCAGTCTGATTCAACATAACCTTCAAAAACTCACCTTTTACCACTAGCACTCCTTGTAGTACAGGAAAACCAGTTTTTTAGCCTTTTGACAAAATCCTTCCATAACACCTGAGAAATAAATCATAGAATCAAGGACCCATTTCAGAGTCATTCAACATATCAAAAACCTAGATATCACTCCTTTGGATCAAAAGCTTCAAAATCAAGAATTTCACACTTTTAGGCCTCCAATTAGGCCATTTTTACAAAGAGACCCCCCTTAAATCTTCACACCAGGTTACCACACCTAAAAACAGTCTTTTATTGTGTTTCAAAATAGAGAATTTTCCAGGTCTTAGGACCCTATGTGCTCATATAGACCTCAAATGCGAAAACCCTCCTAAAACCGCAAGAACCTAGGGTTTCTGGGCATCATTATTGTTTCTCCAACTTCCATATCTCTCCCAATCGATCCAACTGCTCAGACATCTTTGTTTGGGTCCTCTAATGCTTAAAAGACACTCATTAGGCTTTGGGCCATGTTATTGCTTCAGTCATTAGGTCTATGCCATCATCTTCATAGGGAAAATCATACATTCTAGCCCTGTCTTTCATCCCATAAAACAAGAAAACTTTATTTCACGCCTCTTATTCATTGGTAGTCATTCCCTACCCCTAACCACATCATCCCACCGAGTCACAAGGACTTATAGTAGGTGGGATGATGTTTTAGCCATTACAATGGCACCAAAAATCCTTAAGTCTGCTCAACCCGGTATGGAGAAATTAGTGGTTTACAGGCCTAATATTCTACACTAACCCCTGTCAAAGCACCAAAATCAAGTTAGAACATATTCCTACAAATTCATGAGTAAATAAGGCATGTGAAGCCTGTACGGCTTGCTAACAGTGAGAAAATATTGAAAACATAGAGAAAATAACAAGAAAATAGGAAATCTTCAAAGACTTTTGTATTCTCTTGGCAACAACAACTTGTTCTCGGGATTCCCCAAGGAGTTTATAACCTTTTTCAATCTGTTCAATCCCCCCAACGTCCATGTAATGTCCCCTTCTCAAGCCTGACATTTCCAGTGACCGTTAGCCTTTCTTTGGGAACCCGAAGGCTAGTCGGAATTTAAAATTAGGGTTTCCTAATTTTGAGGAGGTCATTGCTCAGAGATGGTGGAGTAAATGGCGGATTCCTTCTGGGTTTTCAGAGGGCTTCGTAGTGGTATGATCATCTCGGCATTCAGAACACTTTTTGGAATTTACTATTTTTAGTAAATTCTATTTTTGGCAGCTTTCCAGATGAGCTCAGGTTGGTTGACTTCCGGCTTCAGAATGATCAGTTGACTTCGTCAGTATTGGCTTCAGGGCACTGTCGGAGAAATAAGTTAAGTCATTTAAATTAAAAAGTCACGTTTTAATTATTATAATTTAACGTTGACCCTTGGCTTAGAATTAATGACTTAATGTTGTTTTAAAAGTGGGCCCTTGAGGGTGGCGCCCTCATGAAGAGATGATTTAATTATTCCCTAAGTCAAAGCAAGGGTATGAGGGGCGCATATTTCAAGAATGATATTTAATTAAAATGTCAAACTAAAGCCTTGAAGGAAAAAGTACGCCCATCCTTGAGGGGATTGGGTTTTGACCTAAAAGCTCATTTTAGGGTTTTGTGAAGTCAACGGAGGAATTATAAAAGGGAGTCTTGGTGCATCATTTCTCATCTTTGGACGACTATACTGTTATGCTGCCGAATTGGCTCTGGGACTGCTTCGAGGAATGAAGGCCTCCTAGCTTGGGCATCGCTTCGTGTTTGAAAGACAACATCTAGTGGTGATTCTGTATCTGTGAGTTGCATTTAGCTCGTGCATTGTGTTTAGTTTTTGCATAGTTAAATCTGTTTTGGCATTTTAGTGTTGCAGCCTTTTAGCTTCATTTTATACAGCAGATTGCATGTTTTATTCATATCTTGTAAAAGACAAAAAATATTCTTCTGGGTATCTTCTCATTCTCTGTATTTGGCAAGGGCGAATAGATTCTCCAGTTTCTAGATTTTTTAGTGCTTGCATTATTTTTAAAAAGAAAATCGCCTTTTTCAGCAAGGCCGTACCATTTAGCATTCTTGGGATTTGTGCATTTTTCATTGGTTGCATTTTGGAGTCTGGGTTAAGTTCTAGTGTGAGCGCCATCATCATATTAGTCTTATGCATTTTAGTTTGAGCAATTTGGGTGAGTTATAAGGGAGATATGAGCAATTGAATCAATTCATAGGCTGCTGGTTTTTATTACAAAAGTGCAGATTTGAGAACAACAGAAAAACAGAAATGTTAATTACAATCTTGTAAGGATTTGATGTGGTTTCTTGAATTCAGCCAAGAGAGATTTTATTGTATTGTAATGATTCATATTTCCAGCTCTAACATCTTGACAGGCGTATGATATTAAATTGTAAACTGACCAGTAGTACTGGCAGTCATTCTTCAGCTTGTTGATTTGAATTGGTAATGCTCAATTTCATTTGAAGTTGTAATAGATAGATCTCCGCCCTATGGTCGCTACTTACCCACACTGGGTCAGCAAGCACATTCTGGGTGTTGAGTGTTTTAACTCTCAGTAGTTTCTTTCAAGCATTGCTTTTAGTTTTCACTCCGTCATATGGTCGCCCCTCACTCCGCCTTGGATTGGGTAGCACATACTTGACGTTGAGTTCCTTTCTGTATCTAGAATAGAAGATCCTCTGACCAATGCTCGCCATCATCGGCGCCATTCTGGTTAGAGTTGCTTTCTTGCACGTTTTGGTTTTCTCCGCTAACCTTAACGGGTGCACTGCTTGTAATCTGTTAATTGAAAAAAACGAAAAATTTGGCTCGGAATATTTCAGTCCACAACTACCAAACAACCACCTTTTGAAAGCATATAACCGGTGGAATTACAATTATGTTGCTTAATGCAACTCATAAACTTGAAACCTTATGCTTTTACCTTCATGACTCTATTACGTGTAATCTAATATTATTACCTTTTTAGGCTTACAGATGAGATTTATTTACTCCTTTTAATATAAGAAAACATTTGACCTACTAGACACAGGAATTTATACCTAGGTGATATGGTGCCCCTGCACTAGAAAGTCTACTTTAGGGTATGTATTCAGTTTGGGTACAGGTGCAGTTACATGGACCAACAAGAAGCAGTAGGCAGTGGCTCTTTTCTTGACTGAAGCTGAATATCGGGGAACTGTTAAAGCAGCTTGTGAGGCAGTTTGGCTTCAAAGGGTGCTTTCTGACATGCAAATGTCTCAAGTAGGGCCTTCCCCCTTGTATTGTGACAATCAAGGGGTGTTGAAACTCGCCAAAAATCCAGTCGTCCATGAAAGGACAAAGCATGTTGAACTTCATTGTCGTTTCATCTGCCAGCTTGTCAAAGATGGATCAGTGGTCTTGTAGTATGCTCCGACTGAGGGTCAGACTACTGATATTCTCACCAAGTCTCTGAGCCCGGATAAGTTTGTCAAATTTAGGGGGCATCTTGGTGTAGTTGATAGATTGACCATTAAGGGAGGCTATTAAAATAATATTTAGTTTATAATTAATGGTCAATATTGTATTATTGTAAATTATTAGATTAGATTATTTTCTATTCTTTTCTTTGATATTTTTTCTATTTTAGAAACTATGTTTTTAGAAACATCTGTATTGTAAAATCTATAAGAAGAGTGTTTCTCTCTTCAATTAATACATCAAAGATTTAATCATTTCACTTCAAAGTTTCAAACCCTCCTCTTTCTCTTGTTCACTTTCCTCTTAGCTGCAATTTTTTTTTAATGTAAAAATAAACTCAAATGGATTTGAAAGCAAGTTTTATGTTTCATTTTAGGGTTGGGAGGGTGTGGGGTCCACTTAGAAAGAATAAAAAAGTAAACATTTAAAGTTTCGGAGTGTTTTTTTTTGCAAACAGCATGCTGGAATTTTTTTTTGGGGGGATGCCTGGGAAACATCCCCAAGGCGTCCCCCGTCCCTGGAACGTCCTCGGGATGGGAACGGGGGCGAAAACCTCAAGGGACGCATCCCCATGTACCCCTACAATTTAACAATGAACAAGCATCCTTAACACCTTTTGATCACCAAGATCTCAATTTGGGCAAAGGTGAGAGCATGTGATGAAAGGGGGTTAGATTGATTATTATACAAAAATTCTTGTTGGCAGCAAGTGGCACAAATCAATATAGAAATTGATACAAAATCTGAAAATAATGTAATACTTTGTGACAGCAAACGTTCCAAATTAAATACAAATATTGAATCTAGCGGAGGACCACATAGATTGTCATTAGAAATATAAATGCCAGAAATGAAAGAGATTTTTAATGTCGTGATGACATAGCCATTTAGACTTACAAATCCACTTCAAAACTTATAATATTTTGAGAGTAAATTGCACAAAAAATTACAATAAAAATGTTATTCTAAGAACTGTTTGATAGAATGCTAGCTGCAAAAACGCAATGACAGAATTTGAAATATAAACTAAACTCAAACTTAATTTTGGACTCACAATAATATGGCGGTCCAAATGTTAGAAGAAGAACCACCAACACTACAATCTCTCTGATATCCCTTGAACAACCGATAATCAAATATTAACTAAGGTGCCTCCTTTAAGGAGTCGCACCCTTCTTTTAATAGTGTGGTTGCCACTTATTTTAAATTCAAAATATCCAAGACTCCCTAAGTAATCCACTGCCTTCCTTAGCAATTGTGGCAGCCTATAGACATTAATATGGGGCGGCCAGCATATAGCTCCTGTGATTCCTGTTTCTTTCATTTTTAAAAGTTTAATAGAAGTTGCAGTCAGCCTAGGGTGGTAAAGCTGCACCAAAATAGCTGCATTTGATAATTAATAAAATGAGCAACATTCACTACAAAGGCAGCTGGGAAAGTGTATGGCCAACACAAGCATTTAAGTTAAATATACTTTCTAATAGAAACTGAATGATGAAGATATATATCCTCAAATAAAAATCAGAACTCCACATCCACACACAAAATATTGAAAATTGAAAATCTCCACACCATACTAAAATATATATACAAATCTCACACTACCAAATTGTTGAAATTGGAAGAACTCTTAATCTGATGAGCACATTATTAATCCCTGGATGGAATTATTTAAATGAATAGGAGGGTTTTCGTATTCGAATCGATTATTTTCCAAAGAGCTTTTGTTCTTGAGCAAACAAGATGAATTTTCTCTTTCAAAAGAAATGAATTTGAAATATGAAATTGGTGTCCATTTCCATTCCTCAGTTCCTCTTTATATATGTTTTTTAGGGAAAATATATTATTATTTTCTTTTTTTTCTTCTTTTCCCTCCAAGTTATTATTTTTGGAATTGGAATCCATTCGTAGTGTCACTTTTGGTTTCTCTTTAAAAGCAACTTTTTATAATAATAAAATATAAATTATCTTTTTTAATATACTTAAAGTTATTTTTTTGACAACTTAAATTATTAAATTATTTTTCTTGCACCATTCCATTAGCCTGGGAAATAAAATAATAGGCTAAGGTTCTTCATTGGACCTATGTTTGAGAAGGGGACATAATACAATATTGGGGAAATAATAGTTCACACTCGGAAAAATAATAGTTGAAAGTGAAAACATTTTGCATGTCCAGGAAATAAGAATGAGTTCAATCCAGCCGCCACATGATGCAGAGCTAAAGAAAGCCATACAAACTTTCAAAAGAAATTCAAAAGGAGAATCACCAAAAGAAGAGACAATTGAGTTTTTTTGAACAGGCTATTTTCGATGAATCTATTCATGGAACCAAAATATTTTTTAATGTAATTTGAAATGTGTTTTAGTTGACTATATAATAATATATTCTATTTTCCAATAAATTTCATATTCATGCGATAATTGTATTGAAATAAATTGCATGTCTATCAAATATTTGTAATTTTTTTATAAAAAAGGTGCATCGGCACGAGAAAAGCTAATAGTAAATTTTCTTACTCTTGTTGCAAGATTTATTGTTCAATTTTGTGTGAATGGTCAAAATTTGTTATGTTATATGCAATTTTCTGTCATTCAAATTGATTTTAGTAATTTTGCATGACGATTTTGCAAGTTTGATAGAAGTTAGTGATGGATTCAGGATTTGTGCTAATTAGTTAATTTCTCTTTACTTTACCATTCGATGCTCGAATTGTAGAATTTAATGGCAGTTTAGTTACAGTCAACAATTTGTGTTTCATGAGCATTAATTTTTTATCTTTGCAATCTAATCAGAAATTAATGCATGTTAGTTTTCATTTTCAAAAATGATAAAAATCCTTTGCACGGGAGGATAAATTCTCTCTTAGCTTAGATCCAATGCAAAGAATAAAAGTATTAAGTTTCATGTTTTAGTTTTCTGCAGGATGCCTAAAACCCTAAATCAACACTTCTGAATATTATAAATTCTGTTAATAGTTTTAGTTTTTTTAAGAATAAGGGAGTTTCCCCTAAGAATTTGAAGAGAGCTTCTGCCCATTGTTTCAAAACTCTTTTGAATACTTGCAAATTGTTTGTTATTCGATTAAATTGCCCATTAATTCGCCTAGTCATGTTTTGTTGAGCTGATGGATTTAGACATGTTTTTAATTTGCTGAGATTTGCTTAGTTTTTGCCGAGTTGCTGGGTCCAGGTCAAAATTGGGTCTTCCGAGTGGCAAGTTTTTCTACCTCACACACTGTCCCTATTAGCTTTGTCCCCAAAAGAGCAAATCTAAACAGTGACAAGGCCAAGAACAAAATGAGTAATCCAACAAGCCAAAAAAGAGATTTTTTGTCCATAATATTGCCACCCTAAATAGTTACCATAAAAAATCTCATCTAAAAAGTATCATGTTCACTCTGTGTATATCAAATTTAGGCTTTTGCCATATTGGTGCAATATGATATGTATTATAACATAATGAAAATACAATTTGATTATAATTACATTGGAAGCAACTAAATGATTAATAACTAATATTTGCTGCTAAATGTTTTCTATTCATTGTTTGCAGTGATACAAAGAACTCCTCACGAATTCAAAATTGCATGCCTTGAGGTAATTGTTCATATGCCTAAAATCATATTTGTTGATTTTTATACTTTGGCATTTATGAATCAAAACAAAGAATGTTAAAACTTGAATCTATTCTTATAAAATTTATCCTCTTTTGATTTGATAGTATGATATTTATAAAGAAAAATAAGAATTTTGAGAATTTGAATATATTCATTGTAATGTCCCCTTCTCAAACCTGATCTTTCCAGTGACCATTGGCCTTTTCCGGAGACCCGAAGGCTAGTCGGAAGGTAAAATTAGGGTTTCCTATTTTGAAGGATGTCTTTGCTCGGAGTTGGTGAATTCAATGGCGGATTCTTTCTGGGTTTTCAGAGAGCTTCGCAGTGGTATGTTCATCTCGGCATTTTGAGCATTTTCTGGAATTTACTATTTTTAGTAAATTCTATTTTTGGCAATTTTACAGTTGGGTTCAGCATGGTTGACTTCCTACTTCAGTTTGATCAGTTGGCTTGCTCATTTATGGCTTCGGGGCACAATTGGAGAGATAAGTTGAGCTATTTAATTAAAAGTCACGTTTTAATGTTATATTTTAACGTTGACCCCTTTGGCCTAGTCTATTGACTTCATGTTGTTTTGAAAAGTGGTCTTTTGAGGGTGGCGCCTTCATTGAAGATTATTTTATAATTTACCAAGGTCAAATCAAGCTTTTAAAGTTGGACGCCTTTATGAAAATATTGAATTTATTTAAAAGGTCAATAGTGAGCTTTGAAGAAAAGGGACGCCATATTTTGAAATGATTAGGGTTTTGACTTTGAAGTGAAGTTTAGGGTTTCAAGAAGTCAACAGGAAATTATAAAAGGAAGGCTTTGAACCTCAATTCATGATCTTTGGTCTACAGTATTGTTATGCTGCCGGTTTGGCTCTGGAACTGCTTCGGGGAATGAAGGCCTCCTAGCTCGGGCATCGCTTCTTGCTTGCAACACAGCAACTAGTGATGAGATAACTTAATTTGTGAGTTGCATTTAGTTTTGAGCATTGTATTCAGCTTATGCATTGTTAGATCTGTTTTGCATATTAGTGGTTTTCCGTATATTGCATTGTTTGCTACAGCAGATTCATGTTTTTATTCATAAGTCAAAAAACAACAAAAACATTGTTCTGGGTATTAGCCCATTATCATTGCTAGGTCTAGGCGTCATCTTCCTTTAATTTGCAGATTTTTTAGAGAAGACAGTGATTTTTAAGAGCAGATCGCCCTTGAGAGCCGTACCACCTATTGATTGCATTGAATTCCGTGCATAAATAATATATGGCTGTTTGCTCTGTTTTCAATGTCTTAGTCTAGGCGCCATCATTCTTAGGGAATATTGCACTTTGTTTCAAGTCAATCAGATGAGTTATGTGAGAGTTATGAACATATGAGTGATTTCATAGACTGCTGGTTATTGATTTAAAAGTGCAGATTTGTGAAAAAACCAGAATTATTATTTGATCATTGAGAGGTTTACTGTTTTGGGCACTCCTAACCAAGCTAAGGAGAGTTCTTTATGATGTAATGTTAATCTATCAAATTCCTAAGGTATTGGCAGGCAAATGATCATCATTTTGTAAACTGACAGTAGTACTGGCAGTCATTTTCAGTATTGTTCAATTCTGATTTGTAACGCTCTTTCATTGTGAAGTTGTTTTGAAATAAATACATCTCCGCCCTATGGTAGCTACTTTCCCACTCTGGGTTAGCAAGCACATTCTGGGTGTTGAGTACTTTCAGCTTTTAGTATTTCTTTCAAGCATTGTATTTTGTAATACTTCGCCATATGGTCGCCCCTCACTCCATACTAGATTGGGTAGCACATACTTGGTGTCGAGTTCCCATTCAGTTCTTAGTATAGAAGATCCTCCGACCATATGCTCGCCATCATCGGCGCCATTCTTGGTTAGAGTTCCTGCATAAGCATTTTGTTTAAGATCCTTTGACCAATGCTCACACCTTGCCCGCATCGGGATCCTAGTGTACATCCTGGTTAGAGTTGCTTCAGCACGTTTTGGTTTAGCTGCTAACCTTAACGGGTGCATTGATTGTAATTTGAATTTGAAAAAACAAAAAAAATTGGCTCGGAATATTTTAGTGGTATCAGAGCCAAGATCTTGCCATCCTGTGATCAATCTGTCTATGAGTGACATTGAAAAGAGGTACATTGCAAAGGAAGACAAAAAGGTTGGAAAACAGTTCCAGCCCTATCAGGCTCCAGAAGGTCAGACAGCTTCAGAAGTCTTGAGGGCTCATTGGGAGTCTTCTCAGGAAACAGATATGGCAGAAGGTGAAAGATCAGTTGGGGGTAACGAGAGGGTTACCAGCACCAGAGATGATAGTGGAAAGGGTAGAGAGAGATTCATCAGTCCAGGACAGAGATTTGAAAGGAAGATGGATGCTTTAATGGATATGGTTTCGCTCATGATGGGGAAAGTGGGCTAGAACACCATTCCACAGAACAACACTGGGTATAGAGGAGAGCACAATGCTTCCAACCAGCATGATGGACATGCTGCTCAACATACTTCAAACAACACTTATGTCTCATCTAGGCCATTCAAACCCACCTTCTTGGCACTTATTAACACTCAGCCGGATCCCGAAGAGAATGCTTCATTCGTGGAGCAGTTGAGACTTGGCCGTGCAGAGTATGATTCGCTCCCTAACGACATCAAGATGGATATGTCCTATAATGATTTTATGGATCATAAAAGGAAAAACAAAGGACAAGGGAGACACTATGATCAAAGAAGACCATCAACTCAAGGAGATTTGTACCAAGCTGTCAACAAGGTTACACTTCCACACTTTGACGGGAGTGATACCAGTTCAGCTCGAGCTTGGATACAGAAGCTGGATAACTATCTAGCTCTCAGACCCATGGCAGAAGAAGAGGCGATCAAGTTCGCTACGCTACACCTTGATGGGGTGGCGCACGAGTGGTGGTACCATGGCCTAGTTACTCTGGGTCATCGGTCTATCACAACTTATGATGAGTTCACCACTAGGCTCATCGAGAGGTTTGAGAAAAAGGATCCTGAAATTCATTTCAGAGAACTTGCACAGTTGAGGCAGTATGGCACAGTTGATGCCTACATAGCTGAGTTTCAGAGACTCTCAGTCATGGTTACTGGAATCACGGAGAGGAGGTTGGTGATCCTTTTCAGTGAAGGTTTGACAGAACCACTCAAAGGTTGGATTAAAGCCTTTGATCCACCAACCCTACAGGAGGCCATGAAGAAGGCAAGAAACATGGAGTGGGCTGCTCCTAAGGCGAAGTTTCAATCCAATTCCCCCTTTCAGAAAAGGGATAAAGGGAAAAGACCTCAGCATAGACCTCCTTTGAGACCTCAGCATAAGGAGTTCAAACATCATAATCCCCATGTCACAAGATTGGATCCGGAGACCCTGAACGAACTCAAAAGAAAGGGGTTGTGTTTCCGATGTAGGGAAAAATGGTCTCAAGATCATGTTTGCCCTAAGGGAGTTAAATTTAATCAGATTGAGTACTATTCTGCTGGTGAAAGTAGTTCTGATTTTTCCGACCAGCAATTTGATTTTGAAGAAAGTGAAGTAGAAAGAGCTCCAGAAGAGTCCGAAGATGAGAAGGAAAGTGGAGGAGTCTTGGCTCAACTTTCGAGCTTCCAAAGAAACGAATCATTCAAGGTTCGAGGGATGATCAAAGGGCAGCGAATCGTTGCCTTGATCGACACTGGAGCAACACATAACTTCATTGATGAAGTTGTGGTAGCAAAGAAGGGGCTGCAAACAGAGGAGTTTGAAGGTTTCAAGGTCATGGTTGCCGATGGATTCCATATTTCATGCACCAAGAAAATCTCGAACATGACCATGCAATTGGGAAACTACGAAGTCAAGGATGACTTCTATGTAGTCCACATTGGAGATATTGATGCCGTCCTAGGCATTCAATGGCTGCGTTCTCTTGGGGAGATCTCCTTGAATCTGTAGACTATGGAGCTCAAGTTTCAATCCGATGGGAAGAAGATAGTTCTAAGAGGAATGTCCAATGGGGGCCCTCGGGTTGTGTCATTCAAAAGAATGGCAAGGCTGATCCGTCACGATCAAGCTGAGTGGGTTGCAGAGTGCATGATCCTTCCTGCTAGTCCGGTTGAGACTAAGAGAGACTATCCTCCTGATGTTCAGTCTCTACTCACAGAAAAGAGCAAAGTCTTTGCTGATTTGCCTCCTGGACCTCCACCTGAACGGGGTTCAGAACATATCATAGAGCTCAAAGAAGGAGCTAAACCGGTGATTACCACTCCATATCGGTACCCCAAGAGGCAAAAGGATGAGATTGAGAAGAACATTCAAGAACTCTTGGAGATGGGTTTCATTCGCCCAAGCAAGAGCCCCTTTGCATCTGCAGTGGTTCTTGTGAAGAAGAAGGATGGTACCATGCACATGTGTGTGGACTATCGTGCTTTGAATCAAAGCACCATCAAAAACAGATACCCCATTCCAGGATAGATGAGCTCATTGATGAGCTACATGGGGCCAAGTTCTTCTCGAAGATCGATTTGAGATCGGGTTACCATCAGATTCGAATGAGAGGATCTGATGTGGAGAAGACAGCTTTCAGATGTCACTATGGCCATTTCGAATTTTTAGTCATGCCATTTGGGTTGACTAACGCTCCTACTACCTTCCAGTCTTGCATGAATAGAGTTTTCCAGAATCAATTAAGGAGGTTTGTGTTGATATTTTTCGATGACATCTTGATTTATAGCAAGACTTGGGAGGATCATCTCAAGCACTTGGAGGAAGTGCTTAGTATCCTAGAATCTGAGAGTTTGTTCGCAAAAGCATCCAAATGTGAATTTGGAATGGAGGAGTTACTATACCTTGGCCACATAATCAGTGCTGAGGGAGTGAAGGTGGATCCTAAAAAGATCAAAGCAGTAGTTGATTGGCCACCTCCTGAGAACTTGACTCAGTTGAAAGGTTTTCTGGGTCTTTGTGGATTTTATCGGAGATTCGTAAAAGGATATTCACAGAATGCTGCTCCTCTTACTGATCTCACCAAAAAGGGAGCCTTTTGTTGGTCAGAAAAGGCTCAAACTGTTTTTGACAAGTTTAAGAGGATTATGAGCTCTTGTCCAGTTCTGGCTATTCCAGATTTCTCCAAGCCTTTCGAGCTGCAATGTGATGCACCCGGTGAAGGAGTTGGGGCTGTCTTGATGCAAGACAAACATCCCATTGTATTTGAGAGCAGAAAACTGAGGGGTGTGGAGAGAACATACTCTATCTATGACAAGGAAATGCTTGCCATTATGCATGGATTAGCCAAGTTTAGGCAATACTTGGTGGGAAACAAGTTCGTGGTCAAGACCGATCACAATAGCCTCAAACACTTCATGCATCAGAAGGACCTGAACGAGAGGCAACAGAAGTGGGTGAGTAAGCTTCAAGCTTACGACTTTGACATTGAATATGTCAAAGGGAAAAATAATATTGTGGTTGATGCTCTATCCAGGAGACCCCATCTTAGCTCATTGTGTGAGCTTACTGCAGATTGGAGAGACATGTTGCTTGCTGATTATGCCAAAAATCAGTTTGCAACCAGCATTATTGAGGGTACTTTTCAGGATGAAAGGTACAAGGTGATTGAGGGGTTGATACACTATAAGGGGAGAATCTTTCTGGTGGCTGATTCTAAGCTTAAGAAGAAGATTCTTTTGACATTTCATGACATTCCGGTTGCTGGTCACCAGGGTTTTTTCAAGACATATAGGCAGATCCGAGAAAGATTTTCTTGGAAAGGATTGAAAGGAGAAGTACAACGCTACATTCAGGAGTGTCCTGTTTGTCAAATGAATAAGAATGAGCATACATTACCAGCTAGTTTGCTGCAACCACTCCCTATTCCCAATCAAAAATGGGAAAGCATCTCGATGGATTTCATCACTGGGTTGCCCAAGGCCCAAGGGAAGGATTGTATTTATGTGGTAGTGGATAGGCTAACCAAATTTGCTCACTTCTTCGCCATTACCAGCTCTTTTTCAACAGCCCAAGTTGCAGATCTGTTTTTTCATGAGGTGTTTAGGCTGCATGGGTTGCCAAAAAACATTGTGAGTGATAGGGACAGCAAGTTCCTAAGCACTTTTTGGCAAGAGGTCTTCAGAATGAGTGGTACTGTGCTCACTCCAAGCACTAGTTACCATCCCCAGACAGATGGACAAACGGAAATAGTGAACAAGTGGTTGGAAGGCTACTTGAGAAACTATGTGTCGGAACAGCAAAGAGCATGGGTTAAGTGGCTGCACATTGGCGAGTACTATTACAATTCTTCATTTCATATGTCGATTAAGATGTCTCATTTCTTGGCTCTCTATGGGTATGAAGCACCTAGCTTTGCCGATTTGGTGTTTGGTGATAGCAAAGCACCTCAAGCCAAGGACTTGTTGTAGCAAAGTCAAGACATCATGAAATCATTGAAGAATAATCTGCAGATTGCACAGAATCAGCAAAAGATGTATGCTGATCAGAGGCGTGTTGAGCGTTCTTTCGAGATTGGGGATATGGTTTATCTCCGATTACAGCCTTACAGACAGTCTACTCTCAAGAAGAGTGGAGCTGAGAAGCTCAAACCTCGCTTCTATGGGCCATTCAGGGTCATCAGAAAAGTTGGGGCAGTAGCTTATGAGTTAGAGCTACCTTCTGATAGCAGAGTACACAATGTCTTCCACGTGTCTCGCCTCAAGAAGGCACTTGGACATAATGTGGTTGCTTCATCACAGTTGCCACCTTTGGATGAAGAAGGACAATTGGTTCTAATTCCAGAGGAGATACTTGATTTCAGAGAACGTTCTTTGAGGAAAAGAACCATCAGAGAATACTTGGTGAAGTGGAAGAACCTGCCTATGGAGGATGCGACTTGGGAAAATGATGAGATTCTGCAGCATCCTGGTTTGCAATTGCTTGAGAATACAATCTGTGAAGGTGGATCAGAATGTCCCCTCTAAACTGATCTTTCCAAAGGACCGGGTTGGTCTTTCCCGAGACCCCATATTAGCCTGAAGGTACCTAGGGTTTCTATTTTAGCGGATGTCTTTGCTCCTGAGTTGGTGGATTCAATGATGATTCTTCGGTTTTTAGAGAGCTTCAGCTGGTATGTTCATCCTCGCATTCGAAGATTGAATTTACTATTTTAAAATTCTATTTTTGGCAGCGTTAAATCAAGATAGTTTGACTTCACTTCCGCTTACCGCTTGGCTTGCTCATTTATGGCTTCGGGGCACAATTGGAGAGATAAGTTGAGCTATTTAATTAAAAGTCACGTTTTAATGTTATATTTTAACGTTGACCCCTTTGGCCTAGTCTATTGACTTCATGTTGTTTTGAAAAGTGGTCTTTTGAGGGTGGCGCCTTCATTGAAGATTATTTTATAATTTACCAAGGTCAAATCAAGCTTTTAAAGTTGGACGCCTTTATGAAAATATTGAATTTATTTAAAAGGTCAATAGTGAGCTTTGAAGAAAAGGGACGCCATATTTTGAAATGATTAGGGTTTTGACTTTGAAGTGAAGTTTAGGGTCGGTGAAGTCAATAGGGAAATTATAAAAAGGAAGGCTTTGAACCAATTCATGATCTTTGGTCTACGATTGTTAATATGTCACGGGTTTGGTTCGAACTTTGGGGAATGAAGGCCTTCCCAGTTCTGCAGACAGCCTTGCTTGGCAACACGTTAAATCCATAGTGATGAGATAACTTAATCTAGAGTTGCATTTAGTTTTGAGCATTGTACCAGCCATACTGTTAGATCTTGTTTTAGACATTAGTGGTTTTCCGTATATTGCATTGTTTGCTACAGCAGATTCATGTTTTTATTCATAAGTCAAAAAACAACAAAAACATTGTTCTGGGTATTAGCCCATTATCATTGCTAGGTCTAGGCGTCATCTTCCTCTAATTTGCAGATTTTTTAGAGAAGACAGTGATTTTTAAGAGCAGATCGCCCTTCCTTGAGGGCCGTACCACCTGCTGATTGCATTGAATTCCGTGCATAAATAATATATGGCTGTTTGCTCTGTTTTCAGTGTCTTAGTCTAGGCGCCATCATTCTTAGGGAATATTGCACTTTGTTTCAAGTCAATCAGATGAGTTATGTGAGAGTTATGAACATATGAGTGATTTCATAGACTGCTGGTTATTGATTTAAAAGTGCAGATTTGTGGAAAAACCAGAATTATTATTTGATCATTGAGAGGTTTACTGTTTTGGGCACTCCTAACCAAGCTAAGGAGAGTTCTTTATGATGTAATGTTAATCTATCAAATTCCTAAGGTATTGGCAGGCAAATGATCATCATTTTGTAAACTGACAGTAGTACTGGCAGTCATTTTCAGTATTGTTCAATTCTGATTTGTAACGCTCTCTTTCATTGTGAAGTTGTTTTGAAATAGATACATCTCCGCCCTATGGTAGCTACTTTCCCACTCTAGGTTAGCAAGCACATTCTGGGTGTTGAGTACTTTTAGCTTTCAGTATTTCTTTCAAGCATTGTATTTTGTAATACTCCGCCATATGGTCGCCCCTCACTCCATACTAGATTGGGTAGCACATACTTGGTGTCGAGTTCCCATTTAGTTCTTAGTATAGAAGATCCTCCGACCATACGCTCGCCATCATCGGCGCCATTCTTGGTTAGAGTTCCTGCATAAGCATTTTGTTTAAGATCCTCTGACCAATGCTCACACCTTGCCCGCATCGGGATCCTGGTGTACATCCTGATTAGAGTTGCTTCAGCACGTTTTGGTTTAGCTGCTAACCTTAACGGGTGCATTGATTGTAATTTGAATTTGAAAAAACGAAAAAAATTGGCTCAGAATATTTCATTCATTGCTGTTATAAATTTATCTTTGACATCAACTTCAGTTGTTTATCTCTTTCATACTTCAGTTTTCTATAGATAGATCATAAATGTGTCCTCAAACATTTAAATCTAGCTTGATTTATTCTCTTTTGCAGTAGTATATGGGAATGTGTATCCATCTGGTATATGGACACACATTCAACCTATTTTATAGCTAATAGAAGCTCTAATTGGAGAAAAAAAATAAATTAAATAAAATGCATCTTTGTCCTTGAAATATTCCAAATAATCAATGGAACAAACTTTTATAACATATATTATGAGGCAAGGGAGTGTCTGAGGTATCTTCAACAGAAAACAAAGGCCGTAGTGTGAGTCAAAATGTGGAGCAAATATTGAGTAGTGTTAAGGTCCAAATGTGCTCACACATTTAGCTTGATTGGTCTCAAAGGTAGAGCATTTTCATAATGCAAACGAAACCCCTCTATGGGGGTAAAGATCCATGTAAGACACCATTAAGGCAAGGCACCACACATAGGAGAAGAGGGACAATTGTTAAGATTATTATCCTTTTATCCCCTCTCTAGTTTAACCCCATTCAATGGAAACCTAGTTTTCAGTTTGGGTTTGGAATTGAGTTTGAAATTAGGTTTGGGTGTGGCGGCTTGTCAATTTTTTCCTTGGATTTAGTATGGCTCGGTTCAGCTGTACAATATTTCCCTTCACTATATTTATTATTTTATGTTTGTATACTTATATTAATATTTTTTTTCTTATTTATATTTATATAATACTATCACTTTTATAGATTTATATAAATGGATATAAAATATGTTTCTTGTTTTACTAATATATTTAATTTTAATTATATTTATATTATTTTTATATTTATGTGGGGTCTTATGCTTATCTCTCAAACAAGTCTGCAACGCTTTCTCGGATAAACCATAGCATTGCTTGGGATTGGGATTTGACGCCAGCCAAAACATAAAGTAATTTAATTGCTTGGGATAAACCTGAAAGAAAAATGTACTTTTCCACTCGGCATAGCCCAAAAGATTTTAGTTTCCTTTTTAAACTAGAGTGGGGCTTTGTGGGTGGTAATCTCAGTGGGGTCAAGGGACAACACCCTCAACAAGGTCCATGGCCAATGCCCTTGTGCTTCTTGGTGGGGTTGATAGGTGGAGCCTCTACCACCAATCCCAAATTATGGTGTTTGAGACCACATAGATCTTCATGGTTCATGATTTGATGATTATTTAATAATTTTTCTGTTAGCTAGGCTTCAAGAATCCAAACTCCAAATCCTTCAAAAAATGTAAGTGTCAAAGCCATGGAGCAATATTTAGGTCTTAACTATGTTTTTGACTTTTAAGGATACATAGTTGGCAAGCGCGCCGAAAACTCGGCAAGTCTTGAAAAAATCGTTGAGTTTTTGGGCCCGCGAGTACTCCCCAAGTAAACTTGCCACAAAAACTCCCCAAGTTTCTGGAGAAAACTCGCCAAGTTTTTGTTGAGTTTTTTGCCAAAAACTTGCCAAGTTTCTAGAGAAAACTCGCCAAGTTTTTGCCAGAAAATCGATGAGCTTGTGCCAAAAACTCGCCAGATACATCAAAAATGTGAAACATAAAAAGAAACTGGGAGTGAAGACAACAAGGGGATTTGGGAATGAAGAATGGAATTGACAACTTAGACTATTAGGCTTTCAGCCATCAAGATTCCGCATGAGAATGCCATTTTGTAATCAATTTGCACTAAAATCAATCAGATTTAATGAAACATTTTTGTACTCATTTATGGACTCATTGGATTCATCTTGTCCTTAATTTTGCAAGGAAAAAAGTGTTTCTAAAGAAATTTAAGCAATTTTTAAAGTTGCTGAGTTTTTCCCGAGTCGATTTTTTTTGGGGGTGGTGAGTTTTTGCTGAGTCCGAGTTTTCCAACTATGAATTTATATATATAATTTCAATTTTAAGGGTTTTATATACCCGCGTATGACCCTAAGTTTTGATGTGTCTAGCGAGTTTGGTAAAAACTTTCCAAGACTTGTAACTAAGTCTATATGCCTTGTTTTAGGTGCCTCAACTCGGGACTATGAATCTGTTGAGTACTCAAACTGCATCCTAATTGGTGCCTCTATTTACCTCTGAGTATTGGTTTGAGAATCATTTTCCCTATTGAAAACTGAATGGTCTTTGTTGGTTTCAGATCGTTGGTTCATTTTCATTTGTAAGTTGCATCCACATAAAACCAAACCAAACCAAACTATGTAATTTTTCCTTAAAATGCATCAGATTTGACACTCATTTTCATTGGAATGGAGGGATTGATCTCACTCTATAATGTGACAACAAATGCACAAGAGGCACTGCTCCTTGACACCACCCTATGATGCAACATGGAATGTGTGATGGCTGTTGTATGCCATGAGACATATGCATTGAACTACCATCTCAATCAAACTTTCTTCCTTTGTCTCCATTGGAAACTCTTTTGTTTCCTCCTCTTTTCTCTTCTTTATTCCACTTGATCCATTTTGGATTAGATACCTGCAGAATATTATGGATCTTGAATTCAGTAGTTAGTTAAGCATGGGCCAATTTTTGGAACCTTGGCAAAATTCTATGAGGCCTACATCACTTTATGTTTAATTGTTCTTTCCCTTTAGTTCAGGAGATGCTTGTTGGTATGGTTGTAACTGGTAACCACCCAATCTCCTCGTTGGAATTTTTACTCATGTCTTTTTCAACTTGTTTCTTCATATTATTTTCAATTTTGTGGTTGTGTTTTCAAAAGTTTGAGGATTTCATGTCTTTTGCATATGACCTTCAACTTCTTGAACTTGGTATTGGGGAAGGTAGCTCTTGATAAGAAATTCTTTTTATGTATATATGGCATTGAATGCACCATCATGGAAGATGCAAGGTATGCCATATTGTACCTCCATTCTTCTACTATTATCCATCTGTACCATTTTCCTTCTTTATTCGTGACATAAGTCTATAGATGCCCCTTTAACCTTGATAGAATGCTTAGAGATGATGAGAAAATTATCTATAATACCATCCAATGAGCATAACTTTAAATCTACTAGGATATATGAGCGAAAAATGATGTAATTATTTCCAATAAACCCCATAACACTCATTGAATGAGTAGCTGCATGCAATCCAAAGATCATCCAATCAATGTTGGCTACTTCGACTTGGGTTTCCAACATTCCTTTGGCTTCACATACTCATTATTGGTGTTTTTAAATTAGTCATTTTAGTGATTTAATTGATTATGCACATCTTTATGTTAAAAAATTAAAATTATGATTTTTAACTCTAGTCTTAGATAGGGAAGAATTCATCATTGGAGTTCTTGTCTTAGCTGACTCTCATCTTCTTTGTCATTATCATTGTCAGCCAAGTAAATTGTTTTGATATTGAGTTACAATGTAAGCTTACCTTGAGAGATTTTTCTATTTTTGGCAGCTTCTCTCATTTAACCTTGTCATTCACTTTTAAAAGGATACTGAGTCTTAAAGGTTAATGTGTATGCGATGCAGATTGTATTCTACTTAATCGATCTTATGCAAAATTTTGTGGCAAAGCTTTGTACCGAAACTATAGTGTTTTCTGAGTTATTTTGAGACATCTTTTGATATCATGTGCTTATTCAGAGTTATGATAGTCAAAATACTCATTGACAAATGGTCAAACCATCTTAGTGTATGTTTTTTAATACGAACATCTTCACAATATAGATTATATCTCATAGAAAGTCCTTAAGTGCTGTGCCCATATCCATAACAAATGGGGGACCATTTACTGCTACTCTTGATAGCACCACATATTTGTGTGAAGGAAATGAATTTATCACCTGCTATGGTAACTAGAAGCCCAAGACTTCTTAGTTTGAAATGAATTATGGGAAAAAAGAAAAAAAAAATTCCATTGGGGTGCAAAGCTAGCATAATTGATCAAGGTGTTAGTTGAACATAGAACTCTCTCTAGTGTGCACTATGTCTATTGGCAGTTAAAACTATATTTCCATTAACCCTATAGGGAAAATTCAATTTTAAACTTGGGTTATGTCAACCTAGGAAGAATGAGCTTAGACTCAACATTAGGTAGTGGATAATTAAGGACCAATTCATAGGGGAGGGAAGCTTTCCTTCACTTTAGGCTTTGCTAAACCTAGGAGAGTGTTCCTAGAGGTCATCAACATGACAATTAAAGATAAATACAAAATAACATAGCTCTGCCCCTAGCAACCATGCTAATGTATATATGAATACCAATTGACTGTTACTAAGCTTATAACATATTTTTTGCTACAACTAGACTTACAAGACCTCAATTATGTAGATCAAAGAAAGTTTTTACATGCAACTAAAGATGTAAAATGCATTTATATACATATGCACGAATTAGAAATAGAAGAACCATTCACACTGTGGGATTTTCTTCAAACATAAAATTACGAGTCAGAAATAGTTCCATATGCATTAAGAATAAGATCATTGCAAGAGACTTGCAATGTTTTACAATGCCATCACATTAACTAATCTTGAAAGCAATTGAACCAGCAAATGTGGTTAGAGAGATCTTGTGGCACACTCACACAATCCCTTGAAACATCTCAGCTAGCCATAGAGATATCCAACTAAATCCTCTTTGCTTGACTACACCTTTTTATGATTCACACCTTGGATTCCCTTACAAAATATTGACATGCAATGATTGATTCCTTAGAACAAACTTAAGCTATCTTGTACAAAAATGGTTCAATGACCAACCCCTTTTTGCATATTAGAAATATGCATATACATAATTTTCAGTTGCCTCCTAGCTTCAAGCTTGTGAGCACATGTGATACAGCATGATACCTCAGCCCAAGCACAAGTCACCTCAACACATAGTTGCAAACAATAAAATTAGAATTTGCAATATCATGGAAATCCTTCTTGGATCAAATTTTAGTACAAGGCAATATGGGAGATGAATTCCCAACAACATAAGTAGTTAGTTCAACTCACAAGTCTACATGATAGTTGTACTCCACCCTGCACTCAGCCTTTGATCTTTCATATCAATGCAATCTTCCATGTATCCATTGTGGTAGATATTTTTGGCATATTTTGAAGTCTTTGTTTCATACAAATGGATTACATAGCTTGAAGAGGGGAAGAGAAGCGATTTTGCAGGCCCCTAACTTGTGAAAGTGCACACTTGCAGAGATTAGAAAACATAATTTAGGTCAGACCTACACCCTTAGTATCTAGGACATCATTACTGAACTTGTAAGTTATCTTACAAATGGTAAATTGAATCATTGTTTGCCTTTGAGAGCCAAACTACTGTATTGGAAAGCCTCATGATGCAAAGATGAATGTAGTTTGTACTCGATCAATTCAACCATGCTCAAATATAAACCTATGCCTTCTAAGAATGGATACAACCTTTGCAAGTAATGATCTTATCATTGTCCTAGTAACAAAATGAACTAAGCCTTGGTTGTGATGGGAATAAATGTCCAATTTGTACATGTTCATGGCTTGAGAAATATGTATGCAAAACCTTGCATACAATTCTTATAGTTGATTTTCCCTCACATGGCTACCAATTGCTAAATGACATACCATTAGGCTTAGAGGCATCCCTAGGATCTTACTTTGTCCACTTACGCACATGTTTTTTCCATTGCTTCCCCATTGCATAGTAAACCCTACTAGATAGAGCCTCACTTCATTGAAATACTCAAGTGAGAAACCTTTGTTAACATGTTTGAGGTGCCTTGAAGATCAATGGGTGATGTTGAATGGGCATTGAGTTCAATTGTAGGTGCATGCCAACCAAAGTTAAAATGTCCACCAAATGATTGCATATTGGGGCAAGTTTAGTTTCTGAAAAATTAATTTTAGACGTGTAGCTCCATTTATCATATAGTGCTAAGTGCTCTTTGAAAATTCATTAGGCTTGCTGACTATGAACACTAGGCTTGCCACCATTGCTATCTTGCATCCATGTGGCACTATGCCACTCATTCTTGCCTCTACAAACCTACTTTGACAATCACAATTGGTCCCTAGGACCAATAGGCATTAAGCATGGGTTCTCAGATGGACACCACAAGTGCTTGTTGGCAATACATATTTGAATGGATGATGTGATTCATGTGGCATATTGCCATTAATCCAAATGGCACCAACTATATGACTTGTTTGCATTACAAACACAAAACCCATGAATTGTTGCCATTTCTTTATGGACACCTCAAAAATTCATCCACTTGTAGAAAAGACATGTTGGGGCTTGCCACCCACGTACCTAGGAGAAATGTGGCACAAATGAGTGGGCGATGCAAGTGAGCATGTCAGCACCTCTAGGCCAATAGATGAATGCCACCTATGCCATGGAAGCACAAGAGCTCTGATTTGCATACATTAACATTGTAGCTAAAAAGAGCACACCTTGCAACTAGATCAATGATGTATGCAAAGAGGGGGAGAGATCTGATAGTAAGTGCATTGTGGCTAAAATAAAATTGCAAGGTAGAAGTTTGCATATAGGGCTCAATTTAATTGTCATCGAATGGAAAACCACCACACATCACTAACATATTATGCAAGTCCACAACACCTAGACAAGTGGTGAAGTACATAAAAGGTTCTAATTATGTAAATGCTTTAAGTAATGTGGGTCACCAATAGTTGCAAGTCAATGATAAAAAAGAACAAAGGCATGTAGCAAAGGCAAAAGCAATGCTTAGCAAGCCAATACCCATGATTGCTTGGCAACGAGCACTAGAAGGTCAACATTGTAATGTCCCCTTCTCAGAAATAGCTCCATTCGGTGACTGTTAGTCTATTTTGGAGGCCTATAGGCTAGTCGGAAGCAGAATTAGGGTTTCCTGTTTTCTAGGAGGTTTCTTCTGAGTTTTCAGGGGATTGCATGCAGGAGTTTGGCAGAGGGATTTCTAGGTCTTTTTTAGGTTTTTAGAGGGCTTCAGAATGGTGTGACATGCATTTTCATCAGAGGACATTTTAGGACTTACTATTTTTAGTAAGTTACGACGGCTGCCCGGTTTGTGCTCTAACGAAGTTTGGAGTCACTTACTATTTTTAGCAGCATGCTATTTTTGGCAGTGTAGTCTTAACAGCAGTTCAAAATTCAGTGTCTATTTTTGGTAGGGCAGAATATGTAGATGTGTTTCCAGCTTTCTTGGAGCCTGTTTTGGCAAGTTAATAACTTAAGTTATATTTTAATTGTGCCTTTTTGGCCCTCAACGCCTAGAAAGGATAACTTCATTTGTTTTTAAAGTGTGTTTCCTCTTTGGACCTCCAAGTTGATATTTTAATTGCATTTTATAAAGTCTAAATTGAAAAGAGGAATTGGGCGCCCAAGTCTAAGTCAAAGTTGATTTAAAAGATTATTTTAATCTCCTTCATGTGGGCATCCCTTTTGGAGGGAAAAGGTAATTCAAATTTTTGGGTTGCAAAAGCTATTTATACAGGGCCTTGCCTCTTCATTTGGCATCCATTATTCATCTATAATGAAGTGTTGCCAGATTTTACCCAGAATTTTGCTTCGGGGTTGGAATACCTCGTAGCCTTTCTCAGTTTTGGGCTTGAGAGATAGCTCCTAGCTGATTAGTGACTGCTTCTTTACTTTGAGGTTGCAGATAGAGCTTCAACAAAGATGGCTTCATTTTACGTTTTCTGATTTTGGTGTGGTAGTGAGTTTTCTTTTAGTTTCTGCTCATTTTGGTGTGTTTCCTTTAGTTTTATGTCGCTGGTTCATGTGTGGCTGAAGCACGTTTTTGTTTGTATCTTTCTGAAGAGTGGAGCATTTTTTGTGGGTATTGATTTGTTGGATTGCTTCTCTTGGGTGCCCCTATGCTCCAGTTTTGAGGATTTTAGCTTGTGAACCTGATTTTTGCTAGAGGTCGTCCTTCTTATGGAGGCCGTACCATTTGCAATTGGTGTCTTGGGATGCATGCCAAATTAATAAGTGTTGATTGGAAGGGTTTTTCTGTTTGGGATTGGACGCCTAACTCCTAGGCAACTTTTGCTTCCAGTTTGGAGTCATTTGGAGGTGATTTGACAAAGTTACAAGCATTTTGGTGAAATCCAGGGTTGCTGGTCTAAAAATTAGAATGCTGCAATTCTGTATCAGACCTGGTATTTCCTCCATTTTGTCATATTTTCTTGATGGTTATCTTTGTATTTGCCTTGGTGAATATTGTCTATCATTTGGGCTTTCAAGTTGCTAAGATTATCTTAGTTTCATTGTAAAAGAACTTAATATTGTAACGCTTGTTCAGTAATACTGATCAGCTCTTTGATTTCTGTTCTTTACTTTCATTGAGGCTAGCTTGCCACCTTGTTGTTTCCTTTATTAGCCGTTGAAAAGTGGAAGAGGCTGGCTTGCCGCCTAAGCATTTCATTTCCATTTACTTTCCTTGTAGTCCGTTGAAAAATGGAAGAGGTTGGCTTGCTGCCTAAGTACTTTCATTTTCTATATTGGTTGACTTGCCACCAATATCATTGTATTACCAGATTTTTTAGTTATAGCTAATAGATCCCCTTACACCATATGCTCTCACCTTTCCCACTCTAGGATCTGGGTGATTAGAAAGTGAATGGTTGCATTCTAGATTGCTTATCTTTCATTAAGCTAATGTTAACGGGTGAAGTTCTTGTGTTAAAAATTAAAAAAACTAAGGGGGATATTACAAACATTCAAATAGATTTCAAAGCATATGTTATGCAATATGAATGCTGGTGTTGAACATAGACACAGAGAACCAAACTAGAGATCTTCGGCAAACACAAAAGACCATGATGAACAAGATTTGGAAACTCAAGCTAGAGAAAGGAACTATATGAACAACATAGAGTGCCTCACATAGACATAGGGGAATCATTTAGATCTCTATAAGTTAATTACAATGGGGTCCATTGATTTAACATGGAACAAGACTTAAGGAGCCATGGCATTCACATAGGTCCATAATCTATGAAATGCAACAAACCATTTACATAGGACCAAGACAACGGATAAAAACTGAAGGCCAAAATAAAACCCTAATTGTGCTTTCTCAAATTTTTTATAAGTGTAGGGTCACTAAGGTAACATAGGAAGGGATCGATTTGTCAAATTTCTAATCAGGTGCCAACATCAACTTTGGTTGGGGACATATATCCCTTGTGGATGCAGTGAGAACTAATGCAAACATCCAGGGCAGACCAAAAGAACATGGGACAACTAAAACATAAGCATACACAGAGCACAAGACAGAACAAAAGGATACCTAAACCCTAAGTACAATAACAACACACAGGGACAAAACATCCACATGCAACCAAGGACATGGAAGCATAGACTGGAAATTCAATTTTGATGAATGGCCGCATCTGTCACAAGGAAAATATACTGTAGGTCCCACGGCCACAAGGAAACTTGAATGCACAATTTGCCCTTGTCAAAGATTGCATTTTCAGCTGAGCACTTCTTCATTGATCTAAACATGCATGCATGACCCAACAAAAACTTGAAACTGCTTACACATGCATGCATGAGTCCATTAGTGTTGAAAAGGCAGGAAAGAAATTGATCATGATGTCTGTGATCTTAATCAAACATTACAATGCATATATGAATCACAATATTGTAGATCAACTTCATATTTCAATCCCATACATTGTGATTCATAAATGGACAGTTTAACAAACAAGTTTTTGTACATAGGAAAATGAAATGCATCATATTCCACACCTTCAATGTCTTCATAGTGGCTAAAGGCAAATCAAGGTCAAACTTGAAAGCCTTATATTCACAAGGTTCAGAGAAGCATACTTGACTGCAGGTTTGGTCTGAATACAAGCTTTCCTTAAGCATATGAAAAGGAAAACTTTCATATTCAAGTATATTCTCTAACTGAACTGCATCATGCTGAATATCAAGATGATTTAAACTTTGCAACTCCTTTTCCTCTAATCTTGAACTCAGGTCCCTTGTAAAGAATTCATATTTAGGGGTGGCACCATCATCTTCAACAATAACATCATGATTTTCATCAAAATGGAAAGTCTCATATTCAACAGTGCACACACCAAGTTCTAAAATTTTTGGAAGCCAATTCATCTTTCTTGTAAGAATGGATACTCTTATAATCTTTTGAGTCAGCAAAGTAACTCAAACCGTCACTAACATCATCAATATCAAATGTAAATGATTGAGGCACCTCATGTGAATAACCTAGTTTTCCATATTGATTCTTGTTCTACGTTCATTGCCAATTGTTGAGTAGATGCTTTTGCTGGCTCTTTAGCAGTCTTCATTTTTTTCTTTAACTTGAGTCTCTTCTGTAGCATACTCTGCATGAGGTAGCTAGCATGCTTCACACCAAAGGAATAAGTTGTCAATTGTCACACATGGCTGCTTGGCCTTTAGCATCACCAACTTCAATAACCATTCCCTGAAACTGAATATCCAAATCCACATATTCATCAGAAATTTTTTTTTTGGAATGTATGATATTCCATCTTTTCTTCCCTTGAAAAAAACGTCTTCAGCATATTTTGTATTTGCAGCAACATCCATAGATATTCTCTCAGGTTGAAGATCGAACTCAGTTGACTTATTAATGATGTCATTTGTGGATGTCAAATTTAAAACCTTAGATGCTTCTCTAATCTCATCAATAAGGCCAACCTAGTGGTAAGCTTGGTGGAGGCTTTACAGATTTCAGCTCTTTTAAAAGAAGACTCAATTCCTATGCTCCACCAAGTTTCGGGGATAGTGAAACGTGTTTCTAGTACGGGGGTACTTTTGGGCCATTTTTTAGGGGATGGTAGGGGACGGCTATTAAAAAGTAGGGAAATTTTTAAAAATATAGAGAAATTTCAAATATTCATATCATAAGATTGATTAAGCATTCATCATAGACATTGTAGAAGATTAATACATAACATTAGACTTGAATTGATATTTCACATGAGAATTGACAAACAAATTAAAGAAATTCAAATGCTTTCATTGTGAATGTGCATACATATTAAATAAGAATTATAACAAAATTCCCAAAGGCTCCAAGTTTCAACTATAAAATGACAAAACATAGAAAATATAGGCTCCAATATAAATGGGCCTTTTGCATAGGTTTTGAGGACTTCGGAAGGACATTCAAATGGGTTTGAAGTTGTTGGCCCTACTACACTCCCACTCCTTGAAGAACCCCCAGTGGTACTTCTATGAGTTCTACTTCTAGGTCTACTTCTCTCACGCATTTGAACCTCGACCTCCTCATTATCATTACTAGTACTCTCACTGCTGCTCATGATTTATTTGGTTAAGAATTGTAAAGAGAGCTGCAAGTTCAAATAAAAGAAAAAAATAAACTCACAATGCCCTTCCTATGTGGTAAAAAATTTGAAAAAAACTTGAAAAAATGGAAAAAAAATTGAAAAAACAAATGTAAAATGAAGAACTTACATCTAAGGGAGTAAATTTGATGCCCTAGTCTCCTCTTTCAACTTATGTTCTCTCCTCTTTCAATTGCTGCTCTTCACCTCAAGTTTGCAAATGTCAAAATGAGAATTTTTTTTCTTTTTGGTTGTTTTGATAAGTGAAATAGGTTTAGGTTTTGTTTAAAGGGGTGGGGAGATCCTTGTGGGCCCACCCATCCCTTTTTCTATTAATTTAAAAATGTGCTTTTTTCCAAAAAAAAAAAGTGAAATGTTGTTGGGCCATAGGGGACGGCTAGCCGTCACCTGCCTTTTTTGAGGCGTTTTAGGGACGTCCCCCTTTTTTTACATTGATTGGGGATGGGAGGGGGACATTTCAAAGGCATCCCCAAGTCCCCAAAATGTTTCGGGTACAGGGACAAGGGTACACATTGTAATTTTCATTGTGTATTAACATTTGACAAGTCACTGAATTATGAATTTGAGTCTTTTCTTTTTCTTTTTTCAAATTATGAGGCATTTAAATGTTTTGTTTATTGGCAATTATGAGTATCACTGTTTTTTATATTTATAATTTTAATTTTAATTATATAAGTATATATATTATATACACACAACCATACCCAGCTGTAGTGTACCCAATGATTTTGTTTTTGCCATACTGACACACTCGAACCCCATACACATGCCATAACTGGCAAATATTTTGGTCTTTAAGTTGAGATTTGTTCATATAGACCTCCCAAAGCTATCAAGAGCCTCTTTCTTCAAAGAAACATTTTTCCATTGCAATGCACATAATTCCATCTACAAATATTTCATATAAGATATTAGATTGAGGAAGATTTCTATGCAATATAAAGATTTTATTGGACATTGTCTAGCTTTAACCAAGTTCTAGAGACACTCTGTTTTTGACCAGTTTGAATTTCCCATGTCATCACACACATAGATGTTTTGTGATATGATATACCATAAATTGAGGACCTTGTAAGCAAATCCAAAGAAACCCAAGGTATGAAATGACATGTAGGTTTTGCTATTATTTTTATCTTCAGTACAACTATATGTATACTGATTTTGAAGCTAGAACAAGTTCACCCATGCCTGGAAGAATGTTATTATATTTCTATAACCTATCGCTATTGGTATAATACATAGCAAAAAGGGCAAGGCACACATGGCAAAATTTGATTTGTAGAATGAGCTACTGAAGTTGGAAGAATGGCAGGAGTGTTAGAAATCTGCATGCTTGACTATTGTATATAATGAACAACATTTAAATTATAAATTTATAAGTTTAGGGGACAACTTCTTGTTGGGAATATGAAGCCCAATGGTTTCTTGTCCGTAACTCCCGTGCCCCTTTTGCCTTCCTTCTTGAAGGCTCTTTCATTCGAATGGTTCTTGAATGAAGGATATATTGTTTTGGGTGATTATGTATTTGGATGATGGATTGCTGCTGGTGTGGTAATGTATTGTAAAAAACAGAGATTAATAAAATAGTTTTCCCTTGCTTTGAGAGTGGATGTAGCCATCCTAGCGAACCACTATAAATTTGTGTGTTTCTCTGTTTGTGTTGGTTTTCAATTTTGAATGAATTTATCTGTTTTAGTTTTTTCATTTATCTGCTTTTATTTACTCAACAATTGGTATTAGAGCCATGGTGCTTGATCATTTGGCATGAGAGGTTTGAATTTGAGTGGTAGCAATGCCGCTTGATGAAGGAAGTCGTAGGAAATCACAAGGGAGGTCAAAATCTAGTAAGAGAGATGTTGGTTGCTGGTATTGTGGCAAGCAAGGCCATATCAAGAAGAATTGTTGGTTTTTGAACAAGGCTGAAAATCAGCCAAAAGAAGATGAAGTGAAACCGGTATGTGAAGAGGATGCTGGTGCAACAATTGGTGTTCTTGTTTTAGCCTCAGAAGCAACAACACCAAATGTTTGGGTGCTCGGTTCGAGAGCATCGTTTCATGCCACTCCGTGCAAGGAGTACTTCAAAAATCTGCAAAGCGGTGACTTGGGTAAGGTTCTTCTTGGAAATGATGAATCTTGTGATGTTATTGGCAAAGGGGATGTTTTGTTAAAATTAAAAAATGGAAATAGTTGGTTGTTGTGAGATGTTAGATATGCCCCTTAGTTCAAACAAAATTTGATTTCCGTTGTGCAGTTGTTTTCACAAGGATCTAAAGTTGATTTTGAATTGAATAGATGGAAAGTCACAAAAGGGGCTTTAGAAATTGCTCAGGGCAGCAAAGTAGGCACCCTGTATGTAGTAGAGAGTCTTGCTTCATGTGAGATGGATGGGTTAGATGATGTTGATTCAGTCATTGATGAATTTCTTAACCTATTGGAATTTGATCAAGTGTTTGTGCAAGATAGTGCAAGAGCCTTTGCAGGAAATACAAAAATTAAAAAGACAGTGGTTTGGAATGATGATTTTGAAAGGGAAAATGGTAATGCCATTTCAGAGAGTACAACATCTGAATTTGAAGTTCTTGTAGAAACTATCACTAAAATAGATTCTAAGGTCGGTGAGGAGGAGGTTAAAATCGAAGAGAATATAGTTACAGTCACTGAGAAGATCGAAGTTGTTGCTGATTCAGCTCCGTTGGCAAAAACATCTGCAGTTGATACTGTAGAAACCCCTGTCGAGGTTACTATTACCAAAGAAGCTGTGGAGGTTACTGTTTAATAGGAGCCTTATGAAAATGATAAATTTTGTGAAGAAAGTTGTGACAGCCTGTGAAGATCTAGAAGGAAGCTTAAGCTCAAGTTTGGTGGAGGTCCCAAGATGCTTTGGAACGTGTATAAGAAGATGGGACAAGAACAAGATCCACCGTCTGACAAGAATAAGATCCATGGAAAGTGCAAGAGAGAGAGAGGGATATTTATTCCAGGAAGCAACATCATCAGCGCAATAAGATGAAGAGTCTTGGAGATGAACAGTGGCCCATGGGTCCTAGCTGCTTACAGTCGGTAATCGGGCTGAAGTTGGGAAAGCGAACTTATTTTGAGGCCGTATCGCCCTCTCCGTCGATTAGTCTAGCGACGAAGAAACAACGAAGTGGGGGTGCATTATCTGTATTTGTTGTAGCATCTGTCAGTATGCACCATAATTTAGTCAGAAATAGGTCAAAGAAATCAAAATGTTGGGATTATGCTATTGATTCTTTGTACATCAAATCCAAGAAGAAAAAGCAAAGTTGCAAACAAGGGGTGGACAAGCGTCAAGGTGATACTAAAGTTGTTGATGTTGAAAGAGGTACTTTCTTGTGTGATGGGAAAGTGAATGTTGCACAGGAAGGACAGACATCCCGTGTAGAGGTTAGCCGCACTGAAACTCATATAAAAGAATTAGAAGATTTTGGGGGTGTTCGCATGGGTGTGAAGGGCTATGCAAGAAGAAACAGACCTAAAGGAAATCGTTAAACTGGACATGCATCATTAAAGGATTTTATAAAATCTGTTGCCTGTGATCAATCACCAACATTGGCTGCTGCAATGAAAGGTTATAGGCCGGAGGATGATTCCTCACTGCAAGAGGAGGGTCAAGGCCGCCAGGGTGCGGAAATTTGCTAGGGTGTGGAAGTGTGCAGCAGAAGCGTGGATGATTCTTCTTCTGCCACTATCGAATCATCATCCGATTTAGGCAATACTGAAAAATCTCTACTCCACCATCAATCAAACAACAAAAAAAAGTCCCGCCCCAAAAAATAAAAACAATATTTCAACCCCTTCAAAACCCTCTTCTTCAATCAAGCGCCCCAGAGAGCCCCAAGAAAAACAGGGGACCAACCCTTCGTCTAAGAAATCGAAGAAACCTGCGCAGGAAGATAATAAGGGGAAAGCAACAATGGTTCCAGAAGTTGAAAAGTCTGCAAAAAAGAACGGTCTGATATGGAATGCTAAAGATGAGGCTACATTTCTAAAGAGGCTTGTGGCATGCTGCAAAAAAGGTAAGGGTTTGCCCAAAAATATGGGTGTTTTTTATGAGGCTATTAAGAAGGATTTGGATGGTGATTGTAGTCTTGATCAGCTGTATAATAAGTTAAGGGGTCTTAAGGTGAAGTTTGGTGGGGCTAGGGATAAGATTAAGGATAAAGAAATATTTGAAAAAAATCGACTTAGACTTCACATAGATTCTGCAGATCTTATTTCCCGGATTGTTGTTGTTATGAAGCAATGTCAAAAAGAGCAGCTTATGGGACACTTGGGTGTTGTGTTTTATGAATACCTTGGAGGAGAATATCCAAAAGTTTTGGGATCCATTTTGGGGGCATTGAAGGCTATAGTAAATGTTCTTGGTATGACCAAGATGACTCCTATAAAAGATTCTGTTTTTCGTGGTAGGAGTCATGATGTGTAGGATGATTTAAAATCTGGTCACTGTGATGAACCAGGTGCAATTATGGAAACTTTAATTGACATCACACCAGCTGGCCCTCTTGGTCCTGATTGCAGCAAAGAAGGATTAATTGTTAATGATAGATAGAGGATTAAAGGTGAATAAGGTGTCAGTTTGGTTGAGCTAGTTGGAATTCTCACCGGGATTGGCTGGTCAATGGACTGGTTACTTGGTACTGTAACTAAATAATAATAAGCTTGAAGTAGGGGAATGTTGTTGCAGCAATCGTTGGACTTCAAGTGGGAGATTGTTGGGGATATGAAGCCCAACGGTTTCTTGTCCATAACTCCTGTGCCCTTTCGCCTTTCTTCTTGAAGGCTCTTTCATTCGAACGGTTCTTGAAGGAAGGATATATTGTTTTGGGTGATTATGTATTTGGACAATGGATTGCTGCTGTTGTGTTAATGTATTGTAAAAAACAGGGATTAATAAAATAGTTTTCCCCTGCTTTGAGAGTGGATGTAGCCATCCTGGTGAACCGCTATAAATTTGTGTGTTTCTCTGTTTGTGTTGGTTTTCAATTCTGAATTAATTTAGCTGTTTTAGTTTTTTCGTTTATCTGCTTTTATTTACTCAACACTTCTACAGAATCACATTATCACTAACATTAGAGGCAGTTAATCAGTTAACAAGATTATAAGAAAGATTCTTTGAGTATCAACTGCCATGAAAATTATGCATGTCCATTACCAGGTTAGGCCAATCATCATCAGAAATAGAAGGTTATTACTGAAGGTGATCGTTCAACATAGGATCTACTTCAGTGTGCGCTGAACTCAAGTAAGGAGTTTTTGGCAATATTTTTCTCTTGCTCCCATCCAGGGCTAAAGTGTTGCACCCTCTAGTCAAGAGAGAAGGCAGCACCCCTTGTGGTCCCCCTGTGGCTCTGAAAGGTGCCAAATTAAAATATAGTGATCCATAACAACTTTGAGTTTTGTATCTTTTATGTAGTGTTTTGCAGCATAAGCCACCAGTCTTTGCTAAACTCTAATACAAACATCTTTCCGGGCAGGTCTTACCTTTTCATGGTTATACATAATGTTTGGAGGGAACAACATTATATGTACTGAAATGTTTACGGTCTATCTTTTTTTCGTTTTACCCATTCTGGTTAGATTTTGTTTTTTAAAACTTTCTATTTTTTTTATTTTTAACATTTTTGAAATAAATTGTTGTGCTCTTGACTTATAGCGTTTAGAGATCTATCTCTTATAGGGTTGGAGTTATATATTGGCTGCCACATACTACTGTTAGCTATATTAGTCGCATTGGCCTATATTGGCCATCTGTGAAGATTAATTACTATCTTTCTTGCTTTCCACGAGGTCATCCAAAGAACAATAGTTCTCCATTTTTTATATCTTAATGGTTACAGCTATTGGTTTCCAGTACTTTCTTATGTCATAATTAGTTATTTTTGTCAGTACTTTGTTACAGGATGTCATTGATTTCCGGCCTCTTTTCCAGTCTTATCTTGTATGTGCTTTCTATTACAGGGTATAACATGTATTGTAAATTCTTTATTTTACAGGAGATAAAAGCTTTATTTCCTTCTGATAGCAATCCATTCTATGCCGGCTTTGGGAATAGAATTACTGATGAGATAAGTTATTTAAAAGTTGGAATACCAAAGGGAAAAGTCTTTACCATTAATCCCAAGGTATTATTCTAAACTTTCAAATGCTGGTTTCTCCAAGAAATAAAATCGTTCAACATTCATGATAAAGAGGATGCTGATTACTGACATGAACAGGGAGAGGTGGCTGTAAATCATTTTGTGGATGTCAAATCATACACTTCACTTCATAACTTTGTAGATAGCATGTTTCCATCTATGCCTTCATCTCAACATGTAAGTCGTTCTTTTAGACAATTGGCTGCTGTTTTTCCCAGTTGCATTGTTAGGCTGTATTGAACTTACCTCTTTGTTTTTAATGAAATTCAGGATGACTTCAACTCGTGGAACTACTGGAAAGTGCCTCTCCCAAGTGTAGAAGATTAATTGTCACAATGGCTGGCCATTTTTTTGTACAAATAGCTTGCTCTTCATTAGTCGATGATTATTAACCAAAAATGTAATATATATAATTGGAATGCATGTTCACCATATTCATGTAATAATAAAGTCTCTTATGAATAAATTGTCATGTCAGTTACTCTTGCATTCATTGCTTTCATTTTCATGGTAAGGTAGTTTTCACAAGAATATTAATTTCAAATTCGTATATATTTGTTGTCTTCTAAGATGCCTGTTCTAAACCAATTACTCTAAATGAGAATGAGAGCATAATACTTATACAAGTGACTTACAATAACATAAAACTTACCATTAAGAGATGATCCTAGTCAAATACATTATTTCATATAGGAGGTCTTGTTGCCATCATTTTGGTCTGTCGAATGCTCTCTCACCTTGTGTTTTGAATTGGAATGTGCCAGGGTGGATTTATAAAGTTAATAAGTAATGTTGTAGATCACTGCCAAGCAAGACACTAATTTGTTGTAATGCCTCTTGTGGTTACCTTATTAGCCGTCTTATTGCTGTCCGGTCTCTCTCTCTCTCTCTCTCTCACATATATCTGCACAGTGTCCATAATGAAAGTGTGGAACTTACTTTTAATTTCAACAAGAAGACAAAATCGTGTCACACTTTTCAATTCAATGGAATAATGTAATATATTTGTATAATATTCTTATTTTATCTTGTCTAATTGCAGGGTGTTGGATAACACATTCAAAACCATCATAAACCACAAATAGCCTAGGCGAATTACAAGTAATCTGAAAGATAGTAATGTATCTACATAAATGTTCTTGTTAAGTACTGACGATAACCATTATGTGGCCATCAAATTTAGGGAACTATTTTGAAGCATTGAAATCTGTGTCTATGTACGTATTTAGAGGGATTTTCAGAGCAACATTTTTACAAGAATACAACTATTTAATGATCTAATATCAAGCTTGGACATATTTGTAGAAACAAAAAATTAAAAGTATGTGGAACTGATGCATTGATAATATTGCTAGATATAAATGTAACTCTCAATTATATATAAATGAAGGTGTATTACATTTCAAAAATTGTTAAAATTGTTTGGGTATATTTAAAAAAAAACTCACGGACCCAATCTTATTATTTATAAAATCTGGGTGTTTTATATGTGTACTTGTTTCGTTTTGTAGTGGTGAAAATTGTATAATGATGTCCTTTTTTCTTATGTTTTGGGTCTGCTTTGATTTGAGTGATCTAATTGCAGTAACTAGTCTACAAGTGGGATATTTTGTGTGAATTTGGCTAATGAATTGGTCCTATCTTAATCCTTTCATTATTCAGCCCCAAAGATTACACAAAAGGTGCAAGAGGAGAGCATACACACTACTCACTCAAAGACACATCAAACAATGTTGATTAACCTTAAGAAAATAAATATGCCTAGATTAGTAGGAAAATGAAAAGCCTTGTACAAATAAATCTACAAAATAAATGTTGGTAGTTTGATGATTTTTTTTTTTTTTACAAGCAATTTCAAGCTGCACAGGGGATTAGATAACAAAGCGATCAAAGAGAAATGATTGTTAGTATTAAGATATTCATAAAAAATTGGGATTTTTTTGTGATGTCGGTTCGTGGGTTCGTACACGCACCCCAACGATAGGGTGTGGAGGGACAAATGCGGCCCCTCACTAACAAAGTTATTTTTTTGAGAAGCTAAAAGATAAAACTTGGAAGAATTATGAAGGAAAATGAAATAGAAGCAAAACTCTGTGAAACACAAGCGTTGCAAGACCAAACATAGGTGCCTTTTGATAGAAGAAAAACGTAAAAACATGGAAAAAGAAAATTATACTTATGCAAAGGGACAAATTTGTCAAGTAGAAGCATAGCAAATTGGAATAGAGGCACAAAAAGTGGAAACAAAGGCATGGAAATTAGAACAGAGGTGTTGAAAGTTAGAACAAAGGTGTTGAAAGTTCGAACAAAGGCGTCAACAGTCAAAACAGATGCATTCAAAGTTGGAACAAACCTAATAGTAGAACGGAAGCTTGCTTTTGTAGAAGCCCTAGATTTGAAGGAAAAACTAATGACTAATCCTATTTTTTGTAAAAAAAGAAATTAGAAAACTTGCAAAACAAGATGTTAGGATAATCTAAAACATGCATAGAAACAAAAGAAGGCTAGCAATCAAACCCTAAACCCTAAGATAAAACACAAATATATGAGAACACTTAAAACAAAAACCCTAGCACTTGTGGAAAACAAATTAGATCACCTTGCAAGCAAAAGGTTAGGAAAATGAAAAAAATCAACATAGAATAGCTAAGGGTTAATGCTAAAAAAAACTAAAAATTAAGTAGAGCACATATGCAAATTCTCATAATAGAGGCGCCAAAAGTCACAATGTAGATGCCATTAGTCACTTAAAAAGTGCATTAGAATCTAGTGGAAGCGTCGTAAGTTGCAACAAAAGCATGGGTTTTTCAAACAGAAGCATCAAAAGTCTTGATAGAAGTGTGGGTTTTTGTTGAGTCATTAGTTGCAAGTTCTAGTTTGATGCTCAACTTTGTGATTTATGAAATGAAGTGAAATAACCAAGATAAATGCATAAACACAAATATTTAGCTCAAATCACCTTCAAACTCCATGATTGAGCTAGAATACGATGTACACAAAGGCCTACTAATATGCTCTAAATAGAGGATTGTGGATTTCTTATGCAAGTAGCATGATGATGTGATCAAGATGATTCAATAGAAATTGGGACAACACGACAATATCATAAAAGTGGATTATATAGAAATTTGGGTAGAATAACAATACGATGAGAGAAGATTGCCCACATGAGGTGAGAGGCCTCTCATTTATATAATTTCTATGAGAGAAATCAAGGGCCAAGATGAATTATTGATGGATGGCTAGGATTGATTGAGGATTAGGGTTGAGATCTAAAATTATAGTCATGTAACAAGTGTCATATGAGGAATAATGGCTAGGTTTAGGAAGTACAGTAGGGCATATCCTTATTTGAATGGCTAGGATTAAGAGGTGTGATATGAAATGAATAGATGAGATGAAAAGTTGGTTTGGCTTTTGGGAAGGTATCTAGGTTTAATGAATCTAGATAAGGAGTTAGTTGGGCATGTAAAATAAACACTTGTCACATGAAAACAATTTTAGATTGAGATCCATGTGGATGAATGTAATGGCTAAGATTAAATGGGCAATAATTGAGAGATAAAGTGGAATAAAATAATGGATAAAGATTAAATTAAATTAATTGGCTAAGAGAAGGTGGGATAAAGGTGATGGAATAAATTAATTAAATACATAATAAATATTTATTTAATCAAATGGATAGGACAAGGTGGGATGAAGGTTATGGATAAATTAAATAAATAAATAAATATTATTTAATTGATGGCTTATAATAAGTTAAAATTAGGTGGGGTTGGGTAAAGTCATATTTTAGGTGTCTACACATATTACTTTTAATATTTACTGCTCATTAAATTAAGAGAACACATGACTGTGATAAAAAAGTATAACAAATTTTAGAAACAAGATGAAGGTTTGCACAAAGGTCATAGAGACAAAACTATGCCTAAAATTTGGACAAAAATTAGTTGGACAAGGGGGTGGGGGGTGGCCTAGACTAGAGATGCAAGATTTTAACAATTTCAAAATCTAGAAAGAACCTATAGTGTTTGAGGATTTGAGGTTGTATAGGTTCAGGTCTGAAAGCAAACAAATTTTTGGAAATGTACGAGAACCTTATTTGTTTACGTGAAGAACAAACATACATGAAATTTTATATTGTTGAAGCAATGGTATATGTTCAAATTACAATTTCTAAAATTTAAAATGATATGACCAATTGAATTTATCTTGAAAATGTTGAAAGATAACACTTTTTGAACTTTTAAAATGAAAAACGCTATGCAAATCTATGTTTTTTCAATTATTTTCACTAAATTGTGCATGCACTTTTGACAAATGAAAATAACCTAAGATTGCACTTAGATTTTACAATGAAAGAATTATGATTTAAGAAGTTTTTACAAATGTAACAAATGTTAGGTTCACCAACATGTGATGTGGTAAAAAGGGATCTAGGGTCTAGATCACACCTTTCTCGACATTACATTAGAGAGGAACCAAAATTGATCACACAAGACCACTTGGCTACTATCCTTAATGGAAGAGCTAGATTGATTGATCATGGTTTTGGTCTCTCTTTTGGGGGGTTTATGTTGATGTTGATGTTGATTGATTAGGAATTGAATTGATTTGCTTATGTAAATGTAAAAATCTAGGTCAACTATGGATCTACAACAAATTGATGTGATTTTAAAAAAAGTATAAAACTACAACACATAAATTGATGACAAAAAAGTAGAGCATAGAGACAAAGGAATGTGGTACAAAAATTGGGACTGGAACTGTTTGGTCTAGGGTATTGGCACCCTAGACTAGAGAATGTTTCTTTCTAAAATTAGTGAAAAAGTCTTAGTGGGTTACAATTTGTAGGTTCTTCCCTCTTGGAATCAACTTCAAAACTTTGTCTATTGATGAATAATTCCTCTTGCCCTAATTCGTTGAAATAGGAGACTTGAATACTTGATTTTTTTGTTGCGTCTTCAATGTTCTCCCAAATCCACTTCAAATCTGCCACCTGCAAACAAGACAGGGGAGAAAGGGTTGTGTTGTACTGGGGCTTTTTAAAGTCAAACCCTATTTTTGTGTTTCTATCTCCATAATGGTAATGATTAGGTGAAGAGTTCTTACCCTCATTTAGGTAGAAGCAAATGGATAAAAATAAGTGTGTAGAGTTGAGGGATTTTCTACTCACAAGTCTCTTTATTTTCAAGATTTTCCCAAGGGGCGAACTTCCCTAAACTACCTCAAGGAACAATGTGAGAGTTCTAGAATCAGAAAGAGTAGGTCACAAAGGCTTTTTGGACAAACTTACAGGCTCTTGACCAAAGGACGTCAGTACAGAATATGGACAATGGTGCGACATGCTGTTGGAAGAATTATTATCTCTATAGTTTTGTGTTGTCATTGATGTCACCATGTTGTGTTTGCAAGTCTAAGACAGTGCTTAATCCGGTATTTTGGTCTGGTATCTAAACTAGTATTCAAGATGCACTCTCCGGTATTCTAGTCTGCAATCCTCCGCAGTTGGTAGTTGATCCTTGTGATTTTGGGAAATTGTTTATAGTTGTTGAAGGCGTATGTTCATAATTTCTTGTGCTTTGTACTCGTACGGCATATTGGCATTATTCTGTTGATTGCTTTTTGCAATGAAGTCTATTTCTGGCTGACTTCTTGGATTAGGCATGATATGGTGAATCAATTTTGTTATGTGGATATATATGCGAGCCATCTTAGGTCTATGTTGACATGATGTAGCATATTAAGCATTTGAATTACCATTTGGGAAGATTTTGTGAATGCTTGAAGCTGACAGGTTGGTATTTTTGGTAAGCAAAGAAATGCAGCTAATTAGGCCAACCTAATTGATGCTTATATATATATGTGTGTTGAACAGTCTTTGAAGTGTGTTTCTATGTGTGATCGATGAAGTAGTAGTGAATGTGAAAGTGAAGAAGAGAAAAAATGATGAAGTGTGTCAAGTCAGTCTATTGAGCATCACCAGAATTGCATTAGCACTTGTTAGGTGCACTATTTTTAGTTCATTCTAGCTGTGAAGCCAAAAAAAATTTTGTGAATCATTTTTGTAGGCAATGGGCCTCCCTTGTAGGCAATGAGCCTCTCTATTGGACATTGAGTCCTTTTTGTAGGTAGTGAGCCTTTGTATTTGGACAGTGAGTCCTCTTCTGGGCAGTGAGCCTCTATATTTGGTTTTATAATCTCTTTATATTGTGAGTTAATCCTCACCATGGTTTTTCCCTCATTGGGTTTTCCATGTAAAAATCTGGTGTTCATTGTGTTGATTTTAGTTTTTGTTATCTCCATTTCATGTTCATACTTAATTACATAATAGTGTGGTTATGGGATTGATAAGTGTTGAAGTTTTGACTTTGAATTTGTGTGACAACTGATTCACCCCCCTCTCAGCTGTCCTGCACCTTTTTAACAATTGGTATTAGAGCTTTGGTTCCTTCGTATAGAGCTTAACTGCTTGAGGTAGATCTTGAAGATTGATCAAATGGATGATAAAGAAGAACTCCAGACTACACTTGAGGATCTTGACAAAGTTGAAATTGAAAATAGAGATCTGAAAGAGAATCTTGATGATGCAAATGAATGTGTTCGAAAATTAAAAGAACAATTGAAAAAGTTCAAAGAAAGGCATAGGGAAGTAATTGATTAGTTGAAGAAGGCTAATGAAGAAATTACCAGTTTGAAAGTGCAAGTAGAGGAGAATAAAATTATTGAAGAATGTCTAAACAAATTGGTACAAAGCAAGTCTGATGAGTGTACCAAGCTTGAACAAGAAGTGGTGAACCTGAAAGTGGATCTAGAGAAGGAAAAAATTTGTGAAAACAATTTCAAATCCAACTCTGATAGGCTTGATGAATTAATTTTAGGATAGAAGTCGAGCAAAGACAATGGTGGCTTGGGAATGGAAGGAGGTGAAAACTCTAAGGACAACTAGAAGACTCAGAATAAAGGAAAGAAGAAAGGAAATTCAAGGAAACTTGCTAGGAGACCACCTGTGAGACAACCTAATGCACAAAGGTATCCTTCTTTTAATGGCACTTGTTTTTCATGCAACAAATTTGATCATAGGGAAACAAAATGTAGGAGTAGAATGAATTAGTTTCCTGGTCCCTTCACTGGTCAATGTTTTGCATGCAAAAGAATTGGACATAGGGCAAGTGAATGCAGAACCTTAATGATGAATCAGTTTAATGGAGGAAGAGTGAATCAATCCTTTAATGGCTGATGTTATACTTGTAACAAGTATGGATGTATAAAGCTAATCGGTGTAGAACAAGAGTCAGTGGAAGTCAATCTAATCAGAGAAATATTGTCTGCTATAACTACAACAAACCAGGACATATCTCAAGAGTTTGCAGAAGCAAGAAGGGTAAGGAGAACAATCCGGTAGAAAAGAATGAACCTGCAAAGAAGGTTGGCAAAGATGAGATTAAGCAAGAAATGAATAAGATTTGGAGGAAGAAAGAAGAGACTGAGATGACAGATGCATCTGTACCCTCATCTAGTACAGGCAATTCCTTTGGGAACTAGACCCAGCAAGGTCTAAGGGGGAGCTTTAATAGAAAATCACTTGAACCCCCTGATGTTTGGCATGTCAGTCTTTGGCATGATGATATGTTGTGAGAAATGATGAGCTAGAGGTTATGCAAGTGGAACCAGAAGAAAATATGAAGGAATGATCTTTTGCAGAGTGAATTAGGTTTTTTTGTGTTGAGAAGAATGTTTTTAGCAGCTTTTTGATGTTTGCCACATTTAATACATTTTAGGGAAAATCAATGGTGTATAACCTGTGAAATTTGTAAGTCTTTTTGATTAGTTGAGCATTTGAAGTGTTTGAAAAAGTGCCCTAGAACGATCTCGAAGTGATCTAAAGCATTTCTAATTTTTTTTGAAGAAATCATTATGGATATTCAGGAATTATTTCTTAGTCTGCAAAAGAAAAAGCCTCTATTGTATATTAACGAATTAAGCATGGCAATGGACAAAGGATCAAGTGGCAACATTGTACTAAAGATGAAAGGAGTAGAATTGGAAGAATTTGATCATAGAAACATGAAAGAAATGGAACTAGGGTTGAAGGAAAATGAATTACAAAGCATAAAAACCCTAGGTATGGACTTATGGGGAGAATTTCCTTGGTTTGTTGATAAAGAATTTATTCTATTCTTGTTGAGTCGTTTCAAGAATGACATCATTGTATTGGATAAACCCTACCTAATCATGAAGAAAGCGATTGAAGCGATTATTGGCTTATGCAACATTAGGGATCTTCTTGGAAAGAAAACCATGAAATACAAAGATGTGGAAGAACTTATTGGCATTGATAAACACTCTTGCAGATTCGACTGTAAGGTATGTTGTGTATGATGTTTCTTACAAAATCTATTTTAGAAATCATGAAGGCTCGACATCGGGGCTATTGCTATTTATATTGCACATATGATGGTTAAGGAAAACATGCAGTTTGATTTGTGTAGCCTATTACTTGAAAACTTGGCTGAGAATACCTGAATGTCGGTGGTTTAGGGTTATCCCTTTCGGTTTGGATCTATGCTTGTGTGCTTGGATTTTTAATTTTTGGACTCTCTACTGGGAAGAGAAAATGTTGTGTGGGAATCTGGTATTCCTTTTGGGGAACAAGTCTATAGATACCTGGAATCATTGACAGATAATGTAAGTGTGTGCGAATCATATTTCACATCCTTAAGAACAACTCTATGCTCTGGTATGTTAGCACCGAGTCAGTTTGAAGTAGGTTCATCCTTCGGTAAGAGAAAATTGGAAGCTGCCATTAGTGATTCCCCTCCAAAATTGAAGAAAAGAAAAGCTATAACTAAAGACATCATTGTATTTTCAGAAGAGAAGGAAAAATAATCTTTGCCTGGAATTGAATCCTCTGATCCAGGTGACATCCAGTCTATGTTGGTTAAAGGAAATATGAAGAAGATTGGTGAGATATGGAATTTTGCTTCTCTAATTGATAGACTCAAGATTGATGATGCTCTAGTAGAGTATCTACTTCAAAAATGTATTGATGTATCAACTATTTCTGACTCCTTACTAGAAAATTTAGTTGAGATTGTTGAAGAAAGAATGTTGCTTGAAGGTCTAGAAGGACACAAGTTGGAAGCCTTGGTTGAAAAGAGATGTACTAAAGCTAAGCAAAGATTATCTGAACTTATCATGGAAATGAAGAAATGTATCAAAGAAATATTAGATATCTACAAATACTGTCTCTAGTGGCTTGTTGCGGTAGATTCTTTCAGAAGTAGGATTGAAGCAATTGAATTTGAGGTAAACAACATCAAAAAGAACTTTGATATCTTTGAAGACAAAGAAGGGAAACAAAGGCTGAGAGTTGGTGAATTGCAAGCTGAACTAATTGTTGTATAAAGACAAAGAGATGATGTGGTGAAAACTTTCTGGCTCCTTAAGGAGATTGCTGAGGTCTAGTTAGACCATCTTTCTAGAATACTTACTGATGCAGAAGATTGTGAAAGAAAGTACTCATACTAGTCATCTTCTTTTACACTGTTGGCTCTATTTGAAAGCATCTGCACGAGAATGGATTCAGCTACATTTAACTGGAAGAAGTTATATACAATTATCAAAGAAAGATACAAGAAGGTGTTTAAGGTGAAGAATGTCATTTTTACTTGAATTTTGAATGTTCAACTTCTAGTATTTTGTTTGTTTCGGCAAGAAGAAAAGAAAGAGAAAAAGGGAATCTAAACAAGATGAAGAAACGTTAAATTGTTGAATGTTTGAAATTTTTTGAATGGCTGGAAGTTTTTTGAAGAATTGGAATTTGTTTGCAATTTTGATGTCACCATGTTTACATCTTTTGGTTTCCCTTTGCCATTGATGTCAAAGGGGAGATATTTGGAAAGTTGGGAGAGATTGGAGGATAGTTTTTTAATACTTTTGCACATGTTTCCATCAATGGCAAAGGGGGAGATTGTTGGAAGAATGAAGAAGAATGATCATCTCTATAGTTCTGTGTTGTCATTGATGTCACCATGTTGTGTTTGTAAGTCTAAGACAGTGCTTGATCTAATATTTTGGTTTGGTATCTGAACTGATATTCAAGTTGCACTCTCCAGTATTCTAGTTCGCAATCCTCTACAATTGGTAGTTGATGCTTGTAGTTTTAGGAAGCTGTTTATAGTTGCTGAAGGCATGTGTGTTCAAAATCTCTTGTGCTTCGATACTCATACGACATATTGGCATTATTTTGTTGATTTCTTTTTGCAATGAAGTCTATTTCTGGCTGACTTCTTGGATTAGTCGTGATATGGTGAATTAATTTTTTGTTATGCAGATATATGTGTGACCCATCTTAGGTCTATGCTGACATGATGTAGCATATTAAGCGTTTGAATTTCCATTTGGAAAGATTTTGTGAATGCTTGAAGCCGACATGTTGGTATTTTTGGTAAGAAAAGAAATGCATCTAATTAGGCCGACCTAATTGATGCTTACATATAGATCAATTATATATATGTGTGTGTGTGTGTTGAACAGTCTTTGAAGTGTGTGTTTGTGTGTGATCGATGAAGCAGTAGTGAATGTGAAAGTGAAGAAGAGCGAAAATGATGAAGTGTGTCAAGTCAGTCTATTGAGCATCACCAAAACTGCATCAACACTTGTTAGGTGCACTATTTTTAGTTCATTCCGGATGTGAAGCCCACTTTTGTTTTGTGAATACTTTTTGTAGGAAATGAGCCTCTCTTGTAGGAAATGAGCCTCTCTATTGGACAGTGAGTCCTTTATGTAGGTGGTGAGCCTTTGTATTTGGATAGTGAGTCCTCTTCTGGGTAGTGAGCCCTTGGTAGAGGGCCTCTGTATTCAGTTTTATAATCTCTTTATATTGTGAGTTAATCCTCACTGTGGTTTTTCCCTCATTGAGTTTTCCACGTAAAAATTTGGTGTTCATTGTGTTGATTTTACTTTTGTTATCTGCATTTTATGTTCATAATTAATTATAGAATAGTGTGGTTGTGGGATTGATAAGTGTTGAAGTTTTGAATTTGAATTTATGTGACAACTGATTCACCCCCCCTCTCAGTTGTCTTGCACCTTTTTAATAGCCAGTGTCTTGTACGAACCAAAAATTGAGGGGTGATGGCAAGAAGTTGAGTCCACTTTTTGGCCATTTAGTGGAAGTGTTTTCCTTGATTTTCAGAATTCGACACATTTGACCTTAAAATTTGAAGCACTTAGAGATGGAATCTTGGAAAAAGTCAC
>VDFB02281492.1:780001148-780076823 GCA_007258455.2 Sequoia sempervirens
AGAGGTGTATTCTCCACCATTATGAGATCTGAGGACCTTAATTCTTTTACGAGAAAGATTTTCTACCAAGGCTTTAAATTCCTTAAACCTATCTAACACTTCCTCAGACTCTTTAGTTTTCAAAAAATAAATCCAAGTCTTCCTAGTGTGGTCATCAATAAAAAGAACATAATACAAGAATCCACTTGAAGACGAAATAGACATAGGACCACATAAATCAGAATGAATAAGGTCTAAAATACACTTAGATCTATTTTCTCTACTATGAAAAGGGGCTTTTATATTCTTACCCTAAGTCACCAGGTTCAAATTCGAATTCGAGTTCGGCAACATTGAAATTCGGATGAAATTCGACAAGGAAAAAATTAGAAAAGTATAAAATTCGGATTAAATTCGCCTTATGTATTTTTTATTTTTTTTAATAAATATAAGTACTATATCCATACAATTGTCTAAATAGTTTAACATTGATAAATAGATTTGAATCATTACAAATAGATGACACATTTATAAAATATAAACCATAAGACACCTTTATATATTGATAAGTAAGAGGTATTTTTCCACAGCGTGTCAAATTATGATATTGCTATCAGGATTCAACCGTGTAGTTTCGAGTCAAACTCATTGACCCATGTTTCATGAGTAGTGGTTCAACAAGAACCCATCTCTCATGATATCGAATGGTCCACTTAGCACTCGGCCCATCTAGGTGGTAGCCGAGAGGAGTGAAGCAGGTCGATCCCAGGGAGATTGCCTTGATCTTGCTCCGACTCAAGCTCAAACTAGGGAGTTTGAAAACTGAACTTGTGGCAATCTTCACAATATTTCAATAATCTTAAAATGAACTTCATTCAAATCCTCAGCAAAGAAGATAAGGTTGAATCAATAACTGATGATTGAATCTGACTCTTCCTAACTATATATTTAATTTTTATTTTTTATTTAAAATACAAAATAAAAATTCCATCCAATTTTTCATTCAATTATAAAATTTTATTTTTAAATTAAAATAAAATAGTCAATAAATTTATTTTAAAAGACATTTAAAATTTTAAATAAACATATATTTTTTATTTGTAACTAAACATTAAAAATAAAATACTCAATCTTATTTTAAAAATTAAAAAATAAAAATAAAAATTTAAAAAATCTAGATTTAAATTAAAAACATAAAAATAAAACTTTAAAAATAGAACTTTTAAAAATAAAAAATATCTAGATTTATTAAAAGTTTCAATAAAATTATAAACTATCGAATGTATCCGATAGCTCATACTCTGAGCTACGGATAGATTGTCGGCCGACGGCAGGCCGATGGCATGGAGTGGAGTCTGGGACGAGCGTCTACACTCTACAGTTTACTCACAGACTTATAGTGAGGCTTCTACACTCAGGCCCGACCTACGGTGAAGGAGAAGACAAGCAATAAGAGGAGAAGACACGCAACTGGCCTGAACCAGGACAGACTAAATCAAGGCGTTTTTTTGAACCTCCCCGTTCCTATTCTAGATTCACACATTTATAGATGGAAATGAAATCTCTGTTTTTTTCGGCTCCTACAGTCTAAACTCTCATGTATTTCTTGACGCAAGCGGACATTATCACGTTTCAAAGCTTCTAAGTTTTATAAAATAAAATAAAAACAAAGAAAACATGAAAAAAAACCCTAAGCGCCGCGTCCGTACGAATTTATGCGAATTTCAACGAATATTATACATTTTTTTGACATTCGCCGAATTTCGAGTTTGAAGCCGAAAATTCGGCGAATGCGGTGACTTAGTTCTTACCCAAAGCACATCCTTTGCAAGTTCCTTCATGCTCCTGATTGAACTTGGGAAGTTCCGTGACCATCTTATCCATGATAGGTAAGGCTCGGAAGTGGAGGTGCGCCAATCTTCGATGCCATAGATCACATAGGCTTGAAGAATCATGAACTAATGCTTGTAGAGGACGCATACATAGCCTATAGAGGCTTTCATGTCCAACACCAATTACTTGAGCATCCTTGAAACTGGAATTCCCCATCCACACAAGAACTTTTCCTTTGGAGAAGGCAACTTGATATCCTTCATCTTCTATAGCTGAAATAGAAATAAGATTGCGCTTGATTCCTGGGACATACAGAACATCTCTCAACTGAAGTGTAATGCCGAAATCCAAATGAAGAGTAGATGTCCCAATTCCTTTCATGGAGTAGCTAGCATCATCTCCAATGATGACTTGCTCGGAAGACTCCTCCACCAAACTTGATAAGTGCTTCTTAAAACCAGTGATGTGTCGTGAAGCACCACTGTTGATCAGTCAAGTGTTGGTGTCGGTAGGTACACTGCTTGACAATGCCGAGTAGAACAAATATTCACTTGAATCCTTTTGCGGAGAAGCATCATCAACATCTGCAATGGTGGCTTGTTGCTTAGGTCTAGTTGGACAATGCTTAGCGAAGTGCCCAAACTTATCACACCTAAAGCATTCAATCTTGGACATGTCTCTCCTCTTCTTGAAGGGAGGTGCATCATCATTTTCCTTGTCTCGATTCCTCTTGAAGAATCCTTTCCTTCCATCTTTTCCTTTCTTCCTTGAAGCATGGGAGGCGAGAACATGAATGTCTTCATTCTTTGAACTTTGACCAACGCCTCTTGCCAACAACCTTGATTCTTCTTGAATGCAATCAGATCTTAGGCGATCAAACTTAGGCAATTTTGATCTTGCATTGATTCCTTGAATGTAAGATTCCCAAGACAAAGGTAGGCCATTGAGAGCGAGCATAGTCAAGTCTTTGTCATTAACCATATGCCCTATTGTCGAGAGCTGATCTATCAAATCTGCAATCCTCATAAAGTATGCAATCACTGATTCACCTTTCGCCATCTTCACATGATGTAGTTGTTGCTTCAGTGCAAGTGCTCGGCTGGTATTGTTGATTTCGTACATCTCTTCCAATGTTTTGAACATGTCTCTCGCTGTCTTCAACTTAGAGATGATAGGAACAATATGATCCTTGACAGAATCAACCAATATCTTCATTGCTTTAATATCTCTCTTCACCCACTATAACTTCTCTTCTTCCTCCTCAGGTTCAGGAACGCTAGACTCCACAAACTCACCCAAGTCATTTTCACGCAAGGTAAGCATAATCCTAAATCTCCATGATGTGAAGTTAGATGCTCCCTCGAGTCTATCCTCAATCTTCAAACCGTTCACCATCTTGACTAATGTAGAAAATGAACAAAGAAGAATGAAGGAGAGAATAGGGTATCGCATATTAGGAATAAATCTGATCACGATCCTCTCAAACCCACTCTGATACCATGTAAATTTTATGATCAGATTTAATGCACAAAAAATTAATTCAAGATCAGACACAATAACGCAGCAGATACCCTGGGGAAACCCTCCTCTTGAGGGAGAAAAACCCAACAACAATATAACACTTATATATTGATTGTCTCAAAAATGATGTTTTACAAGAGGTCGATATACAGGCCCAAAATTATGCACCAAGGAGTGATGCAACACAGAACTATAATGCTGATAGAATTCAGCCTCCAATAAAATGCTCTCCTACAAAATTTCCTCTTCTAGACAATTCACACTTCTACTTCAATGACTAATATTCAACTAAACTTAAACTTGATAAATGAACAATGAGAATGCCATCAAGTATATATACAAACTGAAGGAGCGGATGCGTCTTTTCCAAGTACCAAGTCGGCCACCATCAAGAAGATGTCTTATAGAAAATCGCGCCTCTTGCAACAAGGTCAGCCTTGATAAGATAAACGTGCCTTTTCATTAATAATTATACTCTTAACAAATAGAAGTGTCTTCTACAGAAAATCGCGCCTCTTGAGACTCCATAAATTAAATAGCTTAGAGCTATTATTTAATTTATTCACCAATAAGAAGATCGCTGGAAGATTATTCCAGACGTTGCATGTAACATCAACATTTTGCATATGACCTTCAACTTCTTTGAAATTGGTATTGGGGAGGGTAGCTCTTGATGAGAAATTGTTTTTATGTATATATGGCATTGAATGCACTATCATGGAAGATGCAAGGTATGCCATATTGTACCTCCATTCTTCTACTATTATCCATCTATACCATTTTCCTTCTTTATTAGTGACATAAGTCTATAGATGCCCCTTTAACCTTGATAGAATGCTTAGAGATGATGAGAAAATTATCTATGATACCATCCAATGAGCATAACTTTAAATCTACTAGGATTATTGAATGAAAAATGATGTAATTATTTCCAATAAACCCCATAACACTCATTGAATGAATAGCTGCATGCAATCCGAAGATCATCCAATTAATGTTGGCTACTTCGACTTGGGTTTCCAACATTCCTTTGGCTTCACATACTTATTATTGGTGTTTTTAAATTAGTCATTTTAGTGATTTAATTGATTATGCACATCTTTATGTTAAAAAATAAAAATTATGATTTTTAACTCTAGGCTTAGATAGGGAAGAATTCATCATTGGAGTTCTTGTCTTAGCTGACTCTCATCTTCTTTGTCATTATCATTGTCAGCCAAGTAAATTGTTTTGATATTGAGTTACAATGTAAGCTTAGCTTGAGAGACTTTTCTATTTTTGGGAGCTTCTCTCATTTAACCTTGTCATTCACTTTTAAAAGGATACTGAGTCTTAAACATAGTTGCCAGGAGACGCGTCTTCCCCCCCATAGACGCATCTTGGAGACCGGTACCGTCTCCAGAGACGTCTCCAGGAGGTTGGAGACTTCCGCCGAAGTTTCTCGAGTACCCTGTCGTCTCCTGCAGCAGAAAACGACGTCTCCTGCTAAAATACCTAAATTTTTTTTAAAGTTTAAACATTTGAAACTTTAAAAATTAAAGCATAATGTATTTGACACGTCTAAGAGTGACTAAATTATTGTTTTGAAAGTTCAATGTCATCATATTTTCAGATTTTCTATAAATTATTAATTTTTTATTTTTATTTATATTAAAAAAAAATGGTGTCTCCAAGTACCTGTTGGTGTACGTTTTATCATCCACCGAACACACAGAATAAAATGTCCAAAGACACTCTATCCTCTCTTGAAAAACCACCGCGTATGCTAAGATTGCGAGATCATATGGCGATTCCAAGGTTTCTTTTGTCAGGTCTTGACGTGTGGATAAGCTCAATGGCCGTTGTGATTTGCTGGTAATAAACAAGGGGACTTAGGTTAAAGAACTTTTCACAAGTTTGGGACTTAGGCGGATTTATCATTAAAAGGCTTCTCTAATCGAGACTTCAATGTGGATCTCAAAAAAAAAAAAGCAAAAAGGATACGGGTTTAGGAGAATCTATTCTATGCCTAAGAACTTAAGAGACAGTAAGGATTTGGTGAAGGGGACAAACCACACTTTGTTTCGCCTCCTGCTAGACAACATACGCAAAATGGGTGCAATCTTCAAGGGGTGTGATAATAATTTTCAAACCTCGAATGAGGCTGAAGTTAAGCTTCCACAATTATGAGCTCAGGCTAACTTTACGCATCGAATGCAAATCATCCATTTGAAGAAAGTATGAGCAATACTTCACCATTGAATCGATATGATCAATCTCTCATTCACTTAACCAACTTTCAAAACAAATTCTACTTAATCTAGTTCTAACTTTAATCTATGGCGGAAGAAGATATGCAACCTCGCTTAATATTTGACAATAAAAGTTATTCAAAGCAAATCATGCATAAGAGCTTTTATTATTCGAAATAGTCTCAATGCAACAATCTCATACTCTGTCTCCACACATTACAAATGAGGGGGCGAGCTCAATTTATAGGCTCCCCAATTACAATTCAATGGTCAAGATTGATTTCAAATCAATGACGAAGATTACAAAATAAAACCCTAATTAAGGTTTGTCACTTTCGACCAATGAGAAAATTTCATTTGAGGACACTTGTCCTTTTTGCTAAATATAAACCAACAATAAAATAGAAAGTTGTTGTATGTTGATTCAGAACAATTTGATTGGTTGGAAGATGACGAGGCACCACCTTAGTGTGCTGGATGCCTTCCTTGGTTGCTTTGTTTTTCTCCCACGCGCTTGCCTTAGAATATTTTCCCTGTCGATGACTCTGTCCGTTGTGCTTTGTAATGTCCCCCTTTTCAGCGTGATCTTGTTTGCAGAGTGTTAGCCTATTTCTTGGACCCTTGTGGGCTAACTGGATTGGTTAGAGGGTCAGTGGTACCTTCTGGAGAGTTCGGTCGATTTCATTTTCTGAGATCGTGGATAGGCTCATTGCAGGCCTTGGTAGTACAGGAGTTTCTTTGCTTCTGACGGCACTGAATTCCGTTGAGAATTGAGGGAGATAGGCTTACTTAAGTGATTTAAGTTAATTTTTAACTTAAAGTCTTTTTATAAAGTCAAATTGACTTTATAATTCTTATTTCACTTAAATTAAGTCTAAAGTGAATATTTTAATGTTATATCTTTATTCACTTAAAGGAGGCGCCAAAAATCAAAAGGGAAACTATAGAAAGTGATTTAAGTTTAGTTTCATAAATTTAAATGAGCTAAAGCCCTAAAATGTACGGCCTTCTTAGGGTTTCTCCTCTTTTGCTTTATAAGGGATTTGGGCAATGAGAAACTCATCTTTTTGAATATTTCAACTTTGCCTTGGAGGTTTTTTCCCTTGCTTTCAGCCTGTGACCAGGTTTGCAGCAAATCCACCATTGGAGAACGAAATCTCTTCAGTGTGAGCACTTGTGAAGTTGTGAAAGATCAGCTGAATTAGTGTAGATTGAGAGAGCTTCATTTCAGAAGTTCTGCAGTGCTTCAACAGATTTTTGTAGTGTTCTTCATCAAAAACAGAGGGTTTATTAGTTGCTGTTCTTCCTTCACCATGGCAGACTTCATGGCTGTTTGGGCACACCTTCAGAGATGGTTTTTGGTGCTTTTTGTTTGAAAGGGCGTGGCACTTGCAAGGAAGTTTTTTTTGGCTTTTTGGAGAAACGTCTTCTTTTGGAGGATCTCTCTTCATGAACTTGGGCGCCCTACCTATGTTACTCTCTGGCTTCAGTTTCAGAATAAACTTTGAAGTCTGTAACTCTCTACTCCAGTTTTTGTCAGTTCTTCACCATGCTGGTCGGATTTCTTATTTAAAAAATCTGGAGGCTTTCGGGTATGTTTGTATGTTTTAAATCCATTGTTGATGATAATAAACACCTTCTACAATTTCAGTTTGATTAAATTTGCTCAAGTTTTCATTTTGTGAGCTTTTATATGATGCGCCCCTTCTCTTCTGTCTACAAAATTTCTCTAAAAAACTAAAAAACACAAATAGACTTAAAAAAAAGACAGGGGTTTGAGCAGTGAGCTAGCAAGGCTCATCACAGTGGTATCAGAGCGGTTTCCTGCCATCCTGTTGGGCATTGATCATGGCTACTTCAATTACTCAGAGGCAGTGGGACAAGAATATGGAGAAGCTGAAACAAAGTTTCAAAAAGATGGATGAAAATCAGAAAGGGATAAATGAATTGATTTCAGATCCTGCAACCTTAGATAAAACAGCAAGGTTTATGGCATCCATCTTCAGGTCTACATCACAAAATAAAAATGAGATACATGAGGTCTCTACAGGTGAAGTATCCAGAAATCTTCACAATGAATTCTCAGCAGTTAGTGACCAGCATACAGCTGATCTTATGGAGGACAAAAATCAGACTTACATAGAAGTAGATGTTGGGCACAGGACACTTCAGGATGAGCAAGTGTTGTTTGAAGACAAACCAGTTGTATTAGAGCAGCCAAATGAAGATAAGGTTTCTTGTGATGCGTCATTAGGTGAGTCTAGCATTACTTCATCCTATCATGGTAAAGAATCAGATTGTGGTTCGATGAATGTTATTCATTCATGTGAGAGTCTATTGGAGGCCCAAGATATTAAGGTGGATGTGAAAGTTGATCCTTTACTTAGTGGAGCAGCCACTAGTGTTTTGTCTACACGTGATGAAGGAGACATTTTACAATGGCATGATGTCATTACGGATTTGTTTGAGGACAGCAGCTTAATGCCTCATCATTCTCATGAAATAGGAGCTTGTGATCATGAGCAAGCCAATGAGATAATATCATCCTTTGATGGAAGCCCTACATCCATTGGTGGACATGAAGATATCAAGCATAAGAAGACTGATTTTGTGTACTTTGGCATTGAAGAGATTAGAAGGTCTGAAATGCTGAATGAAGAGCGGTTGAGGAAGGCCAAGGAGGCTAGGTTAGTTGCTGCAAATGCAAAACAATGTCTTCAAGGGGTGAAGGAAAAAGTCAATCACCTAAACATAGCAAGACATAAAAGGATAGATGACCTTAGAAGGCTTTTAATTCAAAGAGAGGATGGATATGAATATGTACCTTGTTCTAATTATGATTCACCATGTGAGGTTGAAATTGTTCAAAGTTTGGAGACTCATTCATCTAGGAGTTGCATATGGGATGACGATGGCGATCCAGTTTCTCTTCCTAGAGTAGATGGTATTCAGTATGATGATCCTCTCTTCGAGTTAGATATCACTCGCACTCTGGACATGAGCATTGATCGTTGCGTTTGGGATCCTTCCAGTGTATTGGGATTTCAAATTAAGCTGGCAGAGGAGTTTTCAGAGGAGTACATGATGAGGGGTGCAGATAGTTCTACATTTGACCCTCACGATCTGGCAGCTATCTACTTGTTGCTTGGTGATTTAATCTTCTTAGACTCTTCATTGATCGATGGTTGTCCTACTTGGAGTTGGCATGATTTGCAGAGTTGGGATTTAGGAGCTTCATTGCTAGATGGTTGGTTTCATGGGTTGACAGGTTATGGTGACATCATGGGTTCCAGCTACAGACAGAGATGTTGTGTTGCGGATGCTTCCCGATATTCTTACTTTATTATGATGGATGGATGTGAGTACCGTTTATATTGGGATCCAGGTGGCGACAGGATTGGTACTGTGTTTTGGATGAGTCCCATGCATTGGCTTCACCACTTTTGGCATGGTGAAGTTGAGATCAGTGTTGAGCAGCGGAAGACAGTTGATGATAGTAGGGACATTTCACAGCACTATCCTTGGGATCCTGGTGGAGTGGTTGATCCTTTGTTGTTGAGATTGCTTGCGGTCAAGCAATTTCAGGGAGGGCGGATTGTAATGTCCCCCTTTTTAGCGTGATCTTGTTTGCAGAGTGTTAGCCTATTTCTTGGACCCTTGTGGGCTAACTGGATTGGTTAGAGGGTCAGTGGTACCTTCTGGAGAGTTCGGTCGATTTCATTTTCTGAGATCGTGGATAGGCTCATTGCAGGCCTTGGTAGTACAGGAGTTTCTTTGCTTCTGACGGCACTGAATTCCGTTGAGAATTGAGGGAGATAGGCTTACTTAAGTGATTTAAGTTAATTTTTAACTTAAAGTCTTTTTATAAAGTCAAATTGACTTTATAATTCTTATTTCACTTAAATTAAGTCTAAAGTGAATATTTTAATGTTATATCTTTATTCACTTAAAGGAGGCGCCAAAAATCAAAAGGGAAACTATAGAAAGTGATTTAAGTTTAGTTTCATAAATTTAAATGAGCTAAAGCCCTAAAATGTACGGCCTTCTTAGGGTTTCTCCTCTTTTGCTTTATAAGGGATTTGGGCAATGAGAAACTCATCTTTTTGAATATTTCAACTTTGCCTTGGAGGTTTTTTCCCTTGCTTTCAGCTTGTGACCAGGTTTGCAGCAAATCCACCATTGGAGAACGAAATCTCTTCAGTGTGAGCACTTGTGAAGTTGTGAAAGATCAGCTGAATTAGTGCAGATTGAGAGAGCTTCATTTCAGAAGTTCTGCAGTGCTTCAACAGATTTTTTGTAGTGTTCTTCATCAAAAACAGAGGGTTTATTAGTTGCTGTTCTTCCTTCACCATGGCAGACTTCATGGCTGTTTGGGCACACCTTCAGAGATGGTTTTTGGTGCTTTTTGTTTGAAAGGGCGTGGCACTTGCAAGGAAGTTTTTTTGGCTTTTTGGAGAAACGTCTTCTTTTGGAGGATCTCTCTTCATGAACTTGGGCGCCCTACCTATATTACTCTCTGGCTTCAGTTTCAGAATAAACTTTGAAGTCTGTAACTCTCTACTCCAGTTTTTGTCAGTTCTTCACCATGCTGGTCGGATTTCTTATTTAAAAAATCTGGAGGCTTTCGGGTATGTTTGTATGTTTTAAATCCATTGTTGATGATAATAAACACCTTCTACAATTCCAGTTTGATTAAATTTGCTCAAGTTTTCATTTTGTGAGCTTTTATATGATGCGCCCCTTCTCTTCTGTCTACAAAATTTCTCTAAAAAACTAAAAAACACAAATAGACTTAAAAAAAAGACAGGGGTTTGAGCAGTGAGCTAGCAAGGCTCATCACATGCTTGTTCCTTCTAGCTTTGATCTTGGATTCCTTTTGAGACTTTGATTTCTTCTTCTTGCCTGTACTGGAATCTTTGAGGTCTGGAAGTCTGTCATGTCCCCTTCTCAGTGACATCTCTCGGAGTACAGGATTGGCCTATCACACGACCCTCGTAGGCTGATAGACTGGATAGAGGGTCACATCGGAGCTTGGCTCAGCTTCAGTTAGTAGAGTTTGATCAGTAGTCTTTCGTTTGGGCTCGATCGGAGACTTTTTGCAGAATTGCTATTTTTAGCAGTTCCTGGCAGGCAGCGTGGGACCCCTGCTATTTTTAGCAGTATGAGATTGGCAGTATTCGGAATCACTTCAGAGTTCGTCAGCTTCAGACGGAACAGGTATTGGATGAGTAACGAGGGAGATATTAATATTTAATTGCATTAATTAAATATTAATTATTTAATGATTATAATATAAAGTTATAATATTAAATTATAACTTAAGTGATTTCTCACTGAGGGGTGCGCCATCATCAGAAGGGGCCCATTTGGCATTTAAATTATGATTTAAATTATTTGGCTGAAGACTATGGAGAAATAAAAGAATTAAAAGTCAAATTTTAATTAAAATCCTATTATGGTGGAAAGCGCACTTTTGTGAAGATAAAGGGTTTTGCATTGGTAATTGTGCCATTATGTGATTATTGGATTTTGAGAAACTGATCAAATTGATCTGAGCAAGAGACTTTAGGGTTTCAAGTTCGAATTCCTTGGGGAACGAGCCATCTCCACTGGAAGCAATTCAGAGAGTGAAATAACACTTGATTTATTGCCAGCAGAGGTTTTCTCATTCAGAGGAAATCATTGAGCATCAGAGATTGTCTGTTTTCAGAGCTTTTATCAGAGCTTATCATTCAGGATACCTTTCATTCATCTAGGCGCATATATTCAGGAATCTGGAGAGTTCTAGAGAAGGCCGTACGAATTTATTAATTGCTGATTGCTGTCTCAGCCGTACAAATCTGTACCAGGGCCGTACCATCCTTTTTGAGGCGTATTCTTCAAGGAGAGCAAAACGCCTTACATCTTGGACTTCTGTCTTCAGCAGTGGAGGCGCCTAAGGGTCTGGACTTGTTTGCAATCATTAAACCAGAGGAGAAGTACTTATTTGTTGCAGCCGTACCAGATTTCAGTTCATCTTCAGCTTGCTGGTTACCAGGTTTTCTCAATAAAAATTGTATTCTTTTATTGCATGCTTCAAGATCTTAGTGTATTGTTACCAGTTGAGCAAATAAAGGAAACGCCTTCATTCTATATTGTATTTCCTATGCATATTGGTTACCTAGCATTTTTATTGAATTTATTATTAATTTCTATCAAAGCCGTACCATTCATTTATTGCATCAAAACTCAAAAACAAGCAAAAAAAAACCAAAAACCTTCAAAAAGATTCAGAAAACTGTCATATTCGGAGAATAGGGGAAACTAGGGTTCCTACAAAGTCTCCCCTTGGAGCAGGTGTCTGGACTTGAAGTTGGTTGCCTTGAACTTCCTCCTGCTTGAACTGGTTTGATGTTATTACTTTGGATTTCCTCTTTGAATTCTCCAATTTGTGTCGAGAAATTGTCTAAGTATGGAAATCTGTTTGGAACACTCTTATTGTCACCATTTGATTCTGATTGGAAGCTTGTCTTTAATTCTTCAGGAGATGAAATCCCTCAAGAAGTTTTCCTGATTGCTTCTTTCAAGTGCCTAGAATCTGGAGAAGAATTTCCTCTGTGAAGTATTTCCCAAACTTAGCCAAATTTCGGCTATTTTGTAACACCTTCATGTGGACCATTCAACATTGAGCCAAGGTTTTGGCCATCTCCATGCTCGAACAAACTTTGCCTATGGATTTGCCTTCAATTTTGAATTTGGCTTGTGCTAAGGATTTTATTCATTTCTTCTTTACTCCTCTTCAGCCTTCCTGTTTTTTGTCCAACACTTGGTGAATTCTTCTCCCCAAGGTATCAATACTTAGCCAATTTTCTGAGTTTTAGCCAATTTTCTCATCCTCTCCTTGGGCGGACTTCACATGAGCTTGGATGTTTTCTCTCTCAGCCTAAGTCAGACCCCAAGCCACTTTGGACAAACATCTCTAGGGAGAAGTCGAACTTTCTCAACACTTTGACATTTCTTTTCTTGGTCTAGGTCGGACTTTGCATCATGTTTGCCATTGTACTTGGCGGATCTTATGGATGCTTGGACATACCTTCTCCAAGCAAAGTCGGACTTTGTAAAGGTTTGGACATGCTGTGCTTGGGAAAAGTCAGACTTTCTTGTGTTGTCCACCCATTGAGCAAGGTCGGACTTCACCGATGCCTTTCCAAATTTTTGAATTTTTACTTAGCCAATTCTTTGAGTTTACTTGGCTGGGTGGACTTCATCAAGCCTAGGACAAGTGCATGGCGGACTGTGATAACTTCTTTTCATTTATCTTCCCAAGGTAAGGCGGACTTAGAGATTTCTTGCCAAGAGATAGGTCGGGATTTCCACTAAGCTTGCCATTTTTCATCTCCCTTCTAGGCGCTTCATGCCATAGCGAATCTTCTTTAGCACTCTCCCTTCAAACTCTAACACTTTCCTCTTAAAAATGTCATAACACTTAGCCAAAAATCTCAATTTTTCATCCTTTAGGCCTCTACACTTAGGAAAATTTTCGAATTTTTTCTTACTAGGCACCAATACTTAGTGAAACTTTTGATTTTTTATCTCCCATGTGCCTAGGCGGACTTTCTAACCTATCTGCCAAGTCAAGGCGGACTTCCAAAGTCTTTGACACTTCCTTCTTGAGGTTGGCGGACTTCCAAGGATGCTAGAACATTGCAAGGCGGACTTTAGAGAGTCTTGGACATTCCTTCCTTAGTGCTGGGCGGACATTGAAGACTTCCAGACATTCCTTACTTCTTTCTGTCCCACATTTCAAGGACCATCCTCCTTATGGCGAATTCTTCAGACTTAATCAGAATTTCATGAATTTTACTCTTTTTGGGTTAATTTTCTGTGATTTTTGCTCAGATCTGATTGATTTTGGACTGATTTTTCAAGAATCTGATACTTTTCAGTCTGATTTTCTCATGCTTTTTACTGATTTTTCATGCTTTTTGCTTGCTTTTCTAGATTTTTCAATGATTTTTCAATTTTCTCTTTGATTTTCTGAGAGTTCTATCGAGTTTTTCGAACTTCGAGTGGATTTTTGAAATTGAGACCTTTCCAAATATAGAAACTTTCTAAAAATAGAAAAAGCAAAACCCTAAAAAAAAAGGGAACCCTGTTTGGTCCAAAAATGCCAAAAATGAAAAAGTGAAAAAGCAAAATTTCCTAAAAAATAGGAAGTGTTAGAATTGGCCGAATGAATAGGCGATCCTCGTCTCCCAGGCCTTCTGAGCCCTTCTGTGACGTTTAGGCACTGATTCAAGCATGGATTATTGACTCGGCTCGGATGATTCTCAAAAGACTGACTTGAAACTCTCAAAATGATGACCTCATTGTAAAAAGACAAGTGATAAGCAGTTGCGACGCCGAGGCAAAAAAGCAAAAACAGGGCGTCCCCATTTGCAATGGGGCGATGTGTGAAAAGGTCACAACAGCACCCTTGTCTCCTATTTTCAAAAAAAAGAGTCGTACCGATACTGGTACCAGTCTCCCGTACCAGTCTCGTGGCAACTATGGTCTTAAAGGTTTATGTGTATGTGATGTAGATTGTATTCTATTTAATCGATCTTATGTAAAATTTTGTGGTAAAGCTTTGTACCGAAACTATAGTGTTTTCTGAGTTATTTTGAGACATCTTTTGATATCATGTGCTTATTCAGAGTTATGATAGTCAAAATACTCATTGACAAATGATCAAACCATCTTAGTGGATGTTTTGTTATATGGACATCTTCACAATATAGATTATATCTTATAGTGTTTAAAATCCTTAAGTGCTATGCCCATATCCATAACAAATGGGTGACCATTTACTGCTACTCTCGATAGCACCACATATTTGTGTGAAGGAAATGAATTTATCACCTACTATGGTAACTAGAAGCCCAAGACTTCTTAGTTTGAAATAATTATGGGAAAAAAGAAAAAATATAATTCCATTGGGGTGCAAAGCTAGCATAATTGATCAAGGCGTTAGTTGAACATAGAACTCTCTCTAGTGAGCACTATGTCTATTGGTGGTTAAAACTGTATTTCCATTAACCCTAGAGGGCAAACTCAATTTTAAACTTGGGTTATGTCAACCTAGGAAGAATGAGCTTAGACTCGACATTAGGTAGTTTATAATTAAGGACCAATTCAGAGGGGAGGGAAGCTTTCCTTCACTTGAGGCTTTGCTAAACCTAGGAGAGTGTTCCTAGAGGTCATCAACATGACAATTAAAGATAAATACAGAATAACATAGCTCTGCCCCTAGCAACCATGCTGAGGTATATATGAATACCAATTGACTGTCACTAAGCTTATAACATATTTTTTGCTACAACTAGACTTACAAGACCTCAATTATGTAGATCAAAGAAAGTTTTTACATGCAACTAAAGATGTAAAATGCATTTATATACATATGCACGAATTAGAAATACAAGAACCATTCACACTGGGATTTTCTTCAAACATAAAATTACTAGTCAGAAATAGTTCCATATACATTAAGAATACGATCATTACAAGAGACTTGCAATGTTTTACAATGCCATCACATTAACTAATCTTGAAAGCAATTGAACCAGCAAATGTGGTTAGAGAGATCTTGTGGCACACTCACACAATCCCTTGAAACATCTCAGCTAGCCATGGAGATATCCAACTAAATCCTCTTTGCTTGACTACACCTTTTTATGATTCACATCTTGGATTCCCTTACAAAATGTTGATATGCAATGATTGATTCCTTAGAACAAACTTACGCTATCTTGTACAAAAATGGCTCAATGACCAACCCGTTTTTGCATATTAGAAATATGCATATATAATTTTAAGTTGCCTCCTAGCTTCAAGCTTGTGAGCACATGTGATACAGCATGATACCTCAGCCCAAGCACAAGTCACCTCAACACATAGTTGTAAACAATAAAATTAGAATTTGCACTATCATGGAAATCCTTCTTGGATCAAATTTTAGTACAAGGCAATATGGGAGATGAATTCCCAACAATGTAAGTAGTTAGTTCAACTCACAAGTCTACATAATAGTTGTACTCCACCCTGCACTCAGCCTCTGATCTTTCATATCAATGCAATCTTCCATATATCCATTGTGGTAGATATTTTTGGCATATTTTGAAGTCTTTGTTTCATACAAATGGATTTAATAGCTTGAAGAGAGGAAGAGAAGCGATTTTGCAGGCCCCTAACTTGTAAAAGTGCACACTTGCAGAGATTAGAAAACATAATTTAGGTCAGACCTACATCCTTAGTATCTAGGACATCATTACTGAACTTATAAGTCATCTTACAAATGGTAAATTGAATCATTGTTTGCCTTTGAGAGCCAAACTACGTTGTATTGGAAAGCCTCATGATGCAAAGATGAATGTAGTTTGTACTCAATCAATTCAACCATGCTCAAATATAAACCCATGCCTTCTAAGAATGGATACAACCTTTGCAAGTAATGATCTTATTATTGTCTTGCTAACAAAATGAACTAAGCCTTGGTTGTGATGGGAATAAATGTCCAATTTGTACATGTTCATGGCTTGAGAAATATGTATGCAAAACCTTGCATACAATTCTTATAGTTGAGTTGCCCTCACATGGCTACCAATTGCTAAATGACATACCATTAGGGTTAGAGGCATCCCTAGGATCTTCCTTTGTCCACTTGCGCACATGTTTTTTCCATTGCTTCCCATTGCATAGTAAACCCTACTAGATAGAGCCTTACTTCATTGAAATACTCAAGTGAGAAACCTTTGTTAACATTTTTGAGGTGCCTTGAAGATCAATGGACGATGTTGAATGGGCATTGAGTTCAATAGTAGGTGCATGCCAACCAAAGTTAAAATTTCCACCAAATGATTGCATATTGGGGCAAGTTTAGTTGCTGAAAGATTAATTTTAGATGTGTAGCTCAATTTATCATATAGTGCTAAGTGCTCTTTGAAAATTCATTAGTTTTGCTGACTATGAACACTATGCCACCATTGCTATCTTGCATCCATGTGGCACTATGCCACTCATTCTTGCCTCTACAAACCTACTTTGACAATCACAATTGGTCTCTAGTACCAATAGGCATTAAGCATGCGTTCTCAGATGGACACCACAAGTGATTGTTAGGAATACATATTTGAATGGATGATGTGATTCATGTGGCATATTGCCATTAATCCAAATGTCACCAACTATATGACTTGTTTGCATTACAAACTGAACCATAGATTTTATGGTGTAGGAATGCTATGTCTCTTTTGCTCAATTAGGGTCTTTCACCTAAAGGAAAGAGATAGATTCCACACCAAAATCTAGGTGGTTCACTCAAACTAAGGTATGAAAAATGTAATTAAGCCTAAATGCAATGATCTAGATGCAGCTAACTGATAAAATGGATTGATTAATGAATGGAAACTAAGAAAATGAAGTGTTTGAAAACACATTGTGTAATACAAAAACACCTAGAAATGAAGGTAAACTACAACATAAATGAATGAAACTGAAGAAGTGCACCTGTAAACTTGTTGGAGACTTGAAATGACTTCTGGAATGTTGCTGATCTTGATTTTTAGGCCTGGTGGGACTCATTCGCCATTCTGGGCGAATTAGTCCTAAATCTGTGAAACTATTCCAAAGCCCGTTTCAGACAAATGGGTATCCAAAAATGCAAAAAACCAAAATCAAGCCTAGAAGTGGGACTCATTCGCCACCCATGGCGAATGAGTCCACTTTTGAATTTCTGAAAATCCAAAGGTGGAAACTGAAGTCTCCGATCTACTCTCTGGTTCCTGACAGGTGTCCGCCTCCGAAACTCTGATTTTCGGGTTTGAACGTGACTTTTTGTTGATATTTTGACTTATCCAATGAAGAGATGACTTGAACAACTTTGCAATACAATCTTCAATGATTTCAAAGTCTCCAAGATGCCTAAATCTGCAAACACACAAGAAGAGAAGAAGAAATGTTGGATGTTAGGGCATGGGGGTTTGCCTTTGTCAAACCCCTTTGTAGGTAATTAAACCAAAATGAGAAAAGAATGTAATGAAGCATGAAACAATAGAGTTAATACCTTGCCATGATGTTTAGTCTTGAAATTCTGTAGCAATGGAGGAAGATTCAGCCCTTGAATGTTCTTGGAAGCTTTCTTGATGACTTAGAGTGATAAAACCCTAATTTGCTTGACTTGATAGAGAAGATGAATGATGATAGATGTGTAAATGAGTTATGAGATTATGAATTAGGGATTAGAAGGTTGAATTTATAGGCAATTCTCCTAATTAGCCCTTAAATTGGATCCCTTAGGCTGATGTGAAGAAAAATAAAACTTAAATTCCAAAATTTCCCACTCAAAAGTAAAAAATGGCCCAAATGGGACTCATTCACCACCTTGGGTGAATCAGTCCCACCTAGCAGGGACTCATTTGCCACAGGTGGCGAATTAGTCCCAGTGGGGCCCATTTGCCAGCTAGGATGCTAGGAAGTAAGGAAATAAGGTTTTTATGATGACTTTGTCGGTTATTTGATCAATTTATGCCTTAGGATGCACAATATGGGGTAATAGGGGCCTATTAATGATGATGTAAAGGTCAAGTAAGGCTTGAGACACTAAATTCAATGTGAAAGTGTGATTAAATACACTTTACAACACTAAAATGAGGTCCACATAGCCTAAAAAGGCACAACATCCAATGTGAATGTGTAAAACACATTACAACACTATATTAACATTAAGTTTATTTTACAAGCCTTCTAGATTGATGTGATAATGCAATTAAATACATTTTATAATGTTGAATTAAGGGAAGATGGGTTCATTAAGTCTAGAGAGGCGTGTAACTCTTTTACAACACTTTACAACACCTTTAAAAGACATCGTTAAATGCATTTGAAAGGGTCCAAGACCTAGTGTGGATGTGAAAAACACCTCACGACACCAAATCAAGGCCTCCTTAAGTCCAATTTATCATCAACTACTCCATGTCAAGCAAGAAATACTTTTTTCTATGTTACACAAACACAAACCCATGAGTTGTTGCCACTTCTCTACATGGACACCTCAAATAGAAAAGACATGTTGGGGCTTGCCACCCACATACCTAGGAGAAACGTGGCACAAATGAGTGGGCGATGCAAGTGTCCATGTCACCACCTCTAGGCCAATAGATAAATGCCACCTATGCCATGGAAGCACAAGAGCTCCGATTTGCATACATTATCATTGTAGCTAAAAAGAGCACACCTTGCAACTAGATCAATGATGTATGCAAAGAGGGGGAGGGATTTGATAGTAGGTGCATTGTGGCTAAAATAAAATTACAAGGTAGAAGTTTGCATATAGGGCTTAGTTTAATTGTATCAAATGGAAAACCACCACACATCACTAACATATTATGCAAGTCCACCACACCTAGACAAGAAGTGAAGTACATAAAAGGTTCTAATTATGTAAATGCTTTAAGTAATGTGGGTCACCAATAGTTGCAAGTCAATGACAGAAAAGAACAAAGGCATGTAGCAAAGGCAAAAGCAATACTTTGCAAGCCAATACCCATGATTGCTTGGCAATGAGCGCTAGAAGGTCAATAATGTCCCCTTCTCAGCAGTAGCTCCATTTGGTGACTGTTAGCCTATTTCGGAGGCTTGTAGGCTAGTTGGAAGCAGAGTTAGGGTTTCCTATTTTCTAGGAGGTTTCTTCTGAGACTTCAGGGGATTGCATGCAGGAGTTTGGCAGAGGGATTTCGGGGTCTTTCTGGGTTTTCAGAGGGCTTCAGAATGGTGTGACATGCATTTTCATCAGAGGACATTTTTGGACTTACTATTTTTAGTAAGTTACGATGGCTGCCCGGTTTGTGCTCTAACGGAATTTGGATTCACTTACTATTTTTAGAAGCATGCTATTTTTAGTAAGTGCTATTTTTGACAGTGCAGTCTTAGCAGCAGTTCAGTAATCAGTGTCTATTTCTGGCAAAGCAGAATGTGTAGATTTGTTTCCAGCTTTCTTGGAGCTTTTTTTGGCAAGTTAATAACTTAAGTTATATTTTAATTGTGCCTTTTTGGACCTCAATGCCTAGAAAGGATAACTTAAGTTGTTTTTAAAGTGTGTTTCCTCTTTGGACGTCCAAGTTGATATTTTAATTGCATTTTATAAACTTTAAATTGAAAGAGGAATTGGGCGCCCAAGTCTAAGTCAAAGTTGATTTAAAAGATTATTTTAATCTCCTTCATGTGGGCATCCCTTTTGGAGGGAAAAGGTAATTCAAATTTTTGGGTTGGAAAAGCTATTTATACAGGGCCTTGCCTCTTCATTTGGCATCCATTATTCATCTATAATGAAGTGCTGCCAGATTTTATCTAGACTTTTGCTTCGGGGTTGGAATACCTCCTAGCCTTTCGGGCTTGAGAGATAGCTCCTAGCTGATCAGTGACTGCTTCTTCACTTTGAGGTTGCAGATAGAGCTTCAACGGAGATGGCTTCATTTGACGTTTTCTGATTTTGGTGTGGTAGTGAGTTTGCTTTCAGTTTCTGCTCATTTTGGTGTGTTTCCTTTAGTTTTATGTTGCTGGTTTGTGTGCGGCTGAAGCACATTTTTGTTTGTATCTTTTTGAGGAGTGGAGCATTTTTTTGTGGGTATTGATTTGTTGGATTGCTATCTCTTGGGTGCCCCTATGCTCCAGATTTGAGGATTTTAGCTTGTGACCCTGCTTTTTGCTAGAGGTCGCCCTTCTTAGGGAGGCCGTACCATTTGCAGTTGGTGTCTTGGGATGCATGCCAAATTAATAAGTGCTGATTGGAAGGGTTTTTTTGTTTGGGATTGGACACCTAACTCCTAGGCAACTTTTGCTTCTAGTTTGGAGTCATTCGGAGGTGATTTGACAAAGTTACGAGCATTTTGGTGAAATCCAGGGTTGCTGGTCCAAAAATCAGAACACTGCAATTCTGTATCAGACCTGGTATTTCCTCCATTTTGTCATATTTTCTTGATGGTTATATTTGTATTTGCATTGGTGAATATTGTCTATCATTTGGGCTTTCAAGTTGCTAAGATTATCTTAGTTTCATTGTAAAAGAACTTAATATTGTAACGTTGATTTAGTAGTACTGATCAGCTCTTTCATTTTTGTTCTTTACTTTCATTGAGGCTAGCTTGCCGCCTTGTTGTTTCCTTTTGTTACCCGCTGAAAAGTGGAAGAGGCTGGCTCACCGCCTAAGCATTTCATTTCCATTTACTTTCCTTGTAATCCATTGAGAAGTGGAAGAGGCTGGCTTGCTGCCTAAGTACTTTCATTTTCTATATTGGTCGGCTTGCCGCCAATATCATTGTATTTCCATTTTTTTCAGTTATAGCTAATAGATCCCTTACACCGTATGCTCTCACCTTGCCCACTCTGGGATCTGGGTGATCAAAAAGTGAAGGGTTGCATTCTAGATTACTAATCTTTCATTAAGCTAACGTTAACGGGTGAAGTTCTTGTGTTAAAAATAAAAAAAACTAAGGGGGATATTACAAACATTCAAATAGATTTCAAAGCATATGTAATGCAATATGAATGCTGGTGTTGAACATAAACATAGAGAGCCAAACTAGAGATCTTCGACAAACACAAAAGACCATGATGAACAAGATTTGGAAACTCAAGCTAGAGAAAGCGACTATATGAACAACACAAAGTGCCTCACATAGACATAGGGGAATCATTTAGATCTCTATAAGTTAATTACAATGGGGTCCATTGATTTAACATGGAACAAGACTTAAGGAGCCATGCCATTCATATAGGTCCATAATCTATGAAATGCAACAAACCATTTACATAGGACCAAGACAATGGATAAAAACTGAAGGCCGAAATAAAACCCTAATTGTGCTTTCTCAAATTTGTTATAAGTGTAGGGTCACTAAGGTAACATAGGGATCAATTTGTCAATTCTCTAATCTAAGTGCCAACATCAGCTTTGGTTGGGGACATATATCCTTTGTGGATGCAGTGAGAACTAATGCAAACATCTAGGGAAGACCAAAAGAACATGGGACAACTAAAACATAAGCATACACACAGAGCACAAGACAAAACAAAAGGAGACCTAAACCCTAAGTACAATAAAAAACACACAGGGACAAAACATCCACATGCAACCAAGGACATGGAAGCATAGACTGGAAATTCAATTTTGATGAATGGCTGCATCTGTCACAAGAAAATATACTGTAGGTCCCATGGCCACAAGGAAACCTGAATGCACAATTTGCCCTTGTCAAAGATTGCATTTTCAGCTGAGCACTTCTTCATTGATCTAAAAATGCACGCATGACCCAACAGAAACTTGAAATTGCTTACACATGCATGCATGAGTCCATTAGTGTTGAAAAGGCAGGAAAGAAATTGATCATGATGTTTGTGATCTTAATCAAACATTACAATGCATATATGAATCACAATATTGTAGATCAACTTCATATTTCAATCCCATACATTGTGATTCATAAATGGACAGTTTAACAAACAAGTTTTCGTACATAGGAAAATGAAATGCATCATATTCCACACCTTCAATGTCTTCCTGGTGGCTAAAGGCAAATCAAGGTCAAACTTGAAAGCCTCATATTCACAAGGTTCAGAGGAGCATACTTGACTGCAGATTTGGTCTGAATACAAGGTTTCCTTAAGCATATGGAAAGGAAAACTTTCATATTCAAGTATATTCTCTAAATGAACCGCATCATGTTGATTATCAAGATGATTTAAACTTTGCAACTCCTTTTCCTCTAATCTTGAACTCAGGTCCCATGTAAAGCATTCATATTTAGGGGCAGCACCATCATCTTCAACAATAACATCATGATTTTCATCAAAATGGAAAGTCTCATATTCAACAGTGCACACACCAGGTTCTAAAGTTTTTGGAAGCCATTTCATCTTTCTTGTAAGAATGGATACTCTTTAATCTTTTGATCAGCAAAGTAACTCAAACTGTCACTAACATCATCAATATCAAATGTAAATGATTGAGGCACCTCATGTGAATAACCTAGTTTTTCATATTGACTCTTGTTCTACGCTCATTGCCACTTGTTGAGTAGATGCTTTTGCTGGCTCTTTAGCAGTCTTCTTTTTTTTCTTCAACTTGAGTCTCTTCTGTAGCATACTCTGAATGAGGTAGCTAGCATGCTTCAACCAAAGGAATAAATTGTCATACATGGCTGCTTGGCCTTTAGCATCACCAACTTCAATAGCCATTCTCTGAAACTGGATATCCAAATCCACATATTCATCAGAAAAATACATTTTGGAATGTATGATCATCCATATTTGCTTCCCTTGAAAAAACCTTCTTCAGCATATTTTGTATTTGCACCAACATCCATAGATATTCTCTGTTGAAGATCCAACTCAGTTGACTTATCATGTCATGTCCCCGGATTTGGAACCTTGAAATGTAAATACAAAAGGAAATAAATATATATATGAATATATAAATAATTACAATTTGAATATTGTTATAATTATAATTATCAGAGATAATATTATAATTTTAATTATTATATATAATATTATAAATACTAAAATATAAATATTGACAATTTAAATAATAAAATAAATATTGAAAATATATAGAATTAATATAAAACAGTAAAATCTATTTATAAAATAAGGAGCATATAAAAACACGAACATAAATAACAATTTATCGAATATACCATTATATTGGATAAACAAGACACATAATATTTTAATACAGAATTACATAGCCGGCAGGAGTATCGTGCCGCTCAATATTTGACAACAGGATTATTATCAGGTTCTTAATTATTTCCGCCATTCTTGATAGCATGTATCGGGCCATGGGAAATCACCGCCTTGCTGACATGGATCGAAGGGAATCAGGAACCGTCGGGTATAATTCCAAAGGAAATCTCGAAGAAGACATACCCCTTCAAGAGGATACGAATAGTGAGATAAGACGCGTCCTTTACAAAAACAGGTATAAGAGGTTCAACATAATCAAGAGGAGGGCATCGAATGAGGAGAGAACAGCCTGAAGATTCACGACAATGATAATGTTTGACGCCTGGGAATTAAGGGAAACTCACGGCCAACAAGGAAGGAGTCCCAAAGTCAATTTACCATTTGAAACCTGGAAATAGAGGACAATTTATGCTGAACGGGGTTGAAAGCCAGTTTGCAGAGTCTTCATGGACACCACAAGAAATATAGTAGGACGGTTCATAAAGAGGGTGCGGCACTGGAAAGTAAGGTAGCTGTGAGATAAAGTCGTTATCCATGCATCGATTCCTTTTGAATTGCTCAAACGAAAACCTTCCGCGTATCTCTGCTGTTGCACGAGGATATCTTACATTGAGCATCATTTCGCATATGTGATGGCTCTGGCTTAGATGTAAGGAAATAACAGCAACTATCTCTAAACGGATTTAATTAGTAACTCTTGGACAGCAGCGAATCATCCAAGGAGCATATACGTTATCAAATAATCAGTTAAGTTGATTGGACAGGATTGAAACAATACATAGCTCATTTTAGAGTATTTCAGAAGGACAAGAGATCATCCTAAAGAGATCATAGAACAGAAAATAGGATCGATCTGGGAAATAAGGAGTTCTTATAGAGATTCGGACTGTTCCAAAGGTGCCTCTAATCCCTTAGATCGGCTGGAAATCATCAGTGATAAACCAGACACACAGCCACTGTCAATTCGCATGGTTTAAGGGAGTATATATAATTGAAGCAGCGAACATTGCAGTCATAAATGGATCGACCTGTATATAAATATAATCTAAAGAGAATATCAGAAAATAGCACACCATTGATGGTGTCTAACCTGCAACTTACTACCATTATAGTTGATTACAGTCATGAATATAAAGTATAAATAATCAAAGACTCTTACCCACTATTTACATATCACCAATGTAAAGCTAAAACTGGCATTGGACATTACCTTTAAAGTATATTATTGAAATTCATTGGTCTTAAGCCCTTTGACTATCTTGAAATTGATAAATTAGGGCAGATTTAGGGTTCTCCCAAAAAGGGACATTACATATCAGCAATGTCATTTGTGGATATCAAATATAAAACCTTAGATGCTTCTCTAATCTCATCAACAAGGCCAACCTAGTGGTAAGCTTGTGGAGGCATTACAGATTTAAGCTCTTTTAAAAGAAGACTCAATTCCTATGCTCCCCTAGGTTTCGGGGATGGCGACACGTGTTTCTGGTACGGGGTATTTTTTGGCCAATATTTTAGGGGATGGTAGAGACAGCTATTAAAAAATAGGGAAATTTTTAAAAATATAGAGAAATTTCAAATATTCATATCATAACATTGATAAAGCATTCATCAGAGACATTGTAGAAGATTAATACATAACATTAGACTTGAATTGATATTTCACATGAGAATTGACAAACAAATTAAAGATATTCAAATGCTTTCATTGTGAATGTGCATACATATTAAATAAGAATTATAACAAAATTCCCAAAGGCTCCAAGTTTTAACTATAAAATGACAAAAACATAGAAAATATATGGCTCCAAGTTAAATGAGCCTTTTGCATAGGTTTTGGGGACTTCGGAAGTACATTCAAATGGGTTCACTCCTTGAAGAACCCCCAGTGGCTGCCATACTTCTATGAGTTCTACTTCTAGGTCTACTTCTCTCATGCATTTGAACCTCAACCTCTTCACTATCATTACTAGTACTCTCACTGCTGCTCTTGATTTATTCAGTTAAGAATTGAAAAGAGGGCTGCAAGTTCAAATAAAAGAAAAATTGAAAAATAAACTCACAATGCCCTTCCTATGTGGTAAACAATCTAAAAAAACTTGAAAAAATGGAAAACAAATTGAAAAAACAAATGTAAAAGGAAGAACTTACCTCTAATGGAGTAAATTTGATGCCCTAGTCTCCTCTTTCAACTTCTGTTCTCTCCTCTTGCAGTTGCTGCTCTTCACCTCAAGTTTGCAAATGTCAAAATGTGAATGTTTTTTTTCTTTTTGGTTGTTTTGATAAGTGAAATAGATTTAGGTTTTGTTTAAAGGGGTGCGGGGATCCTTGTGGGCCCACCCATCCTTTTATTTATTAATTTAAAAATGTATTTTTTACAAAAAAAAAGAAGGTGAAATGTTGCTGGGCCATAGGGGACAGCTAACCATCCCCTGCCTTTTTTGGGGTGTTTCAAGGATGTTTCCCTTTTTTACATTGATTGAGGACAGGAGGGGGATTTTTCCAAGGCACCCCAAGTCCTCGAAACGTTTTGGGTACAGGGACAAGGGTACAGCTTGTAATTTTCATTGTGTATTAACATTTGACAAGTCACTGAATTATGAATTTGAGTCTTTTCCTTTTTTGCAAATTATGTGACATATAAATATTTTGTTTATTGGCAATTATGAGTATCACTGTTTTTATATTTATAATTTTAATTTTAATTATATCAGTATATATATTATATACATACAGCCATACCCAACTGTACTGTACCCAAGGATTTTGTTTTTGCCATACTGACACACTCGAACCCCATACCCGTAGCAGAACTGGCAAATATTTTGGTCTTTAAGCTGAGATCTGTTCATATAGACCTCCCAGAGCTGATCAAGAGCCCCTTTCTTCAAAGGAACATTTTTCCATTGCAATTCACATAATTCCGTCAACAAATATTTCATATAAAGATATTAGATTGAGGAAGATTTCTATGCAATAAAAAAATTTTGTTGGACATTGTCTAGCTTTAACCAAGTTCCAGAGACACTCTGTTTTTTACCAGTTTGAATTTCTCTTTTCATCACACACAGATGTAATATACAGCAATCAACCATGCAGATTTCTAATACTCCTGCAATTCTTCCAGCTTCAGTGTCTCATTCTGCAGATCAATTTTTGCCATGTGTGCCTTACCCTTTTTGCTATGTACAATACCAATAGCGATAGGTTAATAGAAATGTAATAACATTCTTCCAGGCATGGGTGAACTTGTTCTAGCTTCAAAATCAGTATTCATATAGTTGTACTGAAGATTGAAAAAATAGCAAAACCTACATGTCATTTCATATCTTGGGTTTCTTTGGATTTACTTACAAGGTCCTCAGTTTATGGGATATCATATCGCAAGAAATAAATTGTTGTGCTCTTTACTTACAGCTTTCAGTGATCTGTCTCTTATAGGGTTTATTGGCTGCCACATACTACTTTTAGCTATATTAGTCCCACTGGCCTATATTGGCCATCTGTGAAGATTAACTACTATCTTTCTTGCTTTACACGAGGTCATCCAAAGAACAATAGTTCTCCATTTTTTATATCTTAATGGTTACGGCTATGGTTTGCAATACTTTCTTATGTCATCATTAGTTATTTTTGTCAGTACTTTGTTACAGGATGTCATTGATTTCTGGCCTCTTTTCCAGTCTTATCTTGTATGTGCTTTCTATTACAGGGTATAACATGTATTGTAAATTCTTTATTTTACAGGAGATAAAAGCTTTATTTCCTTCTGATAGCAATCCATTCTATGCCGGCTTTGGGAATAGAATTACTGATGAGATAAGTTATTTAAAAGTTGGAATACCAAAGGGAAAAGTCTTTACCATTAATCCCAAGGTATTATTCTAAACTTTCAAATGCTGGTTTCTCCAAGAAATAAAATCGTTCAACATTCATGATATAGAGGATGCTGATTACTGACATGAACAGGGAGAGGTGGCTGTAAATCATTTTGTGGATGTCAAATCATACACTTCACTTCATAACTTTGTAGATAGCATGTTTCCATCTATGCCTTCATCTCAACATGTAAGTCGTTCTTTTAGACAATTGGCTGCTGTTTTTCCCAGTTGCATTGTTAGGCTGTATTGAACTTACCTCTTTGTTTTTAATGAAATTCAGGATGACTTCAACTCGTGGAACTACTGGAAAGTGCCTCTCCCAAGTGTAGAAGATTAATTGTCACAATGGCTGGCCATTTTTTTGTACAAATAGCTTGTACTTTAGCTCTTCATTAGTCGATGATTATTAACCAAAAATGTAATATATATAATTGGAATGCATGTTCACCATATTCATGTAATAATAAAGTCTCTTATGAATAAATTGTCATGTCAGTTACTCTTGCATTCATTGCTTTCATTTTCATGGTAAGGTAGTTTTCACAAGAATATTAATTTCAAATTCGTATATATTTGTTGTCTTCTAAGATGCCTGTTATAAACCAATTACACTAAATGAGAATGAGAGCATAATACTTATACAAGTGACTTACAATAACATAAAACTTAACATAAAGAGATGATCCTAGTCAAATACATTATTTCATATTGGAGGTCTTGTTGCCATCATTTTGGTCTGTCCAATGCTCTCTCACCTTGTGTTTTGAATTGGAATGTGCCAGGGTGGATTTATAAAGTTAATAAGTAATGTTGTAGATCACTGCCAAGCAAGACACTAATTTGTTGTAATGCCTCTTGTGGTTACCTTATTAGCCGTCTTATTGCTGTCCGGTCTCTCTCTCTCTCACATATATCTGCACAGTGTCCATAATGAAAGTGTGGAACTTACTTTTAATTTCAACAAGAAGACAAAATGGTGTCACACTTCTCAATTCAATGGAATAATGTAATATATTTGTATAATATTCTTATTTTATCTTGTCTAATTGCAGGGTGTTGGATAACACATTCAAAACCATCATAAACCACAAATAGCCTAGGCGAATTACAAGTAATCTGAAAGATAGTAATGTATCTACATAAATGTTCTTGTTAAGTACTGACGATAACCATTATGTGGCCATCAAATTTAGGGAACTATTTTGAAGCATTGAAATCTGTCTCTATGTACGTATTTAGAGGGATTTTCAGAGCAACATTTTTACAAGAATACAACTATTTAATGATCTAATATCAAGCTTGGACATATTTGTAGAAACAAAAAATTAAAAGTATGTGGAACTGATGCATTGATAATATTGCTAGATATAAATGTAACTCTCAATTATATATAAATGAAGGTGTATTACATTTCAAAAATTGTTAAAATTGTTTGGGTATATTTAAAAAAAAACTCACGGACCCAATCTTATTATTTATAAAATCTGGGTGTTTTATATGTGTACTTGTTTCGTTTTGTAGTGGTGAAAATTGTATAATGATGTCCTTTTTTCTTATGTTTTGGGTCTGCTTTGATTTGAGTGATCTAATTGCAATAACTAGTCTACAAGTGGGATATTTTGTGTGAATTTGGCTCATGAATTGGTCCTATCTTAATCCTTTCATTATTCAGCCCCAAAGATTACACAAAAGGTGCAAGAGGAGAGCATACACACTACTCACTCAAAGACACATCAAACAATGTTGATTAACCTTAAGAAAATAAATATGCCTAGATTAGTAGGAAAATGAAAAGCCTTGTACAAATAAATCTACAAAATAAATGTTGGTAGTTTGATGATTTTTTTTTTTTTTTTACAAGCAATTTCAAGCTGCACAGGGGATTAGATAACAAAGTGATCAAAGAAAAATGATTGTTAGTATTAAGATATTCATAAAAAATTGGGATTTTTTTGTGATGTCGGTTCGTGGGTTCGTACACGCACCCCAACGATAGGGTGTGGAGGGACAAATGCGGCCCCTCACTAACAAAGTTATTTTTTTGAGAAGCTAAAAGATAAAACTTGGAAGAATTATGAAGGAAAATGAAATAGAAGCAAAACTCTGTGAAACACAAGCGTTGCAAGACCAAACATAGGTGCCTTTTGATAGAAGAAAAACGTAAAAACATGGAAAAAGAAAATTATACTTATGCAAAGGGACAAATTTGTCAAGTAGAAGCATAGCAAATTGGAATAGAGGCACAAAAAGTGGAAACAAAGGCATGGAAATTAGAACAGAGGTGTTGAAAGTTAGAACAAAGGTGTTGAAAGTTCGAACAAAGGCGTCAACAGTCAAAACAGATGCATTCAAAGTTGGAACAAACCTAATAGTAGAACGGAAGCTTGCTTTTGTAGAAGCCCTAGATTTGAAGGAAAAACTAATGACTAATCCTATTTTTTGTAAAAAAAGAAATTAGAAAACTTGCAAAACAAGATGTTAGGATAATCTAAAACATGCATAGAAACAAAAGAAGGCTAGCAATCAAACCCTAAACCCTAAGATAAAACACAAATATATGAGAACACTTAAAACAAAAACCCTAGCACTTGTGGAAAACAAATTAGATCACCTTGCAAGCAAAAGGTTAGGAAAATGAAAAAAATCAACATAGAATAGCTAAGGGTTAATGCTAAAAAAAACTAAAAATTAAGTAGAGCACATATGCAAATTCTCATAATAGAGGTGCCAAAAGTCACAATGTAGGTGCCATTAGTCACTTAAAAAGTGCATTAGAATCTAGTGGAAGCGTCGTAAGTTGCAACAAAAGCATGGGTTTTTCAAACAGAAGCATCAAAAGTCTTGATAGAAGTGTGGGTTTTTGTTGAGTCATTAGTTGCAAGTTCTAGTTTGATGCTCCTTGTGATTTATGAAATGAAGTGAAATAACCAAGATAAATGCATAAACACAAATATTTAGCTCAAATCACCTTCAAACTCCATGATTGAGCTAGAATACGATGTACACAAAGGCCTACTAATATGCTCTAAATAGAGGATTGTGGATTTCTTATGCAAGTAGCATGATGATATGATCAAGATGATTCAATAGAAATTGGGACAACACGACAATATCATAAAAGTGGATTATATAGAAATTTGGGTAGAATAACAATACGATGAGAGAAGATTGCCCACATGAGGTGAGAGGCCTCTCATTTATATAATTTCTATGAGAGAAATCAAGGGCCAAGATGAATTATTGATGGATGGCTAGGATTGATTGAGGATTAGGGTTGAGATCTAAAATTATAGTCATGTAACAAGTGTCATATGAGGAATAATGGCTAGGTTTAGGAAGTGCAGTAGGGCATATCCTTATTTGAATGGCTAGGATTAAGAGGTGTGATATGAAATGAATAGATGAGATGAAAAGTTGGTTTGGCTTTTGGGAAGGTATCTAGGTTTAATGAATCTAGATAAGGAGTTAGTTGGGCATGTAAAATAAACACTTGTCACATGAAAACAATTTTAGATTGAGATCCATGTGGATGAATGTAATGGCTAAGATTAAATGGGCAATAATTGAGAGATAAAGTGGAATAAAATAATGGATAAATATTAAAATAAATTAATTGGCTAAGAGAAGGTGGGATAAAGGTGATGGAATAAATTAATTAAATACATAATAAATATTTATTTAATCAATTGGATAGGACAAGGTGGGATGAAGGTTATGGATAAATTAAATAAATAAATAAATATTATTTAATTGATGGCTTATAATAAGTTAAAACTAGGTGGGGTTGGGTAAAGTCATATTTTAGGTGTCTACACATATTACTTTTAATATTTACTGCTCATTAAATTAAGAGAACACATGACTGTGATAAAAAAGTATAACAAATTTTAGAAACAAAATGAAGGTTTGCACAAAGGTCATAGAGACAAAACTATGCCTAAAATTTGGACAAAAATTAGTTGGACAAGGGGGTGGGGGGTGGCCTAGACTAGAGATGTAAGATTTTAACAATTTCAAAATCTAGAAAGAACCTATAGTGTTTGAGGATTTGAGGTTGTATAGGTTCAGGTTTGAAAGAAAACAATTTTTTGGAAATGTACGAGAACCTTATTTGTTTACGTGAAGAACAAACATACATGAAATTTTATATTGTTGAAGCAATGGTATATGTTCAAATTACAATTTCTAAAATTTAAAATGATATGACCAATTGAATTTATCTTGAAAATGTTGAAAGATAACACTTTTTGAACTTTTAAAATGAAAAACGCTATGCAAATCTATGTTTTTTCAATTATTTTCACTAAATTGTGCATGCACTTTTGACAAATGAAAATAACCTAAGATTGCACTTAGATTTTACAATGAAAGAATTATGATTTAAGAAGTTTTTACAAATGTAACAAATGTTAGGTTCACCAACATGTGATGTGGTAAAAAGGGATCTAGGGTCTAGATCACACCTTTCTCGACATTACATTAGAGAGGAACCAAAATTGATCACACAAGACCACTTGGCTACTATCCTTAATGGAAGAGCTAGACTAATTGATCATGGTTTTGGTCTCTCTTTTGGGGGGTTTATGTTGATGTTGATGTTAATTGATTAGGAATTGAATTGATTTGCTTATGTAAATGTAAAAATCTAGGTCAACTATGGATCTACAACAGATTGATGTGATTTCAAAAAAAGTATAAAACTACAAAACATAAATTGATGACCAAAAAGTAGAGTATAGAGACAAAGGAATGTGGTACAAAAATTGGGACTGGAACTGTTTGGTCTAGGGTAGTGGCACCCTAGACTAGAGAATGTTTCTTTCTAAAATCAATGAAAAAGTCTTAGTGGGTTACAATTTGTAGGTTCTTCCCTCTTGGAATCAGCTTCAAAACTTTGTCTATTGATGAATAATTCCTCTTGCCCTAATTCGTTGAAATAGGAGACTTGAATACTTGATTTTTTTGTTGCGTCTTCAATGTTCTCCCAAATCCACTTCAAATCTGCCACCTGCAAACAAGAGAGGGGAGAAAGGGTTGTGTTGTACTAGGGCTTTTTAAAGTCAAACCCTATTTTTGTGTTTCTATCTCCATAATGGTAATGATTATGTGAAGAGTTCTTACCCTCATTTAGGTAGAAGCAAATGGATAAAAATAAGTGTGTAGAGTTGAGGGATTTTCTACTCACGAGTCTCTTTATTTTCAAGATTTTCCCAAGGGGCGAACTTCCCTAAACTACCTCAAGGAACAATGTGAGAGTTCTAGAATCAGAAAGAGTAGGTCACAAAGGCTTTTTGGACAAACTTACAGGCTCTTGACCAAAGGACGTCAGTGCAGAATATGGACGATGGTGCGACATGCTGTTGGAAGAATTATCATCTCTATAGTTTTGTGTTGTCATTGCTGTCACCATGTTGTGTTTGCAAGTCTAAGACAGTGCTTAATCCGGTATTTTGGTCTGGTATCTAAACTGGTATTCAAGATGCACTCTTCGGTATTCTAGTCCGCAATCCTCCACAGTTGGTAGTTGATCCTTGTGATTTTGGGAAATTGTTTATAGTTGTTGAAGGCGTATGTTCATAATTTCTTGTGCTTCGTACTCGTACGACATATTGGCATTATTTTGTTGATTGCTTTTTGCAATGAAGTTTATTTCTGGCTGACTTCTTGGATTAGGCATGATATGGTGAATCAATTTTGTTATGTGGATATATGTGCGAGCCATCTTAGGTCTATGCCGACATGATGTAGCATATTAAGCGTTTGAATTGCCATTTGGGAAGATTTTGTGAATGCTTGAAGCCGACAGGTTGGTATTTTTGGTAAGCAAAGAAATGCATCTAATTAGGCCAACCAAATTGATGCTTATAGATATATGTGTGTTGAACAGTCTTTGAAGTGTGTTTCTATGTGTGATCGATGAAGTAGTAGTGAATGTGAAAGTGAAGAAGAGAAAAAATGATGAAGTGTGTCAAGTCAGTCTATTGAGCATCACCGGAATTGCATTAACACTTGTTAGGTGCACTATTTTTAGTTCATTCTAGCTGTGAAGCCAAAAAAAATTTTGTGAATCACTTTTGTAGGCAATGGGCCTCCCTTGTAGGCAGTGAGCCTCTCTATTGGACATTGAGTCCTTTCTGTAGGTAGTGAGCCTTTGTATTTGGACAGTGAGTCCTCTTCTGGGCAGTGAGCCTCTATATTTGGTTTTATAATCTCTTTATATTGTGAGTTAATCCTCACCATGGTTTTTCCCTCATTGGGTTTTCCATGTAAAAATCTGGTGTTCATTGTGTTGATTTTACTTTTTGTTATCTCCATTTCATGTTCATACTTAATTACAGAATAGTGTGGTTATGGGATTGATAAGTGTTGAAGTTTTGAATTTGAATTTGTGTGACGACTGATTCACCCCCCTCTCAACTATCCTGCACCTTTTTAATAATTGGTATTAGAGCTTTGGTTCCTTGGTATAGAGCTTAACTGCTTGAGGTAGATCTTGAAGATTGATCAAATGGATGATAAAGAAGAACTCCAGACTACACTTGAGGATCTTGACAAAGTTGAAATTGAAAATAGAGATCTGAAAGAGAATCTTGATGATGCAAATGAATGTGTTCGAAAATTAAAAGAACAATTGAAAAAGTTCAAAGAAAGGCATAGGGAAGTAATTGATTAGTTGAAGAAGGCTAATGAAGAAATTACCAGTTTGAAAGTGCAAGTAGAGGAGAAGAAAATTATTGAAGAATGTCTAAACAAATTGGTACAAAGCAAGTCTGATGAGTGTACCAAGCTTGAACAAGAAGTGGTGAACCTGAAAGTGGATCTGGAGAAGGAAAAACTTTGTGAAAACAATTTCAGATCCAGCTCTGATAGGCTTGATGAATTAATTTTAGGATAGAAGTCGAGCAAAGACAAAGGTGGCTTGGGAATGGAAGGAGGTGAAAAATCTAAGGACAACTAGAAGACTCAGAATAAAGGAAAGAAGAAAGGAAATTCAAGGAAACTTGCTAGGAGACCACCTGTGAGACAACCTAATGCACAAAGGTATCCTTCTTTTAATGGCACTTGTTTTTCATGCAACAAATTTGATCATAGGGAAAAAAAATGTAGGAGTAGAATGAATTAGTTTCCTGGTCCCTTCATTGGTCAATGTTTTGCATGCAAAAGAATTGGACATAGGGCAAGTGAATGCAGAACCTTAATGATGAATCAGTTTAATGGAGGAAGAGTGAATCAATCCTTTAATGGCTGATGTTATACTTGTAACAAGTATGGATGTATAAAGCTAATCGGTGTAGAACAAGAGTCAGTGGAAGTCAATCTAATCAGAGAAATATTGTCTGCTATAACTACAACAAACCAGGACATATCTCAAGAGTTTGCAGAAGCAAGAAGGGTAAGGAGAACAATCCGGTAGAAAAGAATGAACCTGCAAAGAAGGTTGGCAAAGATGAGATTAAGCAAGAAATGAATAAGATTTGGAGGAAGAAAGAAGAGACTGAGATGACAGATGCATCTGTACCCTCATCTAGTACAGGCAATTCCTTTGGGAACTAGACCCAGCAAGGTCTAAGGGGGAGCTTTAATAGAAAATCACTTGAACCCCCTGATGTTTGGCATGTCAGTCTTTGGCATGATGATATGTTGTGAGAAATGATGAGCTAGAGGTTATGCAAGTGGAACCAGAAGAAAATATGAAGGAATGATCTTTTGCAGAGTGAATTAGGTTTTTTTGTGTTGAGAAGAATGTTTTTAGCAGCTTTTTGATGTTTGCCACATTTAATACATTTTAGGGAAAATCAATGGTGTATAACCTGTGAAATTTGTAAGTCTTTTTGATTAGTTGAGCATTTGAAGTGTTTGAAAAAGTGCCCTAGAACGATCTCGAAGTGATCTAAAGCATTTCTAATTTTTTTTGAAGAAATCATTATGGATATTCAGGAATTATTTCTTAGTCTGCAAAAGAAAAAGCCTCTATTGTATATTAACGAATTAAGCATGGCAATGGACAAAGGATCAAGTGGCAACATTGTACTAAAGATGAAAGGAGTAGAATTGGAAGAATTTGATCATAGAAACATGAAAGAAATGGAACTAGGGTTGAAGGAAAATGAATTACAAAGCATAAAAACCCTAGGTATGGACTTATGGGGAGAATTTCCTTGGTTTGTTGATAAAGAATTTATTCTATTCTTGTTGAGTCGTTTCAAGAATGACATCATTGTATTGGATAAACCCTACCTAATCATGAAGAAAGCGATTGAAGCGATTATTGGCTTATGCAACATTAGGGATCTTCTTGGAAAGAAAACCATGAAATACAAAGATGTGGAAGAACTTATTGGCATTGATAAACACTCTTGCAGATTCGACTGTAAGGTATGTTGTGTATGATGTTTCTTACAAAATCTATTTTAGAAATCATGAAGGCTCGACATCGGGGCTATTGCTATTTATATTGCACATATGATGGTTAAGGAAAACATGCAGTTTGATTTGTGTAGCCTATTACTTGAAAACTTGGCTGAGAATACCTGAATGTCGGTGGTTTAGGGTTATCCCTTTCGGTTTGGATCTATGCTTGTGTGCTTGGATTTTTAATTTTTGGACTCTCTACTGGGAAGAGAAAATGTTGTGTGGGAATCTGGTATTCCTTTTGGGGAACAAGTCTATAGATACCTGGAATCATTGACAGATAATGTAAGTGTGTGCGAATCATATTTCACATCCTTAAGAACAACTCTATGCTCTGGTATGTTAGCACCGAGTCAGTTTGAAGTAGGTTCATCCTTCGGTAAGAGAAAATTGGAAGCTGCCATTAGTGATTCCCCTCCAAAATTGAAGAAAAGAAAAGCTATAACTAAAGACATCATTGTATTTTCAGAAGAGAAGGAAAAATAATCTTTGCCTGGAATTGAATCCTCTGATCCAGGTGACATCCAGTCTATGTTGGTTAAAGGAAATATGAAGAAGATTGGTGAGATATGGAATTTTGCTTCTCTAATTGATAGACTCAAGATTGATGATGCTCTAGTAGAGTATCTACTTCAAAAATGTATTGATGTATCAACTATTTCTGACTCCTTACTAGAAAATTTAGTTGAGATTGTTGAAGAAAGAATGTTGCTTGAAGGTCTAGAAGGACACAAGTTGGAAGCCTTGGTTGAAAAGAGATGTACTAAAGCTAAGCAAAGATTATCTGAACTTATCATGGAAATGAAGAAATGTATCAAAGAAATATTAGATATCTACAAATACTGTCTCTAGTGGCTTGTTGCGGTAGATTCTTTCAGAAGTAGGATTGAAGCAATTGAATTTGAGGTAAACAACATCAAAAAGAACTTTGATATCTTTGAAGACAAAGAAGGGAAACAAAGGCTGAGAGTTGGTGAATTGCAAGCTGAACTAATTGTTGTATAAAGACAAAGAGATGATGTGGTGAAAACTTTCTGGCTCCTTAAGGAGATTGCTGAGGTCTAGTTAGACCATCTTTCTAGAATACTTACTGATGCAGAAGATTGTGAAAGAAAGTACTCATACTAGTCATCTTCTTTTACACTGTTGGCTCTATTTGAAAGCATCTGCACGAGAATGGATTCAGCTACATTTAACTGGAAGAAGTTATATACAATTATCAAAGAAAGATACAAGAAGGTGTTTAAGGTGAAGAATGTCATTTTTACTTGAATTTTGAATGTTCAACTTCTAGTATTTTGTTTGTTTCGGCAAGAAGAAAAGAAAGAGAAAAAGGGAATCTAAACAAGATGAAGAAACGTTAAATTGTTGAATGTTTGAAATTTTTTGAATGGCTGGAAGTTTTTTGAAGAATTGGAATTTGTTTGCAATTTTGATGTCACCATGTTTACATCTTTTGGTTTCCCTTTGCCATTGATGTCAAAGGGGAGATATTTGGAAAGTTGGGAGAGATTGGAGGATAGTTTTTTAATACTTTTGCACATGTTTCCATCAATGGCAAAGGGGGAGATTGTTGGAAGAATGAAGAAGAATGATCATCTCTATAGTTCTGTGTTGTCATTGATGTCACCATGTTGTGTTTGTAAGTCTAAGACAGTGCTTGATCTAATATTTTGGTTTGGTATCTGAACTGATATTCAAGTTGCACTCTCCAGTATTCTAGTTCGCAATCCTCTACAATTGGTAGTTGATGCTTGTAGTTTTAGGAAGCTGTTTATAGTTGCTGAAGGCATGTGTGTTCAAAATCTCTTGTGCTTCGATACTCATACGACATATTGGCATTATTTTGTTGATTTCTTTTTGCAATGAAGTCTATTTCTGGCTGACTTCTTGGATTAGTCGTGATATGGTGAATTAATTTTTTGTTATGCAGATATATGTGTGACCCATCTTAGGTCTATGCTGACATGATGTAGCATATTAAGCGTTTGAATTTCCATTTGGAAAGATTTTGTGAATGCTTGAAGCCGACATGTTGGTATTTTTGGTAAGAAAAGAAATGCATCTAATTAGGCCGACCTAATTGATGCTTACATATAGATCAATTATATATATGTGTGTGTGTGTGTTGAACAGTCTTTGAAGTGTGTGTTTGTGTGTGATCGATGAAGCAGTAGTGAATGTGAAAGTGAAGAAGAGCGAAAATGATGAAGTGTGTCAAGTCAGTCTATTGAGCATCACCAAAACTGCATCAACACTTGTTAGGTGCACTATTTTTAGTTCATTCCGGATGTGAAGCCCACTTTTGTTTTGTGAATACTTTTTGTAGGAAATGAGCCTCTCTTGTAGGAAATGAGCCTCTCTATTGGACAGTGAGTCCTTTATGTAGGTGGTGAGCCTTTGTATTTGGATAGTGAGTCCTCTTCTGGGTAGTGAGCCCTTGGTAGAGGGCCTCTGTATTCAGTTTTATAATCTCTTTATATTGTGAGTTAATCCTCACTGTGGTTTTTCCCTCATTGAGTTTTCCACGTAAAAATTTGGTGTTCATTGTGTTGATTTTACTTTTGTTATCTGCATTTTATGTTCATAATTAATTATAGAATAGTGTGGTTGTGGGATTGATAAGTGTTGAAGTTTTGAATTTGAATTTATGTGACAACTGATTCACCCCCCCTCTCAGTTGTCTTGCACCTTTTTAATAGCCAGTGTCTTGTACGAACCAAAAATTGAGGGGTGATGGCAAGAAGTTGAGTCCACTTTTTGGCCATTTAGTGGAAGTGTTTTCCTTGATTTTCAGAATTCGACACATTTGACCTTAAAATTTGAAGCACTTAGAGATGGAATCTTGGAAAAAGTCACTAATCATAAAATGCAGTACTCAGAGTCTAGTTTCCAAATATGTAATTTATTTCAATACCCAAATGATACAAATTGATTTTCAATAGGCATTTCTAAAAAAACACTGTTTAAAAGTCATTTATTTTTACCATACCATGCACGTGTACATCATCCATATTTTGACCTAAATAATCATATTTTTCTAAATCCTTTTGGGAAAAGATTGGTAACTCACTGAAGCACACTTTCCATATTTAAAAAAATAAATTATTGAATATTTTTTGTTAATTTTTTATTGGCCATATTTGGTGTTTTGAAAAATTGTTGTGTATGTCACACATAAGATGACCTAAACTTATCATTTTGATTTTTTTTTAAATTGAAAATAATTGTCTAAAGTATGCATTTGTGCAATCCATTCATCAAAAAATTATGTTAATAAAAAGTTATTAAAATACTTAAAAACCCTGATAAGTTAAGTTTATGGATCTGTTTCATTAGAAATTAAATGAAAAATAAAAAATTAATCCAATTGTAAAAAAAATTACATATTTGGAATCTACACTGTCTCATCTATAATGGGTTTTAATTTTGTCAATTTTTTTTGTCAAAAATATCTTCAGATGTATTCCCAAAGTCACTATTTTCTTGTGACATTGCTATGACCTTCAACTTATAGGTCAAACTAGGTCTAGGGGCTAGGTTTGGATCCCTAAACCTTTTCACGAACCAAAAAACAAAGCACAAACCTGACCAAAAATTCATATTTTAAAAAATGGGATCCCATTCTAAAACGAGATCCCACTCTAAAACAGGATCCTGTTTCATAAAAAATAATTTTTTTATGCTTTTACGAAACATGATCCCATTTTGAAAAATTTCCAAAAATGGGAAATTTTAAGAAATGGATAGTTTCCAAAAACGGAAACATTTGAAAATGAGATCCTATTTTGAAAAGTTACAAAAAATGGAAAATTTTCAAAACAAGATCCCATTTTTTGAAAAGTGGCCCAATCCTGTTTTTTGATTTTAGGCTTGGGATCCCGAACCTAAACGGGATCCCATTTATTAAAAAGCGGGATCTCATTTTTGCAAGATGATTTCATTTTTTTGCCTAAGGCAAAAACTTCCATGTTTCATGGACTCATCTTCTTGCTCTTACCCTGCGAATGTCATAGAAAACAACAAAGTGACTATTAGCAATCTAATTATTGGGAACTTCCAGAGCACAAGAAAATAACAAAATAAAGTAGAATTGAAATAAAGTAAAGTAAATGATAGAATTGAAGAGAAGAAGAGATAGAAACTTCTCACAACAACCCAAGTAATGAAGCCTCCAATAAATGAATGTATTCAATACCTTCATGCGTAATATCTGGAGGAAATGTTGGGGTTGTATAGGGGTTTGCCTCAGTCAAACTCCCGTTTTGGTGTTCCCACCTCAACAGACAACCAAATATATAGAGAAAGATAATAGATAGAAATGAAATGAATGCAAGAGTGATAAAAGCAATCCTTGCTCAAGGAGGAAAACCCGTGTCACAAAATATAGGTGATAAAAGCAATCCCCGCTCGAGAAGGAGAACCCGTATCACAAAATATAGATGCAATCGATAGGAGATGTGTGAAATCCCAAGACGCTCGCAAGCACAAGGCAAGGGAGATGTTAGCTACAAGGCTTAAGGAAGCCAAAGAGAGCAAGGATGAAAGAGAGGGATGCGAGAGCCAAGAGAGTTGCAAAGAATGTTGTAAGAGCTTAAGAGTGCTTGAAGCTACTACTGAGGGAGCTTGGAAGTTTTGTTGTAGCAAGTTGTAGAGAGTTGTCAAAGCAATTTATAGCTAGAGGAAGATGGGAGAAAATCCTAGATGGAAGCCAAGAAGGCCAAATGGATTGAAAAGACAACTTTTAAAGAGGGAAAATAAGCTTCCTGAGCAGTTACAAGGCATCCCGAGCCATTACCACCGATAAAAGTAGCTGACAAGTGGAAAACATGCTAAAAAATGGTCGTTTTAATGTTGAAATGTCACAAGATGCTAGCATGGCATGCAGACATCCGTGTGGCGTACTAGTGTCTAGATAGATCACACTACAAAATGATGAGAACAATAAAAGCACTGGGTTTGACGCAAAGTTGGCGAGTGAAGGTAGTTGCTGAAAAGGGGTCCTGAGCATCCTAAGAGGGGAAAAAGGTTGATGCAGGGGCTAAAATGAGCCTACACAAATGCTAAGGGAGTGGACACTAAAGCAGATGCAAGAATGTATGTGAAATTGCAAGGGGTGCAATTTTATGACATTACATTTTTCCCCCACTTTAGCGGGCATATGAATCTACACTAATATGCACGCTAAAGGAAATCTACTAAACATAAATAACATCATGATGCCAAAAGGATACTGTAGAGGAAGTAGACATCTCTTTGAACCAAAGAAGCTTTCGCCTAGACTGAAGACCTACAAACAAAATTCATTAGACAAGAAAGGCCTGCACAAGACAACAATGTTAGAACATGAAAAAAAATTACATCACGAGGTTAGAATATATAAAAAAACATACACACAGGAACACTAAAAAAACTAAAGGATTTGAGCTAGCAAAGTGAAAGAGACCTGGATGTAAAAGGTTGTCTCACTACTATGTGTCGTCCCAAAATTAAGAAATATCACATAGAAGAATTCTAAAATGAAGAGAAGAATGTAAGGATTGACCACTTCAAGAGAAGAATGCACCCAAAATTCAAGGAAGCAACCAATATCAAAGAGAGAAAGAGCATATACTCAGGATGAAGAAGATGCAGATCTTCGATCTGGTATACATAATTGAGAAGAGAGAGAATTTAAAAGAGATATGGAGAAGCAAGAAAGGAATGAAAATTCCAAGAGAGATGGCTCCACAGGTCCTCGGACCCAAGGAGAGTTGAAAAAATGCACTGCAGATTCACAGACCTACGGAAGGTGAACAAAAGGCTTTGTAGGTACTCTCTCCTACAAAGTTGAAAAAACTCCACCGGAGGCCCACATACCAACGGTGAACAGATCCCGCAAAATGAAAGTGCTTTACATGCCCTCATACTTGAAAAGAAGGAACCCTAGGTGCTCTCTCCTGAGAGAAGCTCAATGTAGGGGACTCCGTAGAGTCGAACTAGTCCTCATAGGTGTTCGGTTCTGCAAGGTTGACTAAAAAGCAACTTCATAGAAACACTTGCAAAACAACATGTTAATATGTAGATTAAACATGTTAGGAAAGCTTGATGTAAAGGAGCACTATAGGTTCTTGATCTTGCAGAGCAAGACTAATTAGATGAACTTGTGGCTACTGCAAATTACATTGCAGGACAATCACAAAAAATATAGGTCTAGTCAGGTTGCCCCCAAGCTAGATGCCAATGAATTCATTTGAGAGAAAAAATTTCAAAGGGTGTCCCTCAGGAACCCTTCAAGAGAAAAAGGGGTCCTCTCAAGGGACACTTCATTTGAAAGACTTAAAGAAGAGAGGGGTCCCTTTAAGGGGGACACACATCTCTAGAACAAGTTATCACTGCCCCCAACATACAGAGGAGGAGAACCATGCAAGATACTTAGAACATACAGGATAGAGGTAAACCTCGATATCACTTGTCATTTGAAGAAGATGCAGGTGCATCAAAAAATAAATGAGTAATGGCACTTGAATCAAGAAGTTATTGAATTTGATTCTTCAAGGCCTTACATTCACTAGTAGAATGGCCAAGCACTCGGTGGTATGCACATAAAGAATTTTTTTCTTTATCATGCTTATGAGATTTCTTACGTGTAGGAGAAGGAAGATCAATTAAGTGGGATTTAAGAAGCCTCAAAAAAATATGCTCTTGCTTAGATAAAGAATGAGGAGCAGGAAGCAAACCTTTCTCTTGTGGAGAAAAGTTTGACTACTCACAAGAAGAAGACCTGAAGATAGTAGATAAGGGAAGATGAATCAATTCATGAGAATGATGTTAAGCGGGAATCATGCTAACATCCAATTGTGGTTTCTATTTAGATTGTTCATTCGAGAAACCAAGCCCCAGATTACACTTATGAGGTGCACATTCTATAGGGACATGAATTCCTTGTGCATTACACCCACAACCCTTATGCCCATAGCCATATTTAGAGACAAGCTTAAAGCTAGGGCCATAATGTATTTACAAATCTTGAGAAGGAGGAGGATCTTCATAGAGAGCATCATGCTCCTCTATAGGATCACCATCATCCTTCTTGATAGGACTGCCAACATTAGCCTCTTTAATAGAAGTGTGATCATCTTCCTCAAGAGGGGAAGGATCAACATTAAGAACATTACAACTATTGCTCACATTATCCTGTAATGCAAAAGAATAATCATCTTTGATAGTGGGTTTGGATGATGTTATCAGAGGGTCTAAGTGGATTAAGACAACTTTATTTTCTCCAATGAAGGATTCTGTAAATTCTAGAGAACCCTAATCATCACCAAGACATGCATTTTCTTGGGAAGAGGTAGAAGGAGCAGACTTAATATTTCTTTCTTCAAAAGGATCTTCTTCAAGGACATCTATCTCAAGAGTATCCTTTGTAGTAGGTACTACTGGAGTAAACATCGACACATTGGAAGACACTAAAGGAATAAGAGTAGGAACAACCAAAACCTGGCTGGCAACTGCCATCTCACATAAGTGCATAACCTCAGGGTTAGCTCTGACTGTGACTACTTGATTATTGCAAATGAAATTAATAGATTTATGCAAGGTAGACGAGACTGCAACCATAGCATGAATCCATGGTTTCCCAAGAAGAAGGTTATATGGTAATATTTTTTGACATAACATATACAAGGGTGGGTATGGTAACGGGTCCTAACCTCAAAGGAAAACTATCATGCCTAGGGATTGTCAACTGACATTATCGAACCCAAAAATGTCAACAAAAGAAGCATTAAGAGAAGATGAATCAATATTAATCTTAGGCAATGAATCAATGCTACATACATTGAGCACCAAACTAGCATCAATGAGAGTACGTCTAATGCCGATATTATTAATGTTAACTATAATCATTAGAGGGTCCGCCTACTTCTGTACTTCTGAAGGCGGGAGTTCCTACGAATAGAACATAATATTCAGTGAATCTGCATGAATATGAGCCATCAACGCATTAACATCCATTGGCCTAGTAGAAGAAGGCAATAGGATCTTTTTATAGGCATCCTGAAGTATACCTTTATAAACTGGAGCAGACTGAAGCAAGTCCCATAGTGAGATATTGGCTGGAGTAACGTGGAGTTGGTTGACAAGATTGTAATCACTAGGTGTTTTAGTCATAGGTTTAGGATCTTGAAGAAGGCTTGGTTTTTTATTCATTCTATTCTTATAAGTATGGGCTACTGCTCTGTAAGAGGGATCCATAGAAAGATCAAGAGAATCACTATCAAATGGGACACCGTTAATAGAACAAATCCTTTTAGGAGAAGGAATAGTTGAAGTCAAATAAATGACCGGTCTCTTAGGCCTTTGAGGGGTAGCAGAGACATAGATTACATTTACAAAATCATCACAACTAGTGGAAAATTATTTGAAGACATATTCTCAACATTGATCCGGGGAGGATCAAAAGTGGAAGGAGATTCATCACACACTAATGCATCATCTCTAGAAGAGAGTGCATTGGAATGAAGAGAAGGTAGAGTAATATTAAGAAAGGTATCAATGATTTCATATTATTCCAACAAGATATCCTTCAAAGCAAGAGGAATCTCATGAGAAGGATCAAAGATACAAAGTGACATGGGAAAAGCCAAGTCACTATCACATGCATGAAATGGAACATCATTAACATTTTGAATATAATTAGATACTAAACTCATAAAAGAAGATATTAAATTCATCTTGAAAATAGTAAGCTAAATATAATAAACAATGAATAAACAAGCCAACTAATTTGGAGCAATCCAGGAGTGACATAACTAAGAAAAATTGAAAATCCAGATTTTTAGATTTTTTTAATATTTCTAGGTTCTAGTAATTTGCATTTTCGGAGGTTTTTAGAGTAAAATTTGGGGTTGAAACTTGCGTTGGTCCCTAAAATTTAGTTGCTGAAGGAACAATATTTTAGGGACTGAATTAGTCCTCTTGGAGACCTTTCCAACAATGCAAATGGTTCTAAATTCTGAGCACCGAGTCAAAAGTTATGACCCCACCAAGTTGGGATAAATAAATTCCTAGTTTTTTTGAAAAATAGTATGGCTCATGTCGGGTTCACCAAAATGTAGAGTAGGGGGATTCACTACTCATGATTCTCTTTATTCTCAAGAGATTCCCAAGGGAAAAAATTCCCTAAACTACCTCAAGTAGCAACATGAGAGTTCTAGAATCGAAAAGAGTAGGTCACAAAGGTTTTCTGGATAGACTCACAGGCTCTTGACCAAAGGATAGCAGTGCAGAATATGGATGACAGCGCAACACGCTGGTGTCTCAGAGGTGCATTGGCGTCTCGTACAAACCAAAAATTGAGAATGTCACAGAAAATAACAAAGTGACTACTAGCAATCTAATTACTGAGAACTTCTAGAGTACAAGAAAATAACAAAATACGATAACATTGAAATAAAGTAAAGTAAATGATAGAATTGAAGAGAAGAGATAGAAACTTCTCACAACAACCCAAGCAATGAAGCCTCCAACAAATGAATGTCTTTAATACCTGCATGCGTAAGTTCTGGAGATGGGGCTGTATAGGGGTTTTCCTCAGTCAAACCCCCATTTTGATGTTCCCACCTCCACGAACAACCAAATGGATAGAGAAAGATAATAGATAGAAATGAAATGAATGCAAGAGTGATAAAAGTAGTCCCCGCTCGAGGAGGAAAATCCATATCACAAAATATAAGTGATAAAAGCAATCCATACTTGAGGAGGAGAACTTGTATCACAAAATATAGATGCAATAGTTAGGGGATGTATGAAATCCCAAGATGCTCGCAAGCACAAGGCAAGGGATATGTCAACTACGAGGCTTAAGGAAGCCAAAGAGAGCAAGGAAAAAAGAGATGGTCGTGCGAGCCAAGTGAGCTACAAAGAATGCTATAAGAGCTTAAGAGTGCTTGAAGTTGTTACTGAGAGAGCTTGGAAGTGTTGTTGTAGCAAGTTGTAGAGAGTTGTGCAAGCAATATAGCTAGAGGAAGATGGGAGAAAATCCTAGATGGAAGTTAAGAAGGACAAAAATATTGAAAAGAGTACTTTTAAAGAGGGAAAAGAAGCTTCCCAAGCGATTACAAGGCATCCTGAGCTGTTACCATAAAAAAAAGTAGCTGACAAGTGGAAAACATGCTCGGAAATGGTCATTTGAATGTCAAAATGTTATAGGACACTAGCACAACACATTGATGTTCACGCAACGCGCTAGTGTCCAGACATATCACACTACAAAACGACGAGAACGAGAAAAGCACCAGGTTTGATGCAAAGCTAATGCACGAAGGTAGCTGCTGAAAAGGGGTCCCAAGCATCCTAAGAGGGGAAAAAGGCTAATGCAGGGGCTAAAATGAGCCTACACAAATGCTGAGGGAGTGGACACTAAAGTAGATGCAAGAATGTATGTGAAATTGCAAGGGGTGCAATTTTATGACATTACAAAGTGATAAATGACAAGTTTTGCAACTTACCACTCAGATTTGATCTCCTTGATGGACTAAAGTCATGGCACACATCTCATGCAAGGAATATTTTCTTGTTGATAGGAAGTCTTGCAAGTGTTTTTCCTCACAAAATAAATGATCATAAAACATGAACAATATTACTCATAAACTTGATGCATTTATTTAACATGAAACTTGATTGATGAAATTGCTATAATAATGTTGCTTATTCTACTCTTGACTAATTTTTAGGATGCTTTCTTGCTCCAAATTTTCTATTAGGTGTTCAAATGGTGAAAAGACTTATATTTATACATATTTCTTGATTTCTCACAAAATTAATTTCAAAAAGTTGACAAATCAATTGGAATTTCAAACATAAATTTTTTGACAAAAAACATTCAAAATTGGGCCAAAATAGGCTAGTCAAGGGTGGTGGTGCCCTAGAATAAACCTATTTTGGTGTTCTTTTATCGTTAAATAAGTAAATTATTATTAATTTCCAATTATATCTTGATTTTTTGAAAATAATAATAGAACGAGAAGATTATGAGCATAATTAGGTCCAAAAACATAAGAGAGAGCTAAACCTAATGTGAAATTGTTAAGGTCAACAATTTATAATACTACAAGAAATGGATCATGTTTTGTCTTCATAGTTTCATTATTGGCATATGAACTACTTCTTTATGGGGGGATTCATATTCTTAATTTATCTATCCTATTGCAAGTATATTGGTTGTACTTATGCGACATAAGCAATCCTTGGGGAGTCATATCAAGTCCTCATTTCCTTCTTTCACTAGTACACAATTATTTCATTTTCTCTCTTTTGGAGAGGATTTTTTCTCATCTGGCTTTCTCCTTTCCTTTGGTTATAAGAGATTTATTTATTTGTACATGGGTACCTCATCAGGCCTTGTAGCCAAGATCCATCCATGCATCCATCTATACATTCATCATTAGATTTTTAGCTTCTCTCTCAATTGTACTTAAGGGTGAATGTTAGATTAAATATAAAATCACTAATTAATTAATTAGGTATTATTTTTACTTTATTACACTTAAAATAAACTTAGAAGAATTATTTTCTAATTTTTAGGTTATGTGCTTGTTTGTCTCAAAGCACAAGATGAGGACACTTGTCATGATATAATTTAATCATCACCTAGAATTTCATCTAGGGTTGATTTTTTCTTTTTCCTTTTATAAGGATTCATTATTATACATTGTAATCATCCATAATTCATTATTTATAAGCCTAAATGTAGTGTCGTAAATTATCACCCTTGATTGTATTTAACACTATGTTTAGCACCCTCTTCAGTGCATCTACCTAATTATGCTTGTGAAATACCCATTTTGTTACCGTTTTGATAAATTTTAATTAAGATTTTTTTATCAGGCTTTGACAGAGCTAGAAAAGTCTAAACTAGGGTGACAACACCATAGTCCCATCTAATCAGGCCCTAAATTTTAGATCTAATTATTTTCCTCAACATATTTAAGAATTCAAATTCCTTTGTCAGTCTACCTTAACGGTTAATGTGAAATGTGTTTAGATTCATATAAATGTAAGTTCTTCCCTCCTTTTTAAATCATAATGAAATTTAAATATGACTCTAACAACTTATCTCTCTCTAGAAACTTAAAGGAAATTAAGGTGATATCAAGAGAAGAATAAGTAGAAGATCAAAGGCCTAATTAAAATCAATTATACTCTGCAACACATCAACAAAATTCATGTTCATGCATTGCAAGATATTTATTGTTTATATATTTATTATCATTATGTGCACTAACACTTTTAATATCTCCAAACAACCTCCTATTTCTCCTTGTGTGTGATAAGAAAAGTGACTTTAGTCCAACAAGGATTCATATTTGAGTGGTAAGTTTCATTTGTGTTCATTATCATTCACATTTATTGTTTCGAATTTTCTCCCTCGAGAGCACACACTCTTTATCATCAATCATCATATTTGTTGTGGAGGTGGAAACACCAAAACTAAGTTTTACCAAGGCAAGTCCCTATATGGCACAAGCATTCTCCCTCTATCTATTTTGTAGGTTACAAGTTTGAAGTTGATTGAAGTGCATTTGAGATCTCAAGGGTTCAAAACCATAGTTCATGTATTCATGCACTTCTTATCAAAAAATTAGGGCAAGCTAATTATTCACACAATATACGACTTTGAAACTTGATCTTGATTGTTAGAGACCTTAAGACACTAGTACACCTATATAGGCTTTGAAACCCTAGAATTTAGCTCTTTTGGACTAGAGTTCCCAACACCCCTATCCTTATAGTTCAACTTTAGATTTAAATACTAGGTTCCTCCTTGTCTACACTCTCTCTTTTATTTCTGTCTTTTTGTTCTATATTTTACAAATTCTATCACAATTAGTCAATTTGATCCTAATTCACCTAGTTCAATACATCTCATCATCAATTGTTACATCCCACAACATAAAAAGGGACCAAAAACCTAACCACATTTTTTGTCTCTCCCTTGAGGAAATCATCAATGCAAGGTCTCTTGGTTAATTTTGTGTCCCTCAATATTTAAGGTGGAATGGTTGATTTAGGTTAGGGTGTTTATCCTAGATACCATTTCACTCAATTACATTTTGTTGAACCTAACATATCTTACATTTGTAGAAATTTTGATTTTAAATTCACATATTATTAGATTTGATTTACTTGATTAAGAAATTAGATTAATTGAATAACTTATTTTCATATGCAAATTTTGTATGTTTACATTGGAAAGAAAAGAGTTTGAATGTTTGTTATCTTACATGTTAGTTGTGAAAACACAAACCTAAAACACTTTCTTTTGACATATCATCAACATATCCATCTTGTCATCACTTTCTTCTACTTTCTTCTACCTTTTCCTTTTAAGTAGGAACACTTGTGTGTCTTCAAAATTGTACTTGATCTATGAGTTTCACAAATTTGTGTTCTATATCAAGCACTCATGTGAGACGAAGTCATAGAATTATGGATTTTTGTTCTTTAAATAGCTCCAAGGTTGACCTTGAGTTTATTAACTCTTACACTCAAGGAACTATTACAACAAAATCACCTTTACATCTTTCTCCGACTCTTACTTTACTGATGAATTTTGGTGCACAATCCCTTCATGAGTACTTGAGGTTGAATAACTTCATGGCTTATGTTTCTGAAGATAAATAAAAAATATAGACCAAGACTTGGCTAGTCTTAAACCATTCTTGAGTAAAAAACATTTAGCAAGAGAAATTGTCCCTCTTTTAGATAACCTAAATTGATTAATGATTCACAAGGCATGGAAGTTCTAATATGCATCCTAGCTCACATAGTGGATTCAAACATTATGATGTTATCTAGTTGCATAAAATTTCTCAATAATGCATCTCCTCAAAATCAAATAGGAACATAAGTGTCAAATACCATGACCACATGCCCTATTCCAACATTTGCTTCTTTCATTATGACTCCTGTTACATTATTTAGTAATAATTTTAACATTATTTTGGGGCTTTCATGTGGAAATACTATAAATCAATATAAATTTGTTCTACCTTCTTCAAGCCTCCCATTTACTTCTCAACATGGTAATCCATCCATTTCCTAACATGTTCTACAATTCACTTATTCTAATCCACCTAGTTCTACTACTAGTCCTTTACCTTGGATTAGTTTTCTTCATTACCTAATAATTTAATCCACTCTTTTTCACAATTACTCAATCAATTTCTTTAAAAATTTCAAGCTAATATTGGACCCCAAGTCACACTAACCGATTTGGTTCATTACAAGAAAGGAGCCAAGGATAAAGTGACTAATTTTATAGGGTATTACTAAGACCTCTACTCTCAAATCTCATATTCCCTTTTAGATGTTGATGTACAATGAGTTTTATTGGAAACTTATAGCCACACATTCAAGATAAGATTATGTTGATGTGATACCCTTCATTTACATATCTCTACATGACTCTTCATGATTACCAATTATCAGTTAGCCAATATGAAGGTTTGTCCTCATCAACTCATGTTGGTCAATCTGAGGTTGCTCATACTTATAATTATCAATAATTTAATAAAAAAAATTATAAAAACTTCATCAAGATAAATTCTCCTTCCAATAACATCCAAGTAGAGGTTGTGGCTGCAACACCTACTACAACCCCTATCAATCAAACCAAGGGAATGATAATTCTCACAACTTTCCAAATAAATTCATTCCATTATGCTATAATTACTTAACAATAACTTGATTCAACTTCCTCCTATTCGTATCGAGTGGACACTACTAAACCTTTACCTCCTTTGTATACCCCAAGTCCTTTTTTCAATACCATCAAGCACTGGGACATGATACTAAGTGATGCATGTGTCTTAAGCACCAAATGCAAGACCTTATTGACTCTAGTATCATCCAGGTGGCGGCTGTGAATGATAAAGGAAATAAATCCATTGCACCTCCTAATCAAAACTTACAAATCTATACCAACCCATTACCTAGCCATTCTGCTAATCTTGTATAGCCACCCAATGTCACAATACCCGATTCCATAACATCCAATCATGACAGTAAACTATTTGACAATGTATTCATCGTGATAGATATTCACCCTCACAATGAACAATCTAAAATCATTTTCCATATTACCTTCACTCATATCAATGCCTCTATTCATACACTTGATGGTCCTCTTTACATTACCGCTAAAATTAATGACAAACCCACATGAGGAGTACTCATTGATATGATATGTTTAAATAATGTGATAATAGAAGAGTTCCTTTATGTTCATGACTTATACCAAAGCAAGTAAAAGCAATTAAATGTCTTGATTAGAGTGTGTAGAAGAGGGGAATTCGCTACTCATGAGTTCTCTTCATTTAGAGATCCTCATGAGGTGAACTGCCCTAATCTACCTCGAGAACAACAAAGAAGGTTTCAAAAAATTGAAAGAGCAGGTCGTAGAAATTCTCTAGACAAACTGACAAGCTTTCGGTCATAGGACGTCAGCACAGAATACAGACGAAAACGTAGCACGCTGGCGCCTCGTACAGACCAAATAGTGAGTTTATCTCAAAAAATGCTTAAATGACCACTTCTACTCCGAATGCTAAAAACCATAGAATACAGGATAATAATAGAAAGTGATGGAGCTGAGATAAAGTAAAGAATAAATGATAGGGATAAGGAGAATAAAGGAAGGGAATACTTACAATCATGTGAGTGATGAAGCTTCCAGCTTGTGAATGTCTTCAATACCTGCAGACAAGAGAGAGAGTGAGAAATTGTTGGGGCTGTATAGGGGTTTGCGTCAGTCAAACCCCCATTTTGGTATTCCCACCTCCACAGACAACCAAGAAGATAGAGAAAAAGAGTGTGATGAACAAAGCGTGTGGTGAAAGAAAAACCCGCTTAGGAGTAGAACTTGCACCACCAAATAAGTGTGTGATAAAAGAAAACCCCGCTCGAGGAGGAGAACCCATATCACCAAGTAAGTATGCGAATAGTAGGGGATATGGAATCCCAAGATACTCACAAGCATGAAATGAAGGAGATGAAGCTACAAGAGTTTTGTAAAGAGAGCTTGAGAGAGCTTGAAGCTGCTACAACAAGCTGTATGAAGCTATGTAATCAAGTGATGGAGTGAGGCTAAAAGCTAGAAGTGGCAGCAAGACTTGGAAGAAAATTAGAAGATCCCAAAATGGATGGAAAGAATGGATTAAAAAGGAAGAAAAGAAGCTTCTTGGGCGGTTATAGAGAATTCTGAGCCGTTTCCACCGAAAAACTTAGCTGACAAGTGGGAAAAATGCTCAGAAATGGTTGTTTGAGTGTTGAAATGTCATAGGACATCTGCGTGGCACATGAACATCCACGCGGCGCACTAGTGTCCAAACACGTTACGCTACAAAATGATACAAATAGGAAAGCACACGATTTAAGGTAAAGTTGATGCACAAAGGGTAGCTACTGAAAAGGGGTGTTGGAACATCCTAAGGGTGAGAAAGGCTGATGTAGGGGCTAAAATGAGCCTTCTCAAGATGCTAATGGAGTGGACACTAAAGTGGATGCAAGAATGTAAGCAAAATTGCAAGGGTGCAATTTTACTCTTATACATTTTTCCCCCACTTTAGCGAGCATATGAATCTACATCAATATGCATGCTAAAGGAAATATACTAAACATAAATAACATCATATGCCTAAAGGATACTGTAGAGGAAGCATATAACACTTCAAACCACAGAAGCATGCCCCCAGGTTGAAGACCTGCAAAACCAATACATTAGACAAGAAAAACCTGCACTAGACAACAATGTTAGAACATAAAAAGCTAAAGGATTCGAGTCAACAAAGTAGAGAGACCTTGATGTAGAAGGTTGTCTCAGTATTGTGCGTCATCCCCAAACTAAGGAATAACACATAGAAGAATTCAAAAATGAAGAGAGGAAGGGTATATACATAGGATGAAGAAGATGTCGATCTTCGATCTGGTATATACAAAAGAGAAGAGAGAGATAGAGTAACTGAAATGGATAAAGTGTGTGGAGAAAGAAAAACCCTCTCAGGAGTAGAACCCACACCACAAAGTAATAGTGATAAAAGCAATCCCCGCTCAAGGAGGAAAAACTGTATCACTAAAGAGGTGATAAAAGCAAACCCCGCTCAAGGAGGAGAACCCATATCACTGAGTAAAAGTGTAAGCACTTCATAGGCCCATAGACCCACAAGGAGGCATCCCCCAAGATCTCTCACATGGAAGAATCCAAGAAAGTGCCTTACAGACCTGCAGACCTGGAAGGAAGGTATCCTTCAAGATCTCTCACATGAAGAAAATCCTAAGAAAGTGCCCTACAAACCCTAGGACCTACAGGGGAGCTACCCCCAAGATCTCTCACATGGAGGAAACCAAAGGAATTAGACTCCGCGGAGTCGAAAAGTGGTGACACGTCTACCCGCAAATAGAACATCAATAAATTGGAAGGATTTCAAAAGTGGCTGTGCAGGCAAGTAAGTGGACAACCATGCAGACTATCAATAAATTGGAAGGATTTCAAAGGGGTCCCTCGGGAACCCTTCAAAAGAAGAGGGGTCCACTCAAGGGATGCACTATTTGAAAAGAAAGGTCTAGCTAGGCTGCCCCCAAGCTAGATGAGAAAGAATTCATTTGAAAGAGAAGCTTCCGAAGAGGTCTATCAGGAACCCTTCAAAAGGAGAGGGGGTCCACTCAAGGGACACTTCATTTGAAAGATGTATAGAGAGAGAGGGGGTCCTTAAGAAGGACACACATCTCCAAAATGAGTTATCATTGCCCCCATCATATAGGGGAGGAGAACCATACAAGATTCTTAGAACAGGATAGAGGTAAACCTCAATATCACTTGTCATGAGAAGAAAAGGTAGGCACATTAATCAAATGGGAGTTTGATGGCACCTGAATCACAAAGATGTTGTATTTTATATTTCAAGGCCTTACATTCGCTAGTGGAATGACCAGGCGCTCAATGGTATGCACAGAAGGAATGCTTTTCGTGTTCATGAGGTTTCTTGCGTGTAGGAGAAGGAAGAGTGATCAAGCAGGCTTTTAGAAGCCACAAAAAAATATGCTCTTGCTCAGATAAAGGGTGAGGAGCAGGAAGCAAGCCTCTCTCTTGTGGAGAAAGGTTTGACTTCTCACAAGAAGAAGATACAAAGATGGAAGGAGGATCTCCATAGAGAGCGTTATTCCGGCAAGGGGGATCACACTCTTCTATGGGATCACCATCAAACTTCTTGATAGGACTACCAACGTTAACCTCCTTAACATAAGTGTGATCATCCTCCTCAGAAGGAGGATCAACACCAAGAACATTACAATTTATGTTCATGTTATCCCGCAATACAAAAGAGTAACCATCTTCGATAGCGGGTGTGGATGATGTTATCAGAAGGTGTAGGTGGATCAGTTCAACTTTATATTCTTGGATGAAGGAATCTGTAAAGTATAAAGAACCCCAATCATCACCAAGACATGCATTATTTTAAGAAGAGGTAGGAGCAGTCTTGAGATTTCTAGCTTCAAAAGGATCTTCCTTAGAGACATTTATCTCGAGAGTATCCTTTGTAATAGGTACCATAGGAGTAAACATCGATACATTGGAAGAAACTGAAGGAATAAGAGTGGGAACAACTGAAGTATGACCAGTAGTTTCCATCTCACACAAGTGTGTAGCCTCAGGGTCAGCCTTAACTATGACTACTCGATTATTGAAAATGAACTTGATAGATTTGTGCAAGGTAGATGGGACTGCACCCATAGCATGAATCCATGGTCTACCAAGAAGAAGGTTGTATGGTATTTTTTCTGACATAACATATACAAGGGTAGGTACGGTAACGGGTCCAAGCTACAAAGGTAATACTATTGTACCTAGAGCTTGTCACCCAACATTATCGAACCCACGAATGACAATAGAAGAAGCATTAAGGGAAGATGAGTCTATATTAATCTTAGGCAATAGGTCAATGCTACATACGTTGAGCGCTGAACCAATGTCAACGAGAGTACATCTAATGCCAATTTTATTAATGTTGACTATAATAATTAGAGGATCCACTTGCTTATGTACTTCCAGAGGTGGGAACTCTTGCAGATAGAACGTGATATTCGGCGAATCCGCACAAATATACACCATCAATGCATTAGCATCTGTCAGCCTAGCAGAAGAAGGCAAGAGGATCTTTTGCATGGCTTCCTAAAGCATACCTTGATAAACCAGAGCAGATTGAAGCAAGTCCCATAGTGAGATCTTCTCTGGAGGAGCCCGCGGTTGCTCGACAAGATCGTTATCACTAGGTGCTTTAGTCCTAGGTTTAAGAGCTTGAGGAAGACTTGGTTGTTTATTCATGCTATCTTCATAAGTATGGACTACCACTCTATAAGAGGGAGCCTTACAGATATCAGGAGAGTCACTATCAAACATAATGCCATCAATAGAACAAATCCTTTTAGGAGAAGGACTAGCTGGAGTCACATAAATGGGTATGTGCAGGATCATCATGGAAAAAATAGGCCCTTAAGTGGCAAAAAGATCCGAAAAATCAGAGTTAGGCAACTTGACATAAAAATTTGAATAAGTTATCCATATTATTTAAAAAATATGTAAGAATAGAATTTGTAGAAAATTGAATGTAGTTTCTAAACTACTAGGTTTGTTTAAAAAATCTATTTGGTGAAAATTTGAAATTTCAATGTAGTAGTACTTAAATTTTAGGGAAAAAATGAGAAGTAGGTGTCTGTCCTGACCACCCTAACCACAATAAAATAATAATATTTTTTATAAGATTTTAGGTATAAGTAGAGGACTCATGTCCCGGTGTGATGCATATTTTTTTGTAATTTTTTTCCACGAAATAATTAATTATGATTTTTATTACAACTTTTAAAAATATAAAAACTTGTATGTCTAACCACCTTAATTTGGTCAAAAAATTCATGAAATTCAATTTTTATTTTTTTAATCTTATAGTATGTGAAGCATAGAATGTGACACATATTTTGGATTTGAAAAATGTGATACCGTTTGAAAGCTATAGATGTTTTTCAATCAACCTATCAATCAAGACTTTAGTCATAATTCAAATAGAAAATGAATAATAATTTCTTATTAAATTCAAAATAAAGTGTAATTTATATTGGTGGAAAGCTAAGAATCTCCTTTAAAAACCCTTTTCGTTTCATCAATTTTGGGTAAAAAAAAAGTCATCAGCCACATACCCATCATATTGCCACTTTTTTGCCCATCATGATCCTGGACATACCCAAATGATCGGTCTTTTAGGCCTTTGAGGGGCAACAAAGACATAGATTACATTTACTAAATCATCGCAATTAGTAGAACAATTATTTGAAGACATATTCTCAACATCGATCCAAATGGGATCAAATGTGGAATAATTATTTGAAGAAACATTCTCAACATCGATCTAGGGAGAATTAGATGTGGAAGGAGGTTCGTCATTTTCTAATGCAACCTCTCTAGAAGAGAGTGTATCAAAACAAAGATGAGATTCATCATTCACAAATTTAACATCTCTAGAAGAGAGTGCATTGGAAGGAATAAGAGATTCATTATTCACAAATGCATCATCCCTAGAAGGGAGTGCATTAGAATGAAGAGTAGGTAAAGTAATATTAAGAAAGGTATCAAGGATTTAATTTTCTTGCAACAAAATATCCTCTGAAGTAGGAGGACTTTCATGAGAAGGATCAAAGACACCAAGTGACATGGGAAAAGCCAAGTCACCATCACATGCATTAAATGTAATATCATTAACATTTTGAAAAAGATTAGATACTGAACTAATAAAAGAAGATATAAAATCCATTATAATTTTTTTGGTATTTTCTATGTTCTAGTAATTTGCATTTTCGAAGGTCTCCAGAGCAAAATTTGAGGTCGAAACTTGCGTCGGTCCCTAAATTTTGACTATTGAAGGCACTAGTATTTTAGGGATTGAATAATTTCTCTAGGAGACCTTTCCAACGGTGCAAACAGTTCTAAATTCCAAGTATTGAGTCAAAAGTTATGACCTCGCCAATTAGGGGTAAATAGATTCCTAGTTTTTCGAAGAACACTGTTCTTCACATCGGGTTCACCAAAATGTAGAAGAGGGGGATTCACTACTCACGAGTTCTCTTCATTCAGAGATACTCACGGGGAAATCTTCTCTAATCTACCTTAGGAACAACAATGAAGGTTTCAGAAAATCGAAAAAGCAAGTCACAAAGATTCTCTGGAAAAACTAACAAGCTTTCAGTCATAAGACGTCAACGCAAAATATAGTCGACAACGTAGCGAGTTGGTGTCCCAGAGGCGCGCTGACATCTCGTACGGACCAGAAAGCGAGTTTATCTTAGAAAATGCCTAAATGACCACTTCTACTCTGAATGATAAAAACCATAGAATACAGGAGAATAATAGAAAGTGATGGAATTGAGATAAAGTAAAGAATAAATGATAGGGATAAGGAGAATAAAGGAAGGGAATACTTACAACCGTGCGAGTGATGAAGCTTCCAGCTCATGAATGTCTTCAATACCTGCACACAAGAGAGAGAGAGAGAGAAATTGTTGGGGTTGTATAGGGGTTTGCCTCAGTCAAACCCCTATTTTGGTGTTCCCACCTCCACAGATAGCCAATAAGATAGAGAAAAAGAGTGTGATGAACAAAGTGTGTGGTGAAAGAAAAACCTGCTTAGGAGTAGAACTCGCACCACCAAATAAGCGTGTGATAAAAGAAAACCCCGCTTGAGGAGGAGAACTTGTATCACAAAAGAGGTGATAAAAGCAAATCCCGCTCGAAGAGGAGAACCAGTATCACCAAGTAAGTATGCAAATAGTAGGGGATATGGAATCCCAAGATGCTCACAAGCATGAAATGAAGGAGATGAAGCTATAAGAGTGTTGTAAAGAGAGCTTGAGAGAGCTTGAAGCTGCTACAACAAGTTGTATGAAGCTATGTAAGCAAGTGATGGAGTGAGGCTAAAAGCTAGAAGTGGCAGCAAGACTTGGAAGAAAATTAGAAGATCCAAAAATGGATGGAAAGAATGGATTAAAAAGGAAGAAAAGAAGCTTCCCGGGCGGTTACAGAGAATGCCAAGCCGTTTCCACCAAAAAACTTAGCTGAAAAGCGAGAAACATGCTCAGAAATGGTTGTTTGAGCGTTGACATGTCGCAAGACGCTAGTGCGGCACACTAGTTTCCAAACACGTTACGCTACAAAACAACATGAATGGGAAAGTACACGATTCAAGGTAAAGTTGATGCACGAAGGGTAGCTACTGAAAAGGGGTGCTAGAGAATCTTGAGAGGGAGAAAGGTTGATGCAGGGGCTAAAATGAGCCTACTCAAGATGCTAAGGGAGTGGACACTAAAGCGGACGTAAGAACGTAAGAAAAATTACAAGGGTACAAATTTACTCTTATACATAGTGCATGAGGGTTTCACTTGTCCTATAATTGGTACCTTAACCCTTCATGTCCAAATAGAACCAAAATTATTGCATGTACCCTTTACCATAATTCCTACCTCAGATCAATTTCATGTGAAGTTAGGTCATCCATGGATTACTTACAAGAGTGAGGTCCCCTTCGTCATCTATAAATTCCTTAAGTTTCCATTTCAAGGACAAGTACATAATATACACCTTAGTGGGTTTAAGCCCTTGTCTATTTGTGAGAACTTTTCCCTTGACTAATGTTGGTCATAGTCATCCCAACCCATTCAACCCCATGAGAATTTTCTCTTTCTATCTTATCAAAAATTTAAAGCTATTCGTATTTTTCAACTATCTATTAAAAACACCTCATCTACCATTTCGGTTGTTCCCCTTGAGGTTCCTCAATCTCCCATGGCTATAATCGTTGTTCCTCCTATTCCACAAGTAGTAATAGAGTCACAACCTAGACCGAGTATCCTTCCTCAACCCCAAGCATCTAGTATCTATTCTTAGGTTCCAGATATGCCATCCTACCCAAGACCATGAGGCAAATGTCTAACATAGTCTATACTTTCTCTCACTTCAAGAATCTATGTTTTTTCTCCTGTCTCTTCAACTTTTAAAGGAAAGTAGTGCACTATGTGAAATCCTCTTCCCATTATCTCGCAACCTTCAGAGGTTCCTTCCATTCCTCTTGAAATGGAAGAAAAAAAACCAATTTTAGGAAAAATATAGCTTCCCCCACATAAGCTCAAACTCGTACACGATGAAATAAAAATGTGAAAGAATGCAAGAGATGACATCATGCTATGACTCACCAGCTTGTTGATGGTGATGAATCTTCACCTAGTGATCCTTCTCCTATACATCCAAATTTTGATGAGATTTCTCTCCCTCATCCATCTTCACCATCACCTAACTTTGCTTCATCATTTTCACCAAAAAATGAATTTGAGCCTTATCTTTCTCAACCAAGCTAAGGAGAAAAAAATTTACCACCTTCACCATCGTCAATTCCAAAAGATTCTTCTATTTCTCCTCTCTAATTTCTTGCTCCAATGAATGATACTGTTTGCAATCATGATGGTAACACTACCACATTACTCATTGTGTTCTATTTTGACACTAAGTTGGGTGAGAACATGGATGAACCATTAGAAAATCATAAATAATTATCTCTTATTTTTGCAAAATTTATGAACTTAGCTTTTGGTGCCATGCATGATGATCCTTCTATAGTGAGAAATCCACCACATGTCAAACTAGACACTTCTTGTACTACAATTTTTGTTGTGACTTTCACATGTTGTCCACCATCTATATATGATGAACAAGGTTGGATGTGGATGATCCGCCATAGAAAAAATCACATTTGTGGTACTCCATTTGAATTTGTGTTATGCTTGCATGTAATTTTACCCCCTTATAATTTATTGCTTGGTGTGTATTTTGTTTGTTAGTTCTCTTTGGATTACCTTTGATGATCTTGTTAGCACAAGCATACAAAGGGAACAAATTTTTTGTGACATTCCTCTACATGTATCTTGATTATTCCATTTATTGTAAACACACTTTTAACTCCTTTTGGGGATGATGCAAAGTGTTGAGACATTTAAGTCTCTTCCATGTTGACCAAAAAAAATTATTTCGTTTACATGTGCTCTTCTTCCCTTGTACTCATAATTCCACAATATTTGAGGAATGATGTCAATTCAATTGATCATGTTGATGCATATTACTAACCCCTAATCCTTGGATCCCTCATGTGATATTGAATGATTTATTATTATATGTTGCATTTTTGTGACTTGTTTACCCTAGGGGGAAACTCTTAATCACAAGATATCTTTTTGAGACATATCATTTGGCATATGGCTTCCAATAATTTCTCCTACCTATTTTTACTTATATCACTCTTTCTGCCTTAAAGGAAATTTCTCTCGACTGGTGTTAGAAATTACTTTAAGGTGGGGGAAAATCACCAATCTATTTATGCACTCCTTGAGGCATGATTTTCATCCCTGATATATTTTTTATTTATGTTCTCTCTGTTGTAATATGAAATCAATTTTATTGTTATTCCAACAGTAACAGATAGTTGACATTAATATCTAGTATTAATGGTACATGCCCGACACAACTGAAGGCCTACTATACAACCAAAGGTTGTAGTGAAAGGGGGTCCCAAGGGGCTGTCATAGCCCCCTGCATGCTGAAGGCATTCTTGGTGAAACTAGATTTTTTTTTTGGGACTCTCAATTTTTCACTATTTTTCCAAATGTTCGACATGCAGTTGTATGAGTCACACTTTCTATTTTTAAAAAGTTGTGTTCAACAAGGACTCCAAACTCAAATTTCTCATACTCTGTTGAAGTTACGTTTCTATAACTTTTCAGAAGATTGTTGTAATTGTGAATTTCTTGAGAAACAAAATATGAAATATATTTTCCTGTGGTTTTTCCTAGTATAATCTTGGCAGGTTTTCCAAGTAAATACCGTGTTAATATTGTGCTTATTATTTTTCTCTATTTTTGTACTGTAGATTTTCTTACACTCTCTAAGGTGTGATTATCAAATCGTTCCTTGATACATTTATTTATATATTCCTTGAGGCATGATCTTCATCCCTTGAGATGCTATTCATTTATGCATTACCTAAGACATGATTTTTGTCTGTTGGGACATTGCCTATTTAAGCACTCCCTTATGCATTTAAAATACATGGTCACCTAGCATATTGTAGCTTGCTAGCCAATTAATTTGTGTACTTTATAAGCCACCTAGCATACCACAACTTGCTAGCCTGTATGCTTTGTTTATCACATTTATGGTCACCTATCAAAATATAAATTGCTAGTTTGTGTGCTTTATTTATCACATTTATGGCCACCTATCATAACACAACTTGCTATCCTATGATTCATGGGGGATTTATAATGTGCATAACTCCTAGCAATAGAGAAAGCTAGTGTTTGCATCATTTACCCTCCTTTTTTCTATATTGATTTCTCCTTGTTTATGTGTATGCATTCTTCCTTTGTAGCAATTAGTCAACTCATTATCTTCTTATCTCCTCTTTATAATTCCTTTGATTTTTTGCATTTGGGGGATGATGCTTGGTATTGAGACAATATTTCATATTGAGGTCTCCTTACCTTTTTGATTTGAAGAGTGGTTTAATTAGAAAGTGTGTACTAACATTATTGTTGTATGATTTTGGTTCTCCATGTATGCTTAAAGTTTTCTTTATGTTTGTTTCATGTATTCTTCTTGAATTCTTCATGTATGTTTTTTTTTCTATATGTTTTGCTACATCATACATTATATGTGTGTGTGTCCTTTATCTTAAAATTATAGTTTGGTAAGATCCTAAGTCTAGGGCTATCACATCTCTCAGCTTAGTGTTATCTTACCTCTTTTAGTTTTTACTAAGGACTCTTTGGCTTCTCCATATTTCAATATTAATATGAACATAAGTTTGAATACACTCACTAAATTGGGGGCTAAATTTAGTGTCATAAATTGTCACCCTTGACAATTTCACACTAGGTTTGATACCCTCTTCAGAGTATGTGCCTAAAGATGCTTCTAAGGTACCTATTTAGTTTTTGTTTCAAAAAAATGAAAAATTCCTTATTTATCAAGCTTTGGAAAAGCTAAAAATGCCTAGGCTAGGGTATCCAGTTCCTATGTCCCATCTAATCAAGCCCTAAATTTTAGATCTTATTGTTGGCCTCAATATGTTTAAGAATTCAAATTCCTTTGCTGACCTACATTAATGGTTAATGCAAAATGTGTTTAGATTCATATGAATATAAGTTCTTCCCTCATTTTTAACTCCTAATGAAATTGTACAACTCTAGTAAATTAATCTCTCTAAAAACCTATAGGCAATTAAGGAAATATCAAGAAAAAAATAAGTAAAATATTATAGGGATAATTACAAATTAAGATTACAATTTGGAACACAATAAAAAAATTCATGTTCATGAATTATAAGATGTTTATTGTTTATGTTTATTATCATTATGTGCACTAATTCTTTCAAGATATCCAGGAATCCTCCTATTTCTCCTTGTGTGTGATGAGAAAAGTGACTTTAGTCGAACATGGATTTCAAATCTAAGTGGTAAGTTTCATTTGTGTTTATTATCATTCACATTTATTATTTTTCATTTTCTCCCCCAAGAGTACACACTCTTTATTTTCAATCATCATAGTCATTGTGGAGGTGGAAATACCAAAATGGGGTTTGACTAAGGTAAGTCCCTATATGCCACATGCCTTCTCCCTTAGTCTATTTTATAGGTTACAAGTTTGAAGTTGATTGAAGTGGATTTGAGATATCAAGGCTTCAAAACTATAGTTCATGTATTCATGCACTACTTCTCAACAAACTAGGGCAAGCTGATTATTCACACTTATCAAACTTTGAAACTTGATCTTGATTGTTAGAGACCTTCAAACACTCATATGCTTGTGTAGGATCTAAAACTGTACAATTTATCTCTTTTGGAATAGAGTTTCCAACACCCATGTCATGCTAGTTCAACTCTAGATTTTAATACTAAGTTCCTCCTTATTGACACTCTCTAGATATATATTTTATTTTTGTCTTTCTATTCTATATTTTACATATTCTACCATAATTATTCAATTTAATCCTAATTCACCTAGTTAAATACATCTCATCATCAATCATTACATGCCACAACACGAAAAGGGATAAAAACCCTAACCAAATTATTTAGCTGTTCCTTGAATAAATCAACAACATAGGTCTCTTGGTTAATTTTATATCCCTCAATGTTTAAGGTGAACTGATTGATGATGCAAGAGCATCCCTGATTGTAAAGAAATCGTGTATCAGCCAAATTTTTTTCTTTTCTTGTATTTATTCAATAGAAATTCTAGTATTTCATTTCACATTTCACCACATTATCATTTCTCAGCTCGTGGAGTAGGATATAACATCCACATGAAGTCATCTATGACATATACAAATTTCAGATCATTTGCATTTGTCTACCGAAAGGTATCTCTCAAAATTTCACTATAATTCACCATCAAAGCATTTTGGGCCGACTTGATCCATATTTCTTAGTACAGACCTATTCCAGAACATGTAGAGCTTAATGGGACATCATATAAGCATTTTGGGTCCAGTGGGATCTATCTTGGAGATTCACAAGTCATTTCATTTCATGAAGGATTATATTTTCATGTTTTAAGGGTGAAATTCATGTGTGATCAGTCATCGAGTTTGTAAACCCTTGTGGCTGATGCAGACCTTTGTTGGAGTTGGAGAATCATATTTAAGAGCATTTTTAATTCATTGTAATCATTCATTGATATTTATTCATTAGTTATTCATTTAGTTGGTGATAGGTAGATAGATACATTTTTGCATCAACCCTTCGGGGAATGCCTTTGGCTAGTTGTAATGTTGGAAGCCCTTGTGGAAGGCCTATGTGCCCTAGTTATTTGCCTATGAGGCATATGTTGCATGTAATATTTCCAATTCAATAAAAAATCATATTTGTAAAATACTTGTTTTATTTTTGTTGTGTTGACTCTAAGCTGCACGGTTTGGATTATTCTTTCTAAACCCTCCATCCATGACTGCACTAATTGATTTAGGTTATGGTGTTTAGCCTAGACCCCATTTCACGTAAGTACACTAATTAGATGATTTTTTAGATCAATTAAATTCTCAAGGTTTCATAGAAAATTAGTTTATTTTATCTCTCCATTTGATAGGTGTTTTGGTTGCATGTATTTTTGGGAGTTGTAGGGTTCAACAATCAACTCCAACAAACACTTCATAAATTTTCATGCTAAAAAACTGTTGGAAGTTTGTCATTGATGATGTTGTTTTAAAACATGAGCTTGATGTGCATATATATTGTATGATCCAGTGTTGTCATTGATGTCAACATTGTAGTTATCATTTTAGCATAAATTGAAAGCATTCTTGAAGACATTTGGACATAACAAGTTGATCCAAAAATAAGAATTTGGCTAAGTATTTCTTCTAATAGTGTTGTGGTTCAGCACGTCAATTTTTGGGTCCACACTCCACCACAAGTTGGTATATAACCCTCTACAATTCTAACTCCAGTTTTGAGATCATCAAGTGCATCTACATTCAAGGTTTGGTGACATTTTGTGAAGTATTTTGAAAGATATGAATGAAAAAGTTCAACTCTATATGTGAACTAGTCATTCTTTGTACACTGTATCAGTGTGGGATATTTAGCATTTCTTTACGGATAATTATTTTGTTCTACGATGATGAGGATAAGTTGTTAGTTGTGGGTTGAGTGGAAGATCGAGTTTTGAAGTCAAAAGTATGTCAAATTGTATGTACATATGAAGGTTTTGTGCTTAGTCTATTTTTGGGCCGACCTAACATGTTTGATGTTTTGTAGAGGACAAGAAAGTAACTTTATCTTATGTGGGATCTATATTAGGTCCATCTGGACCTATCTTAACGTGAATTGAATTTTGAATTATGATGCGAGTTATGGATAAAATGTTTTGAGGATGGCATGTTTAATTTTGTGTGTTACTTCTAATTAGGTAGACCTAATTGAAGTTACACTTGATATGGATATATATAGGAGATTAACTTTGGAGTTTGAGTAATGGAGAGAATGAGGTTGATGATGATGAGATTCATGTGTTAGAGAGAGCAGATTGTATGTGAGTAATGAGAGACATATGACATGTATGGTGCTTCATCTACATGTGTGTGATGCAAATGTAATTAGAGTTGAACAGATTGTGAGTAGAGTAGAATATTGTTTCAAATCTGTGTGAATATTATTCTGTACTTCATTGGAATTGTAATCCAGTATATGATAGATGCTATTATATCTGTTCAAATAGGTTGTATAGCCACCCCTTCATTCTATATTTCTTACTTTTTTTGGGCAGTGAGTTCACTTGGATAATGAGTCCACCTGGCAATGAGCCTTTCTATAATATACAATATTTGGATATAATATATTGTGAACTAACCCTCACCGTGTTTTTTCCCTTTTTTGGTTCCACATAAAAATATAGTGTTCATGTGTCATATGATTTTGTGGATGTCTTGATGTTTTCATTCATCATTGTATTTATATTTATTTTGATAATTGGATGGCTTATTTTTAATTGGTTTAAAGAATACTAATTCACCCCCCTCTCAGTATTTTGGGTGTTCAACAATTGGTATTAGAGCTTAGATACCTAGAAGGAGCTTGACCGCTTTGGGAAGATCTTGGAGTTTGAGCACATGGCTGATAGAAAGTATCCTATTAGATTCATCTATTGAATACATAAAAGAAAATTGCATGTTAGAAAAAAATGGAGAACTCAAAGTTTCCCTTGAAGATCTTAACAGATTTGAAGATGAAAACAAAGATTTGAAGAAGAACATTAAAGAGGAAAATGAATGTATCAAAAAATTGAGAGCAGATCAAGAAATTCAGAGAAAGGCATAAGGAAGTTAATGAACAATTGAAACAAGAAAATGAGAACATCACTAGAATGAAAGTGCAAGTGGAAGAAAATAAAAGAATTGAGGAATGCCTGAATATAATGGTAGAAATAAAATCTAATGAATGCATGAGACTTGAACAAGAAGTGATAAATATGAGATCAAATATAGGAAAAGCAAGAATTCATGAGGAAAAATTCAAAACAAGTTCTATAATGCTCGATGAGTTGATTGTAGGATAAAAAGCATTTAAAGATAAAGCTGCTTAGGACTTGAAAAAGTAGAAAGCTCAAAAGAAGATCAAACATATAATGCAAAGAAGATCAGTGAACCAAAGAAAGTTGGCAAGAAGAATAATGGAAATTTTCAGAATCAAAGAAACAATGCTAGAAGACCCCCTATCAGACAACCAAATGCTCAAAGGTACCCATATTTCAATGGTATTTGTTACTTTTTCAACAAATTTGGACATAAGGAAATGGGTGAAGCCACAATAGTGGTTTACAATTTGAAGGAGGAAGGAAAACTGAGAAAAAATGACCCCATGGCAAAAAAATTGGTTTTAGGGGTTCGAATGAACCTACAAGTTTGATCGAACCAAAAAGGGGTTTGACCGAACTAGGGTTCGAGTGAACCCATTAATTACTCAGCCCATATTTCCTGCCCAAAAAACAAAAGGAAAATGCATTTTGAAGGGGGTTCGCTAGAACCCCTAGGGGTTTGTACAAACCCCCTTATTCCTCATTCTCCCCCTGAAACACAAAAAAAACCTAAATTTTTACGCTTCAAAGCTCGGGTTGAGGATGAAAATGGAGGAGTCTTCAAAAACCCAACTAGAATCAGGTAGTCCTTGGAACGAGCTATCCAACAAATATAATTTTAATATGTTTTGGTTTTATTATGGATTTGTTTTTTTAGTTTTATTAAACATCTAGGTTTTTCATCGAAAATGAAGGTCTCTATTTTGCACATTTGGAAAAATAACATATTATCAATTTTTTTTTTTGAAAAATATGAGTGCACCAGAAATTGAAGTCCTTGATTCAACAAAAAAAAATTGAATTTCGATATATACAAAAAAAGTTATGCGTTATACGGTCGCACTATGTCTGAATTGTAATTGGTTTGACTTCAAAACTTGATTAAAGAAAAAATATTCAATTAAAAACTATCTAACCAAGTGGACACACTAGATATCGGAGTTAAAAATCTAAATTTGAAAGAATTAGAATTTTATCCTTCATGGAAAAAAATTTATGTGTTATACGGTGTGCGTCACTTTTTAAAAATGCTCTTTTTTGAAAAAAAACCAGTTTTGTGGGAGATGGAAAAAGAAGTGCAATCTGATTCCTAAAATTTTGAAAAAAATATTTTTAGAATCTACAGACAAAATGTGACAAGACTCTAGTTTGCATCATCTTCAAATTCCTCACGGTTTAGCTGTTATAGGTGCCCGAATGTGAAGATTTAGTTAAAAATAATAATTTAAGTGTCTAGTTTGGCCAAAAATTGTAAACCACTATTGTGGGATCACCCCAATGGAATGTAGAATCAAAATGAATCAGAATATTTTATCCTTTACTAGTCAATGCTTTACATGTAAGAAAATTGGACATAGAGCAAGTGAATGCAAAAGTCAAATGATGAATGCACATAATAGTGGTAGAATGATTCAATATTTCAAAGGTTATTGCTATACATGCTATGGATTTGGACATAAGGCTAATCAATGCAAATCTAGAATGAATGAAATAAGTAATGCTCAAAGGAATATCATATGCAACAATTGCAGAAGGCCTAGACACATTGCTAAATTTTTCAAAAATAAAAAACACAAGAGTGATCTAATGAAGAAGAATGAACCAGTTAAGAGGATTGATCCAGATGAAGCAAAGAGGGAAATGGAAAAGATATGGAGAAAGAAAGAAGAGACTGAGGATAAGGGAGAATCTATACCACCCTTTGGTGTAGATGTTTTATTCGATAACTAAGCGCAAAGCTATGGCTTAGAGGGAGATTTAATGAAAATCTTATGTCCCCTATCAGAAAAGAGGTGCTTGAGATATAGCATGAAGGTATGTGATGAAGAATGAAATTCTTAATCTAAGGAAGAGAATTACGAAAGAAAATATTCTAATATGACAATTTGTGGAGCCTAGAAAGTTGACTATGCATACAAGGTTTTGAATTTTATCAACTTTTTGTCTAAAGAATTTATTGCTAAAATGGGTCAAATTAGAGAGATAAAATTGTGCTTGACAAGAAAAATTCATTTCATTGAATGTATTTGAAGAAGAGAGAGGAGCAAGAAGTGAGTTTGAAGGGTCTGAAGCATCTCCAAGTTGCAGAATTCCAAAACCCTACTTCGTCAAGCAAGAGAAAAAGGTATTTAACAATCTCTGCACATTCTAATTTTTTGGAATTATTAGTAGAAGGAAATTTGAATACAATGGTGGCACCAAAAATTGTAGATATTTCTCAAAGATCACAACCCAAATTTAAGAGATACTCCGCTAAAATTTTAGAAGTTGATCCCTTAGGTGCATTTTCACATATACCTCTTGGGGTTGTGCCTACTGAAGATATTAGGGCTTATATTCATGGGAATGTGGAAGAGCACACCTATAGAAAATTATTCCATCTATGGGTAGATGAATTAGTAAAGAGAAGATTACACCTTGAAACCAAAATACAATATATTGACAGAGAAGAAATTGGATGTGTGACACTGGTTTCCCGACTTTAGCAATGAAAAGAAGTGCATTAGAATGGCATTGAGTAGAATCCATGATTAGTTCATATGGATATATGGTCCCCACATGATTACCAAAGAGGTGATTAGAGAAATCACTGGTTTATGGTCCATTGGACTGATTTCAGTTTAGAAGTTCACCAAGAACAAAGACATAATGTTGCAAATGGGTATTACAATAAACCCTATCAGAAATCCAGTAATGTAGTATACAACAATGGTTATTGGACATATGATTTATGGATACAAGTTTGTATCTACCACCACAATTTATGTGGCAGTGGATATGGTTGAAAATAATGGTGAATATGACCTTTGTGAGTTGCTTCGACAACAACTAAATGAGAACCTAAAAGAAATTAAGAAGAAAAAGCATACATTCAGGTATGACACATTGATGATTTGTTTGGTTTTCTACTTTATGAAGGAAGTTCCAATAGTTGGAAAGGTTGATTGGTTGAATGAAAAACCTGCTTGTCATCAAATAAGAAACTACATAAGAAATCTTGGGGATTTGGATGCTCAGGGTGATGCCCTCACAACATTCTTTGCAATGTTCCAAGGGAGAATGAATATGAGAGATAATTTTGAGAGATGTGGTAAGAAAATACATGAATGACATTACCTTTTTGGTCTCTACTGATTATTGCATGATGGAAGCAATTGAACCCAAAACTATTTGGGTACTAGAGTTTGGTTATGAGGTGACATAAGTAGCTATTGGTTGTGCTGAAGTGTTGCTGAATAGTCTTAAGGATCCTACTAGACCAATATTTGGAAACTTTAGAGAGAAGAAAATGAAAGTGTCAAAAATTCAAGAAATTACAAATAAAGAGATAGATTGATGTTGAGAAAAAATCATGGGCTAGAGAGTTTGAAATCTCAATGGACTTTGCTAGGGAAGCTATAGAAAGATCTAGAGATGGCATGAGTATAGAAGAAGCCTTTGGTAGCTCTAGGAGATCAATTATTACATCTGGTTAGAAGAGGAGATCCACAGGCGGTCCTCTAGTAGTTCATGCCATTAGGGTAGAAGAGAAGAAAACCACAAGGAGAGTTAAGTAGAAAGCTATAAGGAAAAAGGGAATTAGCAACAATGTAACCTCTAAATAAAATGTAGATGAATGATGCTCAACATGAGCATGAGATCAATGTAGTTGAAAAAATAACACAAGAGATAATGGAGAACTTCAAGGGATATGTCTCCAGACTTAGAGAACAAGTTGAAATAAACATTGAAGCATGGATTGTAGAAAAGAAGCTATTGGACATCACATAAAAGTGTGCATCTACACACAACAAAGTGGAAGAGAGTTTGAAGGATGTTCATGCTTGTGAAGAGGAAGAAAGAAATCTATTTTTGTATTTCATGAAGTGCCCTGATGTTACACAAAGCATAAATGATGCTATGAATACAATTGAGACACAAATAAGCTATGCATCAAATACTTATGATCCTATACAAGATAGAAATGATTAGACCTGGACTACTCTAGTGACCTTACATGAAGAAAATTTTACTCTACAGAGCCAGAAGGAAGAACAAATTAGACAATTCGAGAAGCTAATGGACTTGGTGAAAATAAAGCATATACCTATCTCAAGTGCCCTTTCCAGTACATATATCATTTCAGAGATAAATCTTAACCTCTGTACTCCAGAAGAAGGAAAAGAGACCTTGGTGAAGCTTGAGTTACAACATAGAATGCTTGCAATAGCAAAGGAATAGTGGGAAGAAGGTAGATCTACTTGGCAAGTCATCCTATAGAAGCTTCAAGGGTCAACATCTTTAGGTTGACAATTTTCACTCTTATGCATTTTCAAAAATTTTAAATTCTTTTTGCATATATGTGGAAGGTATAGAAGTTTTTGGTTAACTCCCTAAGGGTGAGTCTGCACACTCCTCAAGTTACTTTTGCTCACATACATATCTAAGGGGGAGTATACAAGTTTTTTTCGTACACCTTTGCCATTGATGTCAAGGGGGGATAGATATTGGGAAAAACATGTTTGGAGAAACACTTGGAAAGATATTGAGAAAGACATTTTGGGAGAAATATGTGTAAAGGGGAGAGACAAGTCTTTGGAAAATGTCTTTGACATGCATGTTGCCATCAATAACAAAGGGGGAGATTGTTGGAAGTTTGTCATTGATGATGTTGTTTAGCAACATGAGTATGGGGTGCATATATCGTATGATCCAGCGTTGTCATTGATGTCAACATTGTAATAACCATTTTAGCATAAATTGAAAGCATTCTTGAAGACATTTGGACAACACAAGTTGATTTGGAAAATATGGTTATAAAGGAATTTGGCTAAGTATTTAACTTACAACTTCTAAGCATTTGTTGATAACACATGGGATGGATATTAGTCATCAAAGAATCCCTATTACGAGTTGTTGAACTAGCCCAACCTCTCTTATAAGAGGGGAATAGGGTACGGTCCAAGTAATTATTGGTAATATAGACTAACTAGTCTAATACTGACCACCATGGTAGTGATTTTACTTAAAACTTTCACTTTTAAGTCCTTATTTGACTTAGGGCTTGATCTTATAGAGACTTGAATTTTTTGGATGACCCTTAGGGTTCATGTACTTAAATTAACCTTATAATAATGTATATTCCAATCTAAAACATCATTCCTACAATTAATATTGCTTAATAGCTAGTACTCAAGATTAACAAACCCTTCAATTTTGAAGATTATGAATAGTCAATAACCTAGTAACAATACAACCCTTAGCCCAAATGTTGAATGTATTAATAAAATAATGATAATAGTTAAATAAAAATACAACCCTTATCCTAATAATATCCATATCAATAACTTAAACAACTCTTAACTCTCAACCCAATAATAGCCATAAAAAAATGCTTCAATAATACATAGCTTGACTTGAATAGTTATATTCACAAAAATAATAATGACTTAAAATAATGTTATAGCCTTTAACCTAAATAATGGCTAAATATCAATGAGAAAATAAACATCAAACTATAAAAAATGTCATAGTCATACCATAATAAAGCACCAAATTTGGGTATGAAGTGACCATATTAAACCACCATGCAAGGCAAATACCATAGTAAAGATTTATATCATGCCATGCTTTAAGCATATATTGACACAAAAGAGATCAAAGTCACTAAATAATATGACAATGCAATAATTTTGGCAATCAAACAAATAACATGAATATAAACATGGCACGCAACCCTTAGTAGCAATAATAATGATTCAAGAAAATACAAAATGCTACCAAGCTTCTTGACCCAAGGAGACGTTATGATTTCTCTTGATAATGACCTCCAATTAACACCATAGTCTAAGGATTTTTCTACAATTTATTGAATTTTTTTTCAAATAAATACAAAAAGTAATGATGTGGAATATTCTTACCTCCATAAGTATATTTCTCTCCATAAAAGCACGTATATTTCATAGGGTTTATTGGTAGAAATCATCTACATGTAAAATTCAAAAAATTCCCGGAATGAATGACAATAACAAAAAAAATGACTCTTAGGAACTTGAAAGACTCCTAATTCAATGCCAATTAATACATATTATACCAATTAAAGTGGTGATTAACAATTGAATTGTATAACATTGACTAATGATAACTCTCTATCATAGGTGAATGATGAGCAGCTTGAAGATTTTAGGTTAGCTTACGTTTTGAGCTCACCATGAATAGTTTTTAGTGATTTAAAATTTCCATAGCCCACGACCTAAGGCTAAGGCATCACACAAATCCTTACTTTTGACAAAGAAATTATAAACACTTTACATTGTATAATATATCATCATTTCAATAATGCCCCAATAATATATACACACTTTTATTTACTTATATAATATTTATGTTTTAATATTCTATTAGATACATAAATATAGAAGCTTAAAAAAGGAACAAAATTATATACATACATATATATTTATACATGTGTGTGAGAATATATAAATAGAACAACACAAAATAATTTTTTCACTTAGCATACAAACTTTCATTATAAATATCATTTATATAGTCAAATACAAGGAATGACGTGACCAAGATAACTTCCATCATGATAAAAGTCTAAGTTAATAACTAAGCAAAATGAAAGACAACAAACTCTTTGGTGTCAATAACCACTTTGACATCACTAGATGTCCCTTCTTTGATGAATACTATTTAATACAAAGAGTCTTTGTTTACCTTTAAAACACAGATCATTCCAACATTTGTTCAATATTCAAGTTGTCATAATTCTAGTCATACCATGATAAATAAAATTAAAATTAGATAATCAAACTTGTCCCAAACTAGTGAAGTGAATAAAAAGTCTATAGATCTCATAGTACAAGATTACTAGTGCAATATCTATGAACACAAACTAATCCTTGATCACCAAACTAATCTTGAATTGTTGAATTCATCCTTGCATAAAGTATCATTTTTTGATTCTAAAGTGAATACTAGTCTAATTATCCTTGTCAAATCTCTCAATATTCATATTTTTATGTTATTCTAGATTGCATACATTCTTTAGTTACAAAAATAAAACTATATATTGTACTTTCAAATATATCTATTATAAATTATCAAATTATCAATCTCAATTGTCATTTAATTAACCAAAGTGAATTTTTATGCTTTTGTGCGTTTTTATTATTGAACTCGACTAAATTAAAATGAAGGAAAAAACATTTTCATATATATATATATATAATTATATTATTAACTTCAAAATTAATCATTTAAGTAGTTAAAGTAAACTTAATGGGAAAGGTTTCAATTTGTAAGATTAACCTTAAGATAGTCTCTCAAGATCAAGAAGCTTCAATGAAAGCACAAAAGACACCCAAAATGAGAGAATAATTATATTCTATCAAATGATTCATATATATAATAATGATTCTAGATTGGAAATATAAGAGATACAAGTGAGCATTTACGATATACACCACCAAGAGGTACGAATTCACAACCAATTATGAGATAAATAAGATGTAGTCAAATGTGTGCACAATATCTTCCCTAAACTAGGAAAGTATAAGTCATGTGATGCAAATAAAACCCACCTAAGTAGATACCTACCTAAGTAAGTTTTTTAATCTTACATGCATAATATACAATAAAATAAATGAACTAAATATTTAAAAATAAAATAATGTACCAATATCCCCATAAGTGTAACTTAGGTAGGTATGCGGACTCAATAAATATGTAGTTAATTTTAATGAAATGATACTTGATCAATGAGATGTTGGGATTTTTAGATGTGATGGTAGGGTTGGATTTGACTCAAAATGCTCCAAAATAATGGAAACCTATTAGATATTGAATGCATCTTTCAAATAAAAACTCCCATATATCCAACCTCTAATTTATAGATTGAATACAACAAAAGACAAATCCACTATATTAGATGCTTTAGACTTAATAGTGAAATTGAGTTTGCTTCATCAAGCTCTAAAATACATGCACAATAAAAGCCACAAAGGAAAACATTCCCTTAGAATTTGATACATCTTTCAATGTTTTCTAGTTCCTTACATGATCATTTCATACAAGAAATGAGTATATTTATTTTTCAAGAAAATACAAGATTTACAACCTATATCTCCAAAAAAGCTAGTAAGAAGCGATCCCACAAGCTTTGATATGATAAAATATTTAGATAGGGAGATAACCACTATAGATCAAGAAGCTTCAATGAAAATAAAAGAGAGACCCAAAATGATAGAATAATTATATTCTATCAAAAGATGCAACTATACAATTATTGTAGATTGTTTATACATACATACATACATACATACATACATACATACATACATACATACATACATATATATCTACATATATATGTATATATATCTACATATATATGTATATATATCTACATATATATGTATATATATGTATATATATGTATATATATCTACATATATATGTATACACACACACATATATGATTCAATAATAAGATATGTAGTAACATGTGCACACATCTCCACCAAATTAATAAAGAACAAGTCATGTGATGCAAATGTAACCTATCCAAATAGATATCTATGTTATTATATATACATCAACTTTGAATCAATAATGACATAAAAATTATTTGATAATAAGATATATCATCAAATTTAGGCCCTACAAATATTTATGTTGAAGGAATTCCTTCTATAAGAGAAAACATGCTACTTTTGGTGATCCATTGTTGATATCATCTAAATATAATGTAAAATGAATCAATGATCTTAGCTGTCAATTTTTTTTGTTTAATTTTTCCATTCATCATTCTTTTGTGATTCATGGAAACAATCAAAACATTGCAATAGAAAACACTTATCTATTATAATATTTTTAATATTTGATAGACTACTTGTCTTATCATAATCAAATATGTTGAGCATAGGTTGTCATTGATGTCAAACTTAGGTTAGTAGGTCATTGATATTAATAGTGGTTATCAAAGGGTGTCAAGGCTGTCAAATGTGAAGATTATCAAAATGAAAAAGATTGTAGGAGTACAAGTATTATTAGTTGTCTCAAGGTTCCATAGGCATGTTGTGTAGGTTGTCAAATGTATCATATATTATATCATGTTATTAGTGGTGTGACTACCTTCAAATAGTTAATGAATTTATTATACCATGCTGGGTATACAGTCAACAAATGTGTGGTGTTCCAAAATGATATCTTTTGGGTAGAGAGATTAATTAATATGAGTGGCGTTTCTTTTAGAAATGCATTCTTGCTTTGTGGTTTGGAAGGAGAGTGTGCCTACACTAGTTCTATTAGTTTAATGAGTTTTTGGTGGTGCAACTCAGTGTGCAAGGAGTTTGAAGTAACAAAAGGTTCATCAAGTTATTCAAAGTTTGAGGCATCTGTGGTAACAACTACAAGCATGCGAAATTCAAATGAAGCATGTGAAGTGAGGATATGACCTATTTAAGGTTCCCATGGTGGTGCAAGGTGTCATGTATTTTTGGTGGAAAGTTTGGACTGGTGTATTACACATTTCATGTAATTAGAATTTAGGTCCATTGTATGTTGTCTAGGTTGTGTAAATACCTGGCTGATATAAAAGAGTGTTAATGCAATGTCATGTATATATTTCAAATTTTCAAATGCATTGTATATGTGAAAAGAGGTACAAATGATCATAGTGAAATTACTATAGAGGAATGTACAATTGTGTTGTGAAGAAAAGAGTAAGTTCCAATATCAGTGTGTCTGCTGGTTAGTGTTAAATTTTAAATCCACCATTATTTATGTTATGGTAGGATTGATGTTCTACCTGTTGTATTGTTCTGAAAGGGATTGTTGTCTCTATTCTAGTGGGGATTGGTGTCTC
>VDFB02281492.1:780076923-780131015 GCA_007258455.2 Sequoia sempervirens
ATTATCTTCTTATCTCCTCTTTATAATTCCTTTGATTTTTTGCATTTGGGGGATGATGCTTGGTATTGAGACAATATTTCATATTGAGGTCTCCTTACCTTTTTGATTTGAAGAGTGGTTTAATTAGAAAGTGTGTACTAACATTATTGTTGTATGATTTTGGTTCTCCATGTATGCTTAAAGTTTTCTTTATGTTTGTTTCATGTATTCTTCTTGAATTCTTCATGTATGTTTTGTTTTTCTATATGTTTTGCTACATCATACATTATATGTGTGTGTGTCCTTTATCTTAAAATTATAGTTTGATAAGATCCTAAGTCTAGGGCTATCACATCTCTCAGCTTAGTGTTATCTTACCTCTTTTAGTTTTTACTAAGGACTCTTTGGCTTCTCCATATTTCAATATTAATGTGAACATAAGTTTGAATACACTCACTAAATTGGGGGCTAAATTTAGTGTCATAAATTGTCACCCTTGACAATTTCACACTAGGTTTGATACCCTCTTCAGAGTATGTGCCTAAAGATGCTTCTAAGGTACCTATTTAGTTTTTGTTTCAAAAAAATGAAAAATTCCTTATTTATCAAGCTTTGGAAAAGCTAAAAATGCCTAGGCTAGGGTATCCAGTTCCCATGTCCCATCTAATCAAGCCCTAAAATTTAGATCTTATTGTTGGCCTCAATATGTTTAAGAATTCAAATTCCTTTGCTGACCTACATTAATGGTTAATGTGAAATGTGTTTAGATTCATATGAATATAAGTTCTTCCCTCATTTTTAACTCCTAATGAAATTGTACAACTCTAGTAAATTAATCTCTCTAAAAACCTATAGGCAATTAAGGAAATATCAAGAAAAAAATAAGTAAAATATTATAGGGATAATTACAAATTAAGATTACAATTTGGAACACAATAAAAAAATTCATGTTCATGAATTATAAGATGTTTATTGTTTATGTTTATTATCATTATGTGCACTAATTCTTTCAAGATATCCAGGAATCCTCCTATTTCTCCTTGTGTGTGATGAGAAAAGTGACTTTAGTCGAACATGGATTTCAAATCTAAGTGGTAAGTTTCATTTGTGTTTATTATCATTCACATTTATTATTTTTCATTTTCTCCCCCAAGAGTACACACTCTTTATTTTCAATCATCATAGTCATTGTGGAGGTGGAAATACCAAAATGGGGTTTGACTAAGGTAAGTCCCTATATGCCACATGCCTTCTCCCTTAGTCTATTTTATAGGTTACAAGTTTGAAGTTGATTGAAGTGGATTTGAGATATCAAGGCTTCAAAACTATAGTTCATGTATTCATGCACTACTTCTCAACAAACTAGGGCAAGCTGATTATTCACACTTATCAAACTTTGAAACTTGATCTTGATTGTTAGAGACCTTCAAACACTCATATGCTTGTGTAGGATCTAAAACTGTACAATTTATCTCTTTTGGAATAGAGTTTCCAACACCCATGTCATGCTAGTTCAACTCTAGATTTTAATACTAAGTTCCTCCTTATTGACACTCTCTAGATATATATTTTATTTTTGTCTTTCTATTCTATATTTTACATATTCTACCATAATTATTCAATTTAATCCTAATTCACCTAGTTAAATACATCTCATCATCAATCATTACATGCCACAACACGAAAAGGGATAAAAACCCTAACCAAATTATTTAGCTGTTCCTTGAATAAATCAACAACATAGGTCTCTTGGTTAATTTTATATCCCTCAATGTTTAAGGTGAACTGATTGATGATGCAAGAGCATCCCTGATTGTAAAGAAATAGTGTATCAGCCAAATTTTTTTCTTTTCTTGTATTTCATTCAATAGAAATTCTAGTATTTCATTTCACATTTCACCACATTATCATTTCTTAGCTCGTGGAGTAGGATATAGCATCTACATGAAGTCATCTATGACATATACAAATTTCAGATCATTTGCATTTGTCTACCGAAAGGTATCTCTCAAAATTTCACTATAATTCACCATTAAAGCATTTTGGGCTGACTTGATCCATATTTCTTAGTACAAACCTATTCCAGAACATGCAGAGCTTAATGGGACATCATATAAGCATTTTGGGTCTAGTGGGATCTATCTTGGAGATTCGCAAGTCATTTCATTTCGCGAAGGATTATATTTTCATGTTTTAAGGCTAAAATTCATGTGTGATCATTCATTGAGTTTGTAAACCCTTGTGGCCGACGCAGACCTTTGTTGGAGTTGGAGAATCATATTTAAGAGCATTTTTAATTCATTGTAATCATTCATTGATATTTATTCATTAGTTATTCATTTAGTTGGTGATAGGTAGATAGATACATTTTTGCATCAACCCTTCGGGGAATGCCTTGGCCAGTTGTAATGTTGGAAGCCCTTGTGGAAGGCCTATGCGCCCTAGTTATTCTCCTATGAGGCATATATTGCATGTAATATTTCCAATTCAATAAAAAATCATATTTGTAAAATACTTGTTTTATTTTTGCTTGTGTTGACTCTAAGCTGCACGGTTTGGATTGTTCTTTCTAAACCCTCCATCCGTGACTGCACTAATTGATTTAGGTTAGGGTGTTTATCCTAGACCCCATTTCACATAATTACACTAATTAGATGATTTTTTAGATCAATTAAATTCTCAAGGTTTCACAGAAAATTAGTTTATTTTATCTCTCCATGTGATAGGTGTTTTGGTTGCATGTATTTTTGGGAGTTGTAGGGTTCAACAATCAACTCCAACAAACACTTCATAAATTTTCATGCTAAAAAAATGTTGGAAGTTTGTCATTGATGATGTTGTTTTAAAACATGAGCATGATGTGCATATATATTGTATGATCCAGTGTTGTCATTGATGTCAACATTGTAGTTATCATTTTAGCATAAATTGGAAGCATTCTTGAAGACATTTGGACATAACAAGTTGATCCAAAAACATGAATTTGGCTAAGTATTTCTTCTAATAGTGTTGTGGTTCAGTGCGTCAATTTTTGGGTCCGCACTCCACCACAAGTTGGTATATAACCCTCTACAATTCTAACTCCAGTTTTGAGATCATCAAGTGCATCTACATTCAAGGTTTGGTGACATTTTGTGAAGTATTTTGAAAGATATGAATGAAAAAGTTCAACTCTGTATGTGAACTAGTCATTCTTTGTACACTGCATCAGTGTGGGATATTTAGCATTTCTTTATGGATAATTATTTTGTTCTACGATGATGAGGATAAGTTGTTAGTTGTGGGTTGAGTGGAAGATCGAGTTTTGAAGTCAAACGTATGGCAAATTGTATGTACATATGAAGGTTTTGTGCTTAGTCTATTTTTGGGCCGACCTAACATGTTTGATGTTTTGTAGAGGACAAGAAAGTAACTTTATCTTATGTGGGATCTATATTAGGTCCATCTTGACCTATCTTAATGTGAATTGAATTTTGAATTATGATGCAAGTTATGGATAAAATGTTTTGAGGATGGCATGTTTAATTTTGTGTGTTACTTCGAATTAGGCAGACCTAATTGAAGTTACACTTGATATGGATATATATAGGAGATTAACTTTGGAGTTTCAGTAATGGAGAGAATGAGGTTGATGATGATGAGATTCGTGTGATAGAGAGAGCAGATTGTATGTGAGTAATGAGAGACATATGACATGTATGGTGCTTCATCTACATGTGTGTGATGCAAATGTAATTAGAGTTGAATAGATTGTGAGCAGAGTAGAATATTGTTTCAAATCTGTGTGAATATTATTCTGTACTTCATTGGAATTGTAATCCAGTATATGATAGATGCTATTATATCTATTCAAATAGGTTGTATAGCCACCCCTTCATTCTATATTTCTTACTTTTTTTGGGCAGTGAGTTCACTTGGATAGTGAGTCCACCTGACAATGAGCCTTTCTATAATATACAATATTTGGATATAATATATTGTGAACTAACCCTCACCGTGTTTTTTCCCTTTTTGGGTTTTCCACATAAAAATCTAGTGTTCATGTGTCATATGATTTTGTGGATGTCTTGATGTTTTCATTCATCATTGTATTTATATTTATTTTGATAATTGGATGGCTTATTTTTAATTGGTTTAAAGAATACTAATTCACCCCCCTCTTAGTATTTTGGGTGTTCAAAAATTGGTATTAGAGCCTGGATACCTGGAAGGAGCTTGACCACTTTGGGAAGATCTTGGAGTTTGAGCACATGGCTGATAGAAAGTATCCTATTTAGATTCATCTATTGAATACATAAAAGAAAATTGCATGTTAGAAAAAAATGGAGAACTCAAAGTTTCCCTTGAAGATCTTAACAGATTTGAAGATGAAAACAAAGATTTGAAGAAGAACATTAAAGAGGAAAATGAATGTATCAAAAAATTGAGAGCAGATCAAGAAATTCAGAGAAAGGCATAAGGAAGTTAATGAACAATTGAAACAAGAAAATGAGAACATCACTAGAATGAAAGTGCAAGTGGAAGAAAAGAAAATAATTGAGGAATGCTTGAATATAATGGTAGAAATAAAATCTAATGAATGCATGAGACTTGAACAAGAAGTGATAAATCTGAGATCAAATCTAGGAAAAGCAAGAATTCATGAGGAAAAATTCAAAACAAGTTCTATAATGCTCGATGAGTTGATTATAGGACAAAAATCATTTAAAGATAAAGTTGCTTAGGACTTGAAAAAGCAGAAAGCTCAAAAGAAGATCAAACATATAATGCAAAGAAGATTAGTGAACCAAAGAAAGTTGGCAAGAAGAATAATGGAAATTTTTAGAATCAAAGAAACAATGCTAGAAGACCCCCTATCAGACAACCAAATGCTCAAAGGTACCCATATTTCAATGGTATTTGTTACTTTTTCAACAAATTTGGACATAAGGCAATGGGTGAAGCCACAATAGTGGTTTACAATTTGAAGGAGGAAGGAAAACTGAGAAAAAATGACCCCATGGCAAAAAGATTGGTTTTAGGGGTTCGAATGAACCTACAAGTTTGATCGAACCAAAAAGGGGTTTGACCGAACTAGGGTTCGAGTGAACCCATTAATTACTCGGCCCATATTTCGTGCCCAAAAAACAAAAGGAAAATGCATTTTGAAGGGGGTTTGTACGAACCCCCTTATTCCTCATTCTCCCCCTGAAACACAAAAAAAACCTAAATTTTTACGCTTCGAAGCTCGGGTTGAGGATGAAAATGGAGGAGTCTTCAAAAACCCAACTAGAATCAGGTAGTCCTTGGAACGAGCTATCCAACGAATATAATTTTAATATGTTTTGGTTTTATTATGTATTTGTTTTTTTAGTTTTATTAAACATCTAGGTTTTTCATCGAAAATGAAGGTCTCTGTTTTGCACATGTGGAAAAATAGCATATTATCAATTTTTTTTTTTTGAAAAATATGAGTGCACTAGAAATTGAAGTCCTTGATTCAACAATTTTTTTTTGAATTTCGATATATACAAAAAAAGTTACGCATTATATGGTCGCGCTATGTCTGAATTGTAATTGGTTTGACTTCAAAACTTGATTAAAGAAAAAATATTCAATTAAAAACTATCTAACCAAGTGGACGCACTAGATATCAGAGTTAAAAATCTAAATTTGAAAGAATTAGAATTTTATCCTTCATGGAAAAAAATTTGTGTTATACGGTGTGCATCACTTTTTAAAAATGCTCTTTTATGAAAAAAACCATCATTTTCAAAATGTGACAAGACTCTAGTTTGCATCATCTTCAAATTCCTCACGGTTTAGCTATTATAGGTGCCCGAATGTGAAGATTTAGTTAAAAATAATAATTTAAGTGTCCAGTTTGGCCAAAAATTGTAAACCACTATTGTGGGATCACCCCAATGGAATGTAGAATCAAAATGAATCAAAATATTTTATCCTTTACTAGTCAATGCTTTACATGTAAGAAATTTGGACATAGAGCAAGTGAATGCAAAAGTCAAATGATGAATGCACATAACAGTGGTAGAATGATTCAATATTTCAAAGGTTATTGCTATACATGCTATGGATTTGGACATAAGGCTAATCAATGCAAATCTAGAATGAATGAAATAAGTAATGATTAAAGGAATATCATATGCAACAATTGCAGAAAGCCTAGACACATTGCTAAATTTTTCAAAAATAAAAACACAAGAGTGATTTGATGAAGAAGAATGAACCAGTTAAGAGGATTGATCCAGATGAAGCAAATAGGGAAATGGAAAAGATATGGAGAAAGAAAGAAGAGACTGAGGATAAGGGAGAATCTATACCACCCTTTGGTGTAGATGTTTTATTCGATAACTAAGCGTAGAGCTATGGCTTAGAGGGAGACTTAATGAAAATCTTATGTCCCCTATCAGAAAAGAGGTGCTTGAGATATAGCATGAAGGTATGTGATGAAGAATGAAATTCTTAATCTAAGGAAGAGAATTATGGAAGAAAATATTCTAATACGACAATTTGTGGAGCCTAGAAAGTTGACTATGCATACAAGGTTTTGAATTTTATCAACTTTTTGTCTAAAGAATTTATTGCTAAAATGGGTCAAATCAGAGAGATAAAATTGTGCTTGACAAGAAAAATTCATTTCATTGAATGTATTTGAAGAAGAGTAGAGGAGAAATAAGTGAGTTTGAAGGGTCTGAAGCATCTCCAAGTTGCAGAATTCCAAAACCCTACTTCGTCAAGCAAGAGAAAAAGGTATTTAACAATCTCTGCACATTCTAATTTTTTGGAATTATTAGTAGAAGGAAATTTGAATACAATGGTGGCACCAAAAATTGTAGATATTTCTCAAAGATCACAACCCAAATTTAAGAGATACTCCGCTAAAATTTTAGAAGTTGATCCCTTAGGTGCATTTTCACATATACCTCTTGGGGTTGTTCCTACTGAAGATATTAGGGCTTATATTCATGGGAATGTGGAAGAGCACACCTATAGAAAATTATTCCATCTATGGGTAGATGAATTAGTAAAGAGAAGATTACACCTTGAAACCAAAATACAATATCTTGACAGAGAAGAAATTGGATGTGTGACACTGGTTTCCCGACTTTAGCAATGAAAAGAAGTGCATTAGAATGGCATTGAGTAGAATCCATGATTAGTTCATGTGGATATATGGTCCCCACATGATTACCAAAGAGGTGATTAGAGAAATCACTGGTTTATGGTCCATTGGACTGATTTCAGTTTAGAAGTTCACCAAGAACAAAGACATAATGTTGCAAATGGGTATTACAATAAACCCTATCAGAAATCCAGTAATGTAGTATACAACAATGGTTATTGGACATATGATTTATGGATACAAGTTTGTATCTACCACCACAATTTATGTGGCAGTGGATATCGTTGAAAATAATGGTGAATATGACTTTTGTGAGTTGCTTCGACAACAACTAAATGAGAACCTAAAAGAAATTAAGAAGAAAAAGCATACATTCAGGTATGACACATTGATGATTTGTTTGGTTTTCTACTTTATGAAGGAAGTTCCAATAGTTGGAAAGGTTGATTGGTTGAATGAAAAACCTGCTTGTCATTAAATAAGAAACTACATAAGAAATCTTAGGGATTTGGATGCTCAGGGTGATGCCCTCACAACATTCTTTGCAATGTTCCAAGGGAGAATGAATATGAGAGATAATTTTGAGAGATGTGGTAAGAAAATACATGAATGACATTACCTTTTTGGTCTCTACTGATTACTGCATGATGGAAGCAATTGAACCCAAAACTATTTGGGTCCTAGAGTTTGGTTATGAGGTGACATAAGTAGCTATTGGTTGTGCTGAAGTGTTGCTGAATAGTCCTAAGGATCCTACTAGACCAATATTTGGAAACTTTAGAGAGAAGAAAATGAAAGTGTCAAAAATTCAAGAAATTACAAATAAAGAGATAGATTGATGTTGAGAAAAAATCATGGGCTAGAGAGTTTGAAATCTCAATGGACTTTGCTAGGGAAGCTATAGAAAGATCTAGAGATGGAATGAGTATAGAAGAAGCCTTTGGTAGCTCTAGGAGATCAATTATTACATCTGGTTAGAAGAGGAGATCCACAGGCGGTCCTCTAGTAGTTCATGCCATTAGGGTAGAAGAGAAGAAAACCACAAGGAGAGTTAAGTAGAAAGCTAAAAGGAAAAAGGGAATTAGCAACAATGTAACCTCTAAATAAAATGTAGATGAATGATGCTCAACATGAGCATGAGATCAATGTAGTTGAAAAAATAACACAAGAGATAATGGAGAACTTCAAGGGATATGTCTCCAGACTTAGAGAACAAGTTGAAACAAACATTGAAGCATGGATTGTAGAAAAGAAGCTATTGGACATAACATAAAAGTGTGCATCTACACACAACAAAGTGGAAGAGAGTTTGAAGGATGTTCATGCTTGTGAAGAGGAAGCAAGAAATCTATTTTTGTATTTCATGAAGTGGCCTGATGTTACGCAAAGCATAAATGATGCTATGAATACAATTGAGACACATAAGCTATGCATCAAATACTTATGATCCTATACAAGATAGAAATGATTAGACCTGGACTGCTCTAGTGACCTTGCATGAAGAAAAATTTACTCTACAGAGCCAGAAGGAAGAACAAATTAGACAATTCGAGAAGCTAATGGACTTGGTGAAAATAAAGCATATACCTATCTCAAGTGCCCTTTCCAGTACATATATCATTTCAGAGATAAATCTTAACCTTTGTACTCCGGAAGAAGGAAAGGAGACCTTGGTGAAGCTTGAGTTACAACATAGAATACTTGCAATAGCAAAGGAATAGTGGGAAGAAGGTAGATCTACTTGGCAAGTCATCCTATAGAAGCTTCAAGGGTCAACATCTTTAGGTTGACAATTTTCACTCTTATGCATTTTCAAAAATTTTAAATTCTTTTTGCATATATGTGGAAGGTATAGAAGTTTTTGGTTAACTCCCTAAGGGTGAGTCTGCACACTCCTCAAGTTACTTTTGCTCACATACATATCTAAGGGGGAGTATACAAGTTTTTTTCGTACACCTTTGCCATTGATGTCAAGGGGGGATAGATATTGGGAAAAACATGTTTGGAGAAACACTTGGAAAGATATTGAGAAAGACATTTTGGGAGAAATATGTGTAAAGGGGAGAGACAAGTCTTTGGAAAATGTTTTTGACATGCATGTTGCCATCAATAACAAAGGGGGAGATTGTTGGAAGTTTGTCATTGATGATGTTGTTTGGCAACATGAGTATGGGGTGCATATATCGTATGATCCAGCGTTGTCATTGATGTCAACATTGTAATGACCATTTTAGCATAAATTGAAAGCATTCTTGAAGACATTTGGACAACACAAGTTGATTTGGAAAATATGGTTATAAAGGAATTTGGCTAAGTATTTAACTTACAACTTCTAAGCATTTGTTGATAACACATGGGATGGATATTAGTCATCAAAGAATCCCTATTACGAGTTGTTGAACTAGCCCAACCTCTCTTATAAGAGGGGAATAGGGTACGGTCCAAGTAATTATTGGTAATATAGACTAACTAGTCTAATACTGACCACCATGGTAGTGATTTTACTTAAAACTTTCACTTTTAAGTCCTTATTTGACTTAGGGCTTGATCTTATAAAGACTTGAATTTTTTGGATGACCCTTACGGTTCATGTACTTAAATTAACCTTATAATAATGTATATTCCAATCTAAAACATCATTCCTACAATTAATATTGCTTAATAGCTAGTTCTCAAGATTAACAAACCCTTCAATTTTGAAGATTATGAATAGTCAATAACCTAGTAACAATACAACCCTTAGCCCAAATGTTGAATGTATTAATAAAATAATGATAATAGTTAAATAAAAATACAACCCTTATCCTAATAATATCCATATCAATAACTTAAACAACTCTTAACTCTCAACCCAATAATAGCCATAAAAAAATGCTTCAATAATACATAGCTTGACTTGAATAGTTATATTCACAAAAATAATAATGACTTAAAATAATGTTATAGCCTTTAACCTAAATAATGGCTAAACATCAATGAGAAAATAAACATCAAACTATAAAAAATGTCATAGTCATACCATAATAAAGCACCAAATTTGGGTACGAAGTGACCATATTAAACCACCATGCAAGGCAAATACCATAGTTAAGATTTATATCATGCCATGCTTTAAGCATATATTGACACAAAAGAGATATCAAAGTCACTAAATAATATGACAATGCAATAATTTTGGCAATCAAACAAATAACATGAATATAAACATGGCACGCAACCCTTAGTAGCAATAATAATGATTCAAGAAAATACAAAATGCTACCAAGCTTCTTGACCCAAGGAGACGTTATGATTTCTCTTGATAATGACCTCCAATTAACACCATAGTCTAAAGATTTTTCTACAATTTATTGAATTTTTTTTCAAATAAATACAAAAAGTAATGATGTGGAATATTCTTACCTCCATAAGTATATTTCTCTCCATAAAAGCACGTATATTTCATAGGGTTTATTGGTAGAAATCATCTACTTGTAAAATTCAAAAAATTCCCGGAATGAATGACAATAACAAAAAAAATGACTCTTAGGAACTTGAAAGACTCCTAATTCAATGCCAATTAATACATATTATACCAATTAAAGTGGTGATTAACAATTGAATTGTATAACATTGACTAATGATAACTCTCTATCATAGGTGAATGATGAGCAGCTTGAAGATTTTAGGTTAGCTTACGTTTTGAGCCCACCATGAATAGTTTTTAGTGATTTAAAATTTCCATAGCCCACGACCTAAGGCTAAGGCATCACACAAATCCTTACTTTTGACTAAGAAATTATAAACACTTTACATTGTATAATATATCATCATTTCAATAATGCCCCAATAATATATACACACTTTTATTTACTTATATAATATTTATGTTTTAATATTCTATTAGATACATAAATATAGAAGCTTAAAAAAGGAACAAAATTATATACATACATATATACTTATACATGTGTGTGCATGCATGTGTGAAAATATAAATAGAATATCACAAAATAAAATTTTCACTTAGCATACAAAATTTGATTATAAATATCATTTATATAGTCAAATACAAGGAAGGATGTGACCAAGATGACTTCCATCATGACAAAAGTTTGAGTTAATCACTAAGCAAGATGAAAGACAATAAACTGTTTGGTGTCAACAACCAATTTGACGTCACTAGATGCCCCTTCTTTGATGAATACTATTTAAAATGTAAAGAGACTTTGTTTACCTTTAAAACAAAGATCATTCCAATATTAGATCGATATTTAATTTGTCATCATTCTAGTCATATCACATATGATAAATAAAATTAAAATTGGATAATCAAGATTGTCCCAAACTAGTGAAGTGAAGAAAAGGTCTACATTGCTCATAGTACAAGATTGCTAGTGTGAGATAGATCTATGAACACAAACTAATCCTTGATCACCAAACTAATCTTGAATTGTTGAATTCATCCTTGCATAAAGAATATGTATTTTTGATTCTAAGGTGAATACTAGTCTATCATTATCCTAGTCAAATCTCTCAATATTCATATTTTGTATGTTATTCTAGATTGCATACATTCTTTAAAGTTACAAAAATAAAACTATTTATTGTACTTTCAAATATATCTATTATAAATGATCACATTATCAATCTCAATTGTCATTTAATTAATCTAAGTGAATTTTTATGCTTTTGTGTGTGTATATTATTGAACTCGACTAAATTAAAATCAAGGAATATATATATACACACACACACACACACACACATATATATGTACATGTATATATATATACATGTACATACATATATATATACATGTATATATATGTATATATACATATATATATACATGTATATATACATGTATATATACATGTATATATATACATATATATATATACATGTATATATACATGTATATATATACATATATATATATACATATATATATATATACTTCAAAATTAATCATTTAAGTAGTTAAAGTAAACTTAATGGGGAAGGTTTCAATTTGTAAGATTAACTTTAAGATAGTCTCTCAAGATCAAGAAGCTTCAATGAAAGCACAAAAGACACCCAAAATGAGAGAATAATTATATTCTATCAAATGATTCATATATATAATAATGATTCTAGATTGCACATATACAAGATACAATTGAGCATGTACAATATACACCACCAAGAGGTATGAATTCACAACCAATTATGAGATAAATAAAATGTAGTCAAATGTGTGCACAATATCTTCCCTAAACCAGGAAAGTATAAGTCATGTGATGCAAATAAAACCCACCTAAGTAGATACCTACCTAAGTAAGTTTTTTAATCTTACATGAATAATATACAATAAAATAAATGAACTACATATGTAAAAATAAAATAATGTACCAATACCCCCATAAGTGTAACTTAGGTAGGTATGTGGACTCAATAAATATGTAGTTAATTTTAATGAAATGATACTTGATCAATGTTATGTTGAGATTTTTAGATGTGATGGTAGGGTTGGATTTGACTCAAAATTCTCCAAAATAATGGAAACCTATTAGATATTGAATGCATCTCTCAAATAAAAACTACCATATATCCAACCTCTAATGTATAAATTGAATACAACAAAAGACAAATCCACTATATTAAATGCTTTAGACTCAATAGTGAAATCGAGTATGCTTCATCAAGCTCCAAAATACATGCACAGTAAAAGCCACAAAGGAAAACATTCCCTTAGAATTTGATACATCTTTCAATCTTTTCTAATTCCTCACATGATCATTTCATACAAGAAATGAGTATATTTATTTTTCAAGAAAATACAAGATTTACAACCTATATCTCCAAAAAAGCTAGTAAGAAGCAATCCCACAAGCTTCAAGATATGATAAAAGATTTAGATATGGAGATAGCCACTATAGATCAAGAAGCTTCAATGAAAATAAAAGAGAGACCCAAAATGATAGAATAATTATATTCTATCAAAAGATGCAACTATACAATTATTGTAGATTTCTTATACATACACATACATACATACATACATACATACATACATATATATATCTACATATATATATGTATATATATCTACATATATATGTATATATATCTACATATATATGTAGATATATCTACATATATATGTAGATATATATACATATATATGTAGATATATATACACACATATATGTAGATACACACACACACACACACACACACACACACACACATATATATGTATACACACACACATATATGATTCAATACTAAGATATGTAGTAACATGTCCACACATCTCCACCAAATTAATAAAGAACAAGTCATGTGATGCAAATGTAACCTATCCAAATAGATATCTATGTTATTATATATATATCAACTTTGAATCAATAATGACATAAAATTATTTGATAATAAGATTGATCATCAAATTTAGGTCCTACAAATATTTATGCTAAAGGAATTCATTCTATAAGAGAAAACATGCCACTTTTGGTGATCCACTATTGATATAATCTAAATATAATGTAAAATGAATCATGATCTTAGCTGTCAATTTTGTTTTGTTTAATTTTTCCATTCGCCATTCTTTTGTGATTCATGGAAACATTCAAAACATTGCAATAGAAAACACTTATCTATTATAATATTTTTAACATTTGATAGACTACTTTCTTATCATAGTCAAATATGTTGAGCATAGGTTGTCATTGATGTCAAACTTATGTTAGTAGGTCATTGATATTAGTAGTGGTTATCAAAGGGTGTCAAGGCTGTCAAATGTGAAGGTTGTCAAAATGAAGAAGATTGTAGGAGTACACATATTATTAGTTGTCTCAAGGTTCCATAGGAATTTTGTGTAGGTTGTCTAATGTATCATATATTGTATCATGTTAGTAGTGGTGTGGCTTCCTTTAGATAGTTAATGAATTTATTATACCATGCTAGGTATACAGTCAAAAAATGTGTGGTGTTCTAGAAGGATATCTTTTGGGTAGAGAGATTAATTAATATGAGTGGAATTTCTTTTAGAAATGCATTGTTGCTTTGTGGTTTGGAAGGAGAGTGTGCATACACTAGTTCTATTAGTTTACTGAGTTTCTGGTGGTGCAACTGAGTGTGCAAGGAGTTTGAAGTAACAAAAGGTTCATCAAGTTATTCAAAGTTTGAGGCATGTGTGGTAACAACTGCAAGCATGCAAAATTCAAATGAAGCATGTGGAGTGAGGATATGACCTATTTAAGGTTCCCATGGTGGTGCAAGGTGTCATGTATTTTTGGTGGAAATTTTGGACTGGTGTATTACACTTTTCATGTAATTCGAATTTAGGTCCATTGTATGTTTCTAGGTTGTGTGAATCCTTGGCTGATATAAAATAGTGTTAATGTAATGTCATGTATATATTTCAAATGTTCAAACACATTGTATATGTGAAGAGAGGTACAAATGATTATAGTGAAATTACTGTAGTGGGATGTACAATTGTGTTGTGAAGAAAAGAGTGAGTTCCAATATCAATGTGTCTACTGGTTAGTGTTAAATTTTAAATCCACCATTATTTTTGTTCTAGTAGGATTGGTTTTCTACCTATTGTATTGTTCCAAAAGGGATTGGTATCTCTATTCTAGTGGGGATTGGTGTCTCCTATAGGTTGGTGCCTGTTGAATATTTTTGGGGATTGGTGTCTCCTATAGGTTGGTGCCTACTAAATCTTTTGGGGGTTGGTGTCTCCAGTAGGTTGGTGCCTACATCTCATTATAAAATTCACTTATTACATTCCTACTTGTGAGAGCTTCTCACTGTAGTTTTCCCATATGGGGTTTCCATGTGAAATTTTGTGTTATGTCTTATCTTGTGGTTTGCTTTAATTTCTTTACTTACTAGCTTGTATGGTTCAGTGCTCTTCATGTTGAAAATATATAAAGTAATTTTTTGAAGATTTTCAAAATTGTTGTAATTGTTTGGATCTATTGATTCACACCTCTCTAAGTAGATTATGTGCCCTTCAATTGGAATTAGAGATAAGTTCCTTTAAAAAAGTATAACAACTTAAGGTAGATTCAGGATGGCATAGGAAAGTTTATCTAGAAAAAAAGTATCGATTTTTGATGGATCTAATTTTGCATTTTGGAAAGTTAGAATGGATTCATATTTGATGGATTTAGGAATGGTCATCTAGATGTTAGTTGTAGAAGGATATGAGCCTCCTAAAAATATCCCTCCTTGAGATTAGGTAGGAAAGAGAGCTTTGAGCTCAATGCTAAGGCTAGGAATGCTATTTTATGTGGTTTGACTAACATTGAATTTGTGAAAGTGATTGACAACTAAACAAAAAAGGAAATATGAGAAAAATTGGAAACTATCTATGAAGGTAATGATTAAGTGAAAGAAGTAAAGTTGCATACTTACAAAGATCAGTTTGAAGGTCTAAGGATGAAAGGAGATGAGAACATTGCTACATTCATGCTTCAGGTTGATGAAGTTGTCAACCATATTTGGGGACTTGGAGAAAACTTAGAAGAGAAGGTTGTTGTAAAGAAGGTTCTCAAATCCCTACCTAGAAGGTTTGATCCTAAAATATCTTCTATTGAAGAAGCTAAAGATCTAAATACTTAAAGGATGATTGAGTTCCATGGAACATTAACTGTATTTGAAATGATATTTGAAAGTGAAGATTCTATAAGAAAAGAAGCTTCTTTTAGAGTATCTTTGAAGTAGGTTGATCAAGATTCTGATCATGGATTAGATCCAGAAGAAGCTAATTTTCTGAGTAAGTTACAAAGAGGTTTCGGTAAGTATATAGGTAAATTACCTCTCAAATATTTCAATTGTGGAGATGTTGGACATTTTATGGATAAGTGTCCTTATAAGAATGCTAACAGTGTTGAACAAAATAATGAGAAGAAATATTTGTAGAGAAGATCCAAAGGTCAGAGGAAACATCAAAGTTTCTAGATACTAATGAGGAAGAAGGATATTCCACTGAAGAAGAAGATGAAGATGCATTTGGTGATGAAAATGGAAATTTTTTGTTTATGTATTTTGAAACTATTGATGGTGATGTTGAAATGGGTTCTAAAGAGAATGAAGAAGAAGTATATCTTATGAAGAACTTGTTATGGGCCATAAAATAAATTAAGAAGTTGAATGTCAGAATTGTAGAAGAGGTAAGAGCCAAAGAAATAATTGCAAAATATTTGATGAATGTTGAAAGGATGATTGTTGAACTGAAGACTGAAGAAAAAGAAGCAAAAAGAGTTGAAGTTTTGACAGATAAATTACTATCAAGAGACAAAGAATGTGAAAAGCTTGATGCATAAATTGTTGTAGCCAGAAAAGATATTGAGAATAAAAATCAGTAGCTGCAGTTGAAGTTCAATAAGAGTATTGAAACCCTAGATCAAATATTGGAAGGTTAGAAGTTTCACATGGAAAAACTAGAGTAGGTTTTGATAATCAAGAGAAGAAGGTGACATAATAGTTAGAGAAGGCTATTAAGGTGAGTTCGGAGGTGACAGGTTCCAGAATTTCAAAATCTGAAAGGACAATGACAAGTGATGGAAGCATGACTTAGAATGGTGGATTTGTTCAAGTGCAAAAAAAAGAGGAGATCCAAAAGAAAATACAAGTATACAATAACCTAGGTCAAGTTTTCATTTTTCTAGTTATTGTTTTAATCGCAATGAGTATGGACATAAGGCTATGGATTATAGAAGAGCTTGGCTAAAAAGAAATGATATTTTTTGTAATAATGGATTTGCACCTCTGTTCAATTTCAATATTTTTTTTATTAGGAAAAAGGAAAATAGCCTATATAATATATTAATAATAATAGTGCACAATTACAAAAGTGCCCAAGAGGGCAAGCTACAACCACAAAACCCAAAGTTCGATCTTCTTACTGCTTCCCTTTGCGGGGGTCGGGGAATGGGGGTCCCTCATACCCTTTACACCACTTTACAAACTACAACCACAAAGCCCGAAGTATGGTCTTCATACTATTTCCCTTCTTACAGTTTCCCTTTTTTGGGGGTCGCGGATGGGGGATCTTCCATACCTAGCATACCACTTCATAAAATACAATTACAAAGCACAAAGTCTAGTCTTCTTCCTGCTTCCCTTCTTACTTCCCGTTTTTGGGGGTTGGGGGTTGGGGGTCCCTCTTACCCTTTACACCACTTCAAAAATCACAACCACAAAGCCCAAAGTCTAATCTTATTACTGCTTACCTTCTTAACGCTTCCATTTTTTAGGGGTTGGATATCGGGGATCCCACAAACCCTTTACACCGCTTCGTAAGCCGCAACCACAAAGCCTGAAGTCTGAAGCCCAATCAGACTTAGTGAAATGTGAAACCTTCTTACTACTACCCTTTTTCAGGGCTTAGGGATCGATGATCCCTCATACCCATTACACCACTTAAACATCGCAAGCGACAACCACAAAGCTTGGAGTCTGAGACTTGATTGGACTTAGTGAAATTTGACTAACTCTTTCACTTTTACGAATGCCAACAATCTGACCTCCAATATTTGAAAGTTTGATGCTCGATCTCGATCAACTTTCTAACTTCCCTTTCCTTTGAACTTTGCCACATTTTGACTAAAAACATGTTGAAATTGCTAGATGAAAAACCAAAATGAGAAGCCTGACTTACCTTTAGTCTTGCCAGGGTTTGGATTTGTATTCTACCTTCTACCTTCCTTCTCTTCTGTGAAAGCCCAAAAAATTGACCTCTGATCTTTGAAATTCCGATGCCCAACTTTGTCAAGATTTTAAGGTACTTGCCAGGTATGAGTTAAGTAATATCTTCAATTTTCGATATCGAAGAACTTTAGTTGGGTGCCCATATTATTTCTCTACTTCCCTTGATTTCGATTCTAGCCATTAGGCTCCCATATTTAATTGTTATGCAATTCTATCATGCTCAATTAGCTCATTTAAATGAGGATGTGCTCCTAAACTATAAGTTTTATTTGCAATTGAGACCACATGATTATGACACGCCATGTTTGTAAGGAAATCTACCACCTTATTAACCTCACAATATGTATGAGTAATGTGATATGATTGCAACTTATCTATCGAAATCCATACCTTCTATAGAATATAATTCAGATTCCAACTCTAACTCCTTTCTTTACATGAATTTATAATAATAAGAGAATCCCCTTTTATATGTAACTTTTGAAGGCCAAGTTTAATAGCAAGTTGTAGCCCCAACAAATTTTCTTGACCTTCTGCTATATTGTTTGTACCCTGAGGGAGTTGAAAGGACTTAGCCACTACCACTGTACCAAATGAATCCCGAATGAAGACTCTTGCCCCTGAGATTCTTGGATTCCCTCTTGAAGCCCCATTGAAATTCAAGTTATGAAAAGCTTGAGGAGGTTCCCTTTAATCAAGCTCCTATCCAACTTTGTATTTATGAACTTGTGTAAGCTACCCTTAAAAGACAAGATTATATACTCACAATTATACAAAATGTTGCTATCCCAATTTGTGATCATTGAATTAACATTCTTTCATTCTTTAACATACACATTAGTAGATTCTCACAATGTTTTCTCAAATTTCAAAATATTACACCTGATTGAAGAAACTTCTTTCCTAAAGATGCACTTAGTCCTCTCCCACCAAATGGACCAAACAACTATTGCAAGAATGACTCTCCAAATACTGGCAAATAAATGTCTTATATAAGACTGGCTGGAACTTTGAAATAATTACCAAATAGTTTGTGGTAGTGGAAGATACAAATTCAATTTTTGTTTGATAAATTCTCAAAAACTTTGTGCATATGGGCAATTTAAGAACAAATGATCAGTTTCTTCTAATACTTCGTTACATAAGACACAATTAAAAGGATCCACCATCCCTAATTTTATTATCTTCTCACTTGTCAACACTCTTCCTTTTAGGACTAAGCATGTAAATGTTCCTAATTTTGAGAGCACTCTATTATTCCAACAAAATGAGTATGCTCTTTGAGATAGTAAATGATCATCATTATTAAGTAAATCTTTGAACCCTTGCTTTATCGAATTCCTTCCATTCTTTGCAAAGACCCATATAACCCTATCTAGCTTGGTTGAAAAGAACACCACTCTATCCTTTAACAACTTTTGGATGAGAACCTGATGTGCAACCAGAATTGCAGTGCATGAAAAATCTTTCTAGGATACCTTTCCTATTAACCTATCTACCTCCCCTACATAATATTTTGGCCTTTTCCCCCATACACTAATTAATATTACCCTTGCAACTTGTATTTCCTGAATATTCTGAAGTGGAGGGAAGCCATTCCATGAATTCAACCAATATTTTACCTCTTCCCCATTAAGGACTTCCCATGTTAAGTATGAATTGATGAATTTCCTACAAGAGATTAAAAAATTCCACATGGTTGACCCTTTTGGTGGGTTTGAGATTGTAAATATTCTTGTTGGATTGTCATAGTCTAAATACTTTGCTTACATTAACTTACACCATTTTTAATCTACCTTATGGTACTATTATCTCTAAAAATTGCACCCTATGCAAAGTTACAAAAACTGAGCTTTCTTAGAGAAACATGGGATCATTTCAAGGTTGTGGTTCACCTAAAGTTGAAATGAACCTCCGGATGAGGCCGGTTCCTAACTAGTAATATCTAACTACTGATCTTGTAAGGAAAAGGGTAGAAGGAGAACATAAATTGGAAAACTACTCCTAGGGTGATACACCAAATTTGTTCAAACATGAACAGCTGCTTAACACACAATTTTCAATCAACTAGTAAAAGCTTTTACTGATATGCACAACTCAATACTCATATGATATTGCATATATGTTTTATAAGAAAGCTACGATACATACAGTCCTAGAAGGATGATAAATTCTCCTGACAACTAAAACTATTTGCATCAATAACATAACCTATAACATGCAATATACACATCTCCTCTACTAAAAAGTGCTATTAATGAGACAATTAACAAGGAATAAGAGAAACTCACATGTAAATTAATCAATCATTCAACATACTAAAAAAAATAGATAACTAAGAAGGCAAAAGTTGCTTTCTTTATTGATCTTCAAAGGTGAAACTGTACATATAATGTCTGTAAATGAGTTACAAAACTCAGTATTCTCCTCTAAGGATTCTCAGAAGTCACAAAAGCAGAAAATATATAAGTCAAAACTCCCTACAAAAAAGGAAAAAATGCCATATATACAAAGAGTGTCGGACCCTGCCCTTAGGGCTTACAAAAATATCAGTCTTCAGAAAAGATCTACCCCTAGATCTTTTAAAATGAAGTTAATGCTGCATTTAAGTGTGTCCCTGCTATCCATGTCGGTATGAAGGATCGCCCTCAAGAGAAGTCCTCAGATCTTTTGGAATACAACATTTACTTCTGGCCTCCATGTCCACTCTCGAACCTCCCTTAGAGCCACTTTGAATGCTCTAAAGCATTATCATTAATGTCTATTTACCCTTGCCAGTTGACATCCTAGTCGTCCTTACAGTTTCCTCCCTTCTGTTGCTTGATGAAACCTTCTGGATATCAATCCGATTCATCACTTTATTCTTAGAGAAGATACACGTTGCTTATACTCTGTCGATCTCGTCCACAGAGGGGAGTCAGGTAGTCAAACGGCTCATGGTGCATCCTTAGCTCCCATCTGATTGGTCGAACTCATGCCTCGTAGATTCCAAACAATCAAAGGGTCCCTCAAAAAGCATTGCATGTTGGTGAGACACTAATCGTGTCTCCCCGATGTGAGTATACTTCACAGGATGGTTAGCATAGCTTAGGACTATCGGTAGGACTTCATATCGAGCTACATGAGTTATACCGAAGACACAAAACATGCCGGTGAGAGTATCACTAGTCGGCGAGACATCATGGTGAGTCCCTCCATTCTCTCTGAGCTCATTTCATTTTGGCAAGACCCCTTCTTGGTCGGCAAGACCTTTCGCCGAGATCTCCATTTCGCCGGGATATTATCGGGTTGGCAGGACCTCATGGCGAAGGAAAAAATTCATACTGATATCCATAGTGGTTGTCGAGACAATTGCTATCGGGAAGACATTTTGCCGAAAGCAATATCCTTTGGCAAACTCATCTCATTATCGGGGAGACTTTTACAAGTTGGGGAGACATCATAGTGATGACACAACTTTTGCTGAGACCTCTGTTAGTCACCCAGACACCATTAGGTCAGGGAGACTTCCCTCCAAACTCATTTCATTTCACCGAGACCACCTTGCTATTGGCAAGAAATCACTTCGACGACCAGACGTTATGGTGATGTCATCTATGTCGGTGTGATCTTTCACATCGGTGAGACCTCTAGCGAACACAAACCACCTCTCTGGGCTCAAAGATTTCTTTCAATGAGACACTGGCAAGTCGGGAAGACCTCACGCCCAACCCCTATCATTATAACGCTGTGCCTTCCGTCAGCGAGACATCCATGTGTCGACGGGACCTCATAGCGAGGTCTTCATTTCTTGGCGAAGGAACTCCTTTTCGCTGAGACCTCTGTTAGTCACCGAGACATCTCCCCGAGCTCCTTTCTTTCGCCTTGAGCTCACTTCTTTTTTCTGAGACCTCTCAGCGAATGTGAACCCCTCTCCTCGACACCAGCCCTGGTGAACAACTTTTGACATGACTTTTGCTGGTCAAGAAGACCTCACGCCAAAGCCTCTATCTCTTGGCGAGCTCAGACCCTTTTTGTTCGATGAGACCCCACCCCTGTCGGCAGGACCTTATGCTGAAGGCAAAAATTTCAGTGAGCCTAGCCTTATGTGCAGCGGTCGGTGAGAGGTATAGCAACCCATGGCGATTAAACTATCTGGCCGACTAGTATATTCCTAATGAACATAATGCACTGCTAGTTGGCAAGACAACAAGAGGGTCTTGCCAACTTTCCTCTCTGATGAGTTTTATGCCAAATCTGACTGAGGCGAAGCTCTCCAATAGACCTCCTTGTGAAATAGCATATGATGTGTGATCTAACCCTTGATGTAAATTCCCCCCAATTTGGCCTTCAAGAACATCTGAAACATAATTTATCCTTCCTGATTGAGCTCGTAGGTGAAAATTGGGTAACAAGTATATTTTCCATACCAATTTTGCACCAAAATCTAAATTTTTGCTCAAAAGATCTTGAATACTTGCTCCTCCTTTCATCTTGTCCACCACCATGTTTTGTAGGGAGATCAATGGTACCTTTTTTTGATCATTCATTTTTCCTTTCCAAAGGAAATTTCTAATAATATTTTTAATTTCTACCACAACTAATTTTAGAGCTTTAAGAACTGCCAATAAGTAATTTGGGATGGTTGCTAAGACTGTTTTAATCAACATGATGCATCCTACTAATGATAACCACCTAGCCTTCCTCACCAAGATCCTTGATTTTAATCTATCAATGACTTTTCCCCAATATGAAATCTTATTAGCCACTACAAAAAAAGGAATTCCCATATATGTATGAGGAAGCTCAACTAATTGAAGCCCCAATGCCTTCACAATTTTCCTCTTTATTGCTGCCTTTGTATTGAATTCATATATCTTTGATTTTACTGCATTAACCTTTTTCCCAAATGTTGATGCATATTTTTCTAAGACCTCTTTTATTTGAGAAGCTTCTACCATAGAAGATTTCCCAAATAGAATTGTGTCATCAACAGAAAGGGAGTGAGTTAGTGAAAAGCCTGTGTGTGGAATCTCTACCCCATGCCATAATCCCTAGCAATGCCTTTGCTGAATTGCTCTACTTAATGCTTCTGCCATGATATTGAAGAGGAATGAAGATAATATATCCCATTTCCTTACCCCTTAAGTTTCACTAAAGAATACAAAAGGGGGTCCATTAAGAATAACTAAAATTTTAGCCCCTAACAAACAAGAATGAATCCATTTAAACCACTTTTTGTCAAATCCAAATTTTGAGAGAACTTTCATCAAAAAATTCTAGTCCACTCTATCATATGCTTTCATCATGTCCAATTTTATGATGAACACAAGTAAATGGTTCACGTTAATTGAATGCAATACTCCGCGAGCAACAATTTCCCCTTCAACAGTTTCCTCCACAAATCCTCCTTGATCTTGGGAAACAATAGATGGAATGAAGGGTTGCAATCTAAGATAGATTGCTTTTGTAAATATCTTATAAATTGTATTGCAAAGTGAGATTGGCCTAAAGTATGCAAAAGTTTTGGGATCTTAACTTTTGGCACGATAACAATATTTGTTACACAGATCTATTTCAACATTGTACCTGTTCTTCTTGACTCTTCTATAACCAAAAGAAGATAAAAACACACTATTTCTCAACATTTTTGAAAAAATATGGCTGTGAAACCATTTGGCCCTGGTGCTTTATCTGGTGGCAAGGAGAATACTACATTCTTCAATTATTCTAGTGTAAATGGCTTCAACAAACCCTTATTAATTTACTCACCAATAATCTTTGGAATCACATCTCATAGCTGCTCTTCATCCTTCAAAATTTGTGAAGTATTTCTTTGAGGTGTAGAGAGCAAACTAGAAAATAATTTTACTCCTTCCTCTTGAATATTAGATTCCTTTGTGAGTAACCTCCCTTCCACTGCATTGTTAATTGAAAAAACTATATAATTAGCAGCCTTTTTGATTTGAGTGGATGAGTGGAAATATTTAGTATTACGATCTCCCTCCTTTAACCATAAATCTATGGACTTCTACCTCCAATAAATTTCCTCTTGTGCACTTAACTCTTGCCATTCTACCTACAGTTTTTTCCGCTTGTCAAAAGTTGAAGCATCCAAACCATTCTTTATGATGTGTTCGTGGATTTCAGTTTTGTTGGAAAATATTTATAAAAAACTATATATTCCAGGATTTAATATGTTTTTTTACATATTTCATCTTCCTACATAACTAATACATTTTTGTATCCCTCTGATAAGGTGCGCTTTCCCACCATTGATGCAATAATGGTAAAAAATGTGGGTGTCTCAACCACATCTTTTCAAATTTGAAAGATGAATTCCATTTAAACCTTGAACCAGTCCTTATTATGTCCATTGAAATGACATAATGATCAGATCCAAGAACAATTAAAATATTTGAAGATAACACATAATCCCCAATAAACTAGTTTGGAGTAACAAGAAACCTATCCAAACGTTCTGCAATTTGTAAGAAGTTTTTCCTTTGATTTGTCTAGGTATACAAACCTTTTGTAGGTATAATATCTTTCGGTGCATTACTCATAATGAAGGAATTAAAGTCATCAATTAATCTTTGTGGAGGGAAAATCCCTCCTTTATTTTCCTCCAATGCAGCTATTGCATTGAAGTCACTTGTGAACACAACTTTTCCATCACCTATTCCAACTAAGATTTGCATAATCTCATCCTATAATATTTTCTTATCTATCGTGGATGTCAGGCCATATATATTTAATACCCAAAGCTTCAAAGAAAACTTTTGAACCTCCAATAACTACCAATTGTTATCATTTTTATTGAAACTACCTTAATGATCTTGGAATTCCATAAAACTATGAGACCCCTAGAGGCACCTTGGGCTGGTGAATGTGTTGAATTCCATTTTTTCCATTTTTGAATTGTTGCTTCATATGTATTTTTTGAATTTTTTGTCTCTTGAAGAAAAATTATTTCTGCTCCACAAACATCTAACTGATGCTTGATTCGAGCTCGTTTGTTAGAGGCATTAATGCCCATGACATTCCATAAAATTATCTTCATTACACTCAAGGAGAGTAACAAGCTCTCCTCGGGTGCTTGGTCACAAACATAACAATATTGCCATCAAGATTTTTTTGAATCCTTGTTATTATCTCTTCCTTCAATTTCTTCACATTGGACTTTCTACCTCTCTTACCTGAATATTTCTTTAACACTTGTTGGCTTGTCGAAGTTTGTGAGAGAGACAAGGTTTGAGAATAATCAAACTCTACCAATTGATCATCCTCATTGTTTACCCATGCCACCATGGTGCCAAATGAAGGATTTTGATCCAGTACCAATGACTCTTCCTTCAATTCTAACACCTTGGGATTTCTCCCTCCTCTCTCCAGGGTTCTAATAATATCAACCTTTCTTGTCATAAAAATTGGTTCATGCTCCAACTCATCCAACTTATCCCCAATTTGCAAAGCATACAACCTATAAAATATTGATCATGACCTTGCACTTAACTACACAACGTCATCCTCCTTTGATATTACATCTACTTACTCATCAAATAAGTTTGAACCAATTGAATTATAAAGCAGTTCTTGAGCTAAAGTTTCCAACTCTTGATTATAATTTGTAGTAACCAGACACTTTGATACTTCATTTTGGGTTTCCCCTTCTTCAACAATGAATGAAGATTTGTTAGAAAGTTGGATTCCTTCCCCAAACATCAATTTTTTAATAATATCATTCATATGTTGTGAAATTTGTGGAAGATTCAGGTTATACAAATGTAGAATCAGTCCCATCCTCTTTTTCAACAGAGTAAATTGTTTGTGTGTTAGAGCAAGCTGGAAGCATGAAGAATCCTTGTTTACACCAAAAACTATCATTTTTTGTTCCTTAGTGATATTTGAATGTTCTTTCCTCACTTCTCCAATATGTAACTTTGATTGCCACGCCTTAGTTGTCCAAGAGAGATCTAATTGTAGCCATTACATCAGCTGCTTTGTTATGGATTCTCGGTATCTACTCAAAGGAAATATTATCAAAGTATGGTATAAAAATGTCCACCATGCGCTTGTAGGGAATCACATTTTCATCCTTGGTGTCATAATCATTATTAACTTACTTAATCACCATAGACTTGAAGATCCTTGCTTTTCCATTTTATTTCCATTTAGAGTCCTATCAATAATGCTTCATACTCAGCTATGTTGTTAGTGCATGAAAATGCTATTTGAAATGACTTGGGAATGGAATCTCCTTGAGGTGTGATGAACAAAATGCCAGTTCCTGAACCATGACTTGTGTAGGATCCATTGAAGTACAGTTTCCATGTTGTTAGTGTTTCTATGACAAAGATTGATTCATCTAGGAAATCAGATATCAAAGGATGATCTGCCTTTACTAGTGCATATACGAGTTGATCAATTATCACTTGTCCTTTTATTTCTTTTTCGGTAAATGTACTCAATGTCATACTCACTTAGGATCATAACCCACTTTGCTAGTCTTTCTGTCAGAGCTGCTTTGCTGAGAAGATATTTCAGAGGATCTTTTTTGGCAATCAATTTTTTCTTGTGATTTAGCATGTAATGTCTCAACTTTTGTGTTGCAAATATAACTGCTAGACATGCTCATTCAATAGGGCTATAATTCAACTTATATCCAACCAAGGTGTGACTGATATAATAAATTGCTCGTTCTTTGCCATCATTGTCATTCCATGCTAACAATGCCCCCAGTGCGGATGTAGTTGTTGTCACATACAATATCAAATGTTGTCCATCAATTGGAGGCATAAGAACTGGTGGAGTGAATAGATAATTCTTGTTCTGATCAAATGCTTCTTGACATTTCTTTGTACGATTCCTCTATTAAAATGGCTAAGATTCCTTTATTAAAATGTAGACACTAAAAAATGTCTTAGTCTGTAAGCATCATTTTTGTTGGTCTCCATCTCCGCATTATTAAATAATTTTAATTATTTAATTATCCTTAATCACGTTTTTCTATTAATTAAATAATTTTTAATTATTTAGTTAATTCACTTCTTAACTTTATTCCGTCTTGATCAATTAAATAAATTTAATACGTCACTAATTCCCACCTTCTTCAATAATTAAATAAATTACTATTTATTTAATTATTTGGTTATCATTATTCATCTATAGTTAAGTAATTAAAATTAATTATTTGACTATCCATTAATTTATTTTAATTCTTCTGTAGTTAAATAATTGTCAAAATTATTTAACTATCTCCCAATGTCTCTCTTTTATTAAATAATTAACTCAAATTAATTATTTAGTATCCTCATGTCCATTTTCCCCATTTAATTAAAATTGATTCCATAAATCATTTTAATTAAATGACCATTTTCTCCCACTTGCCTTTCTCCTCAAATAAATAATTTGAATAAATTATTTATGCCTCCACTTGTCCAGAGATTCCTTTTCATGAATTAACTATTTCCAATTTTTAATTCTTCCATATTATCCCTCCATTATCTCATTTTCAAATCTTTGTTGTCGATCATCTTTGGGCTCTTTCTAATCTTGACTGTACATTTTGTAACCTCCCTTTTCTTGTGTTGCATGTCTTCTTATTAGTTGATCTTGGAATCTTTCTAGAAGATTAATCTTGTCCGTCCATTCGAATCGCTGTCCATAAAATAAGCCTTTCTCCTCCATTTTTTCCTTAACAACCACATTTCTCCAAAGTTCTTGCTATCTTGTCATTGTCATTTGTAGGTATTCAATCACTTCAAAATCTGAGGGAAAAGCTTTGAAACTTGAGAAAGAATGGAGGAGAAGCAAGGGAGATGAAACAAATTTGATAGGGGAGTTTTATTTTATGCTTTCATTCTTGTTTTCTCTCTTTCATCATTTGTTCTCTCTTGTTTAAATTTGAAATTTGGGTTTAGATCTTTTGTAGAGTGGTTGCTACTTGGTCTTAGCCCCCAAGTGTAATGGTCCAAAAATAATTTATCTTACACATGAAACTAGGCACAATCAAACAAATCAGTTAATCAACCTCTATCCACTTATCAATCACCTTCAGTCAAGCAATCAATCATTTGGTCATTTGGGTCTCTTGGTCAACCTAATCAATCAAATCAATCAATCTTGTCAATCTTATCGACGAAAATTATCTCTTTGGAAAACACTTTGTTGGTTTGACTTTTTCTTATCTTTTTAATTGGTTTTTTTGGTCATGTTACTAGCTACCTCGAGGATGTCCTGTCATGGATTTAAAGGGGAAATGATGGATCATGATCTCTTTTCTTTGCTTGTTCTCTGTGGTTTGTCTTGACAAAAAGATTGGGGCGATTGGGTCCTTAGTATGAGTCATGATATTCCTTTTCTTTTTGACTGTTTGTCTTTTGCAAATGGTAACATTGCACACCTTGGTCTATGTCATACCATAGTCAATCGACGGTCAAGATTGAGAAGAGACCAGAGTCAATCGACGACCAAGATTCAAAAATGAGATAGTGGAGGGAGATAATGGAGAAATTAAAAATTAAAATAATTTAATTCATGAGAATGAATATTTGACCAAGTGAAGGCATAAATAATTTATTTAAATTATTTATTTGAGGAAAAGGCAAGTGGGCATTTAATTAAAATGATTTATGCAACCATTTTAGTTAAATAGGAAGAAATAGAGAAATGAAATTAAATAATTAAATCAGATTAATTATTTAAGTGGGGGAGAAATGTCAAAAGATAGTCGAATAATTTAAAATTTATTTGACTATAGAAGAATTAAAGCTTAATGAATAGACAAACAATTAATAATAATTATTTGACTATAGACGAATAGTGAAAGGTAAATAATTAAATAAATAGTAATTTTTTTAATTATTGAAAAAAAAGAGATTAGCCACATAATAAAATTTATTTAATTGATCATAGTAGAATAAAGATCAAGAAATGAATTTTTATACACCTAAAATCGGTCAAGATAATCAATTAATTAAATACAGGGTATTTAATTAATAAACCTTTTATTTCGTCTACTTATAAATAAATTATAAATTCATTTATATAGTTCACATTTTCTAATTCTTCTTATCTTAAAGCACATTCTTCTAATTTTAATTAAATAAACAAATTCAAATAGTTTTTTTTATTTAATTAATATATTCTCACTAAATTTGAATAATTCCAAAATTAAATTTAGTCACATGTCTACAACTTTTCCTCTTGCCACCTCATCAAGTGTCTCATGAATTTAAATATGCTTAATATTTAAATTGGAATTATCCTCAACAAATTTTGAAACAAACTTGGACACTTGGCTCTCTTCCTCCATTTATTCTCTCACACAATTGGCAAAGTGTTCTATTAAAGGGAACACTCTCCATGATTCCCTCTAACTTCTTCATCCTCCACCCTCGATCTCTCCAGCTTAAATCTTGACCGTTGGTTGTTGCCGCATCATTTTATGCCTTGGAAATCCTATAAACACAACATCATTCTCCAACATTTGACATCCCAACTTTGAGCATTTACTTACTGTGCATAATTTTTATGAGAGAATTTAGTGTTTAAGCATTTGGCATTGGAGCATTTAACAATTAGCATTGTAGAATCATTTAGTTTAAAACCATGGCTTAGTTATTAGCTGCATTTCCATTATCATAGTAGCTTCATACAACATCATTATCATAGCATAATCTCCATTTTTATACAACAACATCAACATCACTATCATAGCATCAATCATGTAGGAATATATTTCTTGTATTTCACAACATTCCATTCTTCAAGTTGTCATTCAAAAGGTCATAGTGCACAAAACAATCTAAGAGCCATTATAATTTCATGAATCCTTGAAGATAGGAAACAATGGAATGATTTTAGGGAATTTGTTGTGTTTCAATCCGATTAGTTTTGTGATTCAATTCTCTAATATAATACATTTCATTGATTGTGTGGTTTTATTTCTCATTTACTTACATTACACAATTCACATAATACATTTTTGCATCCACTGTGAGGCCTAGCCCCATTTTTATTAATGTTTTCTGGAAAGTGTGTTTATAGATCTGGACATGAACTTCTATGTAGTGCATCAGTGATTTCTTTTGGCACATTTGAAACATATTTTAGTGCATATAATTCCTGTCACGACGCATCTAGAGCATATTTAGGGACATCCAACTCATATTTTAGCACATCCAATCTATCTTTTAGTGCATTTAGTAGTTCTTTTAGTGCATTTGAGTGATCTTTTAGTGCATATGGTCTCTATTTTATCGCATCTAGTTTTGTTTGTAGAAATTCAACATTTTGAGAATTGATCTATATTTTTTGTGTTGTAGGTACTCAAATACATAGTCAAAGACAATTATTTGAAACTACTGATGGTGTTTGTAGGGGTTGGAGTTATTATTATCTTCTTTTGATTAAATTAGGAATCTAGTTTAATTAAAAGGTTAATGAACACCCTGTCTACTGTGCTTGTAAAGTGATAGGCTTATGCTGTCCCCTTCACTAGGTGACTAGAATGCTAGATTCACTCTTTTATGTTTTGATAGCACCTTTAGAAGGCCTGCCATAGTGGGAAAACGTACTCACCCTATGGGAATGACCTAAGTGGGAACAACTAAAGCCAATTTTTTTGACCCACTATAATCAAAAGTGAATTAGAGGAAACTCACAATTCAATGGTAGTGTGCATTGATAACCATCCCTAAAGCCTTTGTTCTAAAGGCTGGGAGGTCTCCTACGAGAGTTTATCATTTTTCCACAATGAACATAAACCCTTACTATGAACCTTAAGTTTAGAAGCCAACCGAGTCAGTCTCCAAACACTTCTAATATCATAGTGCAAGGGGAGGGAAGAATCTACCCCCAAGATACTCACCATATAACTATCAGGGATTACTAGCCAAAAGTGGAGGATTCAAATTTGGTTAAGACCTGAGAAAGGAAAAAACACGGGCACCCTCTAGGGGGTGACACAGCTGTGTGAGTTGACATAGTTCTAAGATGTGGGCTATGATATTATTAATGATCCTTGACATTAGGAGTGTTTGATTTGTTTGCTCTTGTTCAATACCTATGGAAATCAAAGGAATCAGACCAAATTATTGAACATACACTTAATGTTTAGATCATAGGCTTGAAGCAACTGTTTTACAACTTGCTGCTATGTTTGAAATCATTTTTCAAGAGATCATCTATTTAATAACACTTAATCCACATGATTCACAAACAAAAAAAACCAGTCAAACTTACTATTCAGAAGATCACTCCCCAGAAACACCCAGTTCACTGAGTTGGAAACAAGAAAACCAAACAGACTGTCAAAACAGTGAACAATTTCTAGTTTAGTGCATACACAACATTTTTTAGCACATCTAGGGAATTTTATGTAGTATCTGGTTAATCTTTTAGCGCATCTAGGGAATTTTATGGAGCATCTAGTTCATCTTTTAGTGCATCTAGGGAATTTTCTAGAGCATCTAGTTCATCTTTTAGTGCATCTAGGGCATTTTATGGAGCATCTAGTTCATCTTTTAGCGCATCTAGGGCTTTTTTCAGAGCATTTGACCCATCTTTCAGTGCATATAGTGCATGTTTTAGGGAATTTAAGGGACAATTTAGCATATTCAGGCCATCTTTTAGCACATCCATGCCATCTTCTAGCGCATCTGTACCCTGTTTTAGTGCATCTAGTTAAATCACAAACAAAGAGTTAAATTCACCATCTGTCTAATAATTAAAAGCACATTTAGAGATCCTTTTCAAAGTAGAATCATTCCTTATTCACAAAATGAGTTTAAACTTGAAGAAAATGGACTTTGCAAGTGAATTTTTTTAACTAAACTAGGATCACCACCTTAAAGTTCCTAAATCATCAAACCTATCATCTAATTGTTAAGCCAAGTTTCACCATTAGGATCTATCATCCTTCATCATGAAACAACGTTGTATAATCACATTTAACTTAGTCTCATCAATATGATCCATCATCCTATTTGACTTAGTTATTATCATTGGCACTTCTCAAACAAAGATCAAAGAATAGGAAACCTTTAACACTTGCATGCTCATTTTAGAAAAGATCCCAAAAACAAAAACTCAAAGAAAATGAAATTGAAAATCAAACCATCATGGCTAAAGTAGAAGAAAATCGCTTTCAAAGATTCCACCAACTTGAAACAGATGAAATCACTGATGAAGACATTCAAAAAGCTCAAGAAGACCTTGAATTTCACAAATTTATGGAGAAAATTCTAGAAAAAGATAGAGAGAAATACCTTTTGATGTTGGAAAACCAAGGTGTACAACTTCCCAATGAGTTTGATGTAAGCCAATTGAAAGAAGCTCCCAAGAAAACAAAAACTAATTTACGAACCTAAGATCCAATGATTGTTTTAACTCAATAAATGCAAAATCTTCAACAAGAGATCTAATACATGCAAAGGGGAACAACAAAGAGATATTCATTGCAAGAAACCTATCCTTATTCATCTGACATAAATATGAACATGATATATTCTCCACCAAAGACTACATCATCCAAGTTCAATGTTTTTGAATTCTTGCAAAGGCTAAATGAGAGGCCCAAATCTAAGTTCTCAAACATAGATAATATTGAAAAATCCTATCATGTCATGCATCTATCTCCATCCACCATAAGCCAAGATAAACCTCATGATTCTTTCATCCAAATTAATGATTCCACCAAACCACCCTCTCCTATCATACCCTCTACATTCAATGATACAAAAATTTCACAAGCCCTTCCAATCTTTGACCAAGATCCCATCTCTCAGGAATCTTATGGTGATCCCCTCATTTAATTTTCCATCCAAGATGTTTCCCTTCCATCTCAAAAGTATTCTTCCAATTCCTCCTTCCACCCCATCTAATGAATCCATACCATCTCATGATTACATTGCATTCCAGGAGTATGATAATTCTTCCATCCTATCTAACGATGTTCTACTATTCGATGATTAAGATATGCTTTCTACAAAATCTCATGATTCCCTTCCTCATCAAGATCAAGATATTCCTTTCATACCACTTCATAATGATTCCATACCTAATAAAGAGAAATCTACTTCATCTCCTACACCTTGTGATCCTTTCCCAAGTCAAGATCAAAGTACCCCATCATCCCCATGTCAAGATCATATCACTCCTATACAAGCTATCCATGAACCCCGCACCTATAAATTGGGATCCTCCACCTTTATCCACTCTAGTTTACTTCCAACACCTATCCTTTCATCCATATCATATCCTCCCCAAAATGGAATTTCATCTTGTTTCACAAACAATACATATCCCATTGGTAAATGAATGTGTCAAAGTATGAACTACAAAGGAAAATGATTAGGCCTTCATGAACAAGGTATTGTTGATGGTGTTTTATGCACAACAACAACATAGACAAGATGAAATATCCTATCTCTCTTGAAAGGTAAATCTCTATCAACAAGCCTCAAGAGATAACCCCAAGGTTTCTAATGTTAGGTCTTGACAATGCATAAACAACTCAATGATAAATGTGAAAATGCTGGTAATCACAATGGGACCTTACTACAAGCAAACTACTGAATCAAAATTTATCAGATTTAACAATATATTGATACTTCAATCCTATATTTAACCCAATAATCAAAGAAATAGAAAAATAATAAGGGTTTTAAAGAGATTTCTAAATATAATACTACTCCTAAGATCAACAATGAAAGTAACCAACACTCGAAATGGACCAATCCCTCAAAACCAATCTCTGCTTGACCCAGAGAAATCTGCAATCTTATAGAGAATAGTGCAATCTTCTGAGGTGTTAGGATTTTCAAATCATAAACATTCATTCAAATAACCCTATTGCAGTTAAAATGAACAAACCCTCACAATCGAACTTAAGCATAAGGAATATGAAAAGTCCAGGATAAATTTGCAAAGCAACTAACAATCAGTTGGTTGTGAAAAGTATGGACTGAAGGATTGTTGCAACATTCAAGTATTAAATCATAAACATTATTAAATCAAATATAATCTTAGTACTAAACTTCTCAAAGCAATTTTAAAGATAGAATAACAAGAACCATGCAAAACAAAAGAAAACAAGTATGGCACCAAGTCACAATGTCATTTCTTGTATTCAAATTGTTCACTGTAGCAACAATTCTAGCTTTTTGTTACAATATTTGCTTGAGGGAAACTACCTGCTAACTTACTCTACTTCTAACTAATGAACCAAGAACCCTGTTTTCTAACTCTATTTTCTAACTTCAAACTTGGAACCCTTACAAAAGAGGCCAAATGCCCAATATATAGAAACCCTAGAAAACCCGTCGGCTAGGCAAGGGTTTCACAGCAATAACTCGGCACAACCACCTGGCCAAGAGAGTATTTGAAATGGGTCAAATAGGCATTAAATGCACATCCTGTCCAAGTTAGCTCATGATCTGTAATGCAGCTCAAATGATACGCGGGAAGATAATAGGAAGCACAAATCGCGCCGCAGCCTATCATTAGCTCCCTTCCCTATTATCTTTACTCTGATTTGACTCTTCATGTACCCTCAAGAATGCCCCGTCTAAGTCAGCCACCGGTGGAAAAGGAAAAACCCTAAGTCATCTTTCGATGGACACAACTTTCTCTCTTGAGTGTTTGACTAACTTATCCCAATCCACCTTATACGCCAAATACTTATCAATAACTGCAAGGTAGGTGGCCACATCGTCCAACTAGTGCTTAGAAACAGAATCACCATCAAGTGGCGCATAAAAATCTTGCCACCAACTTCTCAACTGTTCCAGACTCAAACATTTAGGAGTGATCTTCCTTCGTCTCGTCGTTAGCTCGAAAAAAAAAATGCAGCCATTGTAGACACCAGCGAGGGTGTTGTCGATTTGCCTTCTTTGTTTATAGATCTTCTTCAACACCTTTTTCCTAATTTGTAGTGCCTCAAACCACTCCCAAGGTTTGGCAACTCTAGAGGAAGGAAGAATTCCGTCATTTATCAACCTATCCCGAGTGTACTCTATAATAGTTCTGGTTTTCTGTAGGAGAAGATCCATATCTTCTTTATCTTGTGCCAACACTTGTTTCAACCACCCAGTTGTCATGATAGCATCCTTTCCAGTTGACAGAATTTCCTTAATAGCTTCATTACCCTTTATTTGCACCCCTTTTAACCAATTCATAGTGGCCAGGGTGGAAGCTTTCATCTTCTCTATCTTGGTGATAGTCTCTTGAGGTAGAGGATTTGCAGCAAAGGAGGAAGGGTTAATTGATTGCAGGGGCTTCATCAATTCCTCCAAGCACTTCTTGAGATTTTCATTTTCTTTCTTAAGTTCCTGCTTGAACTTCATTTCCTTCCTCAATCGATCCACAATAACTGTATTGGAGACTTCATAGTCCTCAATATCCCGCTCAACTTGATGTAGGTCCTAGATTGAAAGTCTAAATATTGTAGTCCTCTCCGACCACATCATCTCTGTTTTTACTTGGAGCAGGGGTGGCAATGTGAACAACTTGATAATGTGCTTCATCCCTTTCAATCCTTGAGATCACCCTAGCCTTCTTCCTACCTTTACCCTTTTCAATTTTGACTAGCAGTGCATCCCAATTTGGTGGGCTATCTTCTACAACAACTTGTTTTCTCTTTATCTCTTTATCCAACCACTCTGGAATAGTGGACTCCAATTGCACCTCAGCCTTTTTTTCCTCCTGCTGATCCTTAGGTGCCTCCTCACTTAAATTTTGTTTCTCAAGGGTCTCATCAGTTTCACTTTCCTTCCCCTCAGCATGCTCCTCTTCATGTGTAGGTGAGAGATCCTTCACTGCCTCTTCTCATGGAGGAAATTCAACTTCTTCAGTTCTGACAGGGGAATATGCATATGTAACCATGGGGGACAACATTATCTTCTCAATCTCTGCTGCTGCACTATGAAGATTGCCTCATGGAATTCCTCCCCTTCCGTGCCTAGATCTTCATCAACCTCTTTTGTCTCACTTGGTTCACTTTGGGTTTCATGAGTGGAAGGAACATCACCATGCTACACGTCATGAGAAACAACCGGAGGTGGGCCAGCCTCAGGTACACTGCCCCTGGGAGAAGAAGTCCTTGACCTCCTTGCATATACTTTGGCCTTCTCCCCTGAACTTTCAACATTTACTACTAGTGGGGTAGTTTCTTCCTATCCTACCTTGGAGCTTGCCTTCTCTGACAATTTTATGATTTTCCTCCTCTTGGGCACAGGATCATCAGCCTCAAGTCCTTGGCTTTCAATTTATTTCTGCTCAGACCTCTTAGTTCTTGTCCTCTTCTTAGCCTTTGGCTTTCTCTGTTTTTCTATCTCTTGGACTTCCGTTTCTTGAATTCCTTTAATCTTGACTTTGGAAGGAGAGTCCAGTTTACCCCTTCCCTTAGGATCCTGCTCGGTAGATTCTTCAGAGGTAGAGTGGGGATCCAAATCTCCCATTAGCACATAGGTGCACTGTACACCATTATTTTCCAACTCCCATAGTTTATGCCTTAGCCACATCTTAGTAAATTTGAGAATTGGATCCATTAGTTGTTTTAACTCTGTCTTTTCCTCTTCCAACAAATTCACATCACCAATTGGTTTGTCCTTTATGGCCTCATAGGCATGATCTTGGATCAAGTTCCCATCATCTTCCAATTGGTCAGGAACTGCCCTTATGTTGTATAATCAGACTAACTCAACCGGAAGCTGGGAGAATTTCTTCCTTCTAACCTCAAATTCATTATTGCAGTTGGCCCAGTAGTCCTCCAAATTCACCTTATGGCTATACTCTTTGCTGGCCTTCTTTTGAGCTTCTCCTGTGATGTCAAATCCAGATCTCCTGGAGTGGAAAGACAAGCCAAGAGTACTCATTTCTTCTTCTGAAGCCTGGGCAGAACCAATGGAAGGACAAACCTCTCCAGTGCCAATCCTCAAGGGGAAGTCTCCACCAAATCCAGTCTTATGCTTGTCCTTCTTGACGATGGCATCAAAGTCACAAATCTACCTAGTGACTTCCAACAATATAATGTGATCAGTGGGATACCTTAGGAGTCTATATGGGGCTTTCTGGCAGCCATCAATCCGAATGTAGGAGAAAGTTGGGAATTGAATGAACCACGCTCCATACTTCTTGATGAGTTCCTTAGCCTAGTCTGAAATCCTGACATGCTCTACTTCTTGAAGCATTCTGGTGATATGCATGGTAAATGCATCATTTTCCCTCCTATAGTCCGAGCTTCCTAAATACAACTGAGGGAAAAATTCATAGATGATGTCCTGTCCAAAAATTCCCTTTGTATCCAATCCTTTGTAGGGATGGAATCTAGCAAGTGCATAGACCAAATATGAGGTCATTGCGAAGCTCTTTTTCTACAACACAATAATTTCTTGTGAATTACTTGGCTAATGACCCCTGCCCAATGGTAGTCAATTTTCTCTTGTTCCATCCTTACAATCGCATGGCACATCCAATTCTCAAATGTACGAGTACTCCTCAATCCAACCACCCTGCTAAGAAACGTGATGGCATCATAGTACTCCTTGAATTTTGCTCTGAACAACTGCTTAGGTAACTTGGAATAGTGTGACTTGGGCTTCTTCAGCCAGGAATTGATAAGCTGCTGAGACTTCACCATCTGTTCATCGTAGAACTCCTGAGCTGCCTCAATGGTGAATCCCACCACATGAGATAGTTTTGGCATATCAAAGGATTGGGTAATGGAGACCAGGTTGAGATTGGAAATAAATCTCCCTTGAGGACCAATTATCCTCTATGTGTCCTGATCATAGTGCCTTGCGCACTCAAGGACCAACTCATAACATTGCACCGTAGAAGGGAAACCAGCTACATTGGACAAGCCTAATTCCATTATCCTTCTAGTCACCAAAGGAGGATTCTTAGCCGCCATTCTTTCTTTAAATTCCTCATAATTCTAGAGGCCAACATTTGTATTAGTGACTTATGACTAGATAGAAGTGATCTTACTCTTAGGGACCTTGCTCTTAATGTCCAGCTTAATCCTCTCTGCATCAGATAATGAGGTACTAGCTGCTGCCTTGCTTGATTCAGCTTGTGTTCAACATGGAAACATAATAAAAACCACAGGAAAGCAAGGTCAATTCATCAAAACACCGTTAGAATGCATCTCACATAGTTAAGGTGTCATTAAATCTCATATAAAATGACCACAACACATTTCAGGTTTCAAGACCATCCGCGGAATCTGAGCCAGAGAGGAATTTCAGGAAATTCCAGACAGATCAGATTCCAATGGAATAACAAGGAAACACCTACTTAATCATTAAACTTGATCATTTTTCATCAATAAACAACATGGGAGATCATAAGATAGCATGAATAAATCATAAAATGCATTGAAGATCACTAACACATCATGCTCTTCCATACTCCTTTACATTTCATCAACTTTCAAGAAAATCCACCAGAGACGGATTCCCACGAAGAACGAGCCAAGGAGGAAATTCGGGAAATCAGGGAGACGGCGAATTTCAGAGAAATCCGGACTCGGCGGAAATCGTGGATAAGGAAAAACTCTGAACCAAATAGTGCAAAGGCAAGTACTTCAGCAAAACAACTTCCATTCAGGATGAGGTCATACCGAGTAAGGCACGTCTTGCCGACCGATGATGAGGAAATTCATGTCGATGAGAGGCTTTCTCCTCAGGGTAAATTCACAGTGAATTCCCACCTTGTCTCACCGACCATCAGAGTTTAAGCAATCACTTCGGCCAGACAAGAGTTTTCGATATAAGGTCCTCGAAAATTTCCTTGGTCTCACCGACTAACAATAGAACACGAGAGACCTTCAGTGTGAGAAAGACATTGTCACAGCGAACATATGGACTTAGGAGGGCTTTTGGTGAAACGTTTTGAGTTCAGCTAGAGGTCCCAGTGACTACATAATGTTTCACCGATGTAGAGTTCTATTGGTATAACCTCTGGCCGACAATATGTGGTCTCCCCAAAAAAGATCTGGGCTCGCTAAGTAAAGAAGGCTTCGCTAAGAAAAGAAGGCCTCGCTATGAAGTCCTAATGATCATTAGGAGTCTCGATGAAAGCAAAGGTCTCGGCAAGAGTAGTGAGCTCGCCGAAAGGTCTCTCCGACTAGACATAGTCTCCCTGACTTTGAAGGGCACTCGATGAGAGCAAGATATGTTTGGCGAAAGGTCCCGCCGAAAGGGGAGGTCTTAGCGACAGAAAGGAAAATCGGTAAGACGAAAGGAGCCTGCTATGAGCTCTTGGTGACGAGGTTTGTCTTGCCGACAGAAAGACATTCGATGTGAGAATTACAGTGTCCCGGCGATCAAATACAAATCCACGAAGGGCTTTGGCAAGACACAGGATGACCGATGTGACATCTCCTTGACTTTGAAGGGTTACAGTGAGTACAATTCAGAAGGGATGGATTATCCCGGACTGTGACACTGAGTCACGATTTTACCCAGACACCAAATCGATCATGAATTTCAACAGTTTAACTCAGGACAGGTCAGGGATGGACCTTTCATGAATTTCCTTTGCATTCTAGGTCAATTTTAAGATGAAATCACCTGATATGGCACTGCCCTAGGTCTAAAACCCTACTAATCAGCCATTAGTGTACATGCAAGTTCAAAATTTAGTTGTTTCCACTGTTAAGTCATCACTAGGGTTTACTAATTACTCTTAGGCAAGATTCATCGAAATGCAAACAGACAAATGAGCTCAAAACTCACCTCGGAGGTGACAAATGATGCAATACTGAACAACCCTAGCACGAAATAAACAAATACATAGGAATTCAAATCCCACAAGCTCTCACAATACCAACGTGCCATTCATAATTCAATTCAAAGCAGAGCAATTAGACACATACCATTATAAAGTGGAAATCGATATGAGAATCAACAAATGTGAAGCTCAATGGTGTCTACAATGAACACAAGCGATAATGCACAAGAAATCACCACCAAATGAGACCAATTCAAACCCAAATGCCCAAATCTAACCAAAAGCTCAAAGAACAAACTCAAAGGATGCAGCTCCCAACTTAGAGAATGGAAAATAGTGAGCATGATGGCATAAAGATCCTAGAAACCAAGTAAAATCTAGCCTTCAAAGCGCATACGAAGCCATTAATGCAATCGATAAGACAGTCATGAAACTCGGGGAGCTGATGACAGGGCAGAATCTAGGGAAATCTGGCCCACACGGAAATCCATGAAGACCAAAAATTCCCGAACAACAAGGGTCCAGTTGGAGTCCAAGCGGGATCCAGAAAAATCCAACCAAGGCAGAAAACCCCGAATTAGGGAAAAAGCCCAAAATTCATCCATAAATTAGGATTTTCAATGAATAACCTAGGGGAACACTTAGGCAATCAAAATAAACCTTTAGCACATGCCTAATTAAGACAAAACCTCAAAAAAGAAAGGGCCAAGAAACCAAAACCAAACAGAAAGAGGGTCCCTACTTCCAGCAGGGCATGTGTGCAAAAAATTGCACAACAGGTATCCTAGAACCCCTTTGTATTCAAGAAAACCAATATTACCATGGCCTTGGTTATATACCTAAGTTTCCTAGTCCATCAAATCTTCCATCTATCCTAGGTCCTCATCCTAGTTCATCACACCTTCCATCTATCCTAGGTCCATATACTATCCATCAAGAACAACAAAGGCACACATCCTTGATGCCCTTTCAAAATTCTATGTACATTAACTCATCCATGATACCTCCATATCATTCATCTCAATCCATCTCTCTCATTACTCTTGGAAGCAATTTGGGTGCCAAAATTCAAAAGCTTCCATATCAAAATCCACATGTATCAAGGGATCAACGTGTCTCCTCAAAGAGGCATGCAAAAATAAAAGAAAATTTGATCCAAAAGCAAAAGAAAAATCTAAAAGGCCACAAAGGCCCATCAAAGCAAAAATAAAAATTTCAAAGACCACAAAGGTCTATAAATCAAAATAAAATTTTGAAAGGCCACAAAGGCCCATCAAAGCAAAAAGAAAAATTTACAAGACCACAAAGGTCCAAAAAGCAAAGAGAAAAATCTCAAAGGCCACAAAGGCCCACAAGGCAACAATCAAAGTTAAAAGCTATGTGGATTCCTAAAATTCTCATAGAAGCAATAAAATCTAAATTGGAATCCAATTTTTCTACTCCAAGAGCTTCCTCCAATCTTCCATATAAAAACCTATCACCTTCCAAATCCATTTCTCCTCCATCACTCCACCACCCTTCAAGGTGTGTGCCAACGTTGATCTTGCCACCCTTTCCATCTATCCATCAGCATGCCTTCCAACCTCCTATACATTATCCAACATTCATCCCCCATAATTCTCCTTTAATCCAAACCTTTGCATAAGTACTAGGCTTCTTCCATCATACCATTAATTTTCCAGCATTTATGAGTCTAATCCTCATTTCCATGATTTAATAGAGCACATATTCAAGGGATATTAGTCATGAAACTTGATGCTTCAGTCCTTCCTCCATCTCCCTATCATCCATATTCCTCTTGTACTTTACACTTGGGGGAAATTTTCGTCCATCTTATCATTCATGGTCATTATCCTCTCTATGCTCATTCCTTACATTTCCACCTTTGATCTTGAAAAGGTTAAGGATCTTCTTGAATATCATATATCTTATTCTATACACTTTATCCATATCTTTTGTACCATATCCTTCACCTTATCCATATTCCATCATTCTTTCTAAATACATCCTTTCTTCCCTTCCTTGGTCTTGATGAGGAATAGGGGAAAAGTACTTGGGCATTGTGTTTGTATCTTATCTAGTTGATCTTGATCATCCCTTGCATTCTTCCATTCCATATCTCCTAGCTTATCAAAATCCTTGCCCCATTTCCTTTTTATGTTCTTGATGAGATTAGGGATAAAATTGGTCATCTCATTCTATCTTAAATGTCCTGAAAAATCCAAAAAAAAAAAAATCCCCAAAAAGAAATCCAAAAAATAAATAAATTGAAAATACAAAAAAGCAAAAAAAATGAAAATACAAAAAAAGTAAAAAAATCAAAAAAATCAAAAAATCTAAAAAAGTGCAAGAAAAACAAGTAGTGAAAACCTAGCAATAGGTGCTATTTGTGATAGACAATAGGTGCTATTTGTGATAGATTAGCTTTTCCATCTATTTGAGCATGTTTCGACCATTCACTTTTTCCATCATTTTTCCTATCAGCATAAAACCTCATGTACATATCCTGGCATCGCAGTCATGTCTCACCTTGGATTGGGGGAAAAATCCTAAAATCACTGGGGGCAATAAATTTTGAGCTTAAAACAACAAACACACAAACAGTCAGACAACACGACAACCACAACGATCATAGTGCAACTTAACATTTAACATGAATCATCAGGCTTTACACATCAACTATCCACATCAGACAACTAAAATCAATCAATCAAAACAAATCTAAATGGATGATGTTTGAATCATGGTTTTATCATGTTAGAATGAATGTTCAACTATTGTGCTTTGATTTTGTATTTCTGAAGCACCTCGAGGATGTCTTGAACTAGAGGAGCAAGGAAGGAGTATGATTTTTCTTTGTATATTGTCTACGAGTCGATCATTACTATTGTGAAAATTGTCATAGGATATGCTCTAGAAAGTATCATTGATGACATTCTGAATTTTCATAGGAATACAATTAACTCTTTTCTATTTTATGCAAGCAATTCTCAAGTCATCTCAGTTTAATTATACCTATATGTTTGTGTTAACTTGCAATATAAAAAATCATGAAAGTAGTACTCAGGTCATCATGGTCTAATTATACCATCGATGTTATTACTCACTTTCAACATTTTAAAGGCTCAATGATGATAAAAGCACAACAAATTGGCTACTATGATGAAAAATTTGCATGTTTAGATTGGCATGATTAAGTTAGATTGCATCCACGTTAGTTTTGCATCTATATTTATGGATTTTCCAAAGTTGACAAGATTTTGAAACTGATGTTATCTCTATCATTAATGGATTGAGTAAACTTGACATTAACAAAAAATAATCATCCTCATGTAGTTGCATAATCATTTGCATATCATACATACATTAGAAAGCATTATTACATCATATATTCATTCATGCATTACATCACATATATAAATGCATCAGGAAAATACAAAAAAATAAATTGTATCACATATCATTTGCATAATCACATTCATCTCAAATAACATAAAAAAATAATCCATAAAGCATTTATAATCATAATCTATGCATTATCATATCATATTTGTATCCATACATCAACCATAGCATCATCATATTAAAACATCACATAACACATGACATAGAAATAAAATACATCCATCATAAGTATCCATCATAGGATCATACAAATAACATATGAATCACTAATCATTGCTTCATATCATATAAATATCAAAATCATAATGTCAAGTATACAATGATGTCTGAAAAAGGGGAGAGATACAACATCAAAATGACGGTGAATCAATATCTCAGCATAATCAATGTATACATCATTAAATGTGAAAAATACATCAAGGATCATCACAATGGTTATGTTGTTCTACCCCCAGACAATGCTGGCCCTGTGCCTCCTGTTGCACCACCCGACGGCCCTGCCCCTGGATCTTTGTGAGGTGGTGGCCCTGTAACACCCCTATTGGTAGTCCTAGAATGACTGCAGGCATTGGTAGACTGAGCATAACATAACTAACACTCTAGAGGCACTACCTCATGATATCATCCTCTATAATACTCAGCCTCCTTGATGAAGCATCATACCTCTATGAGGTAATCCACTATCGATGTGCCCTCAACCGCTCTCTGTAATTTCTCTAACAAGGCCCCAACCTGCTCACACTGCTGTCTAAGGGTATCTCTCTTGGTTGTAAGGGTGGAAATCTATGCCTGTGCCTATGTCTGTAGCTGACCCTGCACCTATCCAACTGTCCCTGTAATGTCTGAACCTGGGCTTGCAAAGTAGCTATCTGAGCCTGCTGCTGCTATGAGGGAAAACAAATCTGAATATGCTGTTGAGTTGCAACCACCAAGGATCTCCTCCTTTGGGGTACTTTGAAGTCCCACACATCCAACACTGGCCCTCCACCACCATCTCCCCCATCACCATCTCTGCCACCTCCACCATCTCCATCCTTGTCTCCATCATCACTGCTCTCTCCCTCCTCCTCATCTCCTCTATCTCTCCTTCGCATGGGTGCATGTGGTGGTGCCTTCTCATCATTGTGCAATAAATGTACTGACTCATCTAGACTAGATATCCATGGGAAGGGATGCGAAAAGAAATAATGGGCATACTCCTATGATACTATGTCCTCTATAATCTTTGGGTGATACTCCCATATCACTATCTATAACCCTTGATACTCCTCAATCGCTGCATCATATGATAAAGTGGGTCCCCACTCTGGTATATCCACCTGTCTCCATGCATAAAGAGCCACTCCCTAGGGAATTCCCTATACTTTTCCATACTGTTGCAACAAACCCAAGAAGGAATCTCTCTATCAGGAATAGTGTCCTCCCAATTAGGTATCTAGTCATGCACACATAGGGAATCTCAGTGTCATCCTTTGGCCACTACTCATAGTCAAGATATGGCCTCCATGTAACTGTATCAAGATCATCCAATACCCTCCTCCAGTACTCCAATTTTCCCAACTTATGCTAGACAATTGGGCCTATATATGCATGAACATATGGCCTCTTTGGATGTTGTCTCTCATCCACAGGATGTGTGATAGCTATGTGCTCCCGCACCCATATCTGTAGTAATGTAACTCCATCTAAAAAAATGGCTCCTCTGAGATAAACAACCTGGTGAAGATCGTGGTACAAATGTGCAAACATGTAGGATCCCCATGCATATTTGGTCCCCTATGTAATCATGCTCTCCAAAATCTGACCCCAGCTGACTGAGAGTCCCTTCGATCTATGGTCAGGACATAGGAATCCTCTGATGAATCCAGCAAGAACACTTGGTAGTGTCGCATACGCATCAACCATCTCTCGCCATGGAATCTCATAGGCGCAAATCTAATCATCCTCGAAGACTCTCCTCAATGCATCTATACCTCCCTGCTCAGTGGAATCATACACAATGAGCTCTTTGACAACATGAATCCTCAAAATTTGGTAAACATCCTCTGGTGTCACTGTCATCTCACCAGTGTAAGTGAAAGGTTTTATGGTCATTGTGCCACCTCTCTACCAAAGCGGTCAAAAGTCCCTTGTTAATCCTATGTTGGAGCATATCTATCAATGAAGTCAATCCACATCATCCAATCACATTTAGATCAACCTGATCTAGATGTGGAATCAAATCCTAGGTCTTCAGGAAAAACTCTCGTGACATAAGGACTGTCAAAGGCTCCTATCATCATAACATATTGCAAATTAGCAATCTTATCAATCAATCAACATCAATAAGCCTATCAATCTAATTAACTTTGATGAGATTTTGATCATATCTTGTGAGCGTCTATCATTGATCCTCACCCATCATGAGGTCAATTATCAATCTATCATTGATCCTCACCTATCATGAGGTCAATCATCAATCTATCATTGATCCTCATCTATCATGAGGTCAATTATGATCATCCTATCATTGAGTCTTACTTATCATGAGATCAATCATCATCTAATCTATCAACATCATCAAACATCATCAAATCAAAGGTTGACACGATCAACAATCATCAAAATCAATGAGTCTAATCTAAATTTTATCATTCTACCCTAGATGCGCTAAAATAATGTCTCAAAGTGCTAAAAACATAGATGCGCTAGAAAATACTCTTAATGCACCATAATAGGGTTTCTATGTGCCATCAAAAGTTATCAATGTGCTATTTCACTACATGAATGTGTAAAATTACCTAATGTGTTAGAAGATAACACTATGCACTAATTCATGAACTATGTGTGCTACAAATATATATGTGCTACATCATTCATCAAATGCGCTAAATCTAGGATTCAATGCACTAAAAATCTCGATGTGCTACATCATTGGCTAAATGTGCTAAACAAATGACCCTATGCGCTAATCTATCCTATGCACTAGAACAGATACCCAATGCACTACATCGGAGCCCGAATGTGCTAAAACGCGATCAAACTAATTTCAAACAAAAAAAATGCGAGAAAATGAAATTCAAAATTGCAAGGAGGTTTTTCGGGGTATGTACTGGGGGTCCATATGCGGCTGGGTGGTTGTGATATCACGCACGCTTGAATCGGTGGGTCTGGATTAGAATCACCATCTTGCTCAAAAGTTGCTCAATCACTCAATCACTCCAAATTTTCAAAATGCAAATGCTCAAATGAATTTCAAATCACATCTTTTAACCTTTTAAAAGGGTGATTAAGTGGAAATTTAATGGGATTGATTTATTTTATTTTTCAAAAGGGCTTAATTAATCAATTCATCACCTAGAAGGTTCAACATCATTTTTCGGGAGATAAATCATCTCTACATCATAAAAATTTGAAATCATCATCAAATAATAAAAAAATCATAAAAATTTTGAAAAAAAAAAATCCTAAAAATTCAAAAATTCATCGATTTAGGTATTGGCATGGTGTGATGGTTTATAGGTGGCATTGTTGTTCTTGCCACCAAGGTTCAAACCCAGTTGGGGTGGTATTGTTGAATGGTTGTATCCGGTTCATAGCTCCGGTCAAAAGCGTTTACCACTTGAATAATAATAAAAAAAATCATCGATTTATCTCCCGAGGGGGCATATATCCATTATCACTCGAAAATTAGTGTCTGGGGCATATCAATTTTTTTTTGTTAGCATCATCAGCAAAATTTTTCTTTGAAGCAATGTGTAAACACATCACTTCAAAGAGGGGCAAAATGTATACACCTAAAATTGGTCAGGATAATCAATTAATCAAATACAAGGTATTCAATTAATAAACCTCTTATTTCATCTACTTATAAATAAATTCTAAATTTATTTGTATAGTTCACATTTTCTAATTCTTCTTATCTTAAAGCACATTCTTCTAATTTCAATTAAATAAAAAAATTCAAATAGTTTGTTTTATTTAATGAATATCTTCTCACTAAATTTGAATAATTCCAAATTTAAATTTAGTCACATGTCTACAACTTTTCCTCTTGCCACCTCATCAAGTGTCTCATGAATTTAAATATGTTGGAATTATTCTCAACAAATTTTGAAACAACCTTAGACACTTGGATCTCTTCCTCCATTTATTCTCTCACACACTTGGCAAAGTGTTCTATTAAAGGGAACACTCTCCATGATTCCCTCTAACTTCTTCATCCTCCACCCTTGATCTTTCCAGCTAAAATCCTAACCATTGGTTGTTGCCACATCATTTTATGCCTTGGAAATCCTATAAATACAACATCATTCTCCAACATTTGACATCCCAAATTTGAGCATTTACTTACTGTGCAATTTTTTTATGAGAGAATTTAGTGTTTAAGCATTTAGCATTGGAGAATTTAACAATTAGCATTGTAGAATCATTTAGTTTAGAATCATGGCTTAGTTATTAGCTGCATTTCCATTATCGTAGCATAATCTCCATTTTTATACAACAACATCAACATCACTATCATAGCATCAATCATGTAGGAATAGGTTTCTTGCATTTTACAACATTCCATTCTTTAGGTTGTCATTCAAAAGGTCATAGTGCACAAAACAATCTGAGATCTATTATGATTTCATGAATCCTTGAAGATAGGAAACAATGTAATGATTTTAGGGAATTTGTTGTATTTCAATCCGATTAGTTTTGTGATTCAATTCTCTAATATAATATGTTTCATTGATTATATGGTTTTATTTCTCATTTACTTACATTACACAATTCACACAATTCACACAATACAAAATTAATTAAATAATTAAAAATATTTAATTAATAGAAGAATGCTATAAAAGACAATAATTAAATAATTAAAATTATTTAATTATGTAAGGAAGAAGACCAAGACAATGGAAAAATGATGCTCACAGACCAAGACATTTTTCAGTGTCTACATTTTTCCCCTCTTTGACATAATGTGATTTGAGCATTGTGTCAAAGAATAAAAAAGAAAATTAGATTCAGGTCATGCCCCAACATGCCTCGATGAAGGTGGGATAGACCTATGCCCCCTCAAAAAATTTCTCAAATTTTCAAAAAATTGAGAAATTATTCCGAAAAACCACTTTGATGCACTAACAGGAAAATAATACAGCTTGCGGCCCATCAGGATGATATGGATGGAAGATGTTAGTGTGGAGAAGATGGATGTTAGTATGAAGAAGACATATATTAGAATGGAATTAGTCAAATAAAAAGGGATGGACATTCTTGATTTATAGCTCTCAACTTGCATGTTTATCATCATTGGGAGGTAAAAATTATGCAAAATGGATCACAAACACCATGGTATGATGTAGACGAAGGTGTGCAATGTTACCATTTGCAAAGGAAAAACAATAAAAAAGACAAGGAATGCCATGAATCATACTAAGGACCTAATTGCCCCAGTCTTTTTGTCAAGACAAACCACAAACAGCAAGCAAAGAAATGAGATCATGATCCATCATTTCCCCTCTAAATCCATGACAGGACATCCTCAAGGTAGCTAGTAACATGACCAAAAATACCAATCAAAAACATAAGACAAAGTCAGACCAACAAAATGTTTTCCAAGGAGATAATGTTCGTTGATAGGATTGATAAGATTGATTGATGTGATTGATTAGGTTGACCAAGTGACCCAGATGACCAAATGGTTGATTGCTTGACTAAAGGTGATTGATAAGTGGATAGAGGTTGATTAACTAATTTGTTTGATTGTTCCTAGTTTCAGGAAAGATACATCCTATTAAGGCAAGATTAATTGAACAACGACGATAAAGTTGATTGACCAAGTGACAAACTTGAATTGATTTGATAAAGTTTGATTGATATGATTAACCAATGTGATGAAACCTGGTTTCAGGAAAGACATATCCTATTTAAGGAAAGGAACACATCTGATAAAGTTGACTGATTGACCATTGTTGATAAAGCACCTAATTGCAAGAAAGACATATCTTGCTTAAGGTAAATGACCAAATTGACAAAAGATAAAGCCTGATCTCAAGAAGGACGCATCCTGATAAGAGCCAAGAGATAGGACCAAATGAGACAAATGACATAATATCCCATTCTGATACAAGATCAATGATTTGATCAATTGATTAATGATAAGATGATTGATTGATTGAAGATGAAAGATTTGTTGGTTATGTTTTCTTGTTGATTCATGATTTGGTTTGACATGACTTCACCTTATTGTACTTGATAAATGGCCAAACCTAAAAGGACTAATCTAATGTCTCGGGGGCTCATTTAAGATGAGCCTTGCCTATGTAGAAAATGTGCAAAGACAATGTAGTTTGACCCTACTAACACAAACTGACTTAGACTCAGACTTTGGAAGTTTTGATGTTTTCTGATGTTTTTGGATTTTGAAAGTTTTTTTATGATTTTTTTGGATTTTGATGTTTTATGATTTTTTTTTTGGATTTCGATGATTTCTGATTTTTTGGATTTTGATGATTTCTATTTTTTTTTTGGATTTTGATGATTTCTAATTTTTTTTGGATTTTGATGTTTTATGATTTTTTTTTGGATTTTGATGTTTTATGATTTTTTTTGGATTTTGATGTTTTATGAGGTAGATACCATGTGTTATTTTGCATGAAGACGTAAGTGAAGGAATTTCCCCCAGTCAAGTATAGGACCAACTTTTTATGTGCAAGGAGAATCAACAGACAAATGCAAAGGATGGTCATGAAAGCAAAGGACGCTAAATGTCAGTGGTTCTTAGGCCATGAGAAGGATGATGAATCTTTATTATGGATGAATGAAACTTTGTTATGGATGTGACCATAAGGATCATAGATAATGCATGTGAAAGATACCCACAATCAACCAAGCAAGAATGCATAAGGATCCAAGGACAAACATTATCTTGCCCCTAGTCAAGCTGAAAACCAAGGTGACAATGATGATGATAACAATTTTGTTTGATATGGGAAGGACACGTCCAAAAACAAAGTGAGGATTGGGGAAGACATATCCCATGCATGATAGTGTGACTAAAGGATTAAGGTCTGTAGCAAGGCTAGGAACAAAGACAATGATTTTTTTGGATGATGTACTAAATTGCATAGCAAGATTGTATGGATTAGGCTTGTTGCATTTGGAATGACTAACCTTAGGACTAGATGGGATTATGGAGGGAACTTGGATAAGTGGATTAGAATCCTTAAACTAATGACAAGGGAGAACCAAGCCCAATAATAGGTATGGAAGGATAATGGATTGATTTTGGAAAAGGATAAGAGACATGAGGATTATTGGCTAAAAGAATTAGCATATGATCTCCAAGGATTATGTCGCATAGGAATAATTTTTTTTCTTTAAGATATGGGTTAGGATAAATTCTATGAAGGTAATGACATGATATTTGATGGATAGTGTATGAACAAAGGATAGACAGTTCATGAATTTCCCAAAGCATGATTTATGTTTGTGCCCCATTTCTTATCAACATCAAGGTAGGTGGGAGGATGGATGGAAAGGGTTATGGATTAGATGGATAGAAAGGAAATGTTATGTGAAAGGCATGGGAGATGAGACAACTTTCCCCCAAGTGTAATGGTCCACATAGATAATTGCTCTTACACATGATGCCTATTTTACAGGTTTTCACCATGGTACTTATCCAAAGCGCCATAAAAAATGGTTTTCACAATTGGACAGATTTTTTCTCTTTACTTTTTTTTTGATGTCACACAAGATGCTTGTTTGATAGGTTTTCATCAAGGTGTTTTATTTTTATTTTTTATATCGACTTGATGTTCTAGATGATCATTGATTTTTCTTAATCCTTTGATGGTGTTGATGTAGATACTAATGTCATGATATGCCAATAGTGACCTTTATGGACTATTTGTCTTTTCAGGATCATAACACTTGCATACAATTGATCAATGTCATTATGATCCTCTATGATACTAGGGTTGAGCTTATTGACATACACACATCGCAATAAAGTTCCATGTGAGACCTTATGATAAAGAGTTGCTACCAAGATGCGACGAATTTGTGAAGTAGTATTTTTAGACTTTAGGCGAGATGTAGGATTATGATGGATGATGGTGGCCATGGAAGGATTATTTGGATGTTTGGATGTAGCAATTTTTATTTTCCAAACTTGGGATGGTGGATGATGGAGTTTGAAATTTTTATTGGGATAGTGTTTGGAACCAACACTTTCATATACCTTGTGAGATGACCATTTTGAAGGAGGTGGACATTTGTTACATGTGGGAGATCTCTTTTCTTGTGCCTCAAAATTTTGATTGGATATTGGAATTGAACTTTTTTCTTTACTTGATCAATATTTCTTTGGGACCCATTTTAACTTTATTTGTCCACTTGGATTTTTGCATTCAATGACCTCTGATATTTGATTTTGGGCTTTGGAATCATAAGAATTTTATTTTTTTTGGTTCCATTTGTTAGGATTAATTATGTTGGAATGATGGTTTATGGTATGGATGGAAGGAGTGTTTTCAGCAACCTTATGAAAATGACTACTCATGGAGCCCATTTCAATGTTTGTATTGGATAAAGTTGTCATGAATATCATTGAGGTATCACTAACATCTTTTGATTTTTTGATTGAAGAATAGCCAAGACCTTGATGTCTAGGATTTTCATAAAACTGTCTTAGTTCTCAAATGCCTTGCTCATGTAGGCCTAGTCCTTTTGCTTGATACTACATGATTTGAAATATTCTATTTGAAATGGGGTATTTTTTTACTTTGAAAGCAAGATGCAAACCCATCATTATTTAGCTAGAAACCATTACTTAAAATTTTCTCATCTGCAAGAAATCTTGCTTTGAAAAAGGTGGATGATCCTAGTTGATAGGATGTTTTGGATTTATCATTTTTCATGCTTGTGTCTTCTTAGTCATTTGGGACATCGATTTGATCCATGGTAGCTTTTACATCTTCTTCTTTGACTTGATCTATGGTATCTTGTTTATGTTCTTCTTGATCCATAGTATAATTTTTATGTTCTTCTTTGACTTGATCCATTCATTTGTTTGATTATCTATGTGTCCAAAGGAAGAAAATATCTCATATTTGGAAATGGAGGTGTTTGGAGTTTGGATAGGACCAAATTCAAATGTTTGATCATAGATGGTATAAAGGTCAATGAGAGGATCATTTTGGATTTCTTGTTTAATGGTAGGATTTTGATCAAAAATAGGTTTATCTTGGATTACATGATTGGGAATGGGATATTGATTAGAGATGGAGTTCATTTCATCATTCTTTGGTATTTTCTTTGGATGTATATCCCCAGGTTTAGGTAATGGAATGTGATTTTGGGAAATGATAGGATTTTCTTTGATAGACTCAAGACTTTGACATGGCCCAACAATGGAGTTTCAATAGCTAGATCTTTTTTAGTATTGGTAAGAATGGAGAACATGATGGTGACAAATGGTTGGATGGTAGGATTAGAAATGTGATTGGATTTCCTAACTTTGTTTTCATTTAGGAGTTGAACAAGTTCCTTTGCTAGTTGTCATTGGAGAGCATTAATTAATGTGATTTTATTGGATGATATTGTAGTTTAGGATGGAAATAGATTAGTGGATGATGGATTAGGATAATATGTGGAGGATTAGAATGGATTAGTTGATGATGGATTAGGATAAGATGTGGAGGATTGGAATGGACTAGTGGAAGTTTGGTTTCCTTTGTCAAGGTTAGGATAAGGATGATTAATGGATGTTTGATGGGGATTAATGGTATGGATTGTGTCAAGCGACTCTTGATAGTAGGGGTAGATAGATGGAGGACTAGAACTTATGGATTGTTCGTAATATGGGTAGATGGACGGATGACTCAGAACTATGAATGATTGGTATTGATGATTGAGGATTGATTGGTGTCCAACTTGACTATGAAGAAGATCGAGGTAAAGTGAAGATATGGATATGAATTTAGATTAGGATGGATAATGGGATGGTTTGGATAGATAAGGGAAACTTAGTGAGGACCATACAAAACTTGTGACCTTTGGATGACAATGCAAGGTGGCAATGCAAAATGGATATGAAACTAAACTATGTTTTTATGATTTTCAAGGATATAAGGATGCAAAGTGCCAATGTACCTAAGACCAAGATTAAGGAATGGCATAATGATAATGACCCTATGACAAAGGGATATGATATGCAAGGAAAATGAAAAGTGGGATAGGAAACTAAGCTACTTTTTTTTTTTTTTGGATTATAAGGATATGCGGATGAAAATGATAATGTGCCTAAAAATAAAGGTTGGGAAGCAATGATAATAATGAACAAAGGATATGGTATGATAATGAAGCTAAAGTGAGACTAAGGGATGTCAAATGAAAATAAGGATGGGTAAGTGCACCAAGATGGTTCCCAAAAAAGGGGCTTAAGTGGCCACTTTTTTTCTGAAATCAGGAAATACTGACCTTGGACGTGAAATTGAGGATAGCTACACTCAAAATTTTTTGATGGAACAAAAACAAGGACTGCAGTGCTCCGAGTCTACTTTCTAAACTACTAATTTATTTTGAAAATGGTTGAGATTAAGGGGTTCAAAAGAGGGACACACAAATTGCTGTTGTTTACAATGAGAAAAACATAACATAACAACTCTTGTGTGACAGAAACACAGTGAACTTTGTAGTATTTTTTAAAATGCAGCTCTTTGAATTGAAGTTAGATAATAGTATGTAGTAAGGACTGGATATTTTCTGATAATTTTTTAATAGATATTTAATTTTTTATTAATTTTCTAAGTGGGCTTCCTAAAAAGCAGAATTTTGGCCACGTCTCCCCTCAAATTTTTTGAAACTAATAGATTTTTCTAAAATTTTATTTTTTTAAAATTGTAGAATGGAGTCTAGTTTCTAGAAATATAATTTATTTCAAATTTTGATGAACGGTTAATTTATAGTGAAAAAAATACCAAACACTGCTTTTTGAAGAAAAACGGACATACAAACAAAAGAAATTATGGATGAAAGGCTTAACATTATTAGAAAGTGAAAAAAATTACATCGTTGGAAAGCTAATAAAGAACCTAACATTACCCATGTCTTCAATTTTTTTGATATTGAACTAGATGCAATCTTGATGGTGAGCACGAACTCGATTATGTGAAAATTTGTTGAATTTGGAAAAAAA
>VDFB02281492.1:780131115-780184579 GCA_007258455.2 Sequoia sempervirens
AATCCTATAGATGGCAAGGAAACCACTAGTTGATATCCCCACTTGGATTGCTATAACCACTCAAACAAAGTGAACAACTAAAGACTTGGTGGCATTGGATCCCCCTTACACATAACTCACTTCTTGGGTACACCAAGTCTCATTCCCCAAAGAGGAATTTCTATCTCGACACATGAATAGTGAATAATGTGGGGTGGCTTCAGAGGTTTGATCTCTTGTGATCAATGGGCATATAAAAGGTTTTTGGCCACTAAAAAAATTGGTTCTCAGTAAGGGAATTCATTCAAGGTGGCAATACATGTGAAAATATTAGCTCAAGATTATGGTCAATCAAAAGGCCTCCCAGTCCCTTCCCAAGGAAGGATTTTGATGTAGCTCACGAGGCTATTGAGGGTGGCACTTGTTGGTATGACATATCTATACCTGTTGCTTATGAATTTTGTCACAAATATTTTTCTTATATAGTGGTTCAAAAGAGCTTTCCTTTAGCTTGTTATCACTTGGGTTGTTCCCACCTTTCAAAGTGGGGTGGTAGGCCCTCTAAAAAAAGGTATACAACAGTAAGGAAGTACATTTTTTTTTATCTCCTAGATCACATGAAGCTCAAGGAGAGAGCATACACAATGCCTTTGCCTCACACTCGCATGGGGTTCATTTTAATTCTAAAATCCAAATGTGGGGGTGGTTGTACAAGTGCCAAATAAATAATTTTGATCCTCAAGATCGCTAAGCAACACGAGAGGAGAACATACACATCTTATAAAAAATTACAAACCACAAAACACAAAAGACATGTTGATGGTGCCAAGTTGACCCACAACATGTAGGTAAGATAAAAGCAAAATATCTCACCTCTCCTGAAAAAGATAATCAACAATCAAAATGATCCCCTCCCAAGGTCTTTGATGTTGGTTCACAACATTACTGTTTCAGGAAGTGGTCAATATGGATGTAATGTTCAAGGGGCCTGCTGGTTTTGAGCTTCTGGATTGTTATAAGATCAAACATATATTTAAACCTACTTTAACCGGTGGTTTTAAAGAAACATAAAAAAGATAGATTAAAGCTTTTAAACTGAAGAGAATGTTCATTCATCCAACTAATCAGACTTTTCACCCTCCAAGGAATTCCTAAACTAAAACTACATAATAAAGTTAACTTGTAATTAATACAAAGTTTCATTCATTCACAGTGCAAACTTTAACAGTAGATTGCAAATCATCATTTAAACAAAACAAGAGATAAAATTTCATTCCTTGAAAGCTTTCCAAATCAAATAATTAACCCAAGATAAATACCATTCTAGAGCACAATATGAAGTAGATTTAAATTTGGCTGCTTCTACTGTTAATGAAATAGATAAACAACATTTACAAATCTGGTAAGATCACCAGTGTACAAAAAACCCATGTCTTTGAATTATCTCCATCTATACTAAGAAAATCTGGAAGATACATCACCTCCTCCTATTGAAGTTAACTCCTACTCGACTTCTTCTCTTGAGTTTATCTACCTTATAACCCTAACTTGCTAATTCTTAACCAAAAAAAAGAAGAAAAAAAAGCTCTCGATCCTTTACAAAGAGGCAAAAGACAAATTTATATATGTGCGTCCAAAATGAGTCGGCCCCCATTTAGGGTTTACAATAAGTCGGTCATAGAAGGGTTTGAACAAAGTCAATGATGCATTAAATGCATGCACTCTGTTCATGTCGGTGAAAGATCGCTCTCAAGAATGGTTTCCAGATCTTTTACAACCATCATCATTAACTCACAACCATCGTGTTCATCATTAAGACTTCATGCGTTTCATTCTCGACCTCGAAAACTGCTCCACAGAGTGGCTTGAGTGCTCCAGGGGTATTTCCATTCATGCCCACCTACTTTGGCCAGCGAACGTACCGTTCATCATTAAGACTCGTGACCTCCTCCCTTTACGCTTTCCTCTCGGCCTAGAACCTTTTCGCAGGATAATCTTCTTATGAAGCGGCATTAGATGCTCCCGATCTGCTTTAATCCTATGAAACAATGTCTTCATTAGTCCTCTAAAGCATAGAAAATATCATCATTCATCCTACCTTTCATATATCTTTCATTCAATTATACTTAGCAAAAAAAGAATCAACTCTGGCAGAGGTAGAACCAAATCCGAACCAGAAACATACTTACCTTTAATACTGGTGGGGGCAGAGCCAAAATGAAATTGAAATCGGGACCGAAGTCGGAATGTGAACAAAACATGGAAATAACCAACATTTCCAAGTTCAACCCATATTTTAGCTCCGCGTCTGCAAAAAGCAAAGTAACCGAGGACAACAGTAGGGCGAGGACAAAGTCAAAACAGGATGAGGAAACTAAATTTGTAACAACTCCATATCCCAAATCCATCCCAAACCCAACCCTGCAAAAGAGACCAAACAAAAGGATCAAAACATGGAAACAAATGCAAACGGGATCAAAGCAAAATCTGATCCAGGGTGAACTGCAACGGGGGCAGAAGTGGAACAAAACCCAACCCTGAACTTTCTCCAAATTCCAGGTTCGGTTTCCATCCCGACTCCGCCTCCGACAACACACAAAGAAAAAATGAAAAAGGACAAAAAAGGAAAAAGGAAGGGAAGAAAACACCCCATGACCAAATGATCGAAACAAAAGGAAAAAAATGAGTTCGACGGAACCGGGACCAGAATGGAACCAGAACCTAGAACTTCAAAAAAAGTTCCAGAGTTCAGTTTCGGTCTGTGTCCCGCTTTCGCCAAAACAACAAACAAAGAGGAAGAAAGAAAGCCGACATAACTGGAACCGAAAGGGGAAATAGAACTGGAACATAGAAAAAGTTCTAGAGTTTGGTTTTGGTCTGTGTTCCATGTCCACTAGAACAAAAGACAACAAACAAACAAAAAAAGGAAATCAGCAGAATTGGAACTGGAACGAAACCAGAACCTGGAACCTAAAAAAGTTCTAAAGTTCAGTTTCAATCTACATTCCGCGTCCGCAAGAACAAAAGACGACAAAAAAACAAAACAAAGGAAACCAGCGAAACCGAAACAGGACTGGAACTAAAACTTAGAACCTAAAAAAGTTCTAGAGTTCGGTTTTGGTCCCTGTTCTACATCTACAAGAACAAAAGACGACAAACAAACAAAACAAAGGAAACCGGTGGAACTGGAATTGGAATGAAACCAAAACCTGGAACCTAAAAATTTCCAGAGTTCGGTTTCGGTCCACGTTCTGCATCTGCCAGACAAAAGAGAAAACGCCTAAGGCAGAAAATAAAAGGCCAAAGGAAATAGACCAAAAAAAAGGGGGGACCTATTTTAAACAAGTTTAAAATGGGGTGGTTATGCAAGGCATAACAATTGGTGACTTGGCTAGGAAAATGGTTTAACCATTTTCAAGAAATTGAAGGATTCAATCACCTAGAACTCCAAGAGAAAAGAAAAAAAAAAGAACTATCTAAGAAAAGAAAACTCAATATGAATGGGTGATTCCAGTATCTCTACTAGGGCTATGGATGCTTGACTAGCAGTAGAGCAATGTTGTGAGAAAACTAGAGGTATCTCCGTCAGAGCTATGGACGCTTGATAGGCAGTGGAGCAATGCCCAGGATATCATTGCACAACAATTAAAGGGAATCAACTCATGTAGTTCAAATCTTGCATGTTATTGTTCAAAAGGTGAGGAAAAATTTGTAAAAGAGTGATGCACCATCAAGCACACACGTAGATTCAGGGGTAGCCAATGTTGATTTACATTTGAGGTTCTAGCTCAACCTTGTTTATTGAAGTTGACCTAACTCGAATTATGATGTCCATAAACCAGGAGTTTTGGGTGACTGAATCCTTTGGTTTCTTGAAAATGTTTAAACCATTTTCTTAGCCAAGTCGCTAATAGTTATGCCTTGCATAACCACACCTTTTTAAACTTGTTTAAAATAGGTCCCCCCTTTTTTCTATTCTGTTTCCTTTGGCCTTTTGGATCTGCTGATGGTTCCAAGTTGACCCACAACATGTAGGTAAGATAAAAGCGAAATATCTCACCTCTCCTGAAAAAGACAATCAACAATCAAACTGATCACCTCCCAAGATCTTTGATGTTGGTTCACAATGTTGTTGTTTCTTGAAGTGGTTAATATGGTTGTAATGTTCAAGGGGCCTACTGGTTTTGAGCTTTTGGATTGTTATAAGATCAAACATATATATTTAAACCTACTTTAACTGGTGGTTTTAAAGAAACATAAAAAGATAGATTAAAGCTTTTAAACTGAAGAGAATGTTGATTCATCCAACTAATCAGACTTGTTACCTTCCAAGGAATTCCTAAACTAAAACTGTAGAATAAAGTTAACTTGTAATTAATACAAAGTTTCATTCATTCACAGTGCAAACTTTAATAGTAGATTGCAAATCATCATTTAAACAAAACATAAGATAAAATTTCATTCCTTGAAAGCTTTCCAAATCAAATAATTAACCAAAGATAAATACCATTCTGGAGCACAATATGAAGTAGATTTAAATCTGGTTGCTTCTACTGTTAATGAAATAAATAAACAACATTTACAAATCTAGCAAGATCACTAGTGTACAGAAAATCCATGTCTTTGAATTATCTCCATCTATACTAAGAAAATATGGAAGATACATCACCTCCTCCTGTTGAACTTAACTCCTACTCTACTTCTCTCGAGTTTATCTACCTTCTAACCCTAACTTGCTAATTCTTAACCAAAAAAAGATGAAAAAAAAAGATCTCTCCCTCTTTTACAAAGAGGAAAAATCCAGATCTATATACGCGCGTCCAAAATGAGTCAGCCCCCGTTTAGGGTTTACAATAAGTTGGTCATACAAGGGTTTGAAAAAATTCAATGATGCATTAAATGGGTGCATTGTGTTCATGTTGGCGAAAGATCGCTCTCAGGCATTTTCCAAATCTTTTACAACCATCATCATTAACTCGCAGCCCTCATGTCCATCATTAACACTTCACGTGTTTCATTCTCGACCTCAAAAACTGCTCCACAGAGTGGCTTGAGTGATCTAGGGGTATTTCCATTCGTGCCCACCTACTTCGGCCAGTGAACATACCGTTCATCATTAAGACTCGCGATCTCCTCCCTTTACACTTTCCTTTTGGCCTAGAACCTTTCCGAGGGATAATATTCTTGTGAAGTGACATTATATGCTCCGGACCTGCTTTAATCTTGCGAAACAATGCCTTCATTAGTCCTCTAAAGCATAGAAAATATCATCATTCATCCTACCTTTCATATATCTTTCATTCATTTATACTTAGCAAAAAGAGACTCAACTCTGGCGGAGGCAGAACCAAATCCAAACCAGAAACATACTTACCTTTAATACCGATGGGGGCAGAGCCAAAATGAAATCGAAACTGGGACTGGAGTCAGAACAGGAAAAAAACATAGAAATAACCAACATTTCCAAGTTCAGCCCACATTTTGGCTCCGCATCCGCAAAAAGAAAATTAACCAAGGACCGTAGTAGGGTGGGGGTGGAGTCAGAATGGGATGAGGAAACTGAATTTGGTAACAACTCCATATCCCAAATCCTTCCCAAACCCGGCCCCACAAAAGAGACCAAACACAAGGATCAAAACACGGAAACAAACACAAACGGGATCAGAGCAAAAGCCAATCCAGGGCGAACCGCAACGGGGGCAGAAGCGGAACAAAACCCAACACTAAACTTTCTCCAAATTCCAGGTTTGGTTTCCATCCCGACTTCGCCTCTGACAACACACAAAGAAATGACGAAACTGGATGAAAAAGGAAAAAAGAAGAGAAGAAAACACCCCATGACCAAACGATCAGAACAAAAGGAAAAACAAACGAGTTCAGCAGAACTGGGACTAGAATGGAACCGGAACCTAAAACTTCAAAAAAAGTTCTAGAGTTCGGTTTTGGTCCGTGTCCCGCTTCCGCCAAAACAACAAACAAAGAGGAAGAGAGAAAACCAGCGGAACTGGAACTAGAAGGGGAAACAAAACTGGAACTTAGAAAAAGTTCTAGAGTTCGGTTTGGGTCTGTGTTCCGCGTCCGCCAGAACAAAAGAGAAAATGCCTAAGGCAGAAAACAAAAGGCCAAAGGAAACAAAACAAAAAAAGGGGGGAACTATTTTAAACAAGTTTAAAATGGGGTGGTTATGCAAGGCATAACAATTGGCGACTTGGCTGGGAAAATGGTTTACCCATTTTCAAGAAACTGAAGGATTCAATCACCTAGAACTCCTAGTTTATGGACATCATAATTCAAGTTAGTTAGCTTCAATAAAAAAGGTTGAGCTAGAACTTGAAATGTAAATCAACACTGGCTACCCCTGAATCTATGTGTGTGCTTGATAGTGCATCACCCTTTTACAAAGTTTTCCTCATCTTTTGAACAATAATGTGCAAGATTTGAACTACATGAGTTGATTCCCTTTAGCTATTGTGCAATGATATCCTGGGCATTGCTCCGCTGCTAGTCAAGTGTCCATAGCTCCGACGAAGAGACCTCTAGTTTTCTCACAACATTTCTCTACTACCAGTCAGGTGTCCATAGCCCTGGTAGAGATACTGGAATCACCCATTCATATTGAGTTTTCTTTTCTTAAATAATTCTCTTTTTTCTTTTCTCTTGGAGTTTCAAATATTTCATTCAATTCTTTCTCAATATGTCAGATGTCTGATATCTGTTTTGGGTTGAAAACTACCATGGACCTCATAATAGCATCTAGGGAATCGGATTTTTCACTCAAATCTTACAACACCATCGCCCTAAGACAAATATATCGTTACAAAAGGATTTTTTTTTTTTTTTGACAGATTCAATCGTAGTTAGTGAAGAGTGCTTACTTTACACCTTGTCCTTAGTAACTTTCCATAACTTTCATTGATAATGGGCATAAAACAATGAATTTAGAAAAAAATCATTCGACCAGAAAACCTGAAAATATATAAACCAAATTCTCTCCTAATAACCAAAGTATACTTCACATAACAACCCCTTTACAACTGCATAAAATGAAGGTCCCCACAAAGAGAAACAAAGGAACAACAAGCAAAAGAACAAAAGAAAAGGAAAACAAGGAAAACAAAAAAATGACAAACAAGCAGAGCAACAAACTATTTACATATACACAACCCAACAAAAATATCAAACTTTACGACTCAAAATAATGTTTAAGAAACTGTCCATTGACAAGAAATGGAACAAGCTCTCCTACTAAACTACTCAGCTGGAAAGCATTTTCTACTAGGATTTCAACAATTTGATAGGGGCCCAACTAGAGATTATCAAATTTCTAGTGATCTTCTTTCTTTTCATTAGCCTTATCCCATAGCAACACAAGGTTTGATATTTTGAAAGCCTTGATTTTGGCTCTTTTGTCAAACCAACATTTGACAACAGCTTGGTGCTTAAAGAATTGCTACAAAGCATCATCTCTCTGCTCTTCTAATCTCAGCAAGCCAGCTAACCTTACTTCAATCCTATCATCTCTAGAGTAAAATTCTTGCATAAACTTAAGGATAGGTATTTGCAAGTGAATAGGGAACACGGGCTCTTGGCCATATACTAGCTTAAATGGTGAAGTCTTTAAAGTAGCCTTGATCCTAGTCCTATCTGCCCATAAAGAAAATCTTAACTGGGTATGCCAGTCCCTAGGATTGTTCTCTAACAGTTTTTTGATTACTCCTAGGAGATTCTTATTAGTTGATTCTGCAACTCCATTTCCTCACGGATAATAGTTTGAAGAATAGTTTAAAACAATTTTATGAGCATAATCCCATGATATAAACTTGGCAAAAGAAAAGGCAGGACCGTTGTCACATACCAGTGCAAAGGGTGCTCCAAACCTGGTGGTGATGCACTCAGTGAGGAACTTGATTACCACTTCTGTTGTGCTATTCTTGCAAGGTATAACTTCGGTCCATCTTGTGCAATAATCCATGGTAGAAAAAATGAATTTATGTCCTGCAAAAGAATTAGGATTAATTACCCCAACAAAATCTAGTGCCCATTGGGAAAATGGTCTTACCTCATATACTTGTAGAGGCATTGCTGAATTACCCTCCTTTGATGCAAAAGTATGACATGTATGACATGTTCGGATGTGTTGATGGGCATCCTTAAACACATATGGCCAATAATAACCAGATCTGAGAATCTGATGTGCTAAAGGATCTACAGAACTGTGACTCGTGCCATGTTTCCCATGAAATTCAACGATTGCATACCTAGCTTCTTGTTGATCAAGGCATCGTAGATAAACTCCCTCAAAATTATTTCTATATAACAATCCTCCTTTGAGCATATAATGGGAGCTTTTCATTCTCAATGCTCTCCTCTGAGTTGTATTCATTTCCTCTAGGCACCGATTATTGAGCATGAAATAGATAATATCGGCATACCAAGGGTCATTGGAAAAGGACTGTGTCGTGTATTGCTGACAAATAATGTTCTCACCAACATCCTCTATTGATTTAGATAGGCCTTGAAATCAGACAAGTTTCATAGGGAAAATCTCCAGATCAAACTGCTGCAAAATAGCCATCCATTTCCCCCTTCATTCTCCCAACTCGCTCTGCATAAGTAGAGACTTCACAGCAGCATCAAGAACCACAACAATAATCTGACTTCAAAGGATATAATGCCTGAACTTCTTGACAACTCTAACTAGCACAAAAGCTTGTTTCTCAAGTGGTGGGTACTTGACTTCAACATTCTTAAATGGGGAACTCATGAAGGAAATTGGCCTCTCATCCCCCTCCTCTTTTCGTTGTGTCAGGAAAACTGCACATGAGTGTTCAGAGGAAAAAGAATAAACATAAAATGGCTTCAAGTAGTCAGGAATGGTGAGGACTAGCGCTTTTGAAATGGATTGCTTAACCTGAGAAAAGGAAGCCTTTGCCTCATTACTCCATTCTATTCTAACATCTTTCTTCATCATTTCGTTCAAAGGTTTAACAATCTCTACAAAACCTGTGATAAACTTTCTCACAAAGTTGATCTTTCCAAAGAAAGATTTCATCTCCTTCTTACTTCCTGGCATGGTTAACTTTAAAATAGACTCAACTCAGTCTGGATCTATCAATATCCCTCTTTCCGAGATTATGTGTCCCAAAAGTTTCCCTTTAGAAACCCTGATACATATTTCAAGAACTTTAGCCAAGTTTGCAACATGGTTTAGTCTATCTTTAGAGAATACTATTAGGTCATCCACATAGACATCATATCAAATACATCTTTCAATAACTTTAGCCAAGTTTTCAACATGGTTTAGTCTATCTTTAGAGAATACTATCAGGTCATCCACATAGACAATGATACACTTACCAATCAAATCTTTGAATGCTACATCCATGGCACGCTGAAAGGTTGCTCCAGCGTTTATCAAACCAAATGGCATCCTTCTATAAGCAAAGGTTCCCCACTTAGTAGTGAAGGTTGTCTTCATTCTGTCTTCATAATTAACGATCACCTGATTTTATCCAGAATAACCATCCAAGAATGACATCATCTAAGACCCATTGATAGTTTACAAGACTTCGTCCAAAGAAGGGAGTGGGTAGTTGTCTTTTTTCGAAGCTCTATTTAGATTCCTGAAATCTACACATAGCCTGATCTCTCCATTCTTCTTACGAACTGGAACCAAGTTAGCCACCCATGTTGAATGTTGTACAAGGAAGATTATTCTTGCAGAAAGCAATTTTTGAACTTCCTTAAAGATCAATGGTTCAATCAGGGCGTTAACAGGACGTTGTTTTTGCTGAAATGGTCTAGCTTCAGGCTTCAAAGGAATAGTATGAGTTATCACAGAAGCATCAAATGTTTTTAGATCTTCATACCCCCAAGCTATTGCAATAATAGCCTTCTTCAGTGCCCTCAGTATATCTTTTCTAATTGCTTCAGGGCAGGATTTCCCTATGTAAACATTTATTTCAGAGCCAGAATCAGCTAAGTTAACAATTTCATATTCACCTCCTTTATCTTCGGTTGAGGACCCCCTCTGTATCGTAGTCTTCCAGGTTCCAATCTCCTTGATCCCTGTCAGACTCATCGATGATCTGTCCTTCAAAAATATGTGAGCTTGCTAGAAAATCAAGGATATGTTGACCATCTTTGAAGACTTGAAAGTTCCTAAAATTATTGGGAACAGTCGGGGTGGATATCAATTCTACTGAGAATCTCTGAAGCTTGGAGCCTTACATGGGTTTCAGGGTACTTGCGGCAATAGCTAATGAATCAACTATTTGATTCTCCTCTCTAGGGATTAAACTAATCCAAAAAGCATCAAAGTCTTCAATCAGGTTCCATACCTAATTTCTATAAGCTTCTAGCCTTTTATTGTGACATGTGTATTGGCTATGTACTTTCTTGATAACCACTTCCGAATCTCCTTTAACTATCAAGGCAATAAGTTTCTTCTGATGTGCCAACATCAGTCCTCGAGCTAATGCTTCATACTCTGCTATATTGTTAGTGCATCCAAACTACAACCTGTAAGAAGCGATTTTTTTTCCCTTTCAGGCTGGTTAATTCAATCCCAACACCACAGCCTGTTTAGATTTGGATCAATCAAATGTGAGGGCCGATAGCTGATCATGAGCTGGGGTTGATCCCTTTGAGGTTGTTGTGGGCATTTGGATAAGATGAACCATAGGTGGGGCCACCTGTTCCTTTGCATTAAATATTGGGGATGGGAATTCAATAGGTTCATTAGGTGTAATATCCAATTCCCGCTCAGATATATCATGTAATCCTAGGATATCTTTCTGACAGTCACTTGTATCTTTGATTAATCCCCTGGGTTTTGGTATACTTGTGAGTGTAGGGGTATAAAACAAACCCTGGGGTTGTTCAACATGACTATGTTGGTCTGGTATTATGACCGGGGTAAGTTTAGTTTGAGGAGGGACTTCCTCTAAAGGTATATTATCCCTAGTTAACATTATTGCATTTTTGGCTTCGAATGAGAAGTGATCTGAAGCGGCCTCAAGGTGACTTGGATGGGTCTCTTCGGTTTGGGAAACATGATTTAGAACACTGATGCAGGGTTGACAGGTTAGTTACGAATGATCTTGGTAGTGTATCCTACACCAATTAGGGAGTAGAAGACTCCGAAAATCAATATCTTCCCCTAAGACTAGTTGATCCAGTTGCAACTTCCTAATCAATACTTGTTGGTTTACATTAATCATGGGATCAAGGAATTTTTTCATTGACAAATCTTTAGAATCAAGAACCAAAAAGGTCAAAATTTCCTCTCTTTTATAAACCCCTATCTCGGTTTCAAAATAAGCTACCTCGTTGGGACAGTCATACTCAGTGATGATATGTTTGAGGAGAGGTTCACTCTCAATCCTAATTTGGGTAGGCATCCCCCTCCATGGTAGCCACATGTGTGAAAATTCGAGGGAGAGATATCCCCCATACTTTTCATTAAATCTCTGCTCAACAACATACCATAAGTCTCGGGAATGTCTGCTACTTGAATACCCATATTGGTTAAAATCTTAGGGTCAGACCCTACTTGCACATGTATATTTATCAATTCTCCAACTACATTAACCTCTATTTTATCAAGTTGTATGACCTTCTTGGTTTTTTGGATAGGGATCAATCCGAATTTCTTGCATATAGAAAATGGCATCACATTGCCAAAAGCCCCTAAATCTAGCAAACACTTATGTATATTCTTCCCACAGATTCTCAAACTTAAAAGAAATGGTGGGGTACCTACCTTGCTTCTGAACAAAACTGCATTCATGTTTGCAGCAGGTGCCACCTTGGTTTTCCCTTTTGATTTATCTGCTTCTTCCAAAGCTTTCAACACTATCTCTCATTGGGAAGGGCACCACTTTAGGATGTCAAAGTATGATAAAGAGGTTTTTTGTTTTTGCATCTCAAAAACACTATCAAATTCTATGTTATAGTTTGCATTACATTTGAAAACACCAGATGAATTACCTTTGTTGTGGGAGTTAGGTGGACCTTTCGGTGGAGGAGGGTTGTTATCAACACCCTGATTCAGAGGTACCATATGGTTAGGTGGTGCTGATGTAGTGAACGAACCCTTATTTTGATTTCTTAAAAAGTGTCCTCCCTTTGTTTGAAAGGCTTAGGCATCATACGCATCTTCCTCTAGTTCATTCTCATTCTACATTAGGAGTGAAGGTTCTTCTTCAAAGAGGTCATAAGTCATAGCTGTATCCACTGAGCCACCTCCTTTGTTTGAATTCCCTTGGAACGTTTGGGAATCTTCCTGTTCCATCTTCACAACCTTCTCCATTTCTAGGCAGTTTACCTCAGAATGAGTTGCAGTATCATGCAACCTACACCAGTTAGTCATAAAATTAAGGTCAGCCACATTCGCAACATGTGGCTTGTCCTCATTAGCTTGATAATTGTGAGAAACCCCACCATTATTTGGCCCTGTATTCCATTGTTAGTTGTTATTTTGCCTCTGGTTATATCCTCTATTTTGATTTTGATAGCCTTGGTTAGAGGAGTTTTGGTCTTGATAATTCCTCTGGATGTGATTGTAGTTATTTGGATAATTACCTTGGTTCTGAGAGGGGTTCAGTTTAAGCTAAGCCATATCATTTGTGACTTGAGAAAAAGTTTTCTTTAGGGTTTCTACCTCATTTATGAGTTCAACTATCCTTTCACTCTCCTTACTCTTAGCAACCGGTGGCTGACCGACAGGATTTGGTGTTCTAGCTTGATTATGATGACCATGCTGACTGTGATGAGCCTGTGATTGTTGAGAGAAGTCAATAGCTCCATTGGAAAGGAATGGAATAGGAGATTGAGTCTGCAACTCAGATATAGGTCCATAATGGGAAGGAGACATCCCTGGGACAGTATTGAATAAATGGGTTGGGTTAGGCATCTGATATCCCATTGAAGGAAAACCTCCTCCAAAGTTTCCTTGTTGAGAGCTAGTTTGTTGTTGCAGCTTGATGGCTAGATGATAAACTTTAGACAAGGAATCAATATCTGTCGGCTGATAAGTACTTTGTAGGAACAAGCCAAGCAAAGGGTCTATAACTCTAAAATATGCCTAAATGTCACTATTCTCAGCAACTAGATTGGGGTCTTGCAGTATCCTATACATTCGTTGAGACCTGGTATTAAACAAGGGAAGGGATTCACATGGCTCCTTCCTAATGGTAGCAAATTGGTGGAACAAAATGGCTAGATCCACATAAACTTTGAACTGATTGATGAAAGCATTCTCTAGGTCTATCCAGCTCATAATAGAACCCTATGGAAGATTTAGGTACCAGTTGTACGCCATATCCCCTAAGGAATAAGGGAACAACCTACAAACTACATCATGGTGAGCTATCTGGGCTCTGGTACAATCATCCTTAAAAGCTTGTATGTGCTCTTTATCACTCCTTGATTCACCATGAATGTATTTGGGACAAAATCTCTTAGGATTCTTAGGCATATCATGAAATCCTCTAGGAATAGTCCCTAATGGAGAGGGATTATTCATAAAAATGCCATTGGTGGTGGTGGTGGGGGTTGAGTTAGCTGTTGGATGGGCTGAACTAGTTGTAATGGCAGTTGAGATGGAGTTGGTGGTGGATTGACAGGTATCCACCGGGGTATTGGTGAAAAGCCTGGTGGAGTGAGTGGAGCTGACAAGGGTGGTATAATGGTTTCCCTAGTCTTGTGGATCTTGTGTCTTGTTGGGGTCTTGAGTTCTACCAAAAGTTGTGGCTTTTCAGTTGATCGAAGAACTCTATGGGACCATTCTGGTGAGAAAAACCCAATATTATCCAGTTTTCTCTTCTGGCCCTCCCTCTAGCGCCAAATCTATTGATGGTGCCAAGTTGACCCACAACATGCAGGTGAGATAAAAGAAAAATATCTCACCTCTTTTGAAGAAGACAATCAACAATCAAACTGATCACCTCCCAAGGTCTTTGATGTTGGTTCACAACGTTGTTATTTCATGAAGTGGTCAATATGGATGTAATGTTCAAGGGGCCTGTTGGTTTTGAGCTTCTGGATTGTTATAAGATCAAACATATATTTAAACCTACTTTAACTGGTGGTTTTAAAGAAACATAAAAAGATAGATTAAAGCTTTTAAACTAAAGAGAATGTTGATTCATCCAACTAATCAAACTTGTTACCTTCCAAGGAATTCCTAAACTAAAACTACAGAATAAATTTAACTTGTAATTAATACAAAGTTTCATTCATTCACAGTGCAAACTTAATAGTAGATTGCAAATCATCATTTAAACAAAACATAAGAAAAAATTCCATTCCTTGAAAGCTTTCCAAATCAAATAATTAACCCAAGATAAATACCATTCTAGAGCACAATATGAAGTAGATTTAAATCTGGCTGCTTCTACTGTTAATGAAATACATAAACAACATTTACAAATCTGGCAAGATCACCAGTGTACAGAAAATCGATGTCTTCGAATTATCTCCATCTATACTAAGAAAATCTGGAAGATACATCACCTCCTCCTACTGAACTTAACTCCTACTTTACTTCTTCTCTCGAGTTTATCTACCTTCTAACCCTAACTTGCTAATTCTTAACCAAAAAAAAAAGATGAAAAAAAGATCTCTCCCTCTTTTACAAAGAGGCAAAAGCTAGATTTATATACACGCGTCCAAAATGAGTCAGCCCCCGTTTAGGTTTTACAATAAGTTGGTCATAGAAGGGTTTGAAAAAAGTCAATGATGCATTAAATGCATGCACTCTGTTCATGTCGGCAAAAGATCGCTCTCAGGCATGGTTTCCAGATCTTTTACAACCATCATCATTAACTCGCAGCCCTCGTGTCCGTCATTAAGACTTCATGCATTTCATTCTCGACCTCAAAAACTGCTCCGCAGATTGGCTTGAGTGCTCTAGGGGTATTTCCATTCATTCCCACCTACTTCGGCCAGCGAACATACCGTTCGTCATTAAGACTTGCGACCTCCTCCCTTTACGCTTTCCTCTAGGCCTAGAACCTTTCCATGGGATAATCTTCTTGTGAAGCGGCATTAGATGCTCCCGACCTGCATTAAGCCTGTGAAACAATGCCTTCATTAGTCCTCTAAAGCATAGAAAATATCATCATTCATCCTACGTTTCATATATCTTTCATTCAATTATACTTAGCAAAAAGAGACTCAACTCTGGCGGAGGCAGAACCAAATCTGAACCAGAAACATACTTACCTTCAATACTAGTAGGGGTAGAGCCAAAATAAAATTGGAACCAGGACTAGAGTCAGAACGGGAACAAAACATAGAAATAACCAACATTTTCAAGTTCAACCCATATTTTGGCTCCGCGTCCCCAAAAAGAAAAGTAACCGGGGACCGCAGCAGGGCGAGGGCGGAGTCAGAACGGGATGAGGAAACTGAATTTGGTAACAAGTCCATATCCCAAATCCTTCCTGAACCCGGCCCCACAAAAGAGACCAAACACAAGGATCAAAACACGAAAACAAACACAAACAGGATCGAATCAAATGCCGATCCAGGGCGAACCGCAACAGGGGCGGAAGTGGAACAAAACTCGACCCTAAACTTTCTCCAAATTCTAGGTTCGGTTTCCATCCCGGCTCTGCCTCTGACAACACACAAAGAAATGACAAAAAAGGATGAAAAAGGAAAAAGGAAGGGAAGAAAACACCCCACGGCCAAAAGATCAGAACAAAAGGAAAAACAAACGAGTTTGGCAGAACTGGGACTGGAACGAAACTGAAACCCGAAACTTCAAAAAAAGTTCTAGAGTTTAGTTTCGGTCCGTGTCCCGCTTCTGCCAAAACATCAAACAAAGAGGAAGAAAGAAAATTGGCAGAACCAGAACCAGAAGGGGAAACAGAACTGGAACTTAGAAAAAGTTCTAGAGTTCGGTTTCGGTCCGCGTTCCGCGTCTGCCAGAACAAAAGAGAAGATGCCTAAGGCAAAAAACAAAAGGCCGAAGGAAACATAACAGAAAAAGGGGGAACCTATTTTAAACAAGTTTAAAATGGGGTGGTTATGCAAGGCATAACAAGACACTTGTCAATTTTAACCCTTTGCTTATGATTTGAAGACACTTGGATTATTTTTAGGCCAATGATGTGTGATGAATGTTCATTTTAAAACTCATGAGTGAGAATTAATGTATTTTTTTGTTCATTTTAAACCCTTATGAATGTAAAATGCATGTTCATTTTAACCTTATGAATGTGATGCAAGTTGTAGTTATAAATTTTAGGCCTAATGAGTGATTCATGCAAATTTGTTGTTCATTTTAAGCCCCATGAATGAAATATACAATTTGTTGTTCCTTTTAAACCCATGAATGGAAAATGCAATTTGTTGTTAATTTTAAGCCCATGAATGAAATATGCCTGCAATTTGTTGTTCATTTTAAACCCATGTATGGAAAATGCAATTTGCTGTTCATTTTAAGCCCATGAATGAATTATGCAATTTGTTGTTGTTTGCAAAAAAAATGAGATGATGATAAAACAAAGCTAAGAAAATGAAATGATAGGGAAACAAATGATTATGTTTCAAAAGAAACAATTTTTAGAACTCCCTCCAAGATTGATGCCACATGTTGAAAACAAGAGATTTGTAAACTATTTTTTTTTTAATGATAATAGCAAATTAAAAATGGTGATAACTTTCTCAAAACTAAACAAAATTTTAAATTGTAAAAAATCTATGGAAAGCTAAGACATAAACCTTCAAAACCCAGAGAGAGTTTGGAAAAATCCTACAAAACCCAAATAATCATTTTTTAAGATTTTATGCGCCCATTTTTCTGTGCTTAAAAGAAGATGACAAGATTTTGTGCGAATTCTTGGCTATAACATGTAAAACAACAAAAACAAACAAATTTCTTTGCAAAATTGTAAGATTCATGCCGGGTTCACCAAATGTGAGATTCAAAAATTTAAAATGGCTAAGACCAAGTAGCAACCTCTCTACAAAAAATCTAAGCCCAAATTAGAAATCCAAACAAGATAGTACAAATGATCAAAAGAGAGCAAACAAGAACAAAAGAGCAAAAGAAAACTCCCCTATCATAGTTGATTTATCTCCTATTCTTCTCTTCCATTGTTTCTCAAATTGCAAAGATTTTCCCTTAGATTTTGAAGTTCTTGAATACCTACAAATGAAAATGACAAGATAGCAAGAACTTTGGAGAAATGTGGTTGTTAAAGACAAAATAGAAGAGAAGAACTTTTATAGAAAAGATTTCGAACGGACAGACAAGATCAATCTTCTAGAAAGATGTCGAGATCAACAATTGAGAGGAAATGCAACACAGAGGAATGTGGGTTATAGAATGAATGGTCAAGATTGAGAAGAAACCAAAGTCAATTGACAATCGAGATTCAAAATGAGATAGTGGAGGGAGATAATGGAGAAATTAAAAATTAAAATCATTTAATTCATGAGAAGGAATCTTTGACCAAGTGGAGGCATAAACAACTTATTTAAATTATTTATTTGAGGAAAAGGCTGTTGAGAATGGAGGTAAATTATGTAGCCTTAAAACTTGTAAAACTATTATACTATAGATCTAAATACGTGTTCTTTGTTACAATTTCTTTGTGGGTGATTAATTTGATTAATTCATTTTATCATTTGTAGAATGAAGACAAAAGGTTGTAGAAGAATTAGATAGAAGAATAAAAGATACACCGAATATACTGTGGAGAAACCCTTTTAGGAAAAAACTCCACCAAGAATCAATGCATTATTTAATCTCAGAATAAGATTACAATAATTCCAATCCTTGCTTGAGATGCTTCTTTTTCCTTCAACAAATCTTCTTCACAACCTGCAATAAAAATTGATACCAACTCTCTTCAACTTGCTTGAGATAAATAGGAAATAATCAACTTTGTAAACTCCGAAGAGTTAGAATTAAAAAGCTCAATCCCTATCTCACAAAAGGTACACCTATCTCTTGCAAGTAGAGTTCTATTGTGTAGAACAATGCCAAATCAACTCTTTCATCCATTTGGGCGTCCCAAACTGAAGTCATAAATCAATCTTTATTTTGAAGATATCTTCAAAGCTTATCCTCAAAGTTGGTGCCCAAGAATCGTCCCACATAACTCAGCCTTCTAAAATATCTTAGCATGCAAAAGTGTTAACTCTAAGAAGCCAACTTGGGTGCCCAAGGTGGGTCCAAGTCATTCTCTATTAACTAAAACATATCTCTCTACCATTCATGCAAGAATGGTCATCCCCTATTAACTGAAAGTAGTCACCTGTTATTTGTCATGTCAATTCAAGTCATTAGTCATGCATTCCAAGTTAACTGAAGTCAACTAGCATTCAGCTGAAACTAACTAGATGCAACTAAAGATAATTGAATCATAACTGAACTGAATTGAATTGAGCTGAGCTGAACTGAACTGAACTGAACTGAACTGATACTAAACTGAATTGAACTAAAGTGAACTAATATGAACTAAACTGAATTGAACTTCATGCATGTAAACATCAATCCCTAACTTCTAAGATCTTTACATGCATTACAAAAGTGTTATCTTTTTCTCCAAATAGCTAACTTAACTCAAGGTGGGTTCCACCTTCCATGTGGGAACCCCATGTGCTCCTATTACTTAATAACTCATCTTGGGCGGCCTCACATGCTCCTATCATTTAGAATTAATTACAAATGTCAATTGACATGATTATTTTATTCAAAATTAATCTCTTTCTAATCCTAGTGTTTGAGAACACTTTCCAAGGACTTAGGAGATACATGAAATAAATAATGTTTAGGATTGCAACTAAATGACATACTATTTCCAACAAAGGCAAGTGGGCATTTAATTAAAATTATTTATGCAACCATTTTAATTAAATAGGAAGAAATAGAGAAATGAAATTAAATAATTAAATTGGATTAATTATTTAAGTGGGGGAGAAATGTCAAAAGATAGTAAAATGATTTAAAATTTATTTGACTATAGAAGAAGTAAAAGATTAATGAATATAAAAACAATTAATAATAATTATTTGACAATAGACGAATAGTGAAGGGTAAATAATTAAATAAATAGTAATTTATTTAATTATTGAAGGAAAGGAGATTAGCGACACAATTAAATTTATTTAATTGATCATTGTAGAATAAAGATCAAGAAATGAATTAATTAAATAATTAAAATTATTTAATTAATAGAGGAATGCTATAAAAGACAATAATTAAATAATTAAAATTATTTAATTATGCAAGGAAGAAGACCAAGACAATGGAAATATGATGCTCGTAGACCAAGATAGTTTTTAGTGTCTATAGTATAAGAAAGTAAATTTCTATATGTAAATGTTTATTTCATGTATATAGTTTCCTTAACAGAGAAAGATAAAAAGAAAGAGTTCACAAAAATGCATTGCAAAAAGTCATGCTTCACATTTGGCGAGAGCCAAATTTGGTATTTGGATAATGCCAAATGATGCACTCCATTTGGCTAGCGCCAAATGATGCACTTTATTTGGTTAGCGCTAAATGATGCACTTCATTTGGCGCTAGCCAAATTTGGCACTTGCCAAATGGGTTGCATTGGGAAATACCAACCCAAAGGGTTGGATGAACATTTCATGCCAAGGATTTGGTTTTTTGAAAGGATAACAAAATTTCACATATTTTTGGTCATGCTAACAGTCAAGTTTGCACATCTTTTAATGCAAGTTTATAAAAAAACCATGATGACGTTAGGCTATTTCTTACCTATATAACCATATAATTTTTTTAACACTTTGATTACGTTAAGGTTTTCATCCATAACTTCTCTTGTTAGTGCCTCCCTTTTTGTCAAAAACCAACATATGCTTGTTTTAGTATATATCTTTACTCGTTCATCGAATTTTGAAACACATTACATTTTTATAAACTAGACTCCATTCTATTCATAATGAAAAAAAATGATTTTTGATTAGTTTTCAAACATTTTAGGGGGGATCACACTCAAATTTCAAATTTTTAGGATGTGTCCACTTTGAAAATTCATAAAATATTATATATTGATTAAAAAATTATCCAAAAGAACTAGGATAAACTAAATGGTGTTAGCTAATTTCTCACCATTTGGATTTTTGAAATTATAAAAAAAAGTTAACAAATGAGGGGGGTTACAACAAACACTATGCTATTTTTTTGAGAAAAATAGGACCACTTTTGGTGACCCCTTTTTTGAAACCCTTAATATTCATTATTTTCAAAAAAAATATTAGTTTAATAGAAAGTAGATTCAGAGCACTACAACTCTTGTTCTTGTTGCATCTTTGAATTTTGAGCATAATTATCTTCATTTTCTCGTGAGCATTAGACTTTGCTGATTTAAAAAAAAAGTAGCATCTTAAGAGCCATTTTTGTGTCACAACATGGAACACTTACCCTAATGTGTGTTTCTCATACATCCAAGATCACACAAGTGCACGAGGGGAGAGGATACACACACACTAGATCAGGTTGACACACAACATGCAAGTGCACAATGCACAAAAATAGAGTTCTTTTTAACCCACTAAACTATGTGTGATCTAATCTAAAAATCAAAGAAATAATGTTTCAAATTTGATTATTTGACAAACAAACCTACAACAAGCCATTTGGTATTCTACAAGAAACCTTTGAAAATGTCCTACAACAAGTAGATTAGTAGTTTGAAAACTAAAAAAATTGAAAATCGAGCTAGAATAAAAAAATGATTAGTAGTTTTAAAAAAAAAGTCTCTTCCTAGTGTTTGCACACATAGCTAAAATAGAGAGATCAATAACCAAAATTCCTAATCTAATAGATTGGAAAACAAACAAATGACAAAAACTAAAAAATCTTATACCTTTTACCAAACAACTAGATGTCTTGTTGTTTTCTAGAGATGTGCCATGTTTCCTTTTCAAATGCATCACTCTTCCTAAACAGATGTGTTGCTTTATGTTCATAGATGTGTCACTCTACCATATAGATGTGTCGCAATGCAAATGTGGTGTAGAACAACATAGATGCGACACAATAAGTTGCAAGACAAAAAAAAAGATCAGGAAACAAAAAGCTAAACTACCAGTAAATCAAATTTGACAGAGGGTTTGATTTTCTAAACTAGGAAGCTTGCAAAATAAAAAAAAGAGAATATAAAAAAAACTCTAAAATTTAAACAACTAGGTAAATGTGTCGCTATGCTATGCAAATGCGTCACAACACATATACAACACAAAATGAAGCAAATGTGTCACTCTTCCCAAGTAGATGTGATACTCTTCCCAAGCAGATGTGTCACTTTTCCCAAGTAGATGTGTCACTCTGCCCAAGCAGATGTGTAGCACAATCTTGATTTTTTTTTTTCAAAAACCTATAAGAAAAAAGATTGGTTAGGGGTGTTTCACATTGGGTTCACCAGAATAATGGATTGAAAAATTGGTTTGAATGCTAAAATCCTAAACAACAACCACAAATTTTTATATTTAAGCAAGAAATCCAAATCCAAATAATGAAGCACAAAATACATAAGAAAGAAAATAAATATGAATAGAACAAATTATACCTTCTTACACCTTCATTGGATCACCTTCATTATCCTTATCCTTTTCACCTTTTTAAAGTTGTATAATGTTACTCTCAATTTTCTAAATGCACTAATATGATAAGCTAATGACAATAGTCAAGAAACCTTTGACAATGTCCTACAACAAGTAGATTAGTAGTTTGAAAACTAAAAAAATTGAAAATCGAGCTAGAATAAGAAGAGGATTAATAGTTTTTTTTTTTAAATCTCTTCCTAGTGTTTTCCACATAGCTAAAATAGAGAGATCAATAACCAAAACTCCTAATTTAGCATATTAGAAAAAAAACAAATGACAAAAATTGAAAAACCTTATACCTTTTACTAGACAACTAGATGTGTCATTATTTTCCAGAGATGCATCATGTTTCCTTTTCAAATGCATCACTTTGCCTAAACAGATGTGTTTCTTTATGTTCATAGATTCCTCACTCTACCATACAGATGCGTCACAATGCAAATGTAGTGCAAAACAACATAGATGCAACACAAGAAGCTGCAAGACAAAAAACAAGATCAAGAAACAAAATGCTAAACTACCAGCAAATCAAATTTGATAGAGGGTTTGATTTTCTAAACTAGGAAGCTTGCAAAATAAAAAAAAAGAGAATAACAACAAAAAACCTAAAATTTAAACAACTAGGTACATGTGTCGCTATGCTGTGCAAATGCATCACAACACAGATACGACATAAAATAAAGCAAATGTATCACTCTTCCCAAGCAGATGTGTCATTCTGTCCAAGTAGATGTGTCACACTTCCTTAGTAGATGTGCCACTTTTCCCAAGCAGATGTGTCACTCTGTCTAAGCAGATGTGTCACACAATCTTGAAAAATAAAAATGTCAAAAACCTATAAGAAGAAAGGTTGGTTAGGGGTGTTTCACATTGGGTTCACCGGAATGATGGTTTAGAAAATTGGTTTGAATGCTCAAATTATCCTAAACAACAACCACAAATTGCTATATTTAAGCAAGAAATCCAAATCCAAACAATGAAGCGCAAAAGACATAAGGAAGAAAACAAATACGAATAGAAAAAAATATACCTTCTTATGCCTTCATTGGATCGCCTTCATTATCCTTCTACTTTTCACCTTTTTAAAGTTGTATAATGTTACTCTCGATTTTCTAAGTTCACTAATATGATAAGATTGTGACAATAGTTTCAATGAAAATTCAAAGATTGTGGTTGTTAATGTGAAGAAGTGATAGTTGAATTTATAGAGGATTCAAGGAAATTGATGGATGAGATCAAATAGAAGATCAATGGCTGAGATCGAATGAAATGATCTACATAGGAAAGTTGCTCATTTTCAAAATGGAATAAGTGGAGATGTAAATATAAATTAGTAAGAGTTAAGTGGAAAAAGGTGGAGATGGAAGAGTTAAGTGGAGAAAATCAGGGGAAGATGTAAGATTTGAGTGCGAGAAAGGTAGAGTTAAGTGGAGAATGAAAAAGATCAACTTTTTGAAATTAAATAAATAAATAAATATTTATTTTCACCCACTCATGAATAATTAATTAAATTAAATAATTTAATCAATTATATAACGTAGGGTTAGGATGATTATATAAATAATAATATTTATTTAGTCATAGACGAAATGAGATTAGGGATTAAATAAATAAAAAAAATTTATATAATTGAAAAAAAAATAACGAGGATGAAATTTAGAATGTCAATTGGGTTGTGCTTAAATGGAAAGGCCATATGGTTCTTGTGGACAATGATTTTGGATTGCCCACATTGCTTTAGCTCCTTCTATGGTTTTTCACCTAAAAGGAGAAAGGAATGGGGTCCAAAATGCAAATGTATATACTCAAAGTTAATGTGAATGATATTTATTATGTCTAATTATGATGTACTAATACACTAATCTGAAAATGAAATGATTTAATGATGCTAAACTTAAGAAATGTAACTTATTTGAAAATATAGTGTGATATGCAGAAATGCCTAAAAATGCAAGTAAATGATGAAGTAACTGAATAGAATCAGAGAGGTACACCAAGAATCTGAAACTTGATGATGGGAGATTCTGGAATCCTAAAAAATTGACTGAAAATGTTGACTGGGACACTTACACCAGGTTGGGTGACTTAGTCCCAGTTTCTGGAAAACTTGCCAAAATAGGAATCTGCCAAATGGGTATCCAAAAATGTAGAAACCACTTTTCAAGCTCAGAAGTGGTAATAATCCACCAGTAGTGGAAACTTAGTCCACCTATAGATTTCAGGAATTTTAGGACAAAATATTGTAGCCTTAGGTCTGCACCTACTTTTCTGACAGGTGTTTGCACTTGATTCTACAAAAAATGGGGTAAAAAGTATCTCCAAGCTTAAATTAGGGTTGTGTTGAATTGAATGACTTAGATGACATCTTGACCACTTTTCAACACCTATTCCTTTGAAAAATCTATTTACAAAGTCTGCAAACACACATGCAAAGAGGGAAAAATGGTTAAGGGTTAGAGTATAGGGGTTTGCCTTTGTCAAACCCCACTTTGGTAATCAAACCCTAGATAATGAAATGAAATATGAAGAGAATGATAAATAAAAAATATGTAATGTCATAAACTTACCAAACCTTTGATGTAGAAATTTGAAGATATGCAATGAAGTGCTCCAATGGATGACTTGATTATGCTTAGAGTGCTTGAATGCTTGAGAATTATTAAGTGAATGGATGAATTGCTTGAGTGGATGAATGGGGGTTAAAATGAGAGGAAAAACCCTCATTTATACATGACTTTACTAAATTTCCTGAAAATAAAACATCACAGGCCGACCTCAAGGGTTAGAGGGAAAAATCCCACTAGAAATTTGAAATAATTTTGAGGTTTGGCCCAAAAAGGACTAAGTCACCCCTACTAGTGACTTAGCCCCACTTAGGAAAATTAAGTGGGTGTCAGGAATTTTAGGGCATTAAATATTGTCCAATGGGAATATCCTCAAAAAAACACTTAAAAATGACTAGAAAGTGTATTAAAGGGTCATTTGAACATGAGAAAGGGTTGAATTAGTGATGAAAAGTCTAGAAAAGCATGGAAGTGTGTTATCACACTTTACAACACTTTGAAATAAGACTTGGTAAGTAATAAAAATGAGTTATTTAAGTGAATTATGATGAAAGGGTCCTAGAAAAGTGTGAAAGTGGGTTACAACACTTTTACAAGACAACCTAGAAGTCTTAATGATTCATAAAGATTCAAGACCTAATGTGAATGTGTTGGCTATATTACAACATTAAATCTAGGAAAATTTAATCCAGAGTCCATAAGAGAGATTCTGGTGAGCATAAAAATGTCAACTATATAATTTTTGGCAACACATTAAGCCCCCACTTTAGTAAGAGGATGAAATTGCTTCAAACTCTCGCTAGAGCAGCCCAACATGCACATCGAGAGGGATCCTAATGCACACACATTGGTAAGATGATACAACAATAGTCAAGAGGGATGATCAAGCCCTCAGGATTATGATCCCATGGAAAACCAAACATAAGCGAAAAGGAACACACATGATGATGAAAAGGGATGAAAGAAAGCTTCAATTGTATTTCCAGCCTGTTGTGGATAAGATCTAGGACATTTGTTAGGAAAAAGAAACATGTACTCACTCTGTAGCGATGAAATTCATGGCTGTCTTCCAGGTGAGAAAGCCTAGAAGTATACTCACTTTGGGGCCACAAAACTTCTGGTTGTCAATGGGGTGAGAAGGCCCAAGTATACTCACTCAGAGGCCACAAAACTTTTGGTTTTTCCCGGGGTGAGAAGGCCCAAGAGGTGAGAAAAATACGCTCAGTTGGTATGCACTCACACAAGCAGGTGGCTATGGGGAAATTTGTGCCGCGGAATGGGCTTCCCGCTTAATAATATTAAAGTTATACCTCCTGATAACTTAAATAAGGCACCACAAAGACAATGTTGGTTTGTGCTTCATGAGACAAGAAAAGCTTTGTATGCTTAGAACTCATAAAAAAATGTAAAGGTACCACAGGAATGCAAGCTTTGTTATGCAAGGTGGCCATGTGAATGCAAAATGCAATAATGTAAAATGTAAAAAATGTTCAAATGAGTCTTGTTTAGTTCATGCGAGGTCTATAACTTAGGGAACATTGTGTCTAATGTCTCCAAGAGAGGACCAATCAAAGAATAGAATATTCACAACTTAGGGGATGTAGTGCATCACATCATGCCACCAAGAGGAATGAAATATGCTAAGATAGATCACACTTATGAAGGACATCACACCCAATGTCATCCACAAAGTGACAAATGCATCTTATGAAATAATAAGGCTGCACTAAGAACTAGGAAAAAAAAGACAAATACAAATGAATAATGCCAATGTATGTGCCCACTTTAAAGGAATTGCTACACACTATTCTGTGAGTAATTACTTAAAGTAGTAAATGAAAAATACCAAAAGAAAAAAATGCATGAGAGCCAAGTTGGAAATCCCCTATGCCAAGTCACATGTTTCTGAGTAAGGCTGCTTCATGTGAAGGAAAAGGAACAAAAGAAAGAGGGGTTGCCCCCAAAAGGAACACACCAAACACATAAGGGATCTATAGATTTGGGGTTAGTATATTCGTTGCTGTAATATTTTTAGTAAAGATTTTGGAATTGCCATCATTCCCCCAAAACACATAGAATTGGAAGAATGTCACAAAGAGAGTGAAAACAAAGGAAAAATAGAATCCGGTTTGGGTCAACATGGAAGAGACATTGCAGTCTCAACGCTTTGCATTGTCCCCAAAAGGAGAACACAAGCGAAAAGAAAAAGAAAAGTAAAAAGAAAAGGAAAAGCTTTTGGGTCAACATGAAGGAGACATTTCAGTCTCAATGCCTTGTGTCATCCCCAAAAGGAAAAACACAAGAAAATACAAAGTAAAAGAAAAATACCTTTTGGGTCAATATGGAAGAGACATAGGGCGTCTCAATGCTTTGTGTCATCCCCAAAAGGAAAACACAAGTGAAAAGAAAAAGAAAAGGCAATGTAAAACATATAGAAGAAGAGAAGGTACAAATAGAGGAAGTGCACAAAGAGAGGGAGAACATCAAATGGACATTATGGGGGAACACAATACGCATATAGAAAAATGAAAAATTAAAAGGGGCTAGTAATGCAAATGCAAGTCAACTATTAACCAAGTTATTGGCTTCGCAATCTCAATTAATATAAGAAAAAGGTAAATAATGTAGTTTAAGAGAAAAGGAAAAATGCAATACTAGGACAAGGCTAAAAAATTATTGCCCCCATTAGGTGTAAGGAAAGAATGAGCTGAGATAGGTGAGGATCATGCAATATAGTGAGAATGGAAAATTCTACAACTATGGCATGATGAAGGGATTTGGTTTAAGAAATTATGGGATGATAGGATAACAATCAGTATCAGTGAAGTGATACTTATTCAATATGTCCTTCAATGTCTAACATTCATCACTGTGATGTATAAGAACACAATGGTATTTGCAATATGGTATGTTAGAATCTTTAGGATGGATGGACAATCTATTTGAAAGTGGCAAGAGTATAAGACCTTTGTTTAAAAGCATTTGCAATTTCCTTTCACATTCAGGTGGTGGATGGAGAGGAAACTTTAGTGTTTTGAATTTGTAAGGTCATTTTCATTTACTAGATTCACCTTTTTCATGGATGGAAGGAGGATGAGAACCCATGGGCATCATATCATCCTTATGATTGGAATCATGTAATGGTTTTTCACGTGGGAGGACATTCAAGTCGAGAGAGGAATCAAATATCACCGTGTCATCATCCTGAAGTTTCCAATATTCAAAAGGAGGCTTGTAATTATGAGAGGGATCTTGATATCCTAGCCCTGTTGTGTTTTCATCCATTGGTCTTTGTTCTAAAAGTTGATGAATGTTATGTTCAGTTGTTGTGTCACATCCTTGTTTGCGTAAGATAGTAAAATCCTTTCCATATGTTTCTTCAAGGTTGATTGGTGTGTTGTAACTTTGTGATCATGTAAAATGGTTGAGGAGGTGGTTGTGTAGAGGAACTAGGTCTGCCTATTGGAGGGAACTTAGGTTCTTTGTTTGTTTTAGGATGTAGATATCCCAATGTATCAGGAGGTGGGACATTAGGAAGTGCTTGTGACTTCATGGATGGGTAAAAGGCTACATTTTTTTCAAGGTTGTCAAGGCATGTGTTTAAGAACTTATGCATGCTATCATCATCTTCTCCAATGATGTCAACAACACAAGGTGGAAATTCATTAGGAGTTGAAGGAGCATGAGGAAGCTCAAGGTCATTAGGATCATAGCCAAAGGCAAAATTTGACATGTCCATTAAGGATTTCAATGAATTTGAAAACTTGTTAAAGTAAAAAGCCATGATAACAATGAGTTAAAGTAAAATAATATGCTAAAAAGAGAGAAAATCTGGAAAATGTGATAGGATGCAGTAATAAAGAACAAAAATGCAGAAAATACCCATAAAATGCTAGAAACTATAGTGCAAAATGAGCCAAAGGACTAACTCACCCAATGTGATGATTTAGTCCCATTGATGATTTTGTTGAGATTTTTCTAAAATTTTGAATGAAATTTTTTATCTTTTAGATGCACAGATGCAACTATAGTATGAAATGCAATTTTTTTGTTATTTTTAATGCAAAAAATGATGGAAAAATGCAAGCTATTTGAGCTTTTCACTAATGCAATTTTGAAAACCCTAGGATGCAATTTAATCAATGTAATATCTAATGCAATGCAAATGAAACCTAGGATGCACTTAAAATAAAAAATGAATATGTTCAACAGTCGGGTTCACCAAAATGTGGACAATGATTTTGGATTTCCCACACTGCTTTAGCTCCTTCTAGGGTTTTTCACCTAAATAGAGAAAGGAATGGGGTCCAAAATGCAAATGTCTACACTCAAAGTTAATATGAATGAGATGTATTATGTCTAATTATGATGTACTAATGCACTAATCTGAAAATGAAATGATGTAATGATGTTAAACCTAATAAATGCATCTTGTTTGAAAACATAGTGTGATATGAAAATGCCTAAAAATGCAAGTAAATGATGAAATAACTAAACAAAATCAAAGAGGTGCACTTGGAATTTGAAACTTGATGCTGGGAGATTCTGGAATCCTAAAAATTTGATTGAAAATGTTGACTGGGACACTTATGCCACGCTGGGCGACTTAGTCCCAGTTTCTAGAAAACTTACAAGAACATGAATCTACCAAATGGCTATCCAAAAATATAGAAACCACTTTTCAGGCCCAGAAGTGAGACTAATCCACTAGTAGTGGTCACTTATTCCACTTGCAAATTTTAGGAATTTTGGGACATAATCTTGTAGCCTTAGGTCTGCACTTGCTTTTCTGATAGATGTCTGCACTTGATTCTATAGAAAATGGGGTAAAAAGTGACTCCAAGCTTAAATTAGGGTTGTGTTGACTTGAATGACTTAGATGACATCTTGACCACTTTTCAACACCTATTCTTTTGACAAATCTGTTTACAAAGTTTACAAACACAAATGCAAAGAGGGGAAAATGGTTAAGGGTTAGAATATAGGGGTTTTCCTTAGTCAAACCCCACTTTGGCAATCAAACCCTAGATAATGAAATGAAAGATGAAGAGAATGATAAATAAACAGCGTGTAATGTCATAAACTTACCAAACCCTTGATGTAGAAATCTGAAGATATGAAATGAAGTGCTCTAATGGATGACTTGATTATGCTTAGAGTGCTTGAATGCTTGAAAATTATTAAATGAATGGATGAATTGCTTGAGTGGATGAATGGGGGTTAAAATGAGAGGAAAAATCCTCATTTATACATGATTTTACTAAAATTTCTCGAAAATAACACATCATAGGTTGACCTCAAGGGTTAGAGGGCGACATCCCGCTAGAAATTTGAAATAATTTTGAGTTTTGTGCCAAAAAGGACTAAGTCACCCCTACTAGAGACTTAGTCCCACTTAAGAAAATTAAGTAGGTGTCGGAAATTTTAGGGCATTAAATGTTTTCCAAAGGGAATACATAAAAAACACACTTAAAAATGACTGAAAAGTGTATTAAAGGGTCATTTGAACATGAGAAAGGGTTGAATTAGTGATGACAAGTCTAGAAAAGCGTGAAATTAGGTTATAACACTTTACAACACTTTGAAATAAGACTTTGTAAGTAATAAAAAAGAGTTATTTAAGTGAATTATGATGAAAGGGTCCTAGAAAAGTGTGAAAGTGGGTTACAACACTTCACAACACTTTTACAAGACAACCTAGAAGTATTAATGATTCATAAAGATTCAAGACCTAATGTGAACGTGTTGGCTACATTACAACATTAAATCTAGGAAAAATCAAGCGCGAGTCCATAAGAGAGACTCTAGTGAGCATAAAAATGTTAACTATACATTTTTTTGCAACACAGTTCTCAAGATGGAGATCCATGTTTGAATCCCCAAAAGGTGACATCTTAAGTTGGAATTCCAAGTGGTGGCTCTTGGACTTCCATTGTGGCTTGTTAGTTGAATAAGTGGTTCTAAGTTGAATATGTTGAAGGGGAGGAGGTCCCCCTTGTTACCTCCATTGGTGTGGGGCCAATCTAAATAATCCCTCCTTATTGATCTGAGAAAAAAGAGAGAGGATGAAATTTAGAATAATTAAATAATTTAAATAATTTAATTATAAGAATGGGAAGAAGAATAGAATTATGGTTATTTAGGGTTAGATAGAATTATCTAGTTAGATGGAGATTAGTTAGAAATGGTACTACAAGATCTAGACAATTTTGAGTGTTTATACACTCTATTTTTCTATCTTGGTGCGCGTGTTTCTCTCTCTCTCTCTCTATACATATAAATTTTGGATTGCTCTCTAGGATAAAATGGATAGTCAAAAGTTAATATCTCTTTCCTTTATATGTATTTTCATTTATCTCTCTTTTGCTTTGTACCTAATTTTTATTCCTCTCTATCATTCTATCCACCTCTCTCCCTCTTGCTCTCTATATCTCTCTATATGTCTTTGTCTCCCTCTTTATATCTCTATTTATATTTATATATCTTTTTCTCCACTAAAGAGGTCTTAAAGGTGGATTAGCATGCCTTGAGTAAATGATATATTTCCATAAGCATAGATCTCTATGGACATATGCCATATTTGGATTGTTCCTCTCTCCCTCTCTCTCTTTCCCTTACTCTCTTCTCCTCCCTAACTCCCTCCCTCTATTTCACACTCCCTCACTCTCTCTCTCTCTTTTATTTATATCTTTTTAACACTATATATTTTATCTCTATCCTTTTCTCTTTCACTATCTCTCTCTCTATTCAAATCTCTCTACAATTTTCGTTTATCTCTCTCTCTCTCTCTACATATATTTTCTCCCTCTCTATCTCTCTATATCTTTTTATTTATCTATCTCTCTACCTCTTTGTCTATCACTCTACCTCCTCTCTCCCCTTATCTCTTTCCCTATCACTCTTTCTATGTTCTCTCTCACACACTCTTTTCTTTATCTCTCTTTGCCTCTCTATATCTCTCTTTTCCTCTATCTCTCTTCCTCTCTATTAATCTCATTTTGTATAATTCTCTCTTTCTTTATCACTTAATCTCTATCTCTCTCCCTCTCTCTCTCTCTCATTTTTTATTCTCCTCATCTCTCTTTATCACCTCTCCCTCTTTCTATCTCTCTCCTCCTCTCTATATCTCTATGTTCCACTCTATGTTAAAATATTAATTTTTGTAATATTAAATATGTGTTTGAATGGAATTGAGTAAATGGTTTATATGCAAGCACAATTTTTTTCCTCTTAAACTTATAAGCTCAATGAGAATTCAAAACCACTACAAGTAAACACAAGGCTAGGTACAAAAGAATAATAGTAACAAAAATTTAAATAGAAGAAACACAAATAATACAAAGATACAATGTCAAAGATGGTTAATTGGTGTTGTATTTGATGCTATTAATTTGTATAAATAATAAAATTCATTTGAAAGCAACCCTCACTTAAGCCTACCATTGAGAAAATTTAGACTATTGGAGAATAGTGTCATTCTTAACTCCATGTTTCCAAGTGGTTATGAATACTTTGCTTTCAAAAATGTAAAAGTGCAACTCCATATTAATAACTCTTTCATTTTGTGTTTTTATCCCTTAGATGAATTAAATAAAGATAATGAGTCCACTTTTAGTGAAAGTTTCATGAGTAGAAAATATCTTTATAGGAACAAATTGTACTTGTTTCATAAAAATGTGTATCTACTTAGGATCAATTTTGCAAACCTAAACTCCAACCCATATGAAATGGGTACTCATATTAGTTTTAAAAATGGGTACCCATTTTAAAATGGGTGTAGATTTTACAATGAAATGGGCACATGTTTTAAAATAAAATAGGTAATTTTTTCTATTTACATCATATACTCATTCATTTTTAGAATGAGTATGCATTTTAGAGTGGCTACATGTTTCATAAAATTTAATATATGAAACCCATGGTTTTTCTTTTGTGTTAAGCTTGGGAGCTCTTGACCCTTAGCCTTGACCCAGAAAAACAATGCCATGAAAACAATAAGAGAAAATTTGATTTTAGTAATATGACAAACAATTTTCTTTTTTCAAATTTTTGTTTGAAATAAAAACCCATTATATATATATATATATATATATATATATATATATATATATATATATATATATGGACACATTTTCTATTTATTAATTTTTTTTTGATGAAAATAGTTTATAAATTGAAATGATAGGTATTAGTTTTTTTTTAATAACTTTTGATTTTGAGAAAAAAAATATGTGTGACCAATCTAGATATCAGTCTCTACATATTGAAAATAATTTAATTTATGATTAGTTTAGTTCAAGTTATGTTGGTTGTGCCCAGATTATAAAAAAAAACAATTAGGACCAATACAAATTTAACCAAAAAAATATAGAAAATATCTTACCAATCTTCACCATAATACACATCTTTCTCTGAAAGGATTATGTTGGTCATACACATGCATGTTTTGGCTCAAAACATAAGAATTATAAAAAATCAATTTTGTACAACCTATTAGAAAACTTGTATTGCCTAAGTATTGGAATACATTACATATGTGAAAACTAAACACAAAATCCTATATTTCATAATTTTGGACCAATTAAAATTATGTGTATGTGCTTCAAAGTTTTACTCCAACTATGGTAAACTTTGAATTTTAGGAAAAAAACTTCTACTCTTTGGCCAAAAGATGGACCCAACTTCTTGCACTTACCCATATTTATATTATATTGAAAAAGTTACAAAAATGAAAGCACTAAAGGATAGTGTATATGTGACTCTAAAAAAGCAAGATGAGGAAATAAATGTCGATTACAAATAGTTCAATATTCCATTAAAACTATTGCCATTGGTAAAAAAAATTCAAATGTGTAGCCACCATTCTAGGTGTCAACTTATGTTAACATCCTTGTTGATGTATTAAATATTAATTGGTCCACACATTTTCAATTGGTTATACTCATATGCTTATAATCTAGATGAATGTAATACACTACAAACTTTTCTCATCAATTTTTAGGTAAGAAGACGTGAAGTGTGTACTACTTAAAGTGTGATCAAATAGTCTAATACATTATAAATGTACATCTAATTGATGACACTTGTCACATTAACTCAATCACTATTTGTATATAAAAGAGATGAGTAAAAGGACAAAAGAAAGAAAAGAGGAAGAAAGAGGAGATAGAGAGAGAAACAATGAGAGATCTATAAAGAGAGGGAATATTTTTATTCTTTATTTATGTTATTAGTGCATTCCATGAAAAACAAGAAATTTGATTGTCCTTCCGAATCTCTTTGTCATATCCATGGCACACCGAGATGGGATTGCTATAATCTTTTCAAAATTATTGATCCTTATGAGAAGATTCCAGTTAAGGTTAGCCATTTTATAAAATTACACAATCCCAATTAGGTAATTATCCTTGTACTTCCACTCAATCTCAACATCTTTCTTCTATTTTTTTCAGGAAGTACAATCAACCACGCATTATTGTGTCACTTCCACTCTCTTTCACGCGACGTATATATTCCACCACTCCACTTCACTTTACTTGAGTAATACGTCATGTGGTACCGTCGATTTGTCAGCTTCATAATTTAGTTGGCCCATCATTCTATCCTAGAAAATACATGTACAACTCCATTCGCATTTACAATTGGGTATGGATCAAGTTCGCCCGTGATAAGATATGCCCTCACTGTCTCGATTTCAAGTCAATTTTTGAAAACACCATTGCAAGCGATTCTCCTCTCGAATTATCACAGCTAAGACTTTTTCGTTTTGATTTTCCAGCTAAAATGTAAGCAGGAGCTTTCATTCATAGAAAAAATCTTATCTTTACTCTGATGCTATTGCTTCCTCACTTCAATTCTTCCAACCTAAACGTATAACATACGTTATCTTTGATAGAGCCAGTGTTTTGAATGGAAGTTTAGTAGAGCACGTAACTTGCTGAATATCAAGCGGACCAATAATCTGGAAAACTTTACCCTTTGACTTGCCGGTATATTTTAATATTATTCGCTATTGGTGTAATTCCTTTAAACCAGCTATGTACAACATCCTTTCTGTCATTTGGATCTTCATGCGGCCATTTCAATGTCTGCAAATATTTTATGTCTATTAAGAACATGTTTGAAGAGTTTTACCTATCGTGAATGACAAAGTAGAAGAGAATAAGGAAGATTGTAAGGAAACAAAAAGGACAAAAAAACAGCAGAAAATAAATTTGTTTTTATTTTGCAATATATTGCAAAAGCAGCGTGGCACAGCAATTACTGTAGGTAGGTAGCAACCATGTCTGAGGAGGAAAAGGATAAGACAAGAAAAGGTCCATGGACTGCAGAGGAGGATATGCAGCTTGTTAGGTATATATCTCTTCACGCCGAAGGCCGTTGGAATTTCCTAGCCAAAGCTGCAGGTATTAGGAGGAAATTATCTTTGCAATGAGATTATTTTTAAGTTAATAATAGCAAATTTCCACAGTTCATATTGTTTATTGTTGAAAAGGTTTCTCAATTCAAAATTTTTGTATCAAGTGTCGATCACATTCCATGATCCATCATTAAGATGAAAATAGAGAGCACGGAGTGTGACCTAAAACGTTGATTCAAATGCTTCTCATACAATCTAATCCAGAAACTGTTTCAGCAATAAATATTTTTAAGATTGTATGCTTGAAATTGTAAGGAATTATTTCAAGTCAAAGGAGAAAAATATTTTTAAACTTTTAAATTAGATCATACAAATTTATTTTATTCATCAATATTTCCAATCATATTTCATGAAAAATGAGAGAAAATTGATAATTGATCATAAAATATGATACAAATTGACATAATCTAATCTAATTTTTTAGAAAATCATTCTTTGTAACGTACATCCGATTCAAACAACAATTGTCATAGATATCGCTTGCATATGTGCATAAAAGTAATGCAATTTGTTTATATGAACAAAGAAGGGATTGAGTGATCTGTGAAGATGACTGAGCAGGGCTGAAGAGAAGTGGGAAGAGCTGCAGACTGAGGTGGGTTAACTATCTACGCCCAGATCTCAAGAGAGGAAACATCAGTCCAGAAGAAGAGCGTTTAATCATAGACCTGCAAAGCCGTTGGGGTAACAGGTTCGAAACGGATACTCTACTCTTCTGAATAGCTTTTCTATGATCACTGATGATTACAATTTATATAAACATTGGACTAATAACCAAACCACCAACAATTTGGTTTTACAGATTAGAAATTCATTTAGTTTCTTTAATTCTGTATTTCTTAATGGTTATTGATTACAATTTTTTATTAAGAACTGATGAATAACATTAGAAATATTATGTTGCCCCTCACGGCTTCTTTTGTAGAGCTGCACGAATAGTAAATATTTAATTTAGAAGAGCGTTTCTGTGGAGCTGCATTCAAAGTAAATATCTAAATTAGAAGAGCGTTTTATAATACAGAGTACTCTAGAATATATTTTTCAGATTATTATTACTTAGAATTGTCTAGATATACAGAAAGTTTTAAATAGATATTGGAAATATATATATTTAGTATAAAATTATAATGGATTGGATTAAGCATAGGGTTAGTATTGTGTAAAAAAATTATTTGTTAATATAGTATAAAATTTTCAGTGTACGTATTCTTCTGTATTTTTACATTCTAAATGATAGTCTATTTTTAGAAGATGTTTTTAATAAAACAGGGGACTGGTCTAAAACAGAGCATTAGTTCTGGAACAAAATATACACAATTTCAAATAAAATTGTATTTAATCAAATAAAATATTATAGAGATTGTAGACACCTAAAATGTACTCTTGCATTTCTGTTGTCATCACACTAGATCTATTTTGCATATTCGCTTCATATTGGCTTCTACAATTAATTAAATAAATTTGATAATTTTTCTAATATTAATTAAATAAATATTGATTATTCAATTGAAAAATCTAACCATTCTTAGGACATTAATTAAATAAATTATGTTTGTTTATTTAATTAATGGACTAGTTTAGCTCTTTTATTTATTTAATTTTAATTGAATAAATTATATTTATTTAATTAAACCAATCATTCCCTCAACATTCTCCCATAAATTAAAGAGATTTTTAATATTTATTTAACTCATTCAAAATTCTCCTCATCATCAGTTAAATATAAAAAATTGAGTCTAATCAACTAACTACTTATTTACATGTTTATCCACTATTTTGTTTAAAATAAACAAAGTCAACCTTGCACAAAACCTCAATTGCACCAAGTGACAATTGCACAAGGCTTAAAAAAAACTTTTTTTCAATCTTCACCCTCTACAATTTTTTTTTAGAAAAATGCCACCCTCCATCTCTTCCCAATTTATATCCAAATCATGTGCAACAATCATAAGATGCCAATTATAAGCTTCTCATTCTCTCTTGCAAATGGATCAACCCCCTCATTTTTTTCACAAGATGAAATCTTATACATGTCCATTATCCTCATCTAGAATATATGAATTAACCATTCCTCAAACCATTTCTAAGAGTTGGAATTGGATGCAAGGAAATATCATGCTACTAGAATAAGAAATCACATCAACTCTCAACAACATAAACTATTTTGAGCAAATCACATGGTCATCAAGGGTTGTGTTGGTGAGAATCTTGTCCTATTTTCATCATTTATCTACTTACCTTAGCATTGGAGGTGTATTTAAGTGTAGAATATGAGTTTTCTATGCCTTAAATTTCTTCAATATTTTATTCTATGTTTAGCATGCACATTTTTGCATGTGTGGTGGGACTATGCCCCTATCTAATTTTCACATTTGTAAGCTTTATTTTGAGTGGATTTTAGAAATTTTCATGTGCATTTAATAGTTTCCTAGTTTGGCACAAATGCTTTGTCAAATAGCACACTCACCTTAGTTTTGGTGTATTCATTCTAATCTCGAGGACACCTACATTCTATCAAATCTTAAACCCTAAACCCTAGTTTGTGGCATAGGCCCTCTACATACTAGTGTACCGATGCTTCCCCTATGGTACATGCACACTTGGTGTGGCATATGCACTCTCTGGGCTTGTGTGAATAATTTTAGTACAAGTTCCCTTCTTTATAGAAGATATACATAGTGAGTGGAATATGCATACTAATTCATGGTGTACGTTCTCACTAAGGTTTTACGAATGTTTTTTTATCATTTTTACAAAGGTTTTGGTGTTTCCACACTATCTACTAGCATACTTGCTCTCTTAATTTTTTATTTTTAATTGTTTAACATAGGTGCTCTATGTAATAGTGTTTACACACTCTCTATGACATATACACTTTGTGAAACAATGTAGATGCTTCTAGTTAGATATTTTCTTATGTTCTAATGTTTTTCTTGCTAATTGTAATTATTATAAGTGTGTATTTTGACTATTTGTTTCATTTATTGATCCCTTGTTGTAGGTTCACTTGTTTAAAGACCAATTGTTGCATCAAAATACTAACGTGCAAGTTATAGGTCCATTTATTGAATAAATAACCTTAGAAATAACCTTAGTGTTGGAACATGTTTGCTGCTACACCAAAATATTGACCTATTAATGATCGATACAAACACTAAAGATAAATAGATTGACAGGAGGCGGTTAGTCCATGTCTCGAATCTGAAGGGAGATGCTATAAATTTGTCCAACAATCCCCCCTTAGCGTCACCTGAGCGAATTCAAATATGTGATCATGACTCTGATACCATTTTTTGGAAAACGTTCGCCATTGTGCCAAAAGATCAACTTGTTAATGCTCGATACAAATGCTAGAGATAAATGGATCCATGAGAGGCATTTAGCTCATGTCCCAAATTCGAAGAGAGATGCTGGTGATTAGTCGAATACTTAGGTCCATTTAAAGTGAATTAACTTTCTCATTTGACTTGTTCCTCTAAGGGTGTACTACAAGGTGATCTTGGGAATCAAAAGAATCTCTTGTACATAATTATATCCACATATTGCATTTTTATTTATAAGGTAATTTTTTTTTTTCATGTTTATGTGATACAAAGGTGTGAATTATCTCTCCTCGTTCACTAGAAGGTGATATTAAGAATCAAAATAATCACTCTTATCCTTTTCTATTTCCTTAAAAAACTAATCCCATGCATGCTATTTCCTCATGCTACAAATATTTCAAGGAAATCTTATAAATTAAAAAATGATTAGTCTTTTCTTTATTTATTTATAGCAAGTGTGTCTTGAATTTCATCACCAAGTGATGATTGAAACCCACATGTTTTGGTAGGGTATATAAATTAGGGAGAGAATCGAAAGAATATCCCTTCCAAATACATTTATCATTATGCTAATTTTGCAAGAAAATTTATATCTTGCAAAGTGATGACAAAAGGTGGATTACCCTCTCAAAATTTTTATATTACATACAAATATTTCCATAGATTTGGACTCTTCACATACCTTGATATATTGAGGAAATCCCATATAAATCCATGTTCAAACCTATCTAGAGAACCTTTTTATCATTCATAACTTATTATGTACCAGTAAGTGGTTAGCACTGAGAAGTTACTCACATCATACCTTTGGAATAAATATAGTAGGCTATAAAAAAATAAAATCTAGTTTGTGGTATTCATGACCAATTTTAGCTATATTTGTGACCTCATAAGCTAATTAATCCCACTTGAATAGCTAGGGCATTCATGTTCCTTCACTATCCTCTAGCTTGTGCTAAATTTATGCAATAAGTTAAGTCAAAACTTTATAAATTCTAACCCAATCAAAGAAAGAAGTTATAATCCCCTTGTTCAACCAATCTATGAATCCCTTTGATAGTGAAAATAATGATAGTCTTATTGATTAAGATGAATATATCAATAATAGCTTCAAGATGACATAACCTAAGTGAGAAAGATTTCCATATTCCTTAGTCACCCAATCATGAATAATTAGGAGCCTTTAAAACAAGAATATTCAAGCACTAGTTATCCTTCAAACCAAAGTCAAATATTTACTGCTCATTTGTATGAAAAGGGAAACCTTCTACTAGATCATTTCTTGTTGTAAAAAAAAAATGCCATGGTTAGATACCTCATAAGCACATGAGCTAAGCTTCCTTGAAGCTATGAACCTAAAATTTTAGGTAGAGGAAACATTCCAAATAAATAAATAAATATATATATATATATATATATGTCTAATCTTAATCCATCAAATCCTTAACCCTTTGATCCTTCCATAAAAATATTTAAGTGTTTGTAGAGGTGGCATATCTAAGATGGAAGTGAATTTGGTGGGGTCAACTTATATGCCTCATTGAGAGAAATGAAGCCTAGAATTTTCACTAGATGTGACACCAAAGACATATTTCTTAAGATTGAGGTGCAACTTTTATTATCTCAAATACTCAAATACATGCTCACGAATTTTTGGATGAATCTCTTGTTGTTAACCTAGTCAACTTGACCATCTACATAATCTTCCATAATGTCATGCAACATGTCTTGAATGATGAATGCAATTTCTCTTTGAAAGACAACCCTTGTATTTTAAACCCAAAATGTTATGTACTAATAATAGAAAGTTCCCTAATTGTGGTTACAACTATTTTATGTTGATCTTCAATGGTAATTCAAATTTGATCATATCTAAAGAACCCATCTATAAGGGATAATAATGTCTATGTTTGGAAGTGGAAAATCATGCTTGAGAAATTAATTTTAAAGACCTCTAGATTCTATGAAAATTTTGATTCCTTTTAGTTATTTTCTAATAGAGACAATGTTGGATATCGATTACAAATAGTCAATTGGTATGATAAATCCAACCTCTAACAATTTCTCAATCTCTTTTTTGACTAGTAGTGCAACTTGTGGATGAATCTTATTATTTTTTTGTTTCACTAGTTTGACATTTGGATGCACCACTAGACGGTGCACAAAAAGACAAGGATGTAAGCCTAACATATTTGCATAGGACCAAGAAAAGTAATTTTTAGATCACTTGAGAATATATTTTATGCTTTCTGATTCTTCTATTGACATTCTTGCTACAAGATAGATGATTTTTGGATAAGTACCAAAGTTAACCTCATGCGATTCTTCTACTAAGACTGATGATCGACCATACCACTATGAATATGTAAAATGGAAGGTTGAGTTCTGTAAGGAAAGCTAGATGCAGAAACAACTCTCCTAAAAGCCAATACCTCAGGGAAGAATGCAGATACACTTTTAATTTTTTCAATTACAGTTCAATTAAGATGCACTTTGAAATAAATATCAGAAACAGAGAATTAGAAAACCACATATGAACACTAGATATACATGGGAAAACCCTTACGGGAGAAAAACCCACCACACCAAGAGAAGTCACTTTGTATTATAGTAACAATTAATTACATACAAGTTTCAGACTTATCTTTCTAATGTCTGTTTACAACAACATTCACCATGAACACTCTTGTACATGAACCATCATGTTACAGTCTACACAAAATAGAATTCACTATGATACAATTCGAACTGTTCACACACTTGTTGATAGAACCAACCATTCAACCATCTGCAACCACATAGTATATCCATGTCGTTCCATGTCCATCGAGCTTCCTCACAAAATTGTCACAACCGATTATCTTCCAATTGTTCCCATTCGGCTTCTCCTATTGGTCCATCAAAAACCATGTAGGATAGTCTCACTCGGTCAAACGGCTTCACACTGTATCGACATGTCGGTGAGACACAAGAAGTGTCTCCCTGATGCCCAAAACTCCATATCGATGTTGCCAAGAGTTATCGTTATCGCCAAGATGTTCTATCGAGCTTCATGTGTCACACCAAATCACCAAACAGTTGGCGAGACCTATCGCTTTCGCCAGAAGATCATAGCGAGGTCCAAAAGTCTCATAGATGTGAGTTTACCATTCGGCAAGAGTACCGTTCTTTGCTAGGACCTCACGCCGAATGCTCACAAGTCATACCAAGCTCCAAACATTGCTGTCGGCAAGACTTAATGCTCGCTAAGAGGTTTCTCTGAGATCACAAATGTCACCCCAAAGTCATCAACAGTCGCCAAGACATATCCCCTTCGTCGAGAGTTCTTATCGAACACATATATGTTACACCGAAAACTTCTCATCATCGGCAAGACTCACCAAAGTTGCTGGGAATTCTTATCAAAACCACTGTGTTACACAGAGACCATTAGTCGCCATGAGTCTTACCAAGAATAGATTTCAACATCAGCGAGACTTACATCGTTCGCCGGGACTTCTTCCCGAACCATTTGGGTTACCTCGATAGCCATAGGCTATCGACAAGACATCCATCAGTCGCTAAGAGATATCCCCAAGATCCTTTGTGTTACACCGATGAATATCATTTGAATCTCCGTCGGTAAGACTTCATTGTTTGTTGAGACATCTTCCCGGATCCTTTAGAGTTACCCCGAAGACCTCAAACCAAATGTTGTCGGAGAGACTTTGACAATTCGCTGGGACTTCTCACCGAGCTAAGCCTTTTGGCCAAGGGTCTCAATGATGAGTGATAGAATGGCTTGTCGGCCAAAGAACTCCATGCAATAAGAAGTCACCCTGAACACACTATGTCACAGCGCAGGCTCCAAAGAATAAGCGTTCGACAAGACACCTCCAAGGTCACAACGACCTGTTCAAAATAGATGTTCCAAACTACTAGTCGGCCAGACATAAGAGCTATCACACCGACTTGGCTCCAGGAGAGGTTTCAGCCTGTGATGATTGAGGCACATATTTCCAACAATCTCCCAGTTGATGAAGATCACACAAGCACCTCCAGAGCACAACAAAACTTACTGAAAATCATGGGCACTAAGGCCCATTACACTGGCACACCACCTAAACTTGTATGTGCTCACTGGCTTCGTCAATGCATCTGCAACATTCTCTAGAGTATCAACCTTTTTCCAAACTGACCTTTCCATCCTCCACCATATCTTGTACAAAGTGGTACTGTACGTCTATATGTTTTGTCCTGGCATGGAAAGTAGGGTTCTTTGCCAGAAAAATTGCACTCTGACTGTCACAAAAAATAGTTACCTCGCCTACATCAAAACCAATGTTAGAAAACAAACGTTTTAACCAAGCTGCTTCTTTACAAGCATGAGTAGCTTCCATGTATTCAGCCTCCATGGTGGACAAAGCGACTACAGCCTGCTGCTTGCTAATCCAACTCACTGCACCACCATTCAACATGAAAATGTATCCACTAGTGGACCTCCTGCTGTCAATGTCCCCTGCCCAATCAGAATCCACATAGCCTCAAATACTGAGAGTCCTCTGTGACTCAACCAAGTTCCCATGGTAACACAAAGCATATTATAAAGTCCCCTTCAAATATCTAAACACTCTCTTCATAGCATCGCAATGTGTTCTTCCTGGATTAGCCATAAACCGACTAAGAACTCCCACTACTTGGGAAATGTCTGGCCTTGTATAGACCATTTCATACATAAGACTGCCAACAACACTAGCATAAGGTACACTGGTCATGTCCTCCATCTCAGTAGGAGATTTTGGATAGTCTTCAACAGATAGCTTCGTTCCCTACAAGACTAGAACAACTAACTGCTTGCAGTCATTCATGCAAAATATCTCTAGAATAGTCTTGATATACTTACTCTAACTGAGCCAAATCTTTCTACTATTCTTGTCCCTGGTTATCTCCATCCCCAGAATATACCTTTCTGCACCAAGATCTTTCATTTCAAACTTAGCAGACAACTGAGACTTAAGATCAGAAATCATTAACTTACTATTGCCTATGAACAACATATCATCAACATAAAGAGAAATAACAAGAACTTGATCACCTTCAGCTTTATAATAGACACAATGATCAGATTTTGATCTCACAAATCCCAAAGACAATATAAAAGTATCAATTTCTGATACCACATTCTAGGTGACTGCTTTAACCCATACATAGACTTCTTTAATTTGCAAACCAGTTTCTCTTTACCTTTCTCAACAAAGTGCTCAGGCTGGGACATGTAAATCTCTTCTTCAAAATCACCATAAAAAAATGTTGTCTTCACATCGATCTGTTTGACCTCTAAGTCATACGCTGCTGCCAAAAGAAATATGATAGATGTCAGCTTAGCTACAGGAGAAAAAATCTCCCCATAATCAATTCCCTCTACCTGGGAATAACCCTTTGCAACCAGTCTAGCCTTGTACTTTTCCACATTGCCATCCAGACCAATCTTCTTCTTAAATACCCATTTGTAGCCCACAAATTTTCTGCCTTTAGGCAAGGGCACCAAACTCCAAGTTTCATTTTTCTCTAAAGATGCCATTTCTTCATTCATGGCTTCCAACCAAGAGTCTGAATCAGACATTCTAAATGCCTCTTTCATAGTCCTAGGCTCATCAATTCTAGAAATCAAAGCATAGGCACAAGTAGAACCTATCAAAGAAAAATCATACCTATCTGGTTGTTTTCTTTCACGGGTTGACCTCCTCACTTGCTGAGGCTGAGGTTCTTCTTCTTTAGAACTTTCATAACTGCTTGAGCTCTCCTCAATTTCAGGTACATTTTGAAATTTCAATTCCTCTTTCTCTGGTGTAGGAGGAATTAAAGCTACATCCTTATTGTTCTCAGAATTTGTCTCTAACTGCAGATCCAAAGAGGAAGGTTTTAGCTCATGGAAGATTACACTTCCGTTGTATACAACCTTCTCTGTATCAGGATTCCAAAGCTTGTATCCTTTTATGACAACACTATAGCCAATAAAAATACATTTGATAGCCTTGTTCTCCAATTTAGATCTTTTCACATCTGACACATGAGCATATGCCTCATAGCCAAAAAAATGAATATGTCTTAAGGAGGGCTTCTTACCAGACCACACTTCCAAAGGTGTTTTCTCAACAAGAGCAAAATTTGGAGAACGATTTATTAGGTAACATGCAGTAGATATAGCCTCATCCTAGAACTTCTCCTCCAAGCCAACACTACTTAGCATACTTCGTGCTCTCTCCATTATTATCCTATTGAACCTTTCTGCAACTCCATTCTACTGTGGAGTATAAGGTGTAGTCTTATGTCTTTTAATCCCATGGTCTTTGTAATACCTCTCGAATTCATCAAAACAAAATTCACCGCCATTATCAGTCCTTAAGCATTTAATTTTTCTACTAGTCTGATTTTCAACAAGGTTCTTAAATTCCTTAAATCGACTGAACACTTCTGATTTACTTTTCAAAAAAAAAACAAATGCTCTTCTTGAATAATCATCAATAAATGACACATAGTATCTTGATTTAGACAAAGAAGGAACATTCACTGACCAAACACATCCGAATGAATATAATCTAGCAAACCAAAGATTTATGAGGACTTGAGTAAAAAGAAACATGGTGCTACTTTCCATATATACAATGCTCACAGAATTCAAATTCGAGATTACAATTTTCAAGCCTCTCAACCAGGTTTTTGTTCTTCAAGGTTTTTAAACCTTTCTATCCTATGTGGCCTAGCCTATGATGCCAGAGCATAGTCTTCTCTGCAGGAAGTTTTGCTTCCATAGAGTTTACATAATTAGGGATATTTCCCTCTTTACCTCCATGAGCAGCTTTCTGTGACTTTATAGAGACACTGTTACATTGAACATCATGTGCATCCAACTTGTACAGGGTACCAATTCAAGAACCTCTAGCCAACACCATAGAGCCTCTAGTCATCTTGCAGCCATTTCCAGAGAATGAGACTTGTAGTCCAATATCGTTCACTTATTGACAGACAACAAATTTTGAGCCAGACCTGGTATGTGCATAACATCATTGATCCCCTTCACTCTTCCATCAGGGAATTTTATTCTGACTCTTCCACGGCCAACAATCTCCAAAGTTGAATCACTCACCAAGTACACCTTTCCACCATCATTTTCTTCATACTTTGTGAACCATTCTCTATGAGATGTCATGTGGAAAGATGCTCTAGAATCAATCAACCAGACATCATCTGATGCTTGTGTAGCCAAGGCTACAATAAAGGCATCACCATCACTATGAGAAGACTCATTGTCGGAAGAATTCTTTTTCTTCTTTTTCTCCTCTTTACAATCCTTTTAGACATGACCAGGTTGCCCACAGTTCCAACACTTCATCTTGGACTTCTTACCAGGAGACTTTGATCTCCCTTCTGATTTTGATTTTGATTTCTTGTCCTTCTTCTTGCCTTTCTCCTTTGACCTTCCTCTAACAGCAAGGGCCTCCTTTGCCATCTCAGAAGATTTCCTTCTCATTTCTTCTAACAGCAAAGAACCAACAAAATCTTCCATCTTGAAACTGGATGTTGTACTCCTAATGGCCATCACCAGATGATCCCAAGAGTCTGGAAAAGAACACAATAATAGCATACAACGATCCTCTTCTTCAGTCTTCACACCAATAGATGTTAATTAAGCAAGCAGCATGTTAAATGCATTCAAATGATCAGCTACAGACCCTCCTTCCTGTATTCTCAAAGAATACAGCTTATTCCTCAGGAACAACTTATTCACCAAAGATTTCCCCTGATAAATAGATGCCAGTCTCTTCCACAAGGAAGATGCAGTCTTCTCCTCATGCACATTTAGAAGAACGAAGTCTGCCAAATAGAGCCTTATCAGCTCCTTAGACTTTCTATCTGCAAGGTCCCAATCTTCTTGCTTCATGCCTGTAGGTTTAGTTCTAGACACTGCAAGCCACAGATCACGATCCACTAAAAGATCCTCCATTTTGAGTTTCCACAACTCAAAATTACTGCCATTGAACTTCTCTATTTCAATCTTTCCTGACGTGCTAGCCATCTCAATCTGTAATTAGAAATTGACAAACTTCTACAAGACTCCCACTGAACAGAATTGACACAAAAAACCCAACGTACCCACAAGGATAACACAACTAGCCAGGCTCTGATACCACTTGTAAGGAAAGCTAGATGCGGAAACAACTCTCCTAAATGTCAATACCTCAGGGAAGAATGTAGATACACTTTTAATTTTTTCAATTACAGTTCAATTAAGATGCACTTTGAAATAAATATTAGAAACAGAGAATTAGACAACCAAATATGAACACCAGATATACATGGGAAAACCCTTACTAGAGAACAACCCACCATGCCAAGAGAAGTCACTTTGTATTACAGTAACAAATAATTACATACAAGTTTTAGACTTATCTTTCTAATGTCTGTTTACAACAACATTCACCATGAACACTCTTGTACATGAACCATCATGTTACAGTCTACACAAAATAGAATTCACTATGATACAATTCGAACTGTTCACAGACCTGTTGATAGAACCAACCATTCAACCATCTGCAACCACAGAGTATATCCATGTCATTCCATGTCCATCGAGCTTCCTCACAGAACCGTCACAATCGATTATCTTCCAACTGTTCCCATTCGGCTTCTCCTATTGGTCCATCACAAACCATGTAGGATAGTCTCACTCGGTCAAACGACTTCACACTGTATCGACATGTTGGTGAGACACAAGAAGTGTCTCCCTGATGCCCAAAACTCCATATCGATGTTGCCAAGAGTTATCGTTATCGCCAAGATGTTCTATCGAGCTTCATGTGTCACACCAAATCACCAAACAGTTGGCGAGACCTATCGCTTTCGCCAGAAGATCATAGCGAGGTCCAAAAGTCTCATAGATGTGAGTTTACCATTCGGCAAGAGTACCCTTCCTTGCTAGGACCTCACACCAAATGCTCACAAGTCATACCGAGCTCCAAACATTGCTGTTGGCAAGACTTAGTGCTCACTAAGAGGTTTCTCCGAGATCACAAATGTCACCCCAAAGTCATCAATAGTCGCCAAGACATATCCCCTTCGTCGAGAGTTCTTATCGAACACATATATGTTACACCGAAGACTTCTCATCATCGGCAAGACTCACCAAAGTTGCTGGGAATTCTTATCAAAACCACTGTGTTACACAAAGACCATTAGTCGCCATGAGTCTTACCGAGAATAGATTTCAACATCAGCGAGACTTACATCGTTCGCCGAGACTTCTTCCCAAACCATTTGGGTTACCCCGATAGCCATAGGCTATCTACAAGACATCCATCAGTCGCTAAGAGATATCCCCAAGATCCTTTGTGTTACACCGATGAATAACAGTTGAATCTCCGTTGGTAAGACTTCATCATTCGCTGAGACATCTTCCCAGATCCTTTAGAGTTACCCCGAAGACCTCAAACCAAACGTTGTCGGTGAGACTTTGACAATTTGTTGGGACTTCTCACCGAGCTAAGCCTTTCGGCCAAGGGTCTCAACGATGAGCGATAGAATGGCCTATTGGCCAAAGAACTCCACGTGATAAGAGGTCACCCCGGACACACTATGTCACAATGCAAGCTCCAAAGAATAAGCATTCGGCAAGACACCTCCAAGGTCACAGTGACCTGTTCAAAACAAATGTTCCAAACTGCTAGTCGGCCAGACATAAGAGCTGTCACACCGACTTGGCTCGAGGAGAGGTTTTAGCCTGTGATGATTGAGGCACATATTTCCAACAAGTTCCTTTTCTATTGATTCATCATAGAGGTTTTCATTATTATAGAATTCCTTTTCTATTCCTTTAGAACTCTTTTATGTTTGATAACACCTTCTAAAGGTTTTCACTAGAGGACATTGATTTTTTATTTTTCTATTTTATAATTTTTTGAATTTTTGGACTAAGAAACTCAACTTGTTCCTATTTTTTGCATCAAAATATATTGCAAATATTTTTTTATGGTCATTTTTTGGAATGCCATCATAGAGTCTCATGAATTCAACTATAGCTTCATTATTTTAAACATTTCTAAAGGAACAAGATCTTGTTGGTCTTAAGCAATGATTTTGGGATGGATGTGAGGGAGGTGAATACACAAGTAAGCCTATTATGCACCAAATTTTGAGGAAATTAGTAATATAGGGGCCACTATTGTGAAAGATCTTGTCACAAAATGTTTGGTCAAAATCTATCAAAAAGAAAAAGATAGCAATAACCAAATCAATGATAAACCAAAATTTTGGGCTAAGAATAAAAAAAGTTATTAGAAACTAGGTAAATGACTCCAATATTGTATGTATTGCACAAATAATGAAAGATCAAACAAGTACTAATGACTAAAATGCTCAACAAAAAATGCATGTTCTCATACCCAAAGGATGGCAAAACCCCACTAATAATACAAAATATAAATACTTTTCCCTAAGGGACCTACCAAAGTAGTTGAGGATGAATGAAGTATAAAAGACACAAATAGATAAAATGAATGAAACATACAAGTTACCTTTCCTTTTACCTTCTCACCTCATGGATTGAGTTGAAGTATAGGCAACCTTATCCACTTGATGTTCTTGGGATGAATGATATGTGGTAGAATGTGGTTTCTTCTGGAAGAATCATGGTATTAATATTGTGATTGATAGAAGAAAACCAAATCATTAGGATATGACAATGGAATATGATAAAAATGAGAGAAAATACCTTCATTTATAGATTTTTTATGGTAAAAAAGGAGGGTCAAGATTGCATGTCTAATGGATGGCTAGGATTTCATGATAGTGAGGAAATGGATTGATGGCTTAGCCTTCTGACAAGTGTCACAAGATGAATGCAAGTGTAAGATCTAGGTGTACTCACACGTGTAAGCACACATGGGGAAGCTCATGAAAGGGACAAGTGAGGGAAGTAGGATGGATACTTTATGACATGTGTAAGAGGTAGGGTGGCTTCACATATGTGAGGAGGCTAGGTAGGTTAGGAAACATGTCACATGATGGAAAGTTTGGATCTTGATCCATGTAGATGGATTCAATGGATGGGATTGAATGGACAAGGATTGAGGGTGAAGTGGAATTAAATATTAGGGAAAACAATAATGAAGGTTAATTAGTCTAAATCAATTAATTAAGAAGGTGTTAATTAATTTATAATTTAGTTAGAAGAATTGGGGGTAAGGTTAAACTTAATTAAATTTAATTAAAGGTGAAAGATAAAGGTGAAGAGATAATATTAGTTAAATAAATATAAATATATTTAATTAAGGGTGAGGAATAAATGTAAAGTATGGATTAAATGAATAGTATATATTTATTTAATTGGTCAGGATGGGGTAAAGTCCAATGTGCCTAGGTATGGAAAAATTTAGGTGTCTACACCTTTATGAATGGGGATGAAATGGATCCTATTGATAATAAAATTGCTACTAAATATGAAAATGTTGATGATATCTATGTCACCCTTGAGGATCTCAAAGTCAAAGTGAATTTCCTTGAACAAGAGAGGACAAAGATTTTTTTTTGTGATAGCTATAGTAGAAGATGGGACATCATGCATGAAATAATGAAGATGTACCATAATAGATTGGTTAAGGTAGAGAAAGCCAAAAATAGCTTTTTGAAGGTGATTAATGATATGATGAAAATAATTATTTCTAGTATCACCACCTTGGAAGAAGAAATAAAATAATGAAATTATGAGGAAAAGGAAGGGAGAAAGAAAAAGATGAAGGGGCAAAAGGCTATGAGAACTATGGATTAGGAGGATAATATAAAATCTTTGAACATTGATTGGGAGAACTTGGTTGCTAGCCAAAAGACTTGTTCTTTGTTCCTTGTCCTATTTGGTGTTGTTTCTGCATTGTTTCTCCATTTTTTTTTCTTGTTTTATATTTTATGTTTGGTGGTTGTTTTTTTTGACAACTCTATTTGGCTATCTCTACTTTACCTCTAATGTTTTAATGGACTTTTATGCTCTATAAGGAACTAGGACCCTTCCTAGCTTATATAATAAAAAAGATATTGATTCTACTCATTACAAAATATTTCTTGGAAGTCTAGTGTACCTAATGACCACCAAAAATTCTAGGATTATTAATAGAGAAGATTATATATCAAGTGGTATCAAAGTAGTAATAAATTTGATTGAAAATTTTGAGTTTGTAAATTGATTAAAGTTGTTTTCCAACTACAAGAGAAAGTGTTTGTAACTATTTTCTACCTTTTGAGTCTAAGACTGAATCTAGAGCATGATTGAGGAGAGTGAGAGTGACAAGGAAAGTCAATGGGAAATCTAGGTCACATAAGCTAGAAGATGTTATAAGGGTACTGTATTTCAAGGAGAAGTTGGAAAATTACAAGGCATGATGTTGGTCCTCATATCTAGAATGAGAATCCAAAAATTTAGAAAACATGGAAGAAAATGGGTTAGGATGAGAAGAATTAGAGAAAATAGAGTCCTCTAAAGGAAATTATTCAAAATTGAGATAAAGATCGATATCCAAACTATAGTGGTAATGGTATTGAAAAGATAGATGATCCATTGGTGTCCAAAATGGAGGTAAAATTTAGTCTTCATGGGCTATCTCCACATTAATAGATTTCTTTAGAAAGATTAAATTTTTTTTGGACATGCTCTCATTTTGTATAAGAGCTATGCACACTTAATAGAAATCAATAATGTGTGAATATTTGTGAAGTGGGACGAATTTATTTAAGGTTGGTCAAGTAAATAATTCTATATTATCTGCCACATAGAAGACTGAGTTATACAATTACATTACTTGAGGTAAAGGAAAGGAAAGGTGTTCTTGAGCCTAGATATCAACGAGTTTAAAATGAGAGTAGTCAAAATGGGCAAGGAAGTTATAGATAAAGAAGTGCTTGAATGAAATATATTGGAAGACTATTTGACCACCTAAAGAGAAAATTCCAAACAATCAAACATTGGAATATATATGAGGCATTTTCTCATGCATACTACCTTGAGTTGGACAAAAGGGAAACACTTTCCATAATAATGAGCATGGTGAGGAGTAGTAGTAAGATGATACAAAAAATTAGGATGCTAATAAAGGGAAGAGTAAATGCTTATTATATTTTTTGTTCGAGGGAAATGTTAAGGGAAGGCTTCATTGGTCACATTGTGACAAAGATGACCATTCAAATGAGAAATGGTGGAATTTACATTTTAAATTGGTCACTTCAAATAAGAAGGATAAAAAAAAAATGCCATCTACATGGAGAAAGACATAAAAGTTATGGAAATTTTGATTCCTCTCATGATGATGGACATATAGTTTGTGTGATACTTGAGAAAACATTCTAGAAAATGGTGGTGGTTCTTATGGAATGGGAGATCTCAGCTAATTATTTCAAGAAAGAGTCAAGGTTAAAGATAAGAGGTTCAATGCCTTATTTGGTGTACACTCTTAGCCAAATCTAATTCCTATAGGCTTTTTAGTGAACTAAAAATGGAGGTTGTAAATCATCCACATCCATATTCTTTGGAGTGGTTGTAACAAAAAATGGACATGAAGGTCACCAACCAATGCAAAGTAGTATTCAACCTAGATTTGAAGTACAAAGATAAAGTGTTCTTTGACATGCACAATTAAAGGTATATGATTTAATATTTGGCAGATCCTATTTACACATATAAGATGTTATTTTTTTAGGTGAAAAAAATTAGTACAAGCTTTAGTTGAAAGCCAATACTTTCCATGTATACTCTTACAAGTTGGGAGGTCCAAGCTAGCCATTACTAGTACCTTGAGTATCACTAGGCTAACAACACTATTATGTAAAGTGTATTGCCAAATTTAAACAATACACCAAGATAAAAGAAAAGTGCAAAAAAATATAGAGCTATAACAAGGAAGCAAGAATCTTCAATCCAAGGAAGATAAAGAGCCTATAAGATTAGTGAAATCCATGAAGGTGAGAAAACCTTTATTTCTGTTTAGTTTTTGTTTTGTTGATGAAGTGGATGGATTGTCCATAGGAAACATTGATAACCAAGATTAGTTTACACATACATATAAGATAGCTCAAGCTTGGAGGATACCACATTAAAACAAGAAGGGCTCTTGAAGAGGTATTTGGATTGAGAGTTCTTCAATTTATTTAAGTGGTATCTTAAAGCTTATTTATGAGAACCAAAAGTGCCATGATTAGGGATGTGATTTGAAGTGATTTATATCAAGATGGTATTGACATGAGAGCTCGTTGTTGAAGTTAGCATGTGCTTCCTTAATTAGCTATATTACTACTAAAGTGTGTGTTGCTAGAAGTGACTATGGAGTCGCCAACTTATTATGGAAGGGCACACGATGCTACCTAAGTACACATTTGGGTCGTTGGTTCTCCCTAACTTAGAAGGGATAGTGGTTGGTTGATGTTTCTATCCATGTGAACAGTGGGAAGGTGGTGAACTGCCATATGATGTGGGTTGTTATTCAGTTATAGTCATTCCCATTGGTTCCCAAGGTGACATTTCATTTTGGTGATGGTCTCTATTCCCCTTATACCAAAATAGCAAACTGTTATGAAATGATGGCAGTTGTTCCAGTTATTACCGTTTGGATTGAGTGGATATTTGACACTAGTTGGCTATGTGGATCTTGGGAGGATGGATTAGCTGCAGTTACATGGATGACCGTTGCCTTGGCAAGCAACATCCATATTCCCAGGTAAGAAAGTTGAAAGGTTGGTTGTTTGCCATCCCAGGCGAAGAATGATGAGATTATTACTTAAAATTGTCTAGATATAAAGAAAGTTTCAAAATGTGAAAAAAATGTATATGACAATAAATGTTCAGATTACATGATAATTAAAAAAAAGCAGTAACAACATTTCATTAAAAATCTCTTTCACTAATATAAAATTAAAATTAAATATTGTGTGTGCTTTATTATGTATTTTTGCATTCTAAACCCTAGTCTATTTTCAGCAAATTCCTTTTTCATAAAACAGAGGAATGGGCCAGAATAAGCTATTAACACACAATTTCAATAAACAGTTTTTGATTTATATTTTTCAATTACTGATTGACAGGTGGTCTCGAATTGCTCAGCATTTTCCTGGCCGAACAGACAATGAAATCAAGAACTACTGGAAGACAAGGATTGAAAGAAGATGCCATAGAGAAAACACTGGAAATGGATCATCAGATCATTCAGTTTGTTCCACTTGTGTGCCAAATTTATTCCTCCAGCAAAATAGCAAAGCAGGAAAGGCTAGTGCACCACAGGCTAGCCTGCAACAAACTGGAACTCTCAACAATCCAGTGGTTTATTGTAATGAACAAGCCCGTGAGGAATTGGTAATAGGTTATGTTGATTCAATCGGGATTTTAAATGAGGTGACCATGCATAACGATAGTAGCATTGGGCAAAGTGAAGCTATGGCTATACCTTCAGAACTTCAGTCCTTTGCAGGCATATCATCTGGAATGTATGCAGATGTGGTGGAAGATGGACCAGTTTCAATCTTCTCTTCTATGCCTTGGCCTGAAGAACTACTACAGTAGAAGCATC